>JAYESD010000012.1:12625910-13225910 GCA_036927565.1 Tuctoria greenei | reverse complement strand
AATTATCCACCACGATCTGTGCGGAGCGTTTCGATCTTTCTTCTGGCTTCGGCTTCATCTCGTGCTTGGAAGGCCACGAACACATCCATGGCCTGGTCCTTGGCACCGATCAGAGTCACCCACATGTACCTTCTAAGGTCATCGACCAACAGGAAGAAGAACATGTTGCCTCTCGGGGTTGACGACGTCACTGGACTGCACAGATCCCCATGCACCAGCTGCAACTTGTCTCTTGCTCTGAAGCTTGCCTCGTCTGTGAACGGATGAAGTCATTACTTCCTGTCCATACACCCATCGCGTACCTCCTCTGTCTGGGTGATCGTTGGCAGTTTGTGCACCATACCTTCTTAGGCCAGTTTCTTAAGGATTCAGATGTTTAGGTGCACCATCCGGGCGTGCCACCTCCACGTCGCATTTCGGCCCTGTGCCACCATGCACGTAGGTTGCACCACGTTGAGCTCCAGAGTGTTCAAGAGATTTGCACCCCTCTTCACCTTCACCAGAGGTGTTCCATGTCTGTCCCAGATCTTGACAAAACAATGCACCATCATGATCCGATGACCCTCTTCTTCTAGCTAGCCCCAACTGACAATATTTGCCTTGAGCCTTGGGATGAGGTAAACGTCGTGCAGTGCCCTGTTCTTGCCGTCCTTGCACTGAAACGTGACCTTGCCATGCCCTTCAATTCCGATCACTGAGCCATCACCCAACAGCACACTCCCGTGCACGTTGCTGTCAAGCTCGGCAAATGTACCAGGCTCCCCCGTCATGTGGTTTGTAGCACCAGAGTCAAGTATCCATCCAGCGCGTGGTTCCTCCTCCTTGTCTTTCACCCAGTTGAACGAACATCTTGTCTTCCTCAAGATGAACTCGATGGAGGACGTCTTCGGCTCCACCTTGGCGCTTGCACACGCCACCAGCAAGCGTTCTCGAACCCGTCATCAACTTGTGCCATGTTCACCTCCACATCCTTCTTTTTCCTGCACTCTCTCGCCCAGTGTACCTCCTTTGCACAATAGCGGCATTCGTTGTTTGCCACACTGCGTCTGCTGACACGTCCGCGGCTATGATCCTTTTTGTTCGACGAATCATTTGGGCGTTCCTGTGAACCGTTGCTGTTCACCTTCAGGCGTGACGAAAGACGGGCGAGTAGCTCGTCCTTCGTCAGGTTCAGCTTTCCCTCGCACGTCGCTCTCGCCATTGGTTTTCCCGAGCCTACCCTCTGTCGTCTTGAGCCGACCGATTAACTCATCCACGGTCACCTCACTCAGCTCGAGCAGGGTTTCAATGGAGGCTGCGATGTGCTTGAACTTCTGTAGCACTGCTTGCAAGAACTTGCCGACCATCTCCTCCTCGGTGCACTCATTCCCGACCGCTGCGAGTTGAGACATGATTTGGCCAATGCAGACGACAAAATCATCCATCGTCTCGCTGTTGCAAATCTTGAGCGTGCCGAACTCTCGCCGCAACGTGCTTGCACTTGCCTTTTGCACGCGGTCAACACCCACGCTGCGTAGCTTGAGTGCGTCCCATGCATGTTTGGCCGTCTCCTTCCCAGCAACGCTCCCGACGAGCTCTGAGGGCACCACCTTGATAAGAACCTCCAAAGCCATCTGATGTTCAATGTAGTCGTCTGCTCCAAGGTTCACGGCAACCCACAAGCCTCTGGCCTGCAACATCACCCTCATGTGTGCCACCCAGTCGTAGTAGTTCATCTTCATGAGCATCGGGAAAGATCCCCCGCTGCTGGCTTCCTTGGTGATACGGCGGGTCAACAATGTTCCAGTGCCACCTCCGTTCCTGCTGGTGCCACCTGGCGGTGTGATGTGTCTCCACGAGCATTGTGCCGGCGAGGATGAACGTCAACGTTACATGAGCGCCCACTCAACTGCGTGGTCACGATTCCAGATGTTGAACCGGGCTCTGATGCCAATTGTTGCGAATTTTCACTCACAAACTCCTGGTGGAACAGAATCGATGAACGCGAGTGTGAACTGGCTGGATAAACAGCGATGTTGAGCAGTGCTATCAATGTCTCCTCTGTTTTGATTGATTAAAATAGGAAGTGCTTACGACGTCTAGTAACAAACTTGGCCCGAGTCTTCTGCCACTACACCCCCACGTCCCCATCTCTTGGCGATGGTGTGGATGCGTAAGACCTGGATCCATCCTAACTCTAGGCGTGTGCGCGCCGGCGTGGTGACCGCGTCGTGCGACGCGTTCTGGAATGGCATCGTGTGGCACATGGCAGGTCCTTGGCTCACACGTGCATGATTATTTGAGGAAACTAAAAATTGGTAAAACAAACTCAGAAGTGCTAACATTAGCTCATTTTCCAGGTGAACATGAAAGTCCACCTCCATCAGGTCGATGGACGTGAACGCGATACCGTACGTAGTACCTGTGTTAGGGCGCCTGTATCCTTTTCTGGAGCTGGAGTAGCCGCTCCGCGAGATGGTCGAACTTCTTTCTGCCGGCGAAGAGCTTCTAGGCGCGCTTGGTGGCGGCGAGTTTGTACCGCTCCATGTCCCTGAGCTCGGCGCGGTGGCAGTGGTATGGCCCCAGCGTGAAGTAATGCGGCGCGTATGCGTCGGGCTTGGTGGCACGCAGCACGCGCGGGACGTCGAACACCTTGGCCACCGCACCCAGCGCCTCCGCCGCCTCCCACTCCAGGCTCCGCCGCACCCGACTCATCCACTGGTTCTCGTCGAACTGCAACCCAGCGCTCGCCGCTGACGACTGCACGAACAAGCGCCCGCACCTGCAGCTCTAACAGAGACATGCTCGCGTCGCGTCGGTCTCTAGATCTAAATGCAGCATGCAGCTTGCTGATTGTCGCAACCAGTATATACAGCTAGCTGGAGGCTTTTGTCTTGGTTAGGTCAAAGTAACACTGCCGCCATGAGATTCGACAAGCTGTTGCTATATACTACTCCATCCCGCGGTGGTGAGAGATAAGCTAGTGTAAGCAGCAAGCGGGTGGTTACGAATTGGTAAAATGATTAACTTAAGCTAGAGTTTTATTTGGTAGCTACGCGCGTAAGCATGAAACATGTGTGTAAATATACTTCCCATGCATGGATTATGTAAAGCGAGTTGTCGCCGACGCCGAGTGAAGAAAAGGTGTAGCAACGTACAGCAAGAACAGCTTCGTTGTCAACGCAATGATAAACTTGTCATTTTATGTATATGTATATAGTATACTGCGCATGACGTGTACCTTTTCGGAGTCTATGCATTTCGAAGAGAAATTCTGATAGATAAAACGCTGCAGACGTGGAAGGTGACATGTGATAATGGTATATCATCATGCAGCGTGTAGGGTTGGACGAAGGGACAACCAATGAAGAATTAAAGTACTGTTAAGAATTGACGGCTTTCACATGGACCGAAGGATGAGCATGCATGTCCAGATAACAAATTAAGCCATATTTAGATCAGTTTCTAGTTTTTTACAATATGGTTTCAGGAAATTGGTATCTAAAAGAACTAGATGATGGTGTTTGGTTTTTTAGTTTTTCTTCTAAAACTATCTTTTTTGTAGCTAATGACCATGCTTTACGTCATCCCGGCGCTCACGCACATGGCCACCTTCGCGCTAATGGCGACCAAAGAGAACTTCATCGCACCGCCGCCACCCCTCTAGCGCATATCTACGTCGTTGGAGAACAGGGGCTTCCAAATCGACACATGGACCAGTTTCAAACCTTAGTCGACGTGCACATATCTTGGACCATGAGGATAATAGTGCAAAAGTTAATGAAGTGAGCTACTTGAAAGAATTTAGACGGTGCAACAGGACGAGAAATGACTCCAACTTCGCAATATGATAGTTATCTTCTTGGCAACACGCTGGCTTAATTTGAGATGTTCTTCAGAAGTCTGCATACCACATAGTATATGTTTGGAGCAGATAGTCAGTAATCTTTTTCCCAAACGCTTGGGTGGTGACCTGACCTAGTCTTCAGAATAATTACTACATACTAAGATGTTTGGGTTTATTGTTTTGTCCTTTCTGTAGACATCGTGTATCGTATGATGCAAAGTCGAGAGTGTGTTTTCATTAAAGCTATATCCCATTGATGTAACTGATATAAAAATAATGAAATTCCCTTATCAAAAAGTGTGCCCTTTGTTAGAAACTGACTTTTTTTATGTTTGCATCCATGTTTCTTAAAATATAGAATCTAGAAACTGATATTTGCCAGGTTGAGCAAGTTTTTTTTATAATATAGTTGATAGGCTACACCCCCATTCCAAATTAACTTGGCATATTCAGGATTTGCCACCCTTACCTATGTCTCATAATCATTTACCCTCCTTACGAGCGATCTACAGAAGTTGCTACTCTTACGGAAGTTTTGCTCATAATTTTGCCATCCTACTGCCATGCAGGCATGCCCAGTGGCAAAACCACGTTCATCTACCCTGGTGCACCGGCACCTGCTGGGTCAAAAACGGTTTTACCTGTTAAATAGCATGTATTAACTTTAATATCCTATAAAAAATTATATGTATTGTTTGTTGTGGCACCAGGGTCTATTTCCCTCTAGCTTCGCCATTGGGCATGCCAAGTCATTTTTTATTTTAATGACGTTGCAGACATATTGTACAATGACGTTAACCTCCTTCAACCCAATTCTGTTAACTAATCAATGTAATCGGAATTATCCTGGGTCAATCATATTTTTTTACTTACAATTTCTGTTTTGCTCTGTTATAAGCTGTACCAGTCACCTTGTTCATGTTTTTCCGCATCAAAATGGGAAGAGATTTTGTAAAATTGTTTTTTAAGATGGTCTTTAATAACTGAGATTAACAACTGTTGATACCATGCTCAGGCATCTATGTGTGGCACGAGTGCTAACAGTAGTGTTTTTTTTTTCACAGCTCCGGTGCTCCACATCCATGCGTGATCATCACCTTGCATCTCGTTGGGCTTTTTTTTCGAAAGCTCCCAGACCAAGCCGGTATGCAATTTCATTAAGTAGAGATGATAATAGTCAATATACACATCTGGACACAAGCTGTGCCTTATAATACAGTTTGGAAAATTTCGGAAACCTACACGGAGTGAGGAGGACCATGCTCAGTTGTTGCTTATGGCATTGCACAGCTCTGTGGCTCACGCGCGCCCCCAGAGAATCGCTTCGTCTTTGATTTCCTGTAATAGCGGACTCATGCTTTTGTGTTTGTCTTCAAAAACCCTAGCATTGTGCTCTTTCCACAGGGACCAACATACCAGCATACAAATCGATTGGGCTGCCTTGGTCTTTCTGTTAGAAAACATAGGCGCGGAAGCAACAATGGATCTTTCGAGGCATATGATGCAAGATCACGGACGACACTCGAGGCACAATATTTGTTAACGAAGTTGAGCCTGATATAAACATAGATTCAAAATAATCAAAACTAGTCAAATTAAACACTTTGGGTACAAGAGAAAACACCAAATCCAAAGAATACATCAAGTGCTAATCCATAGTGATTAGCACAAAACACTGACGCCCACCTTCTTCTTCTCGTTTCTTCCTGTTGGACGTTGAATGTTGGACGTTGAAGTCATCAAGCCTAGAAAGGCGAGGCTTGTAGAGAAAACCTTCCCCTTGTTTTTTTTCCCAACTAGCCAATCGGTTGCTCATAGAATTAGGGAATTGGATGTGTGTTTATGAGTGATTAGCACTAAACCGAATCCTTCTAATTTATAGTTATCACTACAGGAATCAGGATAATAGACGACGACCAAGACCCTTGTCTATAAGGATATTACCGTCATCTATAACTTATAGACGATGGTATACTCTTATAGACGACGGTTTCAGGCCGTCTACGATTATTTGTCGTCTATAACCTTATAGACGACGGTTACCGACGTCAATTAACTAATTCACGACGGTCAGACTTAGCTGTCGTCAATAAGTTAGCTCCATCCACGTAGCAGCATGGAAACCTTATAGACAACAGCCACCGTAGAACCGTCGTTTATAAGGACAATTATAGACGACGGCCGCAGAGAAACCGTCGTCTATAAGAACCACTATTGACGACGGCCACAGGCAAACCGTCGTCCATTAGGACCCCAAGAGACGACGGTTTCCTGTAGCCCATCGTCTATAAGAGTTCCTTATAGACGACGGCCTCAGTAAAACTGTCGTCTATAAGTTTTGCTTTTTTTAAAAAAAAAAACAGAAACCAGATAGTACACAGATTACACAGATGGTACACAGATTCACAGTAAACAGATTTCATATCACAGATTTCACACACATCACAGATTTCACATATAAGAGTTCACAGGAAGTGCTAGAAGTGCCTCGTCCCCGACCACAACGCGTCGTCCCACGAGATTGCCGTCCCGGCCACCGAGTGCTCCAGGGAAGCAACACTGGTCACATACCACGAAAGCAGAATCAGCAGGCTCAAGTGTTTGAGTAAAAGTTAGAGAAAATGTGGTAATCAGCAATCAACAGAAAGCATGTCAAAAGAAATAGCATACACCATATTAGAGTCTAAATTCAAAGTACCGCATATGTGTAATCGAGAACTGGTCCTTTTTGCTTCCTATAGTTGCAAACTTGCAACTTATCAGACTGAAAACAGTAAGTAGCAACGCCGGTGAACTTCCGCGTGATCAGTGGTCATGCTGCGTGTTAATCCTGATGGATGGAGCTTCTTCCAGAACGAACTTATTTTCAGGCAGGGGATCACAGAAAAGGAATATTTAATATTGTGGACTTCAGATGTATCAATCTCAAACATTTATGATAATAATGTGTCATTGTTACTTCCTAGAAATCCAAATAACTAGTGGTAATTCTTGTGTACTTGTTTTTTTCTCTGGGTTACCAAAAAGAAGACAAGATCATGTATCAAAACAAAAACAGCATTGTGTACTTGGTTTTTTTTTCAAGTAGTTTTGCTCTCCCTTTTATCCCTAATTCCCTATACAATGATGCAGGAGACTGGCATTCTATTACATTAGAGAAGAAAGGATGCAAGTAGATTTCAAATCAGCTGACCTGACAATCCCACACTACCCCGTCCGCTGCCGTCGGAGTTCATAAAGTCGTCCTCCGGCAGTCGTCCAAGCGCCGGAATCTGGGGCGACGGAGTTTGAGCCTCCGTCCCCGATCACTGTGATATGCAAGTGTGGCCAGAAAAGTTATAAGTATAAAAAATGTATATTTTAATAAATTTAAACAAGTTTAACTAGTTTCAGTTATTTTGAAAATTTTTGTACTTGTGCTCCTATCATCGGCACCAGTGGTAGCTCCGTCGATGGCGGCGCCCACTGCAGAAAGACAGCCTACTGTCCTGCGCTCATAGCCAGCAAATACAAATCAAATCATTATAGCTGTCATTTGTATATTAAAAATGTTAATTTAAACATTCGGAACTTACCTGGAAGGCAGCTTGCCACTGTAGCATGTACGAGTATTGATACTCGTCCCTAGCCCTAAGCGCTGCTGCCTGCATCTCGTCCCTAGCCCTGAGCGCCGCTGCCTACATCTCGTCCCTAGCCCTGAGCGCTTCTTGCGTCCCATAGAGCTCCTCCCGAACACTCTGGAGCTCCAGATCTCGGCCCGTACAGCTGCTGTTGGACCCGCCCTGCTGTGATGAAGAGGCTCTCGAGAAAGCCCGCGCCTGCCTCGAGTTGACCACTCCATCGAAGATGACCAACCTACACAACGAAGTAAGATTATTATATTTTTGTAACTCAAAGTTCATGACAGTAAAATAAAATTAACAAAACTCACCGTCCATGAGGTTTCCTGCCACCGATTGCATACGCTGCTTCGGGACAATTGGCGCACTATGCCAATCGTACTCTTCGCCTTGAAGCCTCCGCGCCTCCTGCCCGTTCTTTGCCTGGAAATACAGTAAAAGAACATTATTGAAACTATTAAAGAAAATTCAATTAAGTTAGCAAAATGACTCACCAACGTCTGAGTCGGCGTCTAAGAAGACAGCTGGTCAGGCTGCGACGGGTCACTTCCCAAGTGACCCCTCTTCCACACCTCGATAGGTGACGGCTCCTGACCACTCACGTGCTCCTATCGATACATGTTAGCACAATGAAAGATTATAAAATTACTTAAGTAGAATTCAACTCACACTTACCATCTGTTTAGCGAGATGTATGTAGTCGTCCCCACCCATACGGTATTTTTTGTTCGTCCCTCTACTCTCTCGACGGGTTTTAGACCCGCCCTGGAAGCTTTGGCTCCCCCAACGAGCACAAAAGGCACGATACGCATCCGGACAGCTGTCAAGCCATGCTACACCGACCTGCACAAATTTATTATTAAATGGATTTATCACAATCAGATACTGAAGTAAAGTAAAATAAACACTTTAGCTCTGTGTACTGCGCCTCTGTCAAGTACTTGTCGACCGCTTCCCTGTACTTCCCTGGCTGAACCTCCTCAAGATGCAACTTGAAATACGCCTTCGTAGCTTGAATGTGAGCCGCCGATAGTGACTGAATCACGAGTTTCCTGGCGCAGTTATGGAAGACGAGACGAGCGTGATCCGTCTGCTCGGCCTCGTTCTCCAAATGGTACCGTGCCTGGATGAACAAATATACAAGTAAATGTATTTAATTTATAATAAATTTGTATTACACAAATATTTGTTCATACTTACCATAAAGTCGTGCCACACATCCTCTTGGTGGTTGCCGTAAGCAAGGTCCTGGGCCATAGTGTAATGGTCCCATGATGTGGCAGGGTGTCCGTTCACTACACCGGGGGAGTGCAAACAGACTAAACGGCCCAAGACACCATTCACTTGCTTATGGTGTCCCTGCCCTATGAACGAACAATCCTCCCAAGTCCTGATACATGATTCTCAATTAGTATATATATATATATATATATATATATATATATATATATATATATATATATATATATATATATATATATATATATATATATATAAGCCTTTAAATACGTGAATTGTTAAAGATTTACTTACCTCTTGCCAATAGGACGAATAACGATCCGATCGTTCGGGTTTGCAGGAGCCAGAGGAGGAGCCACTATGTGGCTCCTCCTAGTCCACCACTGTGGATCTGGCTCAACATCAGGTGACCCAGAAGTGGGGTCACCCGACTGCACTTGCTCCGAACAAGGAGGCACTGAGGAATAAGGCTCTGAAGCAGGCACTGAGGAAGGAGGTTGCAAAGCAGGCAACGAAAGAGGCATCCTAGCTTCTGAGTCCTCGGACGTAGAGTCGTCCTGACAGTTTTAAAGATTCATATTATAGAATAAAGAATTATTTATATAATTTATGTAATTAAATGTTCTTTACCTGTCCACGTGACGACTGCGGTAGATGGCTCACCAACTGAGCTCGTCTACCTCCACTAAGCTGACTGCCCTGGAAGACCTCGTCTCCTCTTGTGGCTCTCTGTGGCAGAAAGCTTCGTGCCTCTGTCCCTCGTCGTCTGCTGCTGCTCGATGACATCCTGTTTAATAAAAAATTGCTAATGAATGTAATGGAAAGTATAGAAGAACAAAGAAGAGATGAAAGAGACGTTACTCGAACTCAATTTCAAAATTCATCAGCATCACGATCATGTACTCTACTCTGTAAACCGGACCATCGATCTTCTGTCGTTGTAGTTGCCCGTTTTTGTTTTCATTTTTGCATCTTAGGAGTTTCTACATCTTCTGCATCTCCAACTAAGTCATCAAGTCCTTATCCAGGCTCAACGACAAAAGAGTTCGTCAACACTTGTTCCTGGTAAACAACATCAATCTCATCATCAAGGTATCCATCATTGTCTGTTGTTTATAACCGCTCATGAGGATTCACCTTGTGTACAACCCACCAAGCATTAAGCTTTTCACATGGATAATGTAGATAATACACTTGCTTGACTTGGTGTGCAAGGACGAAGGTGTGCAGCCTTGTAGCCAGTCCTTGTGTTTGACTTCTACCATGCCAAATTGGTTTTGTCTAGTTCCATGGTTATGATCAAACCAATCGTAATCAAAGAAGACTACTTTAAGGACCTTATTACCCGTAAAACTGAATTCAAAGATATTTTTAATGATCCCATAATAATTAGTTTCACGTCCTTCGGTGTCAACTACCCTCGTCACAACTCCGGTGTTACATGTTGCCCTGAAAGGATGTTGAGTTCAAATTGAGTTGAACGAAATCAGAACCCATTGATGTCGTATCGACCGTAACTTTTAATTTTAATGGATCTTGTCAGTACCCTGCGTACCGGATACCCCCTGATACCGCAAGAAGTGCAAGAGAGTTCCACGTGTATGAGTTGAAGGTTCCATCAGGCCCCACATGTCATATGGCACTGGACCCACCTCCCACGTATGGGTAGCTCCAGGACTGCCACGTGTAATACAAGACCGGAGTTGAACTCCCAACAGAGGGAAGCTTCGGAGTTGAAATGTGGATAGTAACCCCGGACCTAACCCCCAATAGAGGGAAGCTCCAGTGCTGCCATGTGTATAACAGCTCCGGACCCACCACACCGCGAAGGGAAGCTCTGGAGCTGCCACGTGTGGATCCTCCGGATCTTAAACCAACGGGAATATTGACAGATCTCCAACAGCACGGACATTCAAGAGACAGTTAAGGCGGCAGTTACAAGATCTGATTAAGTGTCATTAATGTTGTATTAATGACACACGATCAAGGGGTTGTTAATAGGGGTAACGCTGCTATTAAGGCATGTTATCACACTATTAATCACTCTTAATACTCATGGACCATGTATTAGGCTCTTAACCAGGGCCACATGTCGGGTTAGGCAAATGTTGTAACGGTCAGTCCTTAGACTATAAAAGGACTGCGCCGCACAGTACAGTGGGGGCTGAACGGATCCAAGCTCCGACTCACACAAGCTATACTAAAACACTCAATACAAAACACACACCCCGTGGAGTAGGGTATTATGCTCGGACGGCCCGAACCACGTAAATCACATGTGTCATCAACTTGTTCCTGATCTCCGCGCGCCCAAACCGATACAAGAACCACCGCGGGCTACATTTAGTAGTACCAGGGGAAGTGTCGTTGATACACTTCGACATTTGGAGCACCAGGTAGGGGGCAGCGCCTGAGATCGCAAGATGGTGAACTCCACCGCAGGATCTTCCAATGGCAACCATGCTGAACAACTTGCTGGAGGCAATCCCTCCAACATGCAACAACCTGCAGGCGCCATTGTCCCAGCGGGCGTCATGCCACCACCACCACCATCTGCTCCTTCAAACAATGCTAGACAACAAGATGGGGTACTTGTGTCAGTCACAGCATTGGCAAACAACAACCTCGAGAATGCGCTAATTGTTGTGCGGACTCTATTGGAGCGCGCACCAGCGCCCGCAACACCTTAGGGTGCGATGGAGCAGTGGCGCGCTGATGTGCAGCATCTGGTTGCAGTCGCAGCCGATGCCATCAGAAACCAATGTCCTCCCCCTTCGGGTCAGGCAACAACTCAACGTAGGACCTTGTCTGGAAGACTTGGTCCTCACATGTCACAACACCAACAGCGTGCTGCATCCCAGCAGGTGACTTCGCTGCCTTCTGGGGCACGACGCACCCACACCATCACCAGGATTCCGACTCATGACTTGCGGTCGGAACTTGATCGCCGCTACCAGCAGCGGGACGGGCGCGTCCACATCGAGCATGCTCGTGAGAGACGAGAAGCTCGGGACAACCCTGCTCATCAGGGAGTAGGAGGATATTGTTCTGCCCTGGCCATGCACTTATGCATGGTCAGATGGCCACAGAAGTTTCGGCCTCATTTCTTGGAGAAATTCGACGGGACTGCTAACCCCGCCGAGTTTCTTCAAATCTACTCCACTGCTATACTTGCGGTTGGGGTCCAATTAGGTTGTGATGCCCAACTACTTCCCAGTGGCTTTCACTGGGACCACTAGGTCTTGGTTTATGAGCCTGCCGCCTGACTCCATCAAAAGTTGGGCAGAACTATGCCAACTGTTCACTGCCAACATTTGGAGTTCTTACACTCGGCCCGTCACTAAACTGGACATGTTTGCTGTGAAGCAAACAACGGGGGAATTGCTGCGATCCTTTATCCAGCAGTTTTCTCAGGTACGCAATACCATCCTCTCAATCTCGAGCGCTTCTGTTATCGTTGAATTCATACAGGGTGTTCGAGACAAAAAGATGCTGGAGAAGCTGGCGACCAAAGATGTCACTAGCGTCATGAAACTCTTCAGCTTAGCAGACAAATGTGCTAAAGCTGCGGAAGGTTGTGAGATGCATTCCAAACCACCTCTGGAGGTTAACAAGAAATCATCCAAGACTGAAGCCACTACTTTCGGAGGTGGCAAAAAGAAAAAGAAGTCCAACGGCAAAAAGAAGCTGTCGGTCGATGCACGTACTGCTGCGACTACTGCAACTCTGGGTGGTCGGAGGCCATGCCCTGAGAAACGACCTCGACCATCGTCAGAAGACGGTGACAGCTCCAAAGTGTGGTGTCCAATCCACAAGACGGACAAGCACAGTCTGGAAGAATGTCAAGAGGTCCAGAACCTTTTCAAGCGCTACAACAAGCGCCGAGAAGAAGCCCCTTTTCGTCAGCGGGAAGGAAACAAGATGTCAACAAAGCTTCGACTGAAGAGGAGCTAGGCTTTCAGGACCCCAAGAAGGTCCTGAAGGTTGTCTACAACACCATTGACAACGACTCCGACGTCTCTGACAACGAGCGTCAGAAGACCCTAAACACCATTTATGGTGGTTCTTAGACATCACCTCTCGCCGCATCCTCAAGACAATGCGGCGGGACATGGCTACTGCAGCTCCACTACCAGGGCGGAACCTCATCCGAAGTGGATGGACACTTCCATCACTTTTGATGCTTCGAACTGCCCTCGTAACATGATTGAAGCTGGCCAACTCCCGTTGATGGTGTCTCCAACCATTAACAATGTTCAACTCCACCATGTATTGGTGGACAGAGGTGTAGGGCTGAACCTCATAAGCTTTGAAAACTTTGTCAAGCTCCAGCTACGACCTTCCGACCTTCGCCCCTCTCGAACTTTTTCTAGGGTAGATCCGGGGGCCATTACCCCTCTCGGCTCAATCACACTCCAGGTGACCTTCGGGACTCGGGAGAACTACAAAACCGAGAAGCTGGTCTTCGACGTGGCGCAGATCAGTCTACCATTCAGGGCCATTTTGGGCAGGCCTGCTTTGTACAAGTTCATGGCCGCTGCCCACTATGGCTACTTGGTGTTGAAGATGGCAACACCTTCGGGCGTTCTCTGAATCCGCGCTGATCGCACTGCAGGACTCGCTGCATTGGAAGAACTCCACGTGCTTCCTACAACATGGGAGGTAGCATCTGGTAAGGAGCAAGCTCTGAAACCTCCGAGCATTCGTCAACAAGGCTCAACCTCTGGACCTCGAGTGCAACCAAGCGGCGACACCGACGTTCTCGTCAAAGTTGTCCAAATTGGTTCTAATGCTGCTCGGACCACCCGTATATCAGGAGGTCTGAACAACAAATAGGAACTCATGCTCATCACTTTCCTCCGAGCAAATGTTGATGTGTTTGCCTGGCAACCATCACAAATGCCTGGGATCCCTATGGAGGTGATTGAGCACAATCTGAAGATTTATCCTGACGCACGACCTGCACACTAGTAGCCCCGGAAGCAAACAGTTGAGCAGCAAAACGTCATCCGACAGGAGATCAAGAAGTTGCTCGAAGCTGGTTTCATCGGGGGGGGTTCATCCAAAATGAATGGCAAACCCAGTCGTTGTACCCAAAGCCGGTGGGAAGCTTCGGATGTGTATCGACTACACCACTTTAAATAAGGCATGCCCAAAAGATCCTTTTCCACTACCTAGAATAGATCAGATAGTGGACTCCACCTCCGGGTGTGAGATAACGTGTTTCTTAGATGCATATTATGGATATCATAAAATCCAAATGTCTAAGGAAGATGAAGAGCATACTACCTTCATAACAGTACATGGATTATTTTGTTATACTGCCATGCCCTTTGGTCTCAAAAATGCCGCTTCAACCTTTGTGCGAGCTATGTACAAAACATTTGGAGAGCTAATTAGAGACTTAGTGGAGGTGTACGTCGATGACATCATTATGAAGATCGAGAACAAGAAGTCACTCCTTGACAATTTACAAGCTGTCTTCAACAAGCTGCGCATCACGCGCACCAAGTTGAACCCGAACAAGTGTGTCTTCGGGGTTAGCACCGGGAAACTCCTTGATTTCTTGGTGACTCACCGAGAAATTGAAGAAAACCCAGTGAAAATCAATGCTATTGAAGATATGCAGCCCCCAGCCCGTATCAAAGACGTCCAGAAGTTAACATGGTGTCTAGCTGCGCTCAGCCGGTTCATCTCAAGACTAGCAGAGCAGGCGCTACCCATCTTCAAACTCTTGAGGAAGTCTGGATCATTTCATTGGTCTGAAGAAGCAAAAAAGGCATTTCAAGAGCTGAAGCAGCTCCTCACCATCCTACCGATCTTGGTAGCTCTGAATCCTAGTGATCCTTTACTGCTTTATATTTCTGCAACTACAGAAGTTGTCATCATGGTCCTGGTCGCAGAATGGCCGGAGCCACAGCCAGTTCAGGAGCCTAGACCCCTCCGGGAGGGTCCGGAGCTACCTGAAGGCAAGTCTGAGTCTCAGCCACCAGACATGGATCATCAAGACAGAGTGCTAGAAGATCAACCTCTCTCATCTGAGTGAGTTTTAACAGCTGTTCAAGAAGATCTTGACCCATCAGGGAAGGTCTAGGGTTGAACAAGAAGAAGATCCAGACCCTTCTGGGAGGGACGGGGAAGCTCAACAAGAGGGCTCAGACCCCTCTGGGAGGATCCGGGTTAATGAAGAGAATGCTCCAGACTCTTCCGCAAGAGTACGGACAGTCCAGTGACCAGTGTACTTCATCATTGAAGTACTCCACGATGCCAAGACACGGTAAATTGAGGTGCATAAGCTGCTTTACATAGTCCTTGTTGCCTCAATGAAGCTTCATCACTATTTCCAAGCCCACGAGATATCAGTGGTAACTTCCTATCCACTGTGTGCTATTTTGCATAACCCTAATTCTACTGGGAACATTGCAAAGTAGATGGCGGAGTTGGCCGAGTTCGATCTCAAATTTATGTCAAGACAAGCTATCAAGAGTCAGGCTTTGGCTGACTTCTTGGCGGAGTGGACTCCCTCTACCTCAAACCCTTTGGGGCCCCAGTGAGCAGAAGTGAGAACCCAAGGTCCCGGTATTCATCGAACGTCACTGGACCCTCTACTTCGACGGCTCCGTGCAAAAGCAGGGGGCCGGAGCTGGAATCCTTCTCCTCGCTCCAATCGGGGAGAAGGTCAAATATATGGTTCACCTTGACTTCAAGGCAACCAATGTAACACCCTCATTTCCATGCATCATGCCTTGCATCCATCATTAAGCATGTTTAAAATTAAGTAACATAAAAAGGAAAAAGTTTAAAATCAATTAGGAACAAAACTGCACTTAAGAATTCTGGAAAGTGCGGACTAGTCCGATTTTGGTGAGGACTAGTCCGATTTCTCTCTAACCTCGATCGGACTTGTCCATTTTTCCGTGGACTAGTCTGTTTTTTGCCTCTGGACACTTTTGGACTTCTCCGATCTTGTGCGGACTAGTCCGGTGTTCCAAGAATCCTTGAAAAATTGCGAAGTCCCTGGACTTGTCCAGACTAGTCCGGTACTCCAGCGGACTTGTCCGTTTTCCTCTCTGGCTAAAGTCAGACTTGTCCGATTTTTGGAAAGACTTGTCTGTTTTTCCCTCTGGATAAGTTAGGAGTTGTCCGATGTCCAATCCAGACTTGTCCGATTTTTCTCTAGACAACTTCGGACTAGTCCGGTCCTTTTTGGACTTATCCGATAAATCGTGACTCCGAGTTGATCTATTTTTTCATGACTTGTTGCTTGGGTTTTACGTTATGTGGGCCTAGGTACATTGTGCCTAACTCTTTTAGAGCCCACGTAGGACTCTAAACCGACCTCTACTCACCCCCAAACTCGAAATCCATCTAACCCTAACCTCCACCTCTATATAAACCACCCCACCCCTTGGCTTGACATCTATTTGCCACTTTTCCACCTCACCCAAACCCTAGCTCATGAATATCCGCCACCGAGGAGGGAGGAGGAGATCCCAAGCAAGCAAAAGAAGAGGAGGAAACGAAAGAGTATCAAGATATCCATAAACTTCGCGTTCTTCGTCAACAATCCACCTTCAAGTTCTTCATCAACCCTAGATCCTAAAGATCCAAGTGTTACCTCCAAGATCTTTGATTCATTGGAGTTCTAAACACCTGGTATAGCTTCTATTCCTTTTTCCTTACGTGAATTCGACCCCTAATCTCCAAATTCACGTCGATCTAGAAAACCCTAATCTGCTATTCTCGCGTAGTGCGGACTTCTCCGGTCCCTAGCAGACTAGTCCAATTTTTCTTGGTTAAATTGTGTTGAATTACTTCCAAAATTAGATCTAATAACCTCCAAACATGTATAAACTTGTTAAAAGCTATTAGAACTAGATACTAAACCTTAAAAGCAACTCGTTAACAAGTTCCACCTTGCATTTGCATTAATCATGCATGTCATGTCACATTGAGTAATATTTATGCACTCTTTGATTGTGTTTCTTGTCCTTTTTGTTTATTGTGCAGATTAGATGGATTTGTGCGAGAGAGTGCCGCGGAGGATCTCCAACACCAAGAGTTTGAAGTCTTTGACCCGAACCAATCCCAGGAGCAAGGCAAGTGTCCTTGAAGCATATTGATCATGTTTTTTTAAAGTAAATGTTTTGTTTGCAAATCTGCATGCTTGTGTCAATTTGATGGGAATCCTATGATAGTAAGTTTACCATATTTGTTTGACCACCCTTGTCACCTGGAATTTATGGTAGAGAGTCGGGATGGGATTTTTACCTTTTCGTTTCGCTTAATTAATTGGGATGGGAAAACAACTATACTATTAAATTATGCACCTATGAGATTATGATTAACATGAACTGGTTAATATGATATGGTAATGGGTGATCTAAGCAAGCCTGGTATGTGGATGGGTTGGATGTTATGGTGGTTTGCTTGCTTTCGATCTAAGGATCGGTTCATGCGAGAATAAGCCAGGACTACATGCCACCACGAGGCCAAGTATGGGTGCAGTGTAGCTGATTAATTAGGGCCTTGCCAGTGCTATTTGGACCATTAAGGATGCTCGGGAAAGGGGTAGTCGCTTTGGGTTTGTTGATGATTGGTTGGACTACCCTGGGATCCGAATGGCTCAAGAGGGGGCCCTTGGTTGAAGATGTGCTCAGTTGGAGGCATCACCACCGGTGAAACCTCACGGGTCTAAATATGCTAGTAATCCCTTTGTAAAGGCTATTTTGTGATCTCTTGGCCATACACCAAACAAAGTGTAATTGGCATAAGGGAGGATTCTTTAGTCACCGATGGGTGATGAAATCACAAACACGTGGGTAAAGTGGTACAAACTCTGCGGAGTCTAATAAAACTATCATGATAGCCGTGCTCCCGGTTATGAGCGCCTGGATGACCTACATGATTAGAGGGAAATTGGGGTTTTGTAATGGTTATGATTTGGTAATGGGATGGTTTGGTAATGGTTATGGCTGGTTATGAATTAAATTCTGATATTGATTATGGTTATTGGCAATGAGAAATATGGTATATGGATGATGGTAATAAATATGGATTGGTATTATGATGGTTATATGGTCTATGATGAGCTTATTCACATACATATAATATATTGCTTTTCAAATGTCTTAATGTACTTTTCAGCACTTAGTCATTATTATATTCGTCATTTGAATCAGCTACATGTCATACATTCCACACTTGCTGAGTACGACATGTACTCACCCTTGCAACCCCCCCCCCCAACAGTTGCAGGTCAGGATTGGGAGTTTAATAATGATAATGCGAAGTTCTAGTCTGTGTCTGCTGTCAGCTTTACCTATGGTGTTAATTGGAGTTGCGCTACCTATTGCTTATGCTGCCTAGCTGTTTAGTTTGCTTATTTAGTTTATTTCCGCTGCATTAGTTGAACTTGTCATTAATATTCAATAGAGCTTGTATTCGAGGATAATATGGTTGCGTAATAAAAGAGTTTAATTAATCCTGTCTGTGGTAATTTTTTGTATAATCTTTTGTGAATGCACTCTTGTATATGTGTTGAACATCCTGGGCACACATATGCGTTCACTTGGTTCATTTTCGGAACCGGGTGTCAAAAATTGGTATCAGAGCCATAGGTTGACCGTAGGACGCAACCTAGATAGAATGGACACTTTAGAGCACATAGAAGCACTCAAGAATCGATGTGATTTTGCTTCGTGTGCTGTTTGCTATATATTGTTTGCTTGTGTGCTTAATAGAGGATTTTGGGATGCTTAGCATTACCATATCCACGTAGGATAGAGTAGCTAGTTGCTTAGTTTCATATCACTTGATGCATATAGTTAGGGACGCCTTATAAATTTTTATCTCTTCCTTTTCTCCAGATTGTGAGGACTCGGAACCAGAGGGATAGCAATGATGAGGATGACAATGGAGCACCTAAGAATAACGATGGACAAGGACCTGTTCAGGGAGCTATCAACATTGAGCAGCTTTTGGCTATGCAGAACCAGCTCATGCAGACCATGATACAGACTATGGGACAGCTGCAGGCTGGTAACATGAACAATCAGCCCCACATGCCACCACCGCCACCCCCGCCTCTTCATAACTGGTTGGGAGAGTTTATGAAGACTAGGCCGCCAACCTTTGCTCAAGCCGCTGACCCTATGGATGCGGATTATTGGCTCAAGTCTGTGGAGAAGAAGCTAGCTATTCTATTTGCTTCTCATGAAATTGTTGGAGTAGATGCCAATTGGTGGGATTCCTTATGCAATGCTCATGAGAATCAAGAGAGAATTACTTGGGCTGAGTTTAAGGAGTGTTTCCATTCTCATTATGTGCTGGAGGGAGTGGTGATCTTGAAGAGGCAAGAATTTGAGAACATGAGGCAAGGAAGATCGAGTGTGGGTGAATACCCCAATAAATTCACTCAACATTCAAGGTATGCGCCTGAGGATGTGAGCCGGGACAGCCGGAAGCAATATTTGTTTATGAGGGGCTTGAACAATGAAATCCAAGTGCAATTGCTCAATTGTGACTATGCCAACTTCCAGAAGCTTGTGGACAAAGCAATTGTTGTGGAAAACAAGGTCCGAGAGATGGAACAAGACAACAAGAGTAAGGCGCCATATCAATGATAGCAACAAGGAAATAATGTGCGCCCTCGCTTTGCGCCTCCTAATGTGCCATATTACAGCTCTTCTACGCCTGCTCATTACCCCAGCTTTGCACCGCACCCAACTCAGTTTGTGCAGCAGCGCCCTATTATGCAAGCACCTAGGCCTCCAATGCCTTTTGCACCTCGTGCTAATTTTCCTGGTGCAAATGCTTAGAACCAAGCTCGCCCCAATAATTATGGTGGAGTAAAGAAGTGCTATACTTGTGGAGAAGCTGGACACTTTGCACATCAATGTCCTAAGTCAGGCCTTGGTCAAGGAAGCAATGCGCCGACGCAAAACCGAAGACCCAATGGAGGACAACCACAGGGAAACCGTGGACAGCAAAATTTTGCTCGTGGCAACGTGAACCATGTCTCTACGGAGGATGCTCAACAAGCGGATGACGTGGTGATTGGTATGTTTCTCGAAAACTCCAACCCGGCGACTAGGTTATTTGATTTTGGAGCATCGCATTCATTCATTGCATCAAAATATGTTGCCAAGTATAGTTTGCCTATCTCTCATATGAAGTTTACTCTATTTGTTAAGTCTCCTGGAGGAGAGATGATGACAAATATAGTATGTCCAAAAGTAAGCCTTAGAATAAGGGGGTAGACTTCTCTACCAACCTCATTATCTTGGATTCCCAAGGATTGGACATTATACTTGGTATGGACAGGTTGAGGAAGCACAATGGAGTGATTGAATGTGCCACAAAGACGGTGAAGTTGACCAATGAGGAAGGGATCACCGTAGAGTTTGAAGCATCTCAAACCGCACCGAAGCAATTGGAGTTGAATCACATGGACTGTGCCCCAATTGAGGAGATTTCGACGGTGTGCAAATTTTTGGATGTGTTTCCAGATCAGTTGCCAGGTATGCCACCTGAGCGAGACATTGAGTTTGTTATTGATTTAATACCTGGAACTGCACCTATAGCTAAGAGGCCATATAGGATGCCTCCTATGGAATTAGCGGAGCTCAAGAAGCAAATTCAAGAGCAACTAGAGAAGGGTTTTATTAGCCCTAGCTCTTCACCTTTGGGAGCGCCCGTCCGTTTGTGGACAAAAAAGATGGATCGCAAAGGATGTGTGTGGATTACCGAGCTCTCAAGGAGGTGACAATCAAGAACAAGTACACCTTGCCACGCACAGAAGACTTGTTTGATCAGATGAAGGGTGCTTGTGTGTTCTCCAAGATTGATTTGAGGTCAGGTTACTTTCAAATGAAGATTACACCATCGGACATACCTAAGACAGCTTTTAGGACACGATATAGATCCTATGAGTATACCGTGATGTCCTTCGGATTTACCAATGCACCTGCATACTTTATGTACCTCATGAATAAGGTCTTCATGGAGTACTTGGATAAATTTGTCGTGGTGTTCATTGATGACATTATGATCTTCTAGAAGGATGAGAAGGAGCATGAGGAACACTTGAGGCTTATGTTGCAGAAATTGAGGGAGCATCAATTGTATGCCAAGTTCAACAAGTGCCAGTTTCGGTTGAGAGAAGTATCGTTTTTGGGTCATATAATTTCAGGAGGAGGAGTTTCGGTTGACTCCAGAAAGGTAGGGGACGTGTTGAAGTGGGAACCACCGCAAAACATCAAGGAAATAAGGAGTTTTCTTCGAATGGCTGGGTATTACCATCGACTCATCAAGGACTTTTCCAAGATAGCCAAGCCAATGACGGAGTTGCTAATGAAGGGGAAAGCTTTCCAATGCACTCAGGCTTGTCAAGAAAGTTTTGAGGAACTAAAGAAGACGTTAACTACAGCCCCAATTTTAGCTTGTCGGATGTAAGCAAGAGCTTTGACATATATTGAGGCGCATCAAGACAAGGACTTGGATGTGTGTTGATGCAAGAAGGTCAAGTGGTCGCCTATGCATCAAGACAATTGAAGAACACATGAGCAGAACTACCCAACGCATGACTTGGAACTTGCAGCTGTGGTTCACACATTAGAGATTTCGAGACATTACATCCTTGGACATAGGTGTGAAATTTATACGGATCACAAGTGTCTCAAGTATATTTTCACACAAACGAATCTGAATTTGAGGCAACGAAGATGGTTGGAGCTCATCAAGGATTATGATTTAGGAATCAACTACCATCCAGGGAAGGCTAATGTTGTGGTCGATGCCTTGAGCAGAAAAGGAGTAAGTCACCAACTCACGGTTCGAGAGTTGCCATCCAAGTTATGTAAGTAGTTTGAACGATTGAATCTCAGATTTGTGAATGAGATGGGGATGATGGAGTTAAATCTGACCTTTGAGCGAGAAATTCGAGAGGGTCAAACGAAGGATGAGGAAATCCAAGAAATCAAGGGCGGGACCCAAGAAGGGAGAGAGTTCATAGTTGATGAGGATGGACATGGTACTCTATCGCTTGGTAAAAGGATTGTTGTTCCTAATGTGAAGCATATTCCGGAGACAATACTAAAGGAGGCACATGACTCACCTTACTCAATTCATCCCGGTTGTACAAAGATGTACAAAAACTTGAAGACATGTTATTGGTGGGATACCATGAAGAAGGACATAGCCGAATATGTAGCATTGTGTGATGTGTGTCAACGAGTCAAGGTGGAACATCAAAGGCCCGCGAGATTATTGCATCCATTAAAGACCCCGGAATGGAAGTGGGCAGAAATCGGTATGGACTTTATAGTTGGATTGCCACGTACTCAGTCCGGTTATGACTCAATTTGGGTAATTGTAGACCGTGTATCCAAGTCAGCTCATTTTGTTTCTGTCAAGACCACCTATACCACCGCGAAGCTAGCAGAATTGTACATAGAGCACATTGTGTGTCGACACGGAGTACCAAAGAAGATAGTATCGGATAGAGGTTCTCAATTTACCTCTAGGTTTTGGAAGAAACTGCACGAAGCATTGGGAACAAGGTTAAATTTTAGTTCAGCATATCACCCTCAAACGGATGGACAAACTGTGAGGACCAATCCATATTTGGAGGACAGGCTAAGAGCTTGTGCTTTGAAGCATGGGAAAAGTTGGGACAAGAGCTTTCCATATGCAGAATTTTCGTACAACAATAGTTACCAGGCAAGTTTGAAGATGTCACCATACGAAGCACTATATGGAAGGAAGTGTAGGACGCCCTTGTTTTGGAGCGAGACAGGGGAGAATCAAGTATTCGGACCCGTTGTGTTGGAAGAAGCTGAGAAACAAGTTCAGGTTATTCGGGAAAATTTTGAGGGCTGCCCAATCAAGACAAAAAGGATATGCGTACAATAGGAGGAGAAAACTAGCCTTTGAAATAGGAGACTTTGTTTACCTCAAGGTGACACAAATGAGAGGTCATAAGAGGTTCAACATAAGAGGCAAGCTAGAACCTCACTATATTGGGCCATTCAAGATTTTGGACAAAAGAAGAGAAGTAGCGTATAAGTTGAAGATACCAACTCATCTTTCAGATGTCCAAGATGTCTTTCATGTTTCCCAATTCAAGAAGTGCTTGAGAGTACCGGAAGAACAAGTGCCGATGGAAGAATTGGAACTAGAGGAAGATTTGACTTATGTCGAGCAACCGATCAAAATCTTGGAAACTAAGGAGAGGGTCACAAGGACCAAGGTCATCAGATGGTGCAAGGTTCAATGGAAGCATCATACAGAATCAGAAGCAACATGGGAACTGAAAGATGATCTCAAGAAGGAATTTCCCTAACTCTTCTCTTCCGCGTTGAATCCCGAGGGCGAGATTCATTTTAAGGGGGTAGGTTTGTAACACCCTCATTTTCATGCATCATGCCTTGCATCCATCACTAAACAAGTTTAATGTGATGCCCGGTTCCGAAAAGTGAACCAAGCTAACGCATATGTGTGCCCAGGATGTTCATCACACATACACGAGTGCAATCACAAAAGAGTATACAAAAAATTACCACTGAACAAGATTAATTAACCAAATTTTATTACACAAACCAGATTATCCTCGAATACAACCTCTAATGAATATTTATGACAAGTTCAACCAATGCAGCGGAAATAAACTAATTAAGCAAACCAAGCAACTAAGCAGCATAAGCGATAGGGTATATATATGCGCAGCTCCAAAAACACCACTGGCAAAGCTGACGGTAGACACGGCCTAGAACTCCCCATTATCACCATTAAACTCCCAAACCTGACCTGCAACTGTTGGGGGGATTGCAAGAGTGAGTACATGTCGTACTCAGCAAGTGTCGAAAGTATGACATGTGGCTTATTCAAATGACGACAATAATAATGGCAAAGTGCTGAAAAGTACATTAAAACATTTGAAAAGCAATATATTATATGTATGTGAAATAAACCCATCATAATCATAAGTAATACCATAATACCAGTCCGCAATTCACCATCCTCATAAAAAATTCCAGATTTCACCATTTGCCAATAACCATAATCAATGCCAGAAATAAATCCATAACCATCCATAACCATTACCATCCCAATTACCAAATTCCCTCTAATCATGTAGGTCATCCAGGTGCTCATAACCGGGAGCACGGCTATCATGATAGTTTTATTTAGACTCTGCAGAGTTTGTACCACTTTACCCACGTGTTTGTGATTTCATCACCCGTCGACGACTAAAGAACCTCCCTCATGCCAATTACACTTCCTTTGGTGTATGGCCAAGAGATCACAAAATAGCCTTTACAAAGGGATTACTAGCCTATTTAGACCCCACTGAGGTTTCACCGGTGGCGATGTCTCCCGCAGAGTACATCTTCAAACAAGGGCCCCCTCTTGAGCCATTCGGATCCCAGGGTAGTCCCACCAATCATCAACAAACCCAATCCGACTACCCATTCCCCGAGCATCCACAATGGTCCAAACCGCACTAGCAAAGCCCTAATTAATCAGCTACACCGCACCCATACTTGGCCTCGTGGTGGCACTGTAGTCCTGGGTTATTCTCACATGAACCAGTCCTTAGATCTAAAGCAAGCAAACCACCATAACATCCAACCCATCCACATACCAGGCTTGCTTAGATCACCCATTACCATGTCATATTTAACCAGTTCATGTTAACCATAATCTCATCCATGCATAATTAAATTGAATGATATAGTTGTTTCCCATCCCAGTTGATTAAGCGAAGCAAAGGTAAAAAGTCCATCCCGACGCTCTACCATAAATTCCAGGTGACAAGGTTGGTTTAGCAAGTCTAGTAAACTTCCTACCATAGGATTCCCATCAATTTGACACAAGCATGCAGTTTTGCAAACAAAACATTTATTTTAAAATAGGATCAATATGCTTCAAGGACACTTGCCTTGCTCTTGCTGTTGATTAGGATCAAAGCCTTCAAACTCTTGGTGCTGAAGATCCTCCGCGGCACTCTCTAGCACAAATCCGTCTAATCCACACAATAACGTACAAGACAAGAAACACATTCAAAGAGTGCACAAATATTACTCAATATGTCATGACATGCATGATTAATGCAAATGCAAGGTAGAACTTGTTACTAGATTGCTTTTAATGATCACTAACTAGTTCTAATAGCTTTTAACAAGTTTATACAGGTTTGGATTCGATTAGATCAAATTTTAGAATTAATTCAACATAATATAACCAGGAAGATCGGACTAGTCCGCTAGGGACCGGACAAGTCCGCACTTTATGAGATCAGCGGATTAGGGTTTTCAAGATCGACGTGAATTTTGAGATTAGGGGTTGAATTCACGTAAGGAAAAGAGAATAGAAGGTATACCAGGTGTTTAGAACTCCAATGAATCAAGAAACTTGGAGGTAGCACTTGGATCTTGGTGATCTAGGGTTGGTGATGAACTTGGAGATGAATTGGTGGTGAAGGACGAAACTTGGTGGAGATCTTGATCCTCTTTCATTTCCTCCTCTTCTTCTTCTTGCTTGGGATCTTCTCCTCCCTCCTCGACAGCAGCTCTCCACGAACTACGGTTTGGGTGGGGGGAAAAGTGGCAAATAGATGTCAATCCAAGGGGTGGGGTTGTTTATATAGCGGTGGAGGCTAGGGTTAGATGGATTTCGAGTTTTGGGATGAGTAGAGGCCGGTTTAGAGTCCCACATGGGCTCTAAAATAGTTAGGCACAACATCCCTAGGCCCACTTAACGTGAAACCCAAGAAACAAGTCATAAAACAAAAGATCAATTCGGAGTCACGAAATATCGGACAAGTCCGGACAGGACCAGACTAGTCCGAAGTCGTCCAGAGAGAAAATCGGACAAGTCTGGCCAAACATCGGACAAGTCCGAATTTGAACAGAAAGGAAAATGGACAAGTCCGCTAGAACACCGGACTAGTCCGGAAAAGTCCAGGGACTTAGCAAATTTTCAAGGATTCATGGAATATCGGACTAGTCCGCACAAAATTGGATAAGCCCGAAAGTTTCCAGTGCCAAACATCGGACTAGTCCGCAGCAAAAACAGACAAGTCCGTTTTTAGTCAGAGAGAAATCGGACTAGTCCGCAGCAAAATCGGACTAGTCCGCACTTTCCAGCGTTTTAAGTGCGGTTTTGTTCCAAATCAATTTTACACTCGTTCCTCTTGATGTGGGTTAATGTTAAACATGTATATGAATGTATGCAAGGCATGATGCATGAAAATGAGGGTGTTACAAACCTACCCCCTTAAAATGAATCTCGCCCTCGAGATTCGACGCGGAAGAGAAGAGATAGGGAAATTCCTTCCTGAGATCATTCTCCAATTCCCACGTCGCTTCTTTTTCTGTGTGGTGCTTCCATTGAACTTTACACCATCTAATAACCTTGTTCCTTGTGACTCTCTCCTTGGTTTCCAAGATTTTGATCGGTTGTTTGGCATAAGTCAAATCTTCCTCTAGTTTCAATTCTTCCATTGGAACTTGTTCTTCCGGTACTCTCAAACACTTCTTGAGCTGGGAAACATGAAAGACATCATGTACGTCTGAAAGATGAGCTGGCATCTCCATCTTATACGCTAGTTCTCCTCTTTGGTCCAAAATCTTGAACGGTCCAATATAGCGAGGTGCGAGCTTACCCCTTATGTTAAACCTCTTATGACCTCTCATTGGTGACACCTTGAGGTAAACAAAATCTCTTATTTGAAAGGCTAATCTCCTTCTCCTATTGTCCGCATAGCCTTGTTGCCTTGATTGGGCAGCCCTCAAGTTTTCACGAATTATTCGAACTTGCTTTTCGGCTTCTTGCAACACATCCGAACCAAATACTTGAGTTTCTCCTGCCTCATTCCAGAATAAAGGTGTCCTACACTTCCTCCTATAAAGTGCTTCATAGGGTGACATCTTCAAACTTGCTTGGTAACTATTGTTGTATGAAAATTCCGCGTATGGCAATCTTTTGTCCCAACACTTCCCATGCTTTAAAGCACAAGCTCTTAACATGTGCTCCAAAATCTGATTGGTCCTCTCGGTTTGGCCATCCGTTTGGGATGATATGCTGAACTAAAATTCAACCTCGTTCCCAAAGCTTCATGCAATTTTTGCCAAAACCTGGAGGTAAACTGAGAACCTCTATCCGAGACTATCTTCTTCGGTACTTCATGTCGACACACAATATGCTCCATGTACAATTCTGCTAGCTTCGCGGTGGTATATGTGGTCTTGACAGGAATGAAGTGAGCTGATTTTGTCAACCGATCTACAATGACCCATATTGAATCATAGCCAGACTGGGTTCGTGGTAATCCAACTATAAAGTCCGTACCGATCTCTTCCCACTTCCACTCTGGAATCTTTAATGGCTGCAATAATCCTGCTGGCCTTTGATGTTCAGCTTTAACTCGTTGACACACATCACACAATGCCACATATTCAGCTATGTCCTTTTTCATGCTATCCCACCAATAGCAAGCCTTCAAGTCTTTGAACATCTTTGTACAATCAGGGTGAATTGAGTACGGCGAGTCATGTGCCTCCTTTAATATTGTCTCCCGAATATGCTTTACATTAGGCACAACGATTCTCTTTCCAAGCCATAAGGTACCATGTTCGTCCTCATCAAATCTGAATTCTCTCCCTTCTTCGGTCCTTTCCTTGATTTCCTTGATCTCCTCATCTGTGGTTTGTGCCTCTCGAATTTCTTGCTCCAAGGTTGGGTTTAATTCCATCATCTCCATCTCATTTACAAACCCGAGGTTCAACCGTTCAAACTCCTTGCATAACTCGAATGGTAACTCTCGAACTGTGAGTTGGTGACTTACTCCCTTTCTACTCAAAGCATCGGCCACTACATTGGACTTCCCGAATGATAGTTGATCCCCACATCATAATCTTTGATGAGCTCCAACCATCTTCGTTGCCTCAAGTTCAGATCCGTTTGTGTGAAAATATACTTCAAACTCTTATGATCCGTATAAATTTCACACCTATGTCCAAGGATATAGTGTCTCCAAATCTTCAATGCATGTACCACGGCTGCGAGTTCCAAATCGTGCGTGGGGTAATTCTTCTCATGTTTCTTCAATTCTCTTGATGCATAGGCGACCACTTGACCTCCTTGCATCAATACACATCCAAGTCCTTGTCTTGATGCATCGCAATAGATATCAAAACTCTTGCTCACATCCGGCAGTACCAAAACTGGGGCTGTTGTCAACCTCTTCTTCAACTCTTCAAAACTATTCTGACAAGCTTGATTCCATTGGAATGCCTTTCCCTTCATCAGCAACTCCGTCATCGTCTTGGCTATCTTGGAAAATTCCTTGATGAATCGACGGTAATATACAGCCATCCCAAGAAAACTCCTTATTTCCTTGACATTTTGCGGCGGTTCCCACATCAACACGTCTCTCACTTTTCCGGGGTCGACCGATACTCCTCCTACTGAGATTATATGACCCAAAAATGGCACCTCTTTCAACCAAAACTGACACTTGTTGAACTTGGCATACAATTGATGCTCCCTCGATTTCTGTAGCGTAAGCCTCAAGTGTTCCTCATGCTCTTTCTCATCCTTCGAGTAGATCATAATATCATCAATAAACACCACAATGAACTTATCCAAGTACTCCATGAAGACCTTATTCATGAGGTACATAAAGTAGGCAGGTGCATTTGTCAATCCAAAAGACATCATGGTGTACTCATAGGATCCATACCGCGTCCTAAAGGTTGTCTTGGGT
This sequence comes from Tuctoria greenei, assembly GCA_036927565.1. Taxonomy (NCBI): domain Eukaryota; kingdom Viridiplantae; phylum Streptophyta; class Magnoliopsida; order Poales; family Poaceae; genus Tuctoria; species Tuctoria greenei. Next base: position 13,197,454 of record JAYESD010000012.1, on the reverse strand, counting down.
ATGTCTGATGGTCTGATCTTCATTTGAAAGTATCCCGACCTCAAATCAATCTTAGAGAAGATACAAGCACCCTTCATCTGATCAAACAAGTCTTCTATACGTGGCAAGGTATACTTGTTTTTATTGTTACCTCGTTGAGAGCTCGGTAATCCACGCACATCCTTTGGGATCCATCCTTCTTGTCCACAAACAGCACGGGCGCTCCCCAAGGTGAAAAGCTAGGGCGAATAAAACCCTTCTCTAGTTGCTCTTGAATTTGCTTCTTGAGCTCCGCTAATTCCAAAGGAGGCATCCTATACGACCTCTTAGCTATAGGTGCAGTTCCAGGTATTAAATCAATAACAAACTCAATGTCTCGATCAGGTGGCATACCTGGAAACTCGTCCGGATAAACATCCAAAAATTCACACACCACCGGAATATCCTCAATTGCGGCACCGTCCATATGATTCGGCTCCAATTGCTTCAGTGCGGTTTGAGATGCTTCAAATTCTACGGTGATCCCTTCTTCATTGGTCAACTTCACCGTCTTCGTGGCACACTCAATAACTCCATTGTGCTTCCTCAACCAGTCCATACCAAGTATAACGTCCAATCCTTGAGAATCCAAAACTATGAGGTTGGCAGAGAAGTCTACCCCCCTTATTCTAAGGCTTACTTTTGGACATACTATATTTGTCCTCATCTCTCCTCCAGGAGACTTAACCAATAGAGTAAACTTCATATGAGAGATAGGCAAACTATACTTGGCAACATACTTCGATGCAATAACTGAATGCGATGCTCCAGAATCAAATAACATAGTCGCGGGGTTGGAGTTGGCGAGAAACATACCAATGACCACGTCATCCGCTTGTTGAGCATCCTCCGTAGAGACATGGTTCACGTTGCCACGAGCAAAATTCTGCTGTCCACGACTTCTTTGTGGTTGTCCTCCATTGGGTCTTGGGTTTTGCCTTGGCGCATTGCTTCCTTGACCAAGGCCTGACTTAGGACATTGATGCGCAAAGTGTTCAGCTTCTCCACAAGTATAACACTTCTTAACTCCACCAGAATTATTGGGACGGGCTTTGTTTTGAGCATTGGCTCCAAGAAAATCAGCACGAGGCGCATAAGGCATCGGAGGCCTAGGTGCTTGCATGACAGGGCGCTGCTGCACAAACTGAGTTGGGCGTGGTGCATAACTAGGGCGCTGAGCAGGAATAGAGGAGCTGTAATAGGGCGCATTGGGCGGTGCAAAGCAAGGGCGCACATTACTTCCTTGTTGTTGTCCTTGATATGGCGCCTTCCTCTTGATTTCTTGCTCCATCTCACGAATCTTGTTCTCAACCACAATTGCTTTTTCCACAGGCTTCTGAAAATTTGCGTAGTCACAATTGAGCAATTGCACTTGAATTTCATTGTTCAGCCCCTCATGAACAAGTATTGCTTTCGGCTGTCCCGACTAACATCCTCAGGTGCATAACTTGAGAGTTGAGTGAATTTATTAAGATATTCACTCACGCTTGATCTTCCTTGCCTTAAATTCTCAAATTCCTGCCTTTTCAAGATCATAACACCCTCGGGCACATAATGAGAACGAAAATTCTTCTTGAATTCGGCCCAAGTAATTCTCTCTTGGTTCTCATGAGCATTGCAATAAGAATCCCATTAATCCGCAGCTGCTCCAAGTAGTTGATGAAAAGCAAACAAGATTTTCTCCCGGTCACTGCATTGGACAATAGCAAGTTTCTTCTCCACGGACTTGAGCCAATCATCCGCATCCATAGGGTCAGCAGCTTGAGCAAAGGTCGACGGCCTAGTCCTCATAAACTCTCCCAATCGGTTATGAGGAGACGGGGGTGGCGGTGGAGGCATGTGGGGCTGATTGTTGATATTGCCAGCCTGCAGCTGTCCCATAGTCTGTATCATGGTCTGCATGAGCTGGTTTTTCATAGCCAATAGCTGCTCAATGTTGATAGCTCCCTGAGCAGGTCCTTGCCCATTGTTGTTCTGAGGTACTCCATTGTTCTCCTCCTCATCATTGCCATCCCTCTGGTTGCGAGTCCTCACTATCTGAAGAAAAGCAATAGGTAAGAATTAGAGAACGTCCCCAACTATATGCATCAAGGGATATGAAACTAAACAGCTAGCTACACTAGCCTAGGTGGACATGGCAATGCTAAAGCACCCCAAAATCCTCTATTAAGCACTCAAGCAAGCAATATATATAGCAAACAGCAAGCCAACAAAATCAAATTGATTCCTGAGTGCTCCTATGTGCTCTAAAGTGTCCATTCTATCTAGACTGCATCCTACGGTCAACCTGTGGCTCTGATACCAATCTGTGAGGCCCGGTTCCGAAAAGTGAACCAAGCTAACTCATATGTGTGCCCAGGATGTACATCACACATACACGAGTGCAATCACAAAAGAGTATACAGAAAATTACCACAGAACAAGATTAATTAACCAAATTTTATTACACAAACCAGATTATCCTCGAATACAACCTCTAATGAATATTTATGACAAGTTCAACCAATGCAGCAGAAATAAACTAATTAAGCAAACCAAGCAACTAAGCAGCATAAGCGATAGGGTATATATATGCGCAGCTCCAAAAACACCACAGGAAAAGCTGACGGTAGACACGGCCTAGAACTCCGCATTATCACCATTAAACTCCCAAACCTGACATGCAACTGTTGGGGGGGGGGGATTGCAAGAGTGAGTACATGTCGTACTCAACAAGTGTGGAAAGTATGACATGTGGCTTATTCAAATGACGACATTAATAATGGCAAAGTCCTGAAAAGTACATTAAAACATTTGAAAAGCAATATATTATATGTATGTGAAATAAACCCATCATAATGTTAAGTAATACCATAGTACCAGTCCGCAATTCACCATCCTCATCAATAATTCCAGATTTCACCATTTGCCAATAACCATATTCAATGCCAGAAATAAATCCATAACCATTACCATCCCAATTACCAAATTCCCTCTAATCATGTAGGTCATCCAGGCGCTCATAACTGGGAGCACGGCTATCATGATAGTTTTATTTAGACTCTGCAGAGTTTACACCACTTTACCCACGTGTTTGTGATTTCATCACGCGTCGGCGACTAAAGAACCTCCCTCATGCCAATTACACTTCCTTTGGTGTATGGCCAAGAGATCACAAAATAGCCTTTACAAAGGGACTACTAGCCTATTTAGACACCACTGAGGTTTCATCGGTGACGATGTCTCCCGCAGAGCACATCTTCAACCAAGGGCCCCCTCTTGAGCCATTCGGATCCCAGGGTAGTCCCACCAATCATCAACAAACCCAATCTGACTACCCCTTCCTCGAGCATCCACAATGGTCCAAACAGCACTAGTAAAGCCCTAATTAATCAGCTACGCCACACCCATACTTGGCCTCGTGGTGGCACTGTAGTCCTGGCTTATTCTCGCATGAACCGGTCCTTAGATCTAAAGCAAGCAAACCACTATAACATCCAATCCATCCACATACCAGGCTTGCTTAGATCACCCATTACCATGTCATATTTAACCAGTTCATGTTAACCATAATCTCATCCATGCATAATTAAATTGAATGATATAGTTGTTTTCCATCCCAGTTGATTAAGCGAAGCAAAGGTAAAAAGTCCATCCCGACGCTCTACCATAAATTCCAGGTGACATGGGTGGTTTAGCAAGTCTAGTAAACTTCCTACCATAGGATTCCCATCAATTTGACACAAGCATGCAGTTTTGCAAACAAAACATTTATTTTAAAACTGGATCAATATGCTTCAAGGACACTTGCCCTGCTCTTGCTGTTGATTAGGATCAAAGCCTTCAAACTCTTGGTGTTGAAGATCCTCCGCGGCACTCTCTAGCGCAAATCCGTCTGATCCACACAATAACATACAAGACAAGAAACACATTCAAAGAGTGCACAAATATTACTCAATATGTCATGACATGCATGATTAATGCAAATGCAAGGTAGAACTTGTTACTAGATTGCTTTTAATGATCACTAACTAGTTCTAATAGCTTTTAACAAGTTTATACAGGTTTGGATTCGATTATATCAAATTTTATAATTAATTCAACATAATTTAACCAGGAAGATCGGACTAGTCCGCTAGGGACCGTACAAGTCCGCACTTTACGAGATCAGCAGATTAGGGTTTTTTAGATCGACGTGAATTTGGAGATTAGGGGTTGAATTCACGTAAGGAAAAGAGAATAGAAGGTATAACAGGTGTTTAGAACTCCAATGAATCAAGAAACTTGGAGGTAGCACTTGGATCTTGCTGATCTAGGGTTGGTGATGAACTTGGAGATGAATTGGTGGTGAAGGACGAAACTTGGTGGAGATCTTAATCCTCTTTCGTTTCCTCCTCTTCTTCTTCTTGCTTGGGATCTTCTCCTCCCTCCTTGACGGCGGCTCTCCATGAACTAGGGTTTGGGTGGGGGGGAAAGTGGCAAATAGATGTCAATCCAAGGGGTGGGGTTGTTTATATAGGGGTGGGGGCTAGGGTTAGATGGATTTCGAGTTTTGGGATGAGTAGAGGCCAGTTTAGAGTCCCACATGGGCTCTAAAATAGTTAGGCACGACGTCTCTAGGCCCACTTAACATGAAACCCAAGAAATAAGTTGTAAAACAAAAGATCAATTCGGAGTCACGAAATATCGGACAAGTCCGGACAGGACCAGACTAGTCCTAAGTCGTCCAGAGAGGAAATTGGACAAGTCTGGCCAAACATCGGACAAGTCCGAATTTGAACAAAAAGGAAAACAGACAAGTCCGCTGGAACAACGGACTAGTCCGGAAAAGTCCAGGGACTTAGCAAATTTTCAAGGATTCATGGAATATCGGACTAGTCCGCACAAAATCGGATAAGTCCGAAAGTTTCCAGTGCCAAACATCGGACTAGTATGTAGCAAAAACAGACAAGTCCGTTTTTAGTCAGAGAGAAATCGGACTAGTCCGCAGCAAAATCAGACTAGTCCGCACTTTCCCGCGTTTTAAGTGCGGTTTTGTTCCAAATCAACTTTAAACTCGTTCCTCTTGATGTGGGTTAATGTTAATCATGTATATGAATTTATGCAAGGCATGATGCATGAAAATGAGGGTGTTACATTTAAAATTTAGTAACATAAAAAGGAACAAGATTAAAATCAATTAGGAACAAAACCGCACTTAAGAATTTTGGAGGTGCGGACTAGTCCGATTTTGGTGAGGACTAGTCCGATTTCTCTCGGACGTTGATCGGACTTGTCCATTTTTCTGCGGACTAGTCTGTTTTTGCCCCTGGAAACTTTCAGACTTGTCCGGTCTTGTGCGGACTAGTCCGGTGTTCCAAGAGTCCATGAAAAATTGCTAAGACCCTGGACTTGTCTGGACTAGTCCAGTACTCCAGAATACTTATCCATTTTCCTCTCTGACTAAAGTCGAACTTGTCCGATTTTAGGACATACTTGTCTGTTTTTCCCCCTGGATATGTTCAGACTTGTCCGATTTTTCTCTGGACAACTTCGGACTAGTTCGGTCCTTTTTAGACTTGTCTGATAAATCGTGACTCCGAGTTGATCTATTGGTTCACGACATGTTCCTTAGGTTTTATGTTATGTGGGCCTAGGGACGTCGTGCCTAACTTTTTTAGAGCCCATGTGGGACTCTAAACCGACCTCTACTCACCCCAAACTCGAAATCCATCTAACACTAGCCTCCACCTCTATATAAGCAACCCCACCCCTTGACTTGACATCTATTTGCCACTTTTCCACCTCATTGAATGTGGCCTAGAGGGGGTGAATAGGCCTTTTTGAAAATTGTCGGATCCTGAAACACTTAACAACCAGTTCAAAACTAGAGAAATCGGACTAGTTCGGTAAAGTGCAGACTAGTCCGGTGTATACGGACTAGATTGATTAGGTTTGATCGATTAACTTTGTTCTTCTATATATGCAGCGGAAGTATACAATTAAACAAAGTGTCACAAGGTTATGAATCGGGTTATATCACAATTCAAACTTATACTTGATATTTCAACATAAAATAATCAAGATCAATTTGTAACCCTAGATTGATATGAATTAAGAACAATGAACACAAAAGAGAACACAAGAGATTTATCCTGTGGTTCGGTTCCCACAGAGGCAACCTACATCCACGTTGAGGAGCCCACAAAAGGACCGGGTCTTCTCCAACCCTACCCTCGTCAGATCGCCACGAAGGCCAATCCTCTTCCACTTATCTCAAAGGGGTAAATAACCGAATTCAAGGGGCTTTCTCACACGTTGAGAGCTCCCTTGGATTACAACACAAAATACCACCAAAAACACACTCAAAAGATTACAAATAAATTGCAGGAGTGTGTTATAGAATTAAACCAAGAGCTCAATGTGGTGTTGAATGTATCTCTCCAATGAACTAGAGTGAATCCTCAAAGGATTGATCTTTGTTGCACTTAATTTCGTGGAGAGATGTGGTTTTTGAGTCTCTTGGGAGGTGTGACGGCGCTAGAGTTCGAGAGTGTAAAATATGGCCGTACAACTCTATTTATATGGGTTTCTAAAATTGACCGTTAGGGTTCAGAAAGATCGGACTAGTCCATGGTGGTAACCGCACTAGTCTGGTGTGCTGTGTGTAGCAAACCCTAAGTGTCCCGAAATATCGGACTAGTCCGGCTAGGAGCGGACTTGTCCGATTTCGCTACTGGAAATCTTCGGACTAGTCCGATAGTCATCGGACTTATCCGGACATGAGAAACCCTATGTGTATAGGATGACAAGTCCGCACTTGGAGGACTTGTCCGATTCAGATCAGAGGGTATTTCGGACTAGTCCGTGCAAACATCGTACTTGTCCGATATGGATTAGATAGAATATCGGACTAGTACGGTTGTGATCGAACTTGTCCTATTGTGTGTGACTTGTTAACTGTTTTGAGGACTAGTCTGCACTCGGGAGGACTAGTCCGATTCCAGTCGGAAAGGATATCGGACTAGTCCTATAGATATCGGACTTGTCTGATTTCCTGCAGAAAGGATATCGGACTAGTCCGGTGTTAGTCGGACTAGTCTGGTCCTGTGTAACTTTGTGCAATGTGTGTGTTAAGTTGTGATTGAGCTCTTGGGATGTGTTTTCTTAGCACACTCCATACATAATGATCTACTATTCTTCTTCCTTGAGCTCATTTCCACTTTGCTCCTCATTCTTCCTTCTTTTTGGCACTTTGCTTATTTTCCTATAAAAATCCTGCACTCATCTCAACAAAGAGGTTAGGATCTTAATTGCTTGTCATAAATCATCCAAAACCCACAAGGGAGTCCTAGATGCACTTTCAATCTCCCCCTTTTTGGTGATTGATGACGACCAATTGAGATTTCACAAAATATGATAGAAATTGAGATTTTCATAAAGTATGCACATATGAGTCCAAAATACATCAAGTAGTGAAAGAATAGTCCATATGTGCATTCTTTATGGTGGGATGCATAACTAAGTGCACCGAAGCATTGAGAATGACATAATTGACATTAATTACACAATAGCAAGCATATATGTCATTCTAGAGCAAAAACACAGTTTTCATAAATACTACTCAAAGGAGCAAATCATTGCATCACAGAACCATAATTAACATAAGATCAATGTTAAAACTTTACAAGCCACAAAAGAGTTAAAAACGAAGCATAGAGCTCTCTCCTCGCAAACTGCAACTAAGATTAAGACTCCCCCTCAATCTCTCCCCCTTTGGCATCAAGACACCAAAAAGAAGGAGAGGAGGGTCCTAGGGTCTTCACTCTTTGCTGTAGGTCCTCTCATCGTCATCTTCATCATCTTCATCTTCAGCTTCATGAGGAGGAGGAGGAGGAGGAGGTGCGGAGTTACTCGAGCCCCCAACGCCAAAGTAGGCAAGCTCGGAGGGGGTCAAGGGCCCGAGCTCAGTGAAATCAGAATTGGAGTCTTCAGAGATTGTTGGAGACCCAATTGGCTCAATCTCCAGCTTTTGGCAAATTTGCTTCACATTTGCCTTGATATACTTCATGTCCTCCTTTCTTTTCTTGTTGAGCTTATGGGCCTTCACTTCGGCCTTTTTGCAGGAGGCAAAGATAGCAGCCAGGTATTTAAGAATACCACTGGCTGAACCTTTTTGAGGGGTTGGACTAGAAGCAGGGGCAACCCTAGCATCTTCTCTTGACCTTGCCGGTGCCTCGGGACTGGAGGCCGTTGAGGGAGCAGCCTGCACACTCGGCTTTCGAGGCATTTGAGGCCTCAAGGGGAGATGCTCCACATCTTTAACAAACTCAATCCCTGTGACCTTTTCAATCACAAACATTAGATAAGGAGCATATCCGCAAGATTTGTTGGGAGTGCAGGATATGTTCAACATATCATTCCAAATGTATTCCGCCACATCAAGTTGGCGTCCTTTCTTATGACCCTCATCAGAGTCCGGAGGTATCCTTGCACACTCCCAGCATCTTCATCCTTAGGAGCAATCGCCTTCCTCAAAACCTTGTTCAGCACCACAAAGAATGGCTTCATGTTTTTGGTGGAAAGAGGGTTGAACTTTGAGTTTGGCTCATATAGGAACTTCATCCTATCCTTGTTAATGACACCAATGTTGTGAATGACCAAGCAATCAGATCTTGTGGTGTCAAGGTGAAGCAGGTTAGCAAAATATTCTTGAGTAATGCTGTACCTGGATCCATGGGTCATCCAAGTGACACTTTCCTCATCATCACTAGAGAAGTGACAGGTTGCATAGAACTGTGTAATCACTTCATCATTCCAGTTATTTCTAAAGCAAACAGATCTCTCAGTCCATGCTTCTCAATGGCTCTCACTACATCAATGAATGGTGAGCAGCCCTTCTTCTCAAAATGTGCCCAGTTAATCCACTGACTGCGCACAACTGGTGTCTTCATTGGGAGATACACCAATCTGTAGAAATCAGCATGGAAGTTGCACCAGAACCTTCCATCAGCCGCTTGCTTCGGTCGGCCATACCAATCGATGCTTCTGAACTTGGCCGCCGATTCACTTCCCTTCCCGTTGAACTTCTCTTCATTGGTGTCCCGGACCCCTTCCCTTGGAGCATGAAGTTTCAACGGGCCAACCGGGCCTATTGCTATTCCTTTGCCCTTGCCTTTTGCTAGGCGGGCACTTGCCGCACTAGGGCCACCGCAGGTGGTAGCCCTAGAAGCAGGCACCTTGGAAGATGGCTTCTTTGCTAGCACTTTCCTCCAAGCCTGTGGAGGAGACTGAGCTGGCTTGGAGGGTCTTTCTTGGCGCTTCTTGCCAAGATCCGTCGTGGTCTGAGGTGCCACCTCGTGGTCCATCTCAGCCTCAAAGTTGGAGACATCATTGCCGGAGCTCGACATGACCTGAGAATGAGTGTTATGAATGACAATGAATGACACAAGGTGAAGGTGTGAAAGGGTAGCAAGGAATTTCATTGAGGAATTGAAGAATTAGGTTTTGAGTTCAGAAACATCGGACTTGTCCGGTGCACAGGCAAGGACTAGTCCGGGGGACCGGACTTGTCAGTTCATGGACCGGACTAGTCCGGTGTTCATCCTCAAAAACCTAAGAGACTGGACAAATGATGAATTCTAATGCAAAACGACCTTAGAATACACGTAATACACCAAGAGAGCATGTATATAGCGAGGAATGCTAGGCTATTTGATCAACAATGAAGAAATTTGGAATTTCTAGGGTTTGAGCGAAAATTACCGGAAAAATTGCTTGAAACTTGGGGATGAGGGAGTTGAACGCCGGATAAGTCCGCTAGCTTCAATCCTCAAGTGGACAAGCTTGATTTCCCCCCAAATGCGAAGTTTTTTGGTGGAGGGAGCAAGAAATTGCCTTGGGAGCTCGAGCACGAAGAGAGGGAGCACGTGAGGCAAGAGTGGGGTGAAGAAATTAGGGTTTGGCGGTGGCTAGGTTTATGGACATGAAAAATCGGACAAGTCCGGAGATGATCGGACTAGTCCGAACTTTTCCAGGGGCTATATCGGACTAGTCCGTTGTCTACCGGACTAGTCCGGCCTAACCGGCACTCTACGGATTAGTCTGCACGGGCGGACTAGTCCGGGCAACCACAGACTAGTCCGTGGTCACCAGGCAAGAATTGCTTAGCCCATTCATATATATTTGGAGGTACATATTTGGAGAAAAGAGAGGCAAAACACATCAAATAATCTTGATGAATATGATCAGTAAGCATACAACAATCAAGCAATGATCATAATTCACCAAGATCTAGTAATTGACATAGTTTTTCAGAGAAAAATGAGAGAGATGATTTGCACAATCCAATCAACATATTTGAAGAATCCATACAGGTATGCAACATTTCAAGCCACACTCCGAGCATCAAGGATATTTAGTTCATTTCGGAGTTCACAAAAACTCTTTTCATCAAGTGGCTTGGTGAATATGTCGGCCAATTGCATTTGAGTGTTGACATGTGTAATGGCTATGTCTCCTTTCATGGCATGATCTCTCAAAAAGTGGTGTCTTATGTCTATGTGTTTAGTTCTGGAGTGCTCAACTGGGTTGTGGGCAATTTTAATGGCACTCTCATTGTCACAAAGGAGTGGAATATGGTTCATATTGTAACCATATTCCCTTAGAGTTTGTCGCATCCAAAGGAGTTGTGCGCAACAACTCCCAGCTACAACATACTCCCCTTCGGCTGTGGATAAGGCAATGGAATTTCGTTTCTTGGAGGACCAAGAAACTAAGGATCTCCCTAGGAATTGGCATGTACCGGAGGTGCTTTTTCTATCTACTTTGCACCCGACATAATCTGCATCAGAGTAATCAATGAGATTGAATTTTGAGCCTTTTGGGTACCAAAGACCAAGGTTGGGTGTATGAACTAAATATCTCAAGATGCTTTTTACGGCTGTCAAGTGACATTCCTTAGGATTGGCTTGAAATCTTGCACACAAACATACACTTAACATAATATCTGGCCTAGATGCACATAAGTAGAGTAAAGATCCAATCATGTAGTGATATACCTTTTGGTCGACGCTAGGTCCATCTTCATTGAGGTCTAGGTGGCCATTCGTTGCCATGGGGGTTTTTATGGGCTTCGCCTTGTCCATGCCAAACTTCTTGAGTATGTCCTGCGTGTACTTGGTTTGGCTTAGGAACGTCTCTTCCTTCTGTTGCCGCACTTGGAATCCCAAGAAGTACTTTAACTCTCCCATCATTGACATTTCAAACCTGTTTGTCATGATTTTACTAAATTCTTCACAAAAAGATTGGTTAGTTGACCCAAAGATTATATCGTCAACATAAATTTGACAAATAAAAAGGTCATCATCAGAATTCTTTGTAAACAGTGTATAATCTACTTTGCCAATCTTAAAGCCATTTTCAATTAAGAAATCTCTAAGACACTCATACCAAGCTCTAGGAGCTTGTTTGAGGCTGTAGAGAGCCTTACACAATTTAAATACGTGGTCGGGGAACTCTTTGTCTTCAAACCGGGTGGTTGCTCCACGTACACCTCTTCCTTGATTGGTCCGTTGAGGAAGGCGCTTTTCACATCCATTTGATAAAGCTTGAAATCATGGTGAGTAGCATATGCAAGTAATATTCTAATAGATTCAAGCCTAGCTACTGGATCAAAAGTCTCATCAAAATCCAAACCTTCGACTTGTAAATACCCTTTGGCCACAAGTCGTGCCTTGTTCCTTGTCACCACCCCGTGTTCATCTTGTTTGTTGCGGAAGACCCACTTGGTGCCGACGATGTTTGCATTGGGTCTTGCTACAAGTTCCCACACCTTGTTCCGCTTAAAGTTGTTTAATTCTTCTTGCATTGCCACCACCCAGTCCGGATCTTTCAATGCATCTTCAACCCTGCGTGGTTCCAAAAAGGATACAAACGAGTAGTGTTCACAAAAGTTAGCTATGTGAGATCTAGTGGTTACTCCCTTTTGAATGTCACTGATGATGTTGTCGATTGGGTGATCCCTTTGGACGCATTGGTGTACTCTTGGGTGTGGCACTTGAGGAGTTGTATCTTCATGATCATCTTCTTCTCCCCCTAAGTGATTGTCTTTGTTGACTTTTTTATTATCTTTGTATCCTTTTGGTTGATCTTTTGTTGAAGCTCCCCCTTGATCGTTGGTCTCCTCTTGTGGTTCATCTTCCTCATGTACGTGTGGAGGTGGCTCTTGTGGTCGAACCTCACCTAGAGCCATTCTTTTCAATGCTTGACAAGGAGCTTCTTCTTTACCTAGTTCACATGGATCAACTTGCTCCTTTTGGGAGCCATTAGTCTCACCAAACACTACGTCATGTGCTACTTCAACAAGTCTGGAAGTCTTGTTGAAAACACGATATGCGTAAGTGTTCGAATCATAACCGAGCAAGAAACCTTCATCGTACTTCGAAGCGAACTTTGAAGTCCTAGGCTTCTTGTTCAAGATCTAACATGGAGAACCGAAAACTCGAAAATATGAAATATTTGGTTTGTTACTGGTGAGTAGCTCATATGATGTCTTCTTGAGTAGTCGATGAAGGTAGATTCGATTTACGGCGTGGCAAGCGGTGTTAATCGCTTCCGCCCAAAATCGATCCGATGTCTTGTACTCATCGAGCATTGTTCTTGCCATCTCTATGAGTGTTCGATTCTTTCTTTCGGCAACTCCGTTTTGTTGTGGGGAGTACGGCGCTGAAAATTCGTGTTTTATGCCTTCTTCATCAAGGTACTCCTCCACTTGTGTGTTCTTGAACTCCGTGCCGTTGTCGCTTTGAATATTCTTGATTGTTAATGAGAATTCGTTTTGAGCTCGCTTGAAGAACTTCTTGAGTGTTCCTTGTGTCTCTGACTTATCATGCAAAAAGAAAACCCAAGTGAAGCGAGAAAAATCATCAACGACAACTAAACCATATTTGTTACCGCCGATGCTTATGTAGGCTATTGGACCAGACAAGTCCATGTGTAGAAGCTCGAGTGGTCTTGTTGTAGTCATGACGTTTTTAGCGAGGTGAGGTGCTCCAACTTGCTTCCCGGCTTGGCACACGCTACAGGGCCTGTCTTTCTCAAATACAACATCCTTTAAACCTCGGATGTTATCGCCTTTGAGGAGTTTTTGAAGGTTCCTCGTACCAACATCCGCTAGCCGTATATGCCAGAGCCAACCCATGTTGGTCTTTGCAATCAAGCATGTGTCAAGTTCAGCTTTATCCTTGTTGAAGTCAACAAGATAGAGCTTTCCCTTTAACAAACCCTTGAATGCAACGGAACCATCACTCATCCGGTACCGAGCACCCTTCCTTGACTATTATCTCCAAAGTAGATGCCCTTGTTTGGGTCCCCATTCTCTTCATATTCCACGAACATTATTCTTTCCCCGGTCATATGATTGGTGCATCCACTGTCCAGCACCCATTTAGATCCACCGGAGGAATAGGCCTGCAAAACAAATCATGTCTTGGTTTTAGGTACCCAAGCTTGCATGTGTCCTTGGAGGTTAGTTACAATGCATTTGGGCACCCACACATGAGACTTGGTGTTCCCATGGCGTGGCCCAACATAATGAGCATAAACCTTGCCAAAATTATTTCTCATTAACACATAGGAGGCATCAAACATTTTAAACAATAGTTGTTGTTGTTTGTATACAGGACTAGTCCGAGGGGGCGGACTTGTCCGGAGGACCGGACTTGTCCAGACACTGACCGGACTAGTCCGGTGTTCATGTGTAATTGCTATCTTAATCTGTGACTTTCCACTTTGAGAGGGCCTTCCTTTTACAAAGGTAATCCCCTCCTTGTTATTCTTATGGCTACTAGCATGTTGCATTTCACCATGAGAATAGCCAATGCCATATTTGACATTTGAAGGTCTTTTGACCAAGTATGCACTACGTGCATATTTGATCTTCTCCTTGTCAAATATGCCACTTTGGGCAGGATGTTTTTCCTTTGTAGAAGTTGGCTTATCCTTCAAACTGGTGTCACTTTTCTTACATGTGCAAGCATGAGCAATATCAGTTTTAGTTAGTTGAGAAGGTGAACTTGAAGAGGAGGAAGGTTCACTCAGCTTGAGTGACTCAACCTACACTTCAAGGATCTTGTTGACCTTGATCAGGTCAGCAAGTTGGTCCTTGATTGTGGCATTTGAGTCGGTTAGCTCCAAGCAAGTTTCCTTGCTCGAAGCTAACTCAAGCTCTAGTGATTTGCTTTGTTCCTTTTCAGGTTCTAGAAGTTGGCAAGTTCGACATATTCTTCCTTTTGGGAGATGATCATGTCCTCTTGACGATGTATTAATCTCTCCTTCTCCACAAGTTGATCAAGCAAAAATTTCATTTTAGTAGCTGTTTTCTTATCTAGTCCAATAAGCATGTCCTTATTATCACTATTGTGTTCATCATCGCTAGAATAGGAATGCACGAAAGGGGGTTTAATGGTTACCTTGCGTTTACCTTCCTTTGCCATAAGGCAAGTGCCATCTCCCTTCCATGCGCCAAGTGTGGGGAAATGGGTAGACTTCTTGGATGTCTTCTCGATGGCTATGCTAGCCATCTCTTCTTCTTCGGACGATGAGGACTCATCATTTGAGTCCCACTCTTTCCCAATGTGCGTTTGTTCGGCTTGTTTCTTCTTCCTGAAGAATCTCTTTGGTTGAGGCTTGGCTTCTTCGGTCTTCTTCTTGTTCTCCTCATATGGGCAATCAACTATAATGTGGTTATACTCACCACAATTATAGCATGCCCACCTCAACTTTGGCTTCGTTATTTCCTTGTACTTTCCTTCGCTTGACTTTGTACCTTGTTTCTTTTTCATTTTTCTCTTGAATTTATTCGTGAACAATATCATGTCTTCTTCATCCAATTCACTACTCTCGTCGTCACTATCTTCCTCTAGTTGTGCTTCTCTAGCTTCTTTGGATAGTGGCTTGAGAGTGGACTTCAAAGCAACCCCTTTCTTCTTTGCCGAGGTGAGATCAGCAATTTCCTTGACATTGTTTGCTTGCTTTTCCATCATCTCGAAGTTAATGATCTTTCCAAGCAGTTCATCCGGAGTCAACCTTTTGTATCCGGGGCTTTCTCTAATCATGGAGCATAGTGTGACATTGCGAGGCATAAAAGCTCTATGGATGAGCTTTACCACCTCGTGGTCATTCCATTTCTTGCTTACGTGTCATTAACCGATTGTTCATGTCTTGGGGTGACTCGTCCTCTTCAAATGCAAATATTCCTAACTCGCCTTCAATCATCTCGATTTTTGCTTCACGCACATGTCGGTCACCTTCATGCGCAGTTTGTAGTGTGTCCCATATCTCCTTTGCAATTTCGAGTCCATCCACCTTGTGAACTCGTCCCGACTGAGTAAAGAGGAAATTACGGCCGCGGCTTGAGCATTTCGGTGAATTGCCTACTCTTGGCTGGGGGTGAGCTCTTCGTCGTCGTCCGGAATTTATCCCTGTGCACACAATAGGCCACAAACTTGGATTGAGGGAAATTAGATGCATTTTCATATTTTGCGTCCACATTGAGTAATCACTTCCATCGAAGTGTGGGGCTTTTCCAAGTGGGATAGATAAATAATAGTTGCTATTGGAATTGAGACGATCATAGTTAAAAGGATATCGGGAGTAGTCAGTGTGACTACTCCCCTTCTTCTTCTCTTCAACTTTTACTTTCCCTTTGGAAAGTGCCTTCTCTCTTAGGAGTGCCTTTAGCTCCAGCGTCTCCTCATCGTCGTCCTCGAAGTCTTGAATGGCTTCGAGGAGTTTTTCCACCTCGAGGTTCTTTTCATCGTCAACCTTCTCTTGGTTGTTGCTCTTGTGGGTGTCCTTCATGTCCGACATGATCTCCTTCGAGCGATTAATCTCTTTCTTGAAGAACCAGCTCTGATACCAATTGAATGTGGCCTAGAGGGGGGTGAATAGGCCTTTTTGAAAATTGTCGGATCCTACAACACTTAACAACCAGTTCAAAACCAGAGAAATTAGACTAGTCTGGTAAAGTGTGGACTAATCCGGTGTATAAGGACTAGATTGATTAGGTTTGATCGATTAACTTTGTTCTTCTATATATGTAGCGGAAGTATATGATTAAACAAAGTGTCACAAGGTTATGAATCAGGTTATATCACAATTCAAACTTATACTTGATATTTCAACATAAAATAATCAAGATCAATTTGTAACCCTAGATTGATATGAATTAAGAACAATGAACACAAAAGAGAACACAAGAGATTTATCCTGTGGTTCGGTTCCCACAGAGGCAACCCACATCCATGTTGAGGAGCCCGCAAAAGGACCGGGTCTTCTCCAACCCTACCCTCGTCGGATCGCCATGAAGGCCAATCCTCTTCCACTTATCTCAAAGGGGTGAATAACCGAATTCAAGGGGCTTTCTCACACGTTGAGAGATCCCTTGGATCACAACACAAAATACCACCAAAAAGACACTCAAAAGATTACAAATAAATCACAGGAGTGTGTTATAGAATCAAATCAAGAGCTAAATGTGGTGTTGAATGTGTCTCTCCAATGAACTAGAGTGAATCCTCAAAGGATTGATCTTTGTTGCACTTAATTTTGTGGAGAGATGTGGTTTTTGAGTCTCTTGGGAGGTGTGACGGCGCTAGGGTTCGAGAGTGTAAAATATGGCCGTACAACTCTATTTATATGGGTTTCTAAAAGTGACTGTTAGGGTTCAGAAGGATCGGACTAGTCCATGGTGGTAACCGGACTAGTCCGTTGTGCCGTGTGTAGCAAACCCTAAGTGTCTCGAAATATCGGACTAGTCCGGCTAGGAGCGGTCTTGTCCGATTTTGCTACTGGAAATCTTCAGACTAGTCCGATATTCATCGGACTTGTCCGGACATGAGAAACCCTAAGTGTATAGGATGACAAGTCCGCACTTGGAGGACTTGTCCGATTCCGGACTAGTCCGTGCAAACATTGGACTTGTCCGATATGGATCAGTGAGAATATCGAACTAGTCCGGTTGTGATCGGACTTGTCCGATTGTGTGTGACTTGTGAAGTGTTTTGAGGACTAGTCCTCACTGGGGAGGACTAGTCCGATTCTAGTCAAAAAGGATATCGGACTAGTCCCATAGATATCGGACTTGTCCGATTTCGTGCAGAAAGGATATCGGACTAGTCCGGTGTTAGTCGGACTAGTCCGGTCCGGTGTAACTTTGTGAAATGTGTGTGTTAAGTTGTGATTGAGCTCTTGGGATGTGTTTTCTTAACACACTCCATACACAATGATCTACTATTCTTCTTCCTTGAGCTCATTTCCACTTTCCTCCTCATTCTTCCTTCTTTTTGGCACTTTGCTCATTTTCCTATTAAAATCCTGCACTCATCTCAACAAAGAGGTTATGATCCCAATTGCTTGTCATAAATCATCCAAAACCCACAAGGGGGTCCTAGATGCACTTTCACTCATCCAAACCCTAGCTCGTGAATAGCCGCCACCGAGGAGGGAGGAGGAGATCCCAAGCAAGAAGAAGAGGAGGAAACGAAAGAGGATCAAGATCTCCATCAACTTCGCGTTCTTTGTGAACAATCCACCATCAAGTTCTTCATCAACCCTAGATCATCAAGATCCAAGTGTTACCTCCAAGATCTTTGATTCATTCGAGTTCTAAATACCTAGTATACCTTCTATTCCCTTTTCCTTTCATGAATTCGACCCCTAATCTCCAAATTCACGTCGATCTAGAAAACCCTAATCTGTTGTTCTCGTGTAGTGCGGACGGGTCCGATTTATCTTGGTTAAATTGTGTTGAATTACTTCCAAAATTAGATATAATCAACTCCAAACCTGTATAAATTTGTTAAAAGCTATTAGAACTAGTTAGTAAACCTTAAAAGCAACTCGTTAACAAGTTCCACCTTGCATTTGCATTAATCATGCATGTCATGTCATATTGAGTAATATTTATGCACTCTTTGATTGTGTTTCTTGTCTTGTTTGTTTATTGTGCGGATTAGATGGATTTGCGCTAGAGTGTGCCGCGGAGGATCTCCAGCACCAAGAGTTTGAAGTCTTTGACCCGAACCAATGCCAAGAGCAAGGCAAGTGTCCGTGAAGCATATTGATCCTGTTTTTTTAAAGTAAATGTTTTGTTTGCAAATCTGAATGCTTGTGTCAATTTGATGGGAATCCTCTGATAGGAAGTTTACTATATTTGTTTGACCACCCTTTTCACCTAGAATTTATGGTAGAGAGTCGGGATGGGATTTTTACCTTTTTGCTTTGCTTAATTAATTGGGATGGGAAAACAACTATACTATTCAATTATGCCCCTATGAGATTATGATTAACATGAACTGGTTAATATGATATGGTAATGGGTGATCTAAGCAAGCCCGACATGTGGATGGGTTGGATGTTATGGTGGTTTGCTTGCTTTAGATCTTAAGGACCGATTCATGCGAGAATAAGCCAGGACTACAGTGCCACCATGAGGTCAAGTATGGGTGCGGCGTAGCTGATTAATTAGGGCTTTGCCAGTGCTATTTGGACCATTAAGGATGTTCGGTGAAGGGGTAGTCGGATTGGGTTTGTTGATGATTGGTGGGACTACCCTAGGATCCGAATGGCTCAAGAGGGGCCCTTGATTGAAGATGTGCTCAGTTGGAGGCATCGCCACCGGTGAAATCTCAGTGGGGTCTAAATAGGCTAGTAATCCCTTTGTAATGGCTATTTTGTGATCTCTTGGCCATACACAAAAGGAAGTGTAATTGGCATAAGGGAGGTTTCTTTAGTCACCGACGGGTGCTGAAATCACAAACATGCGGGTAAAGTGGTACAAACTCTGCAGAGTCTAATAAAACTATCATGATGGCCGTGCTCCCGATTATGAGCGTCTGGATGACCTACATGACTAGAGGGAAATTGGGGTTTCGTAATGGTTATGGTTTGGTAATGGTTATGGTTTGGTAATGGGATGGTTTGGTGGTAATGGTTATGGCTGGTTATGAATTAAATTCTGATATTGATTATGGTTATTGGCAATGAGATATCTGGTATATGGATGATGGTAATGAATATGGATTGGTATTATGAGAGACAAGGACTTGGATGTGTGCTTATGCAAGAAGGTCAAGTAGTAGCCTATGAGTCGAGACAATTGAAGAAACATGAGCAGAATTACCCAACGCATGATTTGGAACTTGCAGCCGCGGTACATGCGTTGAAGATTTGGAGACACTATATTCTTGGACATAGGTGTGAAATTTATACGGATCATAAGAGTTTGAAGTATATTTTCGCACAAACGGATCTGAATTCGAGGCAACGGAGATGGTTGGAGCTCATCAAAGATTATGATTTGGGGATCAACTATCATCCAGGAAAGGCTAACGTAGTGGCCAATGCCTTGAGTCGGAAAGGAGTAAGCCACCAACTCACAGTTCGAGAGTTGCCATTCGAGTTATGTAAGGAGTTCGAACGGTTGAACCTCGGGTTTGTAAATGAGATGGAGATGATGGAGTTAAATCCGACCTTGGAGCAAGAAATTCGAGAAGCACAAACCACAGATGACGAGATCAAGGAAATCAAGGAAAGGACCGAGGAAGGGAGAGAATTCACGTTACATGGTGATGAGTAGGTTTAGGCCCGATCTTCCGAAAGGTATGTCGATTGGGGTGGAGAACTCAACTTTGATGATCCGCGGCACTCGAGCGGTACGAGTACCCCTGCAATCACTACACCATGGCTCCGTTGGTTATCAGCCGTGCTGCACACGCTTTACCTCGCCAAGAAGGCTAATCCCTGCAAGTGCAATCGAGAACACGGGCAAGAACGTAGAAGACACGATCTGAAATCGCGAAGTTGGGGTCTCACAAACCATGGAACGGCGATATTATTGATCTAAGCAAAACCCACCGAATATGACCGGCGGCTGCAGTATTTATAGGCTAGGGTTCGACCAAAACACAATTAGACGCGTCCCTAATGGACTCTTAAGGGATACCAGACCCAAAGGTCCGATTCAGTGGCGCAGCACCGGACAGAAATCTGGAATGGACTTGTTTCGACGATTCTCAACGACTCCGGAGGAATTTTGAGGTGGGACCAGAAGCATTGGAAATTTTATCTTCTCCTATTTCCGTGCATATGTAGAACATCGAAAACGGAGTCCATATGCCTCCTGGGCGTCTGTTTTAAGGTGGACTGCTCCTGGACTCTGAGTTGAACTCAAGTCCGAGATGTAAACTGTTTCCATCAACTTGTGGACGTCCCAGCTGGTTCTCCATGCTCCCAAGGACTCCTTCCTTCACTTGTTGATCTTCTCCATTATTCCTAATAACAATTAAATCATCACATAGCAATCTATTCTCAAACTCACATGCAAAAGAAGTTAGGAACGAATTCACCTGCTGATTTAATAACCGTGCTCGTGCTCTTGTGATTGGTCCTTGCAGTTCAATGTGCGCCTCCGCTGTTGTGATGTCCTCATCATCCTGCCCCTCTTGAATTGGAGTCGTCCTCAAATCAAGTTCATCTTCTTCTCCCAAGTACGGTCGCAAATCTGAAATGTTAAATGTAGGACTAACCCCAAAATCGGGAGGCAATTCAATCTTATATGCATTATTATTAATCTTTTCAACGATCTTAAAAGAACCAGCAGCTCGTGGCATAAGTTTAGATTTTCTCATGTCGGGAAATCACTCTTTTCTCAAATGTAACCACACCAAATCACCCGGTTCAAGTTTTACTTCTTTTCTACATTTACTACCTGCAATCCTATACTTCTCATTCATCATTTCAATATTTTTCTTTGTAGTTTCATGCATCTTAAGAATGAATTCAGATCGTTGTGTAGCATCCAAATTTATAGTTTCAGAAGGAGGCAAAGGTAGTAAATCAATAGGAGCACGGGGATTGAAACCATACACTACCTGGAATGGACTTACCTTTGTCGTGGAGTGAACGGATCTGTTGTAAGCAAATTCTATATGTGGTAAACACTCCTCCCACAACTTCAAATATGTTTTCAAGACAGCCCGCAACATAGTGGATAAAGTACGATTAACTACCTCGGTCTGTCCATCCGTTTGTGGGTGACATGTAGTTGAAAACAGCAACTTGGTTGCCAATTTATACCACAAAGTTCTCCAAAAATGACTTAAAAATTTTGCATCACGATAAAAAACAATGGTATTCGGCACACTATGTAAACGAACAATTTTCGTCATAAATAAATCAGCAATGTGTGAGGCATTATCATTCTTATGACAAGGTATAAAGTGTGCCATTTTGGAAAAACGATCAACAACTACAAAAATACTATCCCTCCCCCTCTTAGTCCTAGGAAATCCCAAAACAAAGTCCATAGAAATATCCTCCCAAGGTGCACTAGGAACAGGAAGAGGCATATAAAGACCATTTGGGTTAAGGCGAGACTTAGCTTTGTTGTAAGTAGTGCATCGTGACACGTAGCGCTCGACACCACGCCTCATCTTTGGCCAAAAGAAGTGTGTGGACAGCACTTCTTCAGTTTTATTCACTCCAAAATGTCCCATCAAACCTCCTCCATGTGCTTCCTGCAAAAGTAATAGATGAACGGAGCTAGCTGGAACGCATAGCTTGTTAGCACGATAGAGGAGACCCTCTCGCATCACATATTTATTCCAAGTTCTTCCTTCTCTACAATTTTCAAAAGAATCTTTGAAGTCCAAATCAGTAGGATATAATGCTTTTATTGTTTCCAAAACAAAGATTTTATGATTAAGTTGGGACAGCATGGTATAACGCCTAGATAATGCATCGGCAATGATATTTTCCTTCCCTTTCTTATGCTTAATGATGTATGGAAATGACTCTATGAACTCAATCCATTTAGCATGTCGTTTATTCAGATTGGTTTGACACTTAAGATACTTCAATGATTCATGATCAGAATGTATGACAAACTCCTTAGACCAAAGATAATGTTGCCAAGTTTGTAATAAACGCACTAAGGCATACAATTCCTTATCATAAGTAGAATAATTCAGAGAAGGACCATGAATTTTTTAACTATAGAAAGCAACGGGTTTACCTCCTTGTATGAGAACGCCTCCAATACCAATGCCGCTTGCATCGCATTCTAGCTCAAAGGTCTTGTCAAAATCAGGAAGTTGTAGCAATGGTGCTTGTGTAAGCTTCGATTTGGGAGCATCAAAAGTGTGTTGCTGCTGTTCTCCCCATCGAAATGGCACTCCCTTCTTTGTTAGCTCATGTAGAGGTGCTGCAATGGTGCTGAAATCCCGCACAAAGCACCGATAAAAACCTATAAGACCAAGAAAACTACGAACTTGTGTGACGGTTGTTGGGGCTGGCCAGCTGGTGATTGCTTCCATTTTTGCCTCATCCATCTCAATTCTCTGTGAGGAAACGACATAGCCAAGAAACGAGACTCAATTGGTGCAAAAGACGCACTTTTCGAGGTTACCAAACAAACGTGCATCTCTCAAAACAGTAAAAACAGCACGTAAATGATCAAGATGTTCATCATATGACTTGCTGTAAATGAGGATATCATCGAAGTAAACCACCACAAATTGTCCAATGAAAGCACGTAAAACCTCGTTCATTAATCGCATAAAGGTGCTGGGTGCATTAGTTAAACCAAAAGGCATGACTGACCACTCATAAAGTCCAAACTTGGTTTTAAATGCAGTTTTCCATTCATCTCCTAGTGCCATTCTAATTTGGTGGTAACCACTACGCAAATCAATTTTTGTGAAGATGATAGCACCACTCAATTCATCAATCATTTCATCTAATCGAGGAATAGGATAATGATATCGAATGGTGATGTTATTAATCGCTCGACAATCAACACACATGCGCCAACTACCATCTTTCTTAGGAGCCAAAAGAACAGGAACGAAACAAGGGCTAAGGCTTTCACGAATGTACCCGCGGTCCAAAAGATCTTGGACTTGTCGCTGAATTTCCTTAGTTTCTTGTCGATTCACCCTGTATGCTGCACAATTTGGCAAACTTGCTCCTGGAATCAAATCGATCTTGTGTTCAATGTCTCCCATCGGTGGTAAACCAAGGGGTATATCGGAGGGAAACACATCCTCAAAGTCCTGCAAAAGGTTAGCAACAGCAAGGGGCAATGCAATAGACAATTCATGAAGTGAAAACATGGCTTCTTTGCAAACTAAAGCATAGCACATCCCGTTAGCATCGAATAAATCAGCAAGTTCAGTTTTAGTTGCAAGCAATGATGGTGATTTTAACTTAATAACTTGCTGTTTTTCAGATTCTAATTTTGTTGCTTTGCCCTCACGAATTTTACTCTTCTCAAAATGCACAATTTCAGCAGGAGTCATGGGGAGCAAAGTGATTTTCTTTCCCTTATGCATGATAGTATATTTATTGGTTCTACCATGATGAATAGCATCTGTATCAAATTCCCAAGGATGACCCAATAAAAGAGAACAAGCATCCATAGGAACAACATCAAAATCAGCAAAATCATGGTATGAACCAATTGAAAAATGTATTCTCGCTGTTTGTGTTACCCGAACCTTACCGCTGTTGTTGAACCATTGAATGTGGTACGGATGAGGGTGTGCTCTTGTTGTCAAACCGAGTTTCTTGACGACGTCCGTGTTCACCAAGTTATTGCAGCTACCTCCATCAATTATAGTGTGTACACGGCAGTCCTTCACGACAAGAAACATGTGGAAGAGGTTGTGTCATTGTAGCTTGTCGTCGGTCTCCACTTTGGAGCTCAAGGCACGATGCACAATGATGCTCCTATAGTTCTCCGTCGCCGCTGTACCAAGTACCTCTTCTTCGGTGTGTTCGTCATTTGGATCTATAAAGTCAGTAGCAAGAGAATATTCATCTTCAACATCCGAAGTACTATCATACCCGCCATCATCGCGTGCTATGTATGCTCGTTTGCTCAGGCAATCTCTCATCATATGACCAAGTCCCTGGCAGCGGTGATACTTAATGTCGGAAGTACGACCCGTAGAAGGAGTGGACGATGAAGGCCTGAATGATGTCGCATTGCTGCCTTCCGGCACACGAGAAGGTGGAGCGGCAGGTATAGTTCGTTGGCCACCATTGGGTGGTGTAGTCGCTGCACGGGGGGTCGAAGATGGTGCTGTTTTGGATGGTGTAGTCGCTGCACGCGGCGAGAAGTTGCTCCTCGTGCGTTGTTGCTGTTGTTGTCGGCCCTGCAATTCTTTTTCTGCCAACATAGCAAGCTGAAACAATCTGTTAACAGTATCATATTCCTTGTAATCAACAATGTCCTGAATTTCACGCCTTAACCCCCCATAAAACAAGCTATTTTATCATCCATGTCCTCTACTACCCCACAACGCGCTATACCCTTTTGTAACTCTTGATAATACTCCTCTACGGACATGTTACCTTGGTCTAAATGCTGCAATTTTTTGCGAAGGTCCCGCTGAAGCTTCCTTTAATCGAACACGCATAGCTTCCTTTAATCTATCCCATGTTGGAGGATCAGTTCTAGTTTTATCAAGTTCATTCCACCATATGATAGGAAAGTCCTTAAACTCACTAGTGGCTTGACGGACTCTATGTTGTTCAGGAACAAGATGGGAATTAAATTTTTGCTCTACTGTCATCTCCCAATCAAGATAAGCCTCAACATCATAAGCACCAGAAAAGGAGGGTATAGTAAATTTCACTTTAGCAAAAGGATCATCAGGAGGACGATTATAATTGTTATGATTATTACCTCCCATACCTCGATGATAAAGTGGCAGTCTTGGCTGATTATTAAGATCTTCCAGTTCATCATAAGCATTGTCTTCTTGTCTTCCAGCGAGAGGCAACCGAGCCTCAAAAGTATTCATCCGAAGAGCAAGGTCATCCAGTTGGCGAGTCAAGTTCGCCAATGACTCCTCCGTTGTTGCATTGTATTTGGCAAACATATCCGTCATGGTCTTCATCATATCACGTAACTCAGCATGTTGAACACATTCGTCATCATTGTCTTCTCCTGCCATTGTTAGTAGGAAACAAAGACAACAAAAAAAATATGTTATCCCTATCAACTACAGTGACAATGTGGAAGGTGGAAGAAAACAATCTCTCTCGCTCAAGCGTCTTATCACGATCTTACAAGTGTTCTTACCAACACAGCAGGTGGTGTGGACGGTGAGATGAACCAATGAAGCGTGGGGTGATTGTAAAGGTACCTGTTATGCTCAAGAGAAAGGTGGAGCTTGGATGGCACAATATGGTGGCTAATAAGTAGAAAATCGTTAATAGCTAAACAAAGTTGAATAAGTATTCATTGTAGGAAACTGTTGCTGGTCAACTGAGTGCCCTAGAGCCTAGCACAACACAAGGAAGTATCAAGGCAAAAGAAAGACAAAATGATATAGCCAACAAAACAGCACCAAGTGGTATAGGCCAATTGCTTTAATATGCGTGCTCTTCAATATTTTTTTTATTTTTTGTAATATTATTTTGATATTTTTTCTTTACTCAGGAGCACAAATATAGGAAGCATACAAATTTTTAGCTCAATTGGATGTAATATGCGGCCTATAGAAAATCAAGAAGATTCTTTAAATTCGTGCTGAAACTTCGGAGGCCGGATAGCCTATCTTCCGAGGGGAATTTGGGCGATCTTATTTCGCCGAACGCAGCTACGCAGCGGAAAATCGAATGCGAAATTTCACGTAGATGAATTTGAAAAAAAATCGCCCAATTTCGAGTTCGTATGCGAAAGTTATGGCCGTTTTAAGGTAGGCTGTCCGAGTTACGTTTTTTTTATGTTGATTCCAACTCGGTTTGAGAACATAACTCGCAATCGGATATGGAAACGATCGGGAATTTGCACAGCAACTAATGGGGTGGTGTGTGATGATTCAAGGATGAGTGGCACAAAGGTTTGTCACCTAATCTAGGGCTGGCGATGCGGGAGTTCACGCAAGGCGGCTAGCTAGGGCAAACCAAAGAACGTGGTGGATCGGTTTGTTATTTAGGGATTGTGGAATAGGTGTCGAACAGCAAGAAAACAAGGACGAAACACAATAACTAGGACCCAAAACACAAAGCTAAACCAGCAACAAGACTAAACCACACGAATGCAAACTCAACAATGCAAACTGAAAAACGAAACTGCAGGCACTATAGTCTGGGAAGCGGTAAAAACGATCTAATTTTTTTTGTGGCTTTTCTGTGGACTCTAGGTACGAAAAAAAATTGATCTAATGGAAGGAATAAAAAGATACCTCACGGGCAACCTAGAAATCTGATACCAATTGATGAATAGGTTTAGGCCCGATCTTCCGAAAGGTATGTCGATTGGGGTGGAGAACTCGACGTTGATGATCCGCGGCACTCGAGCGGTACGAGTACCTCTGCAATAACTACACCACGGCACCGTTGGTTATAAACCGTGCTTCACACGCTTGACCTCGCCAAGAAGGCTAATCCCTGCAAGTGCAACCGAGAACACGAGCAAGAACGTAGAAGACACGATCTGAAATCGCGAAGTTGGGGTCTCACAAACCGTGGAACGGCGATATTATTGATCTAAGCAAAACCCACCTAATATGACCGGCGGCTGCAGTATTTATAGGCTAGGGTTCGACCAAAACACAATTAGAAGTGTCCCTAATGGACTCTTACGGGATACAAGGCCCAAAGGCCCGATTCGATGGCGCAGCACCGGACAGAAATCTGGACTCTACTTGTTTCGACGATTCCTAATGACACCAGAGGAATTTTGAGGTGGTACCAGAACCATTGGAAATTTTATCTTCTCCTCTTTCCGTGCATATGTAGAACGTCGAAAACGGAGTCCGTATGCCTCCTGGGCGTCTGTTTTAAGGTGGACTGCTCCTGGACTCCGAGTTGAACTCCAGTCCGAGTTGTAAACTGTTTCCATCAACTTGTGGACGTCCCAGCTGCTTCTCCACGCTCCCAAGGCCTCCTTCCTTCATTTGTTGATCTTCTCTATTATTCCTAATAACAATTAAATCATCACATAGCAATCTATTCTCAAACTCACATGCAAAAGAAGTTAGGAACGAATTCACCTGCTCATTTAATAACCGTGCTCGTGCTCTTGTGATTGGTCCTTGCAGTTCAATGTGTGCCTCCGCTGTTGTGATGTCCTCATCACATGGTTTTTGATGGGCTTATTCACATACATATAATATATTGCTTTTCAAATGTTTAATGTACTTTTCAGCACTTAGCCATTATTATATTCGTCATTTGATTTAGCTACATGTCATACTTTCCACATTTGCTGAGTACGACATGTACTCACCCTTGTAATCCTCCCCCCCCCCACTACAGTTGCATGCCAGGATTGGGAGTTTAACGATGATAATGCAGAGTTCTAGGCCGTGTCTGCCGTCAGCTTTGCCTTTGGTGTTAATTGGAGCTGCGCTACCATATTGCTTATGTTGCCTAGCTTTTTAGTTTGCTTATTTAGTTTATTTCCACTGCATTAGTTGAACTTGTCATTATATTCAATAGAGCTTGTATTCGAGGATAGTATGGTTGTGTAATACAAGAGTTTAATCAATCCTATTCGTGGTAATTTTCTGTATAATATTTTGTGAATGCACTTGTGTATGTGCGTTGAACATCCTGGGCACACATATGCGTTCACTTGGTTCATTTTCAAAACCGGGTGTCACAACCAACAACATGGCAGAGTATGAAGCTCTCATCTATGGGCTCAAGGTGGCACTATCCTACGGTGTCAAACAGCTGTTGGTGAAGGGCGATTCGCAGCTCATCATAAAACAAGTCAAAAATGAATGCTGCTGCAACAATCCCCAACTAGCCGCTTATCTCCTTGAAGTCTAGAAGCTCCAGAAAGACTTCGAAGTCTTGGATCTCCACCATGTACAATGTCTCCACAATGCTGACGCTGACGAACTCTCGATGAAGGCTTCAACCGGAGCTCCGGCTCCCAACGGAATCTTCGTCCGAAGGTTATCAAGACCAACAGCTCAACCTGCCAAACTGAGCGAAGGGGACGAGACCAGCACCTCAAAGCTGGCGGTCCCGATGGCCCTGTTACCATGGCATCCACCAAGGGTCGTAGGTGTTGTTTGAAGCTCCGAGCAACCCATCACGCAAGACTCGGAAGCTCAAGTTAGCACCGATGCATGGATCTCGAGGATCCGGAGCTACTTGAAAGACAACGTCCTTCCTGAAGACGGTGTATCCACTGACCAGATCGTAAGGTTGGCTAAAAGATACGCACTGCTAGAAGGGGATCTCTACTGGCGTGGTGCCAACGGCGTCCTAATGTGGTGCATTGCAAGGGAAGAAGGTCGCACGTTAGTTGGTAAAGCCTTCCGGCATAGCTTTTACTGGCCTACAACACTACAGGATGCAGTCGAGCTAGTGAAAAAATGTGAAGCGTTCCAGTTTCACGCAAAACAAATTCACACACTGGCTAAATCACTGCAAATGATACCTCCTACATGGCCATTCGTTGTGTGGGGTATGGACATCTTGGGACCATTCCCAAAAGCCGTCGGAGGTTATAGGTTCCTGTATGTCGACATTGACAAGTTCACCAAGTGGCCGGAAGCTACTCCAGTTGTGACAATCAACAAACAATCAGCAATCAAGTTCTTGAAGTCCATAATATGTAGATTTGGAATTCCAAACAAAGTCATAACTGAAAATAGAACTCAATTTACAAGTGCTGCATTTCAAGAATATTGTGAAGATCTCGGCATACAAGTCAGCTACGCATCAGTAGCTCACCCAACAAGCAATGGTCAAGCAGAAAGAGCAAATGCAGAAATATTAGAAGGACTCAAGACGCGCACATATGAGCGCCTAAAAAAGCATGGAGCCAACTGGATCGAAGAGATTCCGTTCGCACTTTGGGCAAGCAGGACTACACCTAACCAGTCAACTGGAGAGACACCCTTCTTTTTTGTGTACGGAGCTGAAGCAGTCCTTCGTCCGGAGGTCACCATGGGGTCGCTCCAGGTCCGGACCTTTGACGAAGCCGCGTAGGACGAGCTCCGGCTTGAAGACCTTGACCTCGTCGAGCACGCTGTTCAGAATGCATGCTATCAGAATGCACACTGTTCAGGTGCCAAGCAGCTGTTCAGAATGCACGCTATCGCCAAGCACTCCGGCACTATCATCAAAGGCATGGGTGCAACTGACAGCTCCAAGAAGGTGATCTGGTTCTGCAGAAAATACTAACTCGTGAAGGGATGAATAAACTTCCCCCTAGTTGGGAAGGTCCCTTCCAAGTAATCAAAGTATCCCGTCTCGGATGTGTTTGCTTGGCAAATGAGGATGGAACTCCGCTTCCTAATCCTTGGAACATCGAGCACCTTCGTAAGTTTTATGCTTAGAATCACAGAGGTTAGTCTTTAATTACACACAATGTATGTTATTGATTCAATATACAGAATCAGGTAGGTCCTTCGGGAGAACATCCGGACACCTTAGGGAGGGTCTGGGAAGCTCAAGTAACACTTGATGCAGTCATAGTACTAAAAGTGTAACTACATTCCCTGGGCTACCACGGGATGAATAACACGCTTAGCATGGTCCTATACCCTAAGTGTGTCCTTGTCTCCCCTGTAATTCGGACCTATAATGAAAGGCATTGTTGTGTATAAAGAGACTCCACGTGCATTTATTTTTGTTCAAGGCTCGATATATCGAATTATTATTTTTAACCTTCTTGTCTATAATGAAGTTCTGCAATTCCTTTTAAGTTTTATACCATGTTATTTATATGTGTTACAAGGTATATTGTTAGTCTTTTTGGATCCGAACATTGCTACATAGTCTACTTGCCTGAAAGCCAAGCCAACATAGGTCCGGAGTGCGCTATCGACCTAGACTTGTCTTGCACCCTAAGTACGCCACTCTACCTACTCCCCGGCAGGCCTTAGTAGGGTGAGTACTAAAAGCATACGGTTCCAAAAATATTACATCAATATGCTTGTTATCATATTGAGTTTCTTCGGATCTAAAACTAAAACAAGAATGATAAGTCACAAACAATTTATAGAAAAGAGGATGAATTTTACTCTTTTTTATTGTCTTTAATGTACAGGAAAAACACAGTGATGGTGGAGGATGCCGGAGCTACCAAGCTCCGACAACCGCCAAGGGGGCCCGCCATCGACGTTTTACACGTTGATAATGGGTGCCGCCGGAGCTACCAAGCTCTGACAACCCTAGGGGGCCTGCCATCGACGTTTTACACGCTGATAGTCGGTGCCGCCGGAGCTACCAATCTCCGACAAACCCAGGGGGCCCACCGTTGACGCAACAAAGGGTTTCCGGAAGTATGGGATTTAAAGACTTCGGACCTAAAATCTACAAACTCGAAGCGCTCAAGTCATTAACATATTGTTGAAAACTTTTGTTATATATGTTCACAACAAAATTGTGCACATCTACCAGGGGGCCAACAAGACAGAGCACAGTATATTGAAGACAAAGTGAAACTCATGGCAGAAAGAGTGGATATCATTAATTCAAAGTACCGGATTACAAAATTGGGATTACAGCAAAGGGCAAAAGGAAAAGACCTAGCTACTGGAGGATCTAAGTCCTGTGAAAAATGAGGCAACCTTCTCAGCAGCCTCTTGGACGCTAGCTTTGGCGGCATCTTCCTCTTCAGCAATGAGTCCTTCAAAGACTGGATCAAGAGAAAATTAGGGGTCTCGTCTTTTGTAACACGCCAGGGCATACTCAGCAGAGTTTTTGGCTAGAGATCTCCCCTCTGTCTCTAGCTGATCAGCGATGACATTACCCATTGCATCGAGTTTCTGCCAGTAGAGCCAAGTGCCACCAGCGTCTGGTCCAGTTCCTACGCTGGGCCCTCCGGGCGTACTGGACTAAAACCAAGAGGCACAAGGGCCTTGTCTGCACGTCCCAGAACATCCTATAACATTA
The DNA here is from genome assembly GCA_036927565.1 of Tuctoria greenei. Classification (NCBI taxonomy): domain Eukaryota; kingdom Viridiplantae; phylum Streptophyta; class Magnoliopsida; order Poales; family Poaceae; genus Tuctoria; species Tuctoria greenei. The sequence continues at coordinate 13,166,542 of JAYESD010000012.1, read as the reverse complement.
GGGATTTAGTTTCCTTCAAATTTAGCAGCTCCTCCAGTGACCTCCGGGCGGCTGCTAGCTCCGAACTCTCTTGGGCAAGGCGTTCCACCACTTTGGCATGTTGCTGCATATTCTCAGCAACCGGCATTTTGCGGTTGGTTAGCTCTATCTCCCAGAGGTGGATCCGGTTCTGCTGATCCACCAGGTCCTTCTCCCTGCCCCTCACTTTCCCTTCTCTGACGGCAATGTCAGCCTCTCTTTTCGAGAGCTCCTGCCCCAGCTTCCAATACTTCTCTTTTTCTTCCACACTCCACAGATCAAATTTTATAGTGCGATCTTCCAAGTTTTTCTCAGCTAGAGTTAATTTGTGGGTGAGCACCTCCTCTCTCTTCAAAACATCCTCCTGTTGTTCCAGGAGCTTCTCTTCCCTCGCATCAAGGTCTGCTCTATGCTTCAGTCAGACCTCATTTAAGTCATTGAGGCTTTTGTGACGCTCATCAGCAGCATCACGCCTCTCCTTGGATTGCTCAAGGTTCTCCCGAGAATTAGCGTCGCACACCCTGATGGCGGCTTGTTTCTCTTCTAGCAGTTTGCCCCTGTACTACATCCGGGCCGTTTCCCTCTTGACCCAATACTTCTGATCAGCAAGCCTCGTCTGAGCAAGCCTGGTCTCAAAATGGAGCCTGTTGTGCCAATGCCTCAAGGATTGGTGCTCATCCTCAAGGACCTTTCTCTCATGATCGAAGGCGAGTTGAACTTGTTAGAGGCTCGATCAGGCATTGTATATATACAACGCCAAGGGGATAGGCTCCGAACCTGCTGGGGTAATCTCTGCCGGTTCCAGGGGATTCTCCATAACAAAAACAGGGTCCCACTCTACAAGTGAGGTACGCTCAGCTCCTACAGCACTGGGGCCAACCTCCGGTAGCTCTTCGGCAGCAACAGAAGAAGAACCCACTGGGGAACTCCTATCTCCGAGACCGACGCCGAAGGTCCGATTGAAGGAACTTCAATTGCTGGCTCCGCGGGTGAAGATCCTGCCTCCACCTCTTCATGGCATTCTGCCCCGGGCATGGGCACCTCCAGAGCAGTTACTTCCGGGGTGGTCGTCGGGGCTTCACACGAAGCCATTCCCATCACCAGCTCAGGTGCCGGTGCATCAACTGCTTCCAGCTCAACTGTCGGAGCTTCAAAAACTTCTGGCCCAAGGGCCAGAGTTTCAACTACCTCCGGCTCAACTGTTGGGGCTTCACTTCTGGCCTGAGGGCCAGAGTTTCAACTACCTCCGTCTCAAATGTCGGGGCTTTAGCAACTTCTAGCTCAAGGGCCGGAACTTCAAGTACCACCGACTCAGTTGCCGGGGCATCAACAACCTCCGACTCAAGGGCCAGAGCTTCTGGCACCACCGGCCCCATAACAACCTTTGTTGCAGGAACCGGAGCCTTGGTAACCTCTGGCTCAGATGCCGGAGCTTCCGACATCTCCAACTCCCGCACTAGAGCCTCAGCCTCCAACGCTGTTGCCGGTGGTGCATCTTCAACTTCTTCCCCATGGTCTGGCGCTTGCACGGCAGTCTCTAGCGACGAATCTGAATCCAGACCCACGACAGCTGGCACCAGAGCTGTCGTGACCTCAACCACCATTGGAGGAGGCACGGGTCTTCAAACAGGAGTTTCTGTCCGCACTATTTCAGCCGGTGCAATGGAGGTCGGTGCTTTAGACCCTTACTTTGGCGCTTTGCAGTCAAAAAATTGGAAGATTCAAAACACGACAAAAATAAGAGTGGCAAATCAAGGTGAAAAAGCAAAGCTTACCTTGGGAAGCTACCGCTCCAATCAGCACGGAACCTCTTTGCTGTAGGCTCGAAGCCGGAGTTTGCCGGGTTGGCACGGAGGGAGCTCCGAAATGTTGTCTGGAACCTGCCATCGTTGTTGGTGTTGCCCCAGCTGAGGTCTCCCTCGACCGGGAACAACCTCTAAACCTGGAGCCCTCGCTGGCACCAAGACCCGGAGTCAATTGTCCAGAGCTGGCACCTCTCGAGGACACTTGCACCGGTGGAGGTGTAGCCGCAGAGGATCTCCCTTGCCTGGAAGAAGGGGCTGTTGTAGATGGAGCAGGCCTGACGGACCTCCCATCAGCATGCTTTAGTTCCCTCTGCCGGCTGGAAGATTTGGCCGGCTCCTTGCCCTTGCCCTTGCCAATGTCTTCAACCCTCTGGCTGGGAGCAGGGACGGCCACCTCCTTGGAAGCTCTGGGGATTACAACCCTAGAGGTCTGGCGTTTTTCCACCTCGCCAAGCTCATCTAACACTGGCATCTTCCTATGAAGCTCCCTGCTGATCTCTGGAATCATGTGTAAAGGCAGGAAAGCAGCCGGCGGAGCTAAGGCATCATCGTCGACAAGCCCATGTTGAAATTTCTTGATATGAAGCTTCAAAGCTTCGTCATCTAAGTTGGATTTCAAACCGGTTTCAATTCGGTCGTCATTCATTACGCTGTTAAAGGCCCAGACAAGCTTCTCCCTCCTCCTCAGCGGAGCCCACCTGTTCACCAAGAAATTTCCAAAGACCATTTGGGGGGTCACTCCACCCTCCACACACTCTCGGATCCTGGTTAGGACAGGGTTGAATGCATCCATCAGCTTCAGAACTACATTCCACGCATCGGTGTCGACATTAGGGAGTCCTTGGGGCACCTCCAACCTGTCATGCTCATCCACTGCAATGATGACCCAGTCCTTCTTCCAATCATCCCACTTGCTGGAGGGGGGACATCTTTAGGTACTTGAAGGGGCAGTTCTTGCGCTTCACGAAGTAGTAGAAGCCAATCAACACAGGCCCTTTGCCAGTGGAATGGGCTGTGAAGAAGGCGTGGAACAAGTCAATGCAGGGAGGCACGCTGACCCACATCTCGCAAAAGTGGACAAAGGTGTCCACGAGCAGAAGGGAGTGTAGGTCGGGGCGATGCAGTTGGATCTGTAGAAGTCTAGCAGCATCAGGATTAGGCTTGAGAATGGTGGGATCAGCCCCACCATGGCGTACGCCGAGAAGTACACCATCTCCTCGCGGCGTTCTTTCTTGAAGGGGAGCTTGCTGGCACGGACCAGGTGGTTGAAGGAATCACTGGATCATCCCATGAAGTTCCTGACCTTCATCAGATTGTCCTTGCTTTGGATGCGCCTCTTGGGAGGACCTAACTCCATCCAGCAAGGTGGAGCAAAAGAGGAGAAAGCTAGGCAAAGTTTTGGAGGCTCTAAGCGCGAGTTTGATCGAAAGCGTAAAGAGTCCTCAAACTGCACGTGCTTTCCTTCTTAAGTAATCCTCCATGACGCTTGGATGGAAACCGCAACGAGAGCAAGTCCACACTACAAAGAACCTACCTCGTCAATGATGAATGGGCCCCGGGCCACCCTGACGAAGTGGTCGAGGTTATTACCCCAGGCGAACTGTTGTCATGATGGGCAGCGGGAAACCCAAAGGCGGCAGCCTGAAAAGGCACTCAGAACCGATACGGTTTTCGTATTGGGAACCGGCGACCTTCAATTGTGTGAGATCCGCACTCAAAGGTCTCATCTGCTGCATTCAAGACAAGCCACGCGGTGATGGTTTAACCCCAAACCTTCTCCCCGAGGGCACAACAAAAGACATTTGGAGTTACAGCGCGGGAATCAAGGATGGCCCCACCTCCGGTAGAATAATTTAACCCAAAGGGTTTCCTCCCAGAGGTGGGCCTGGGGGCCACTATCGGTACCCTGCGTACCGGATACCCCATGATACCGCAAGAAGTGCAAGAGAGTTCCACCTGTCAGAGTTGAAGGTTCCCTCAGGCCCCACATGTCACATGGCATTGGACCCACCTCCCTCATATGGGATGCTCCGGGACTGCCACGTGTAATACAAGACCGGAGTTGAACTCCCAACAAAGGGAAGCTCCAGAGTTGACACGTGGATAATAACCCCAGACCTAACCCCCAATAGATGGAAGCTCCGATGCCGCCACGTGTATAACAGCTTCGGACCCACCTCACCGCGAAACGAAGCTCTGGCGCTGCCACGTGTGGATCCTCCAGACCTTACACCAACAGGAATATTGACAGATCTCCAACATCACTGACATTCAAGGGACAGTTAAGGCGGCAGTTACAAGATCTGATTACGTGTCATTAATGTTGTATTAATGATACACGATCAGTGGGCTGTTAATAGGGGTAATGCGGCTATTAAGGCACGTTATCACACTATTAATCACTTTTAATACCATATACCATGTATTAGCCTCTTAACATGCCAAAGCCACATGTCAGGCCAGGCAAATGTTGTAATGGTCAGTCCTTAGATTATAAAAGGATTGCGACGCATGGTACGGAGGGGCTGATCGGATCCAAGCTCAGAGTCACACAAGCTATACTGAAACACTCAATACAAAACAAACGCCCCGTGGAGTAGGGTATTATGCTCAGGCGGCCCGAACCACGTAAATCCCACGTGTCATCATCTTGTTCCTGATCTCCACGCACCCAAGCCGATACAAGAACCTCTGCAGGCTACATTTAGTAGTATCGGGGGAAGTGTCGTTGATACACTCTGACAGATCCGTAGGACAGTTGTCGCAAATCTTCATGGACGCATGCTCATTTTTTTGCACTGTTCAACATATGAAGTTTGAAGACTATTTTACGCTATACACGTAATTACTAAGAGAAACAAGACATGAACATGTTACTTGTAAATGAAACCAGGATAGAAAGTTAGGCCCTCCTTGTACTCCATAATATCGCATCGATTGTATTTGTCGAAGCGTAGGTTGCTGCTTCGATTTCCAATTTTGTTGATCGAACTCAGCAATTAAGGAAAAAAACAAATTCATTAGCATAGATGCATAACACAACACGCTAATTATTATAGATGTTGAACAAACACTTACTGAAAATATTCTTCCATCCCCTCTATATTAGCGTACATGTATAGCAAAGCAGCCGTCTTGTCATCTGTTTCAACATCATAGCTCATGCCACTACCAACAGTAGTTCCTCTCGTTTGAAAAATAGAGAGGTTGCTACAAGGGGGTGCTTCATCCATATTGTACCACAACGTGGAAGAATTAACATTATTTTCTTCTAAAAAATAAAGACTTGAAAAGTATCCTATCTATTGAATGCTGTATGCTTCGGCGATACATCCTTCAACCCTTGCCCGATTGCGAACCATTGGTTTAAGACAATTGATGGCTCTTTCAACGTGATACATCCACCTATATTGCACAGGGCGGCCCACTTTAGCTTCATATGGAAGATGAATTAGGAGATGTTGCATTGGATTGAAGAACCCTGGAGGGAAAACTTTTTCCATCTTACATAAAAGCACTCCTATCTCCCTTTCCAACTTCTCCATCATCTCCCTTGTGATTTCTTTAGCTCGGCTAACACCTTCCACACCGCATCGTCAATGTAGCCTCGAAACATAACTGGTAGAAGTCTTTCCATGATTATGTGATAATCATGACTCTTCAAACCTGTGAGATTTCTAGTCTTAACATTTACAACTTGTCTCAGGCTAGCAGCATAATCGCCTGGGAATTTCAAGCTTTTCAACCACTCGAATACTTCTTTCTTTTCTTTTGGTCGAAGACAGAAAGAAGCACGCAGTTTGCCACCAGCTTCAGAGAGCTCAAGAGTTGGACGATTACAAACCTCTGCCAAATCCTTACGAGCCTTTCTATTGTCTTTTGTTCTACCCGTCACATCGAAGCATGTGCTTATGATTCATTCGCCCATGTTACGTTCCTGATGCATGACATCAATGTTATGCATTGAGATTAAGGACTTAACATACAGTAGCTCCCATAGTGCACATATATGAGTCCAATTGTGGTCCTCTCTGTAACCAGCAAAATATCCAGGACGACCTTCTTCTGGCACTAAGTTGTTCAACTGTTCAGCAATCTCCGACCCGTTTAGACGTTGCGGTGGTCCTTTTTTGACAACAATGTCCTTCTTGAAGGCATTTCTCTGTTGCCTAAATATGTGATTGGGTAGTAACCAACGTTTGTGGCAATCAAAGTAGCAAATCTTTACACCATGCTTTAAATAAAAACATTCCGTGTCTAAAGCACACATTGGACATGTCAAATGACCATGAGTGCTCCAGCCAAAAACCATGACGTAAGCTGGGAAATCATGGACAGACCACAAGTATGCAGCTCGAAGGTTGAATTTCTATTTTATGTAGCAGTCGTACACTTCAATTCCTATCCATGTCTGTGGGGACCGGAGTCCACACATCCGAGGATCTCATTGGGTGGTGCCGTGCGATGCGGCACCTAACAACACACACGAAAAGGATACCAAAACATATAAAGTTTTCATTTCATAATAAGAAGAGTTTACAAAAGAGTGTACAATAGAAGTACACACGCAGCGGGAAATACATACTCATAATCTCACCTAACTAAGCAGGAGAGAAGACGTCCATGCCCTAGGACGATTCTCACTAGCAACACGAAGAACATACAGCAGCGGCGTGGCTCACATGAGATTTATCTCGACACCTCGAGTCTCATGTACAACCTGAACAGCAGAACTAAAACTAATACCTGCAAAAATCGTTAAAGCGCAAATGTGAGCATAAGGCTCAGCAAGACTTAACCGTCTCACTAGACAGATGCAAGGGGACACTAAACATAGGTACGGAATTAGCATAAATGACTCGCCTACAAGTGGATCCTTATAATCAAATTTTAAGTAGCAAATGACATTCTCTGAGCACGGCACATCATGGGCTCCACAATCAAACAAGAAACGCTTTACCGATGATATGACATGCCCAAAGCACATAGTGCTATTACAGCTAAAGTATGGGGAAATTGTAAACTTTTAATTGTACTATCTCTAAACCAAACAAAGTTGCAAAGTAATTATAATTCAATATCATATGACTTTCCTGACTTCTTTAGTATTTACTACGTCACGACACAGTGAACAAGTGGTACTCTATTACTGCGAGGGACAGTGATTGCAATCAGGACGCACCCGGACAACACGACACATACGCACTTTCGGAAATGCCAGCGAGCACTTCGCGCAGTACCTACGTAGCACTTCAGTACTAGTCGTATATGGCAACCTTTCGCAAGACACTCAAATGCCGAACCGGTCGATCCGTCACGGGCAGGAGGTCCCTGCGTGGGGCGTACTCTGACGTGCCCACCAGCGGATTTACACCTTGCTACCCTCAACCCACACCTATAAAACGGAACGGTATGCCTCGACACCCAAGTGACCAAGCTACGTCAGTTTATTGGATTCCATATGTCCATTATATTGCCGGTACAATTCAAGCTTGTCCAGCGGGGCCGCATACGGACGGGCCTTAATCAACACAGGCAGGGCTATGCGACCGAGACTCAATTCTCGCCGCTTCCTATCCATTCCCTACCCGGTCTCAGTTTCATTATATTAAGCCATTTTCTATTCAACCAATCCTGTGAGATACATCTCTCGCGAGTAGATTCCAACTACTCGACTTCTACCGGATGTCCTATGCATTAGCAAAGCAGTTACTACAGGTCAAACTGTAACTCGTGCCAAATAAACCCCTGGGATTTTTGGTCATGCAAGTGGAGTATCATTCACCCTAAACGTAATGCACAATTCATATACTATTCATCATAGTGATAAAGCAAAAGTTCATAAACGACTTAAATGCAAACCGGGGCTTGCCTTAGTTTGCGACTGAACAAATGTCAATTGTTAGGGCTTGATCTTCCTCCGGAGGACCTGCCATGGAACCTCAGTGGAAACACCTTGGCCTTCTCCTCCAAGTGAAGCTTCTTGTCGATCACCTATCAGCACGTTCCTATCGACATGATATGCATATAAGTAATTAAGTAATTAAGTAATTTAAGAAAAGACTCCACGGGGTTGTGTAAACTCTAAGAATGAGGAGTTCGACTAGGAAGGACAGATATCCCTCTGTTGTGCGAATGAACAAAGGATGAAGTCAAGTGGTCATAGTAGTATCGAGATGTGAATTGAAAGGTGCAATGTAAGCACACATTGCAACTTGGCACTCAACACTCGACGCTATGCCACTCAAGGACGATACAGCTGAATGGTGTGAAAGTGTTGGACTGGTAGGGTAAGGATGACCTAAGAGTCAAGGTGGCATAGTAGTGTCGAGATAAGCATTCAAAGGTGCAATGTAATGACACATCGCAATTTAGCACTCGACACTTGGAGCTATGCCGCACAAAGAGTGATAAGGTAGAATTGTGAAAAAGTATTACTGGACTGTGTGAGGTAAGGAAGACTAAGCGATCAAGATGGAGCATTGAAAGCTTAAGGCATGAGTGAACTGTGCAACAAGAGGTTGTGACTTAGAAGTCAACCAATGAAGTTACACAAACTCATTAAGGAGTAAACCTAATTACGGGACAAGTGTGGTCGCAGGGTCCTGATAAGTATGAACCAGGGTGAAACCCTAGCGACACTTGGGAGTGAAGTGAGGTCAACATTCTTTGGACTTAAGACATCATAACGAGCCTTGTTAACCTGACGTGAATACCGAGACAACGTTCAAATGACCTTTAGGTAAAGTAGTTTCTACGGCAAGCTTCTCGAGCATTGTTCAAGTGCTTACACGACACTATTGCAGTGTCCTTTGCAAGATTGTCCAGATGAGCTCGGTGAACCCCTGGAACTCGAACATGATGCGAGACCTTGTCGTGACGGTCATGCTTTGCCATCACGGGAAGATCAGATTAGCCAGGTCCACATCGACCCGGACTCGTCAAAGGGGGTGAGCGGAATCCCGAACACCACCTTGTGAGTCTTAAGGCTAGTGATGTCGACTCGGTTGTTGATAAGGGACTCGACGAACCTGTCGTCGATGAAGTGGTACACCAAGGTAAGCAATTCTGCGAGCGGAAAGGAAACGTCCTCGACACGACTAAGAAATTCTTATCCAAGGTTCCACTTGGACTAGTTCTCCTCGTCGGTCGCAACGTTCTCGCAGTATTCTACCCTAGGTCATCGGTGGTCACCAATACACTCGGTTTGACCTAGAAGGCATTTCATCTAGCATCTAGGCTACACCTAGGACTCGACGAGTCTCGCCTTGACCAAACCCTAAGTTGGTTAAACGACCATCGACTGATGTGTCGTGGTCGTGTTCCAGTACCACGTACATCACATGTATCCTTCACCTCGATGCCAGGACACGATAACGGCTCGGAGCGTCATGACGACGTCATATGGTCAACGACGTCGACGCGGCTCATGGTGGAGCATCACGAGCACACACGGACAAGTTAACGCGATCCAAAGGACAAAGAAGGTCAAATTGGGGACTCCTATAGGAATGATATCAATGCGTAACATGGACGTACGACTTGACGACACATGAGTAACCTTAGCGATCACCACGAACGGACGTCGATGACGTCAAGCAAGGTATTTCAGGGTAAGGCTCACCTTGTAGGCATTTCGCCGAACATCTTGGGTGGGTACTTGATTTCCGTCGCTTCATCACCATTCAAAGGGTATCTTGGCACTTGTCCTTGTCGATTGCCACCCCAGAATAGACCTGCATCCATAGACCAGCATTGAATGGCAACACACTTAGTTTCGCCTTGTAACCATTTCATCAAACACCTTGGATGCAGCACTGCCCAACTAATCTTTGCACAAATCAAAGCTAACCCCTCACCAGTTGCCGATACCATTGTGTCAAAGGCGTGTTCCTGCATATCCTCTGCCACACACATCACTTGCTTTGCTACCAACACGAGGCTACGGAGCAGAACGTCGCGACGACGGAAAGTAGGCGTTGAAGTCGGGGCAGCACCAAGCTAAGTAACACAACACTTGTTCGAAGTTTTCCGTGACGCCGGGGTGGGAGGAAGGCGGCCTGGAGATGCGCTGTAGCGTGCAGCACAGTAGAGACACGCTGGGAACGGCGTGAATGGTCGACGGATTGCGGTCACCACGCCGTGGGAGGCGCAGCAGTGAGAAACGCAGCGTGGACGGCAGTGCAGCCATGGAGAACGACACGCAGCAGCGGTAGGATGGCGAAGGTGAGCAGCGGGCCAGCAGCAAGGCGCCGGTGCACGGGCGACAGGGCGCTGGCGAGTTGGGCGGCGTGCGCGCTGTGACAAAGAGGCGCAACAGCGGAGAGCTTGGCCGGCGGCGCGGTGAAGCGCTGGAGCAGGGAGCTGGGCGGCTGTGCTCGGTGGTCGCACCGGCGCTGGGGCGCGGGCGCGAGCAGGGCGCTCGGCCTGGAGCAGGCGCGGCGCTGGCGGCGGGAGCCGGTGGCCGGGACGCGCGGGCAAGCCGGCGGGGAGGCGAAGAAGCGGCGCGGCGCGGCTGGTGCTGCTCGGGCGCCGGAGCAGAAGCGGGGCGGCGCGCTAGCCGGCGTGGAGGAGGTGCGGCGCTCGGGGCGGCTCGGCCCGGCGGCGAAGCGGCGCCAGGGAGGAGATGAGGAGGCGCCGGCGTGGGGCGCGGCCGACGGAAGGAGCCGAGGCGACGCGTAGGCCGAGAGGTGGATCAGCCTGGACGACGAGCGCGGCGGTGTGGTGAGCGGCTGGCGGGACGCAGGGCCGGCGAGGAGGAGGCACGGTGCTGGCGGCGGCGTGCGCGCCGGGCGGAGGCAAGCGCGGCGTCGGCCGAGGTAGGCGGACGGCGGGGAGGTGCTGGGGCGGCGCTGCGGTCGGGCAACGCGAGGGAGGCGCGCGGTATGGGGGCGAGTCAGGAACCGACGCAGTGATAAGGGAGGGAGAGGAAGAAGCAAAGTTGCTTTTGTGGCCCTGAGGATAGACATGACATGTGGTCCCCATTTTTCCCTTCTCCTTATCCTCTTCATTTTCAGATGCAAAATATCTCATCCACTGAGCAGCTTACCAGTGGGGCCCACCCTTTTCCTAGTACTGAGGATAAGTATGACATGTGGGTCCCACTCTCTTCTCCCTTCTCTTTTAAAAATTCAAATGGAGCCAGCAGACATGCTTCAAAAATATTTAACTTTGGCCCAATGACTAAATAAAATGTGGAGAATTTTATGGTGCAATCAAATTTCAAAACTGAGCAAGTTGAATTTGAACTCAGGTTTGAAATTTGAATTCAAGTGGTGATACTTGACTCAAGGAAATAAATAGTAGATTAGGTTCAAAAATCCTGAAACTTTGAAGTTAACCTTTTTGAACCATAAGGGACCTCAGGAAAAATTTGGAGTTGATTTGGACAAGGTTGAGCACAAAGTTTAAATTTGAAGTCGACGTTGATTAAACTCTCAGTACGTGTCCAATAAATGGGAAACGTGCTTCAAAAATTTTTGAAACATTTCCGAGAGTCTAATTGGAATATTAGAAGGTCATGGAAAAATTTACGGCATGAGATTTGAATATTTTTGAATGTCCCATTTTAGGGTTGAAATAATTCCTATTAAGATTTTAAGTTTTAACAAGTCCATATTTGTAGTGAACATGGGTTAACTCATATGGCTCATGTGAGTTTGGATTTCCAAGTCTATTTTCAAAATTTTTAAGTTCGCATTTTTGCGTTTTTGTTCTTCTGAAAAACGGGCTTTTACAATCCTTCCCCCTTAAAGGAATCTCGTCCCGAGATTCTAACAGGTAGAATAACAGAACGATGAGGGAACGATCCGTAAAAGAGGGTTATTGACTAAGGAAAATGGCAATGCCCTTAAAAACTTGGGTTCTACGAAATAGTGATTATCTTCAGGCATCTTAAGAAATTCTAAAGTCTGCTTCAGGAGATTCCAGTCTTTAGGTTGATAACCTTGACAGGATGCTCGATATGACAATATCACATCGTAAAACTTTCATGTCTGTTACTGATCCTTTATTGTTGTACTCTTGCACTGACATGACATCTTGTCCTGTCCTAGTCTTGATTTGAAGAATTTGCACTTGTTCTTTGCTTCTCTAGGTCACCTTGATAGTTTGAAACTTTTCTTGCATTGATTCTTGGTTGCTTGCTTGGTTTTGCATAGGTCCTTTCAACTTAATGTGGTATTTCCCTTGATATGAGTTAAGATGGTTTACGAGGTTAAACAACAATCATTAACCTCGTTTGATGTTTAGTCAACCATAGGATTCCTTAGCCGTAGCATAAGAGTAGCAAGACACTCAACACTCTTATGTGATGAAAACCGAAGGAATACGGAAGATGTGGCGACTACAAGGATTTTGGTTATATCAACATCTTCAAACAATAGAAATAGAAGATGAAGACCCTTTGCAGTGGCACACGAGGATTTAAGGATTCAGTATCCTCATATGTTTCGACACAGCAAAGAACTCAATCATATGGTAACTACAAGGTAATTAGTGTAGCAAGGTTACCATATAACAACGTAAGATCTTAGATGGACCCAAAGAGTTTCACGAGGTTGACAAACGAACGGTATCCTCGCGAGGAAGGAGATTTCATGGATTTTACAAGGTTGATCATCGAACTGATGACTACTCGATGAAGAACGGTATAGTTGCAACAATCAAGGTACTTGAACCTAACAAGTCAAGGATGGAAGTTCAAGTGTTTGTTTAGTTGCAAGGGAGGTTGAGTGATCGGTTGCCCAGGTATCACTCAATAGAAAGAAAATCAACAATGTAAGAAGTCAAATGAATATAGCAAAATGATCATAGTCATTAGACACTTTAGAATAGTTTGAATGGGGTACACAATCTTGCTCTAAATTTTAGTATTATCATGCATTCCATCATTGGTGTTACATTGGTAATGATGCTTCATGATGCATCATATGTTGTATGGTGCAATGAATATGCATATGGTATGGTGCAAATGATGCAGATGTATGATGCAAATGGTGCACATGCATGGTGCAGTAGCTTTTATAGTTTGAGCAAGATTAAATGAACCACACCCACAAAACTCAAGTACTGTCTGATGATTTGCAAGGATTGGAAACCGTGGCCGTGAAAGACACTCAATGAGTAGTGTTGCTTTCATGACTCGACCACAGTTAAGGAATTCATAACAGAACGATTGACAAGGAATGTGGGAAATATACCACGTTACCTCGACCTTTCGAAAGCTTGGTCATGTTCTACTCAACTTGATTGTATCTTCATCAGGAGAAAAACAACTAACTATAGGTCTCTAGTGATGCTTCACTTAACCTTCGCTTCGATCTGGCAAGAGGAACTGATATCCTTAGTGATCACTTTAGTGGAGTTGAAGTCACACTTCTTCTTTGAGTAACTCAATCTGGTGGTGGATGTTGGATCCTCTTGAAGATGTAATCTTACTTGATCGTCTTCTTGTTGACACGACTCGTTGTAACCAAGGTTGATGGTTGAATACCACCATTACTTGAGTGCTCGCCTTCCCCCTTAAAGTTCCAAACCAGGATGTTGAAGCGTACTCCAAACCATCCTTCTGGGAAGACGAGATGCAACTCGAGTAATTGCGATCTGCATTCAACATCACAAGATGTGATGTGGCAAGTCACATAAACCAGACACTAGTATGCCTATCCAAGGGAAAAAGGCTTCGAATGAGTTTAACACTCCATTCGACCTGGTAAATAGTTAAATCCCAACTCTTGGTCGGTTATAACATTCCTCGAGTTAAAATCGAGAACCGAATGCCTAACAAAAACCAAAAGTTCAAACTGGCCAGACTATGGTGACAAATGACAAGTCTGGACGCAAACTCGATTTTTGATCCAGTTAATGGTAAAATCAGATCTTGAGGTGAATAAAAAAATTAAAGTACACATCAAGACCTTTCCAAAAAGTATTGGTTTGCCTCTAGATCATCTCTGATTTGCAAGTTATGCTATTTTAAAGTCAGCAGAATTTTTCTGCACTTTCAGCAGAACCTGCTTAAGAAGTAACAGTTTTGATCTAAAGTTTTCAGGCTGTTCTGATGGAAATCTGGAAATATTCTTATTGACGAAGTTGTAGCCAATGTAATAATCTTTCCAGAATGTACTTACTTGTCTTCATATCAGCTCTGGTTCAAAAGATATGCATTTCTAAAGTTTGCTGAAATTTCAGCATTCAGACTTCTATATTCAGTTCAGATTGACCACATTGTATCCAAACCCGATTTGGAATAGGTAGGTGACAGTTTCAGGTCTGGAGCCAATTCCAAAAATTGTAGCTGACTCTCTAACCTCTCCAACGGTTACTCGCGCGACACCATTGGATCAAGGGTCTGCGAGTTATGGATTAAATTCAGAGGTGTACAGATTGCTGTCCAGTTTGGGTATGCCTGGACAGTCTCTGCAATTATCCAAATTTCAGCCATTTAGAAAAGGATTCTGGTCTGGTGTTGAACAGAAAACATGTAGAGGACTTCCAAATCTTTCTAAAGAGTATTTACTTGCCCTCGTAGCATTTCTGGTTGAGGAGATACGGCATTTGCAAGTTGACAGTTTTTCTGAAAATTTGGACAGCACCTCCTTTGTTTAAGGCTGATTTTGTCCACAAATTTCAGATATACAAACATCAATATTTGCAAAAGTAATACATTGAAAACATGTTGCATACATTCTCAAGATTCCAGAAATGTAAAATACGAATCCATTCGACAATTCTACTAGGAATTATAATCGAAACAGTAACTGAATAGGTAACGGTCCATATTCTGAACTGTTTCGACACCTTAAACGATACTTCAATTTAGACTTGGTTATTGCGAGTTTTAGCCTTCGTGTTGAATAGGAAGCTGGTAGAGGACTATTTAAGCTTTCCAGGCATGTATAAACATGCATAGTTTGCATTTCTAGTTTAAGAGTTATGTCCGTTCAAAGTTCAGAATTTTTCTGACTGTTTCAGATAGCACCTATATGCATGTATTATCTTCAACTCTGTTTTCTAATTAGTTATAAGCTGAATTTCAGGTATCACTGAATAACAAAGTTGTAGAATAGCTTTTTCACTTTCCAGAAATGTATCATAATGGAATAGAAGAGCTTTCTTCAAGGAAATATGACAAAAGTTCAGATGCTGGTCCGTGTAGTTTCAGAACAGCAGCTGCTGTGATAATGGTGCATTTTCATCACCATAAAAGCATCTTTTGGCTTGCAGGTCAATAGGAAACTATTAGAAGACTCCAAAAGCTTTTCAAAAAGTATTCACTTGCCTCCAAAGCCCTCCAGGTTGAAGAGATATGGAATTTCAAAGTCAGGTCAATTCTGTTCGAAAACAGAACTCACCGGCTTCGAAACACAAGAATTTGGGAACAAACTCAAATTTTGAAACTTAGCTCAAAACTTAAGTCCGATGGCTAGAACTTGATTCACAACTAATCATTTCCTTTAGAACCAAATGGAATCTTAAAAGAGACTTGACGACCTTCTTATCCATAGCATATCACTATGGATCTTCAAACTTAACCAAAGTCTTACTCCGGCGAAGTCGAGCTAAATTCTCGCCAGGAGCAAAGGACTTTGGTTCACCTACTCTTGAAAAGAAACATTTTACTTCGTCCACAAGATATCAGCAATTGATACTTGGACTTAATATGAATATGAAGCCATTTCTCTCGTGGGGGATGGTCAAAGTATCAATTGTGATACTGATGGTACTACGTGCCTTACTAAAAGAAAAGTCTAACCCGATACATCCGGATACGTCTATAGGTGGTCCTAATATCGATCACTCGCAAACGTATTCTACACGGGTCGCTACCGGAGTTAGTGTACCTGAAGAAGACAAACAATCCCCTTTCACACCTTCACACCTCAAGGGCGGCACGGGGAAACACGACAGGCAATCACAATAATATATATGAAAGTAAATGCATACGACTCTGGTGTGAGTCGCCCTCGAGCGAGGTCATGTCTCGAGGTACATGGCTGTAAATACGTCTGTACAGCAAAGACTCCCGTACGAACCGGCTTATACACGCTCGGGCATACGTGTTTCGCATGATCCCATAGAACATGAATGGTTCTAGAGATGCATACTATCGGGTTATACACCACCCGACGGGGGCTCCCACTAATTTTGTGTCACGCTGGGGTACCGCGGTGTCATATGTTCTCAGAAACATGGAAAGTTTCAGAGACTCATATTGACTTTCCGTGCTAAGCCACGGAAATTTCACATACCATATCTCGTATGCAGAGTTTACCGAGATTGATCCGCTCTCGGCGGCGTACCTTACCTCTTACCTTGAAGACAGAGCGTCGTTACAGAATAATATAACAAGTTAGTTCACCACCTTTATAACTTATACTAGTAATAGTCCTTAATGGGCATATAGCTAAACCTCACTCGACTACTTCGGAGTTTTCGAAAATAGGCTCTTTTCGAGCGTGCTATTCCCAATGAAGCTCTGATACCATGTCTGTGGGGACCGGAGTCCACACATCCGAGGATCTCATTGGGTGGTGCCGTGCGATGCGGCACCTAACAACACACACGAAAAGGATACCAAAACATATAAAGTTTTCATTTCATAATAAGAAGAGTTTACAAAAGAGTGTACAATAGAAGTACACACGCAGCGGGAAATACATACTCATAATCTCACCTAACTAAGCAGGAGAGAAGACGTCCATGCCCTAGGACGATTCTCACTAGCAACACGAAGAACATACAGCAGCGGCGTGGCTCACATGAGATTTATCTCGACACCTCGAGTCTCATGTACAACCTGAACAGCAGAACTAAAACTAATACCTGCAAAAATCGTTAAAGCGCAAACGTGAGCATAAGGCTCAGCAAGACTTAACCGTCTCACTAGACAGATGCAAGGGGACACTAAACATAGGTACGGAATTAGCATAAATGACTCGCCTACAAGTGGATCCTTATAATCAAATTTTAAGTAGCAAATGACATTCTCTGAGCACGGCACATCATGGGCTCCACAATCAAACAAGAAACGCTTTACCGATGATATGACATGCCCAAAGCACATAGTGCTATTACAGCTAAAGTATGGGGAAATTGTAAACTTTTAATTGTACTATCTCTAAACCAAACAAAGTTGCAAAGTAATTATAATTCAATATCATATGACTTTCCTGACTTCTTTAGTATTTACTACATCACGACACAGTGAACAAGTGGTACTCTATTACTGCGAGGGACAGTGATTGCAATCAGGACGCACCCGGACAACACGACACATACGCACTTTCGGAAATGCCAGCGAGCACTTCGCGCAGTACCTACGTAGCACTTCAGTACTAGTCGTATATGGCAACCTTTCGCAAGACACTCAAATGCCGAACCGGTCGATCCGTCACGGGCAGGAGGTCCCTGCGTGGGGCGTACTCTGACGTGCCCACCAGCGGATTTACACCTTGCTACCCTCAACCCACACCTATAAAACGGAACGGTATGCCTCGACACCCAAGTGACCAAGCTACGTCAGTTTATTGGATTCCATATGTCCATTATATTGCCGGTACAATTCAAGCTTGTCCAGCGGGGCCGCATACGGACGGGCCTTAATCAACACAGGCAGGGCTATGCGACCGAGACTCAATTCTCGCCGCTTCCTATCCATTCCCTACCCGGTCTCAGTTTCATTATATTAAGCCATTTTCTATTCAACCAATCCTGTGAGATACATCTCTCGCGAGTAGATTCCAACTACTCGACTTCTACCGGATGTCCTATGCATTAGCAAAGCAGTTACTACAGGTCAAACTGTAACTCGTGCCAAATAAACCCCTGGGATTTTTGGTCATGCAAGTGGAGTATCATTCACCCTAAACGTAATGCACAATTCATATACTATTCATCATAGTGATAAAGCAAAAGTTCATAAACGACTTAAATGCAAACCGGGGCTTGCCTTAGTTTGCGACTGAACAAATGTCAATTGTTAGGGCTTGATCTTCCTCCGGAGGACCTGCCATGGAACCTCAGTGGAAACACCTTGGCCTTCTCCTCCAAGTGAAGCTTCTTGTCGATCACCTATCAGCACGTTCCTATCGACATGATATGCATATAAGTAATTAAGTAATTAAGTAATTTAAGAAAAGACTCCACGGGGTTGTGTAAACTCTAAGAATGAGGAGTTCGACTAGGAAGGACAGATATCCCTCTGTTGTGCGAATGAACAAAGGATGAAGTCAAGTGGTCATAGTAGTATCGAGATGTGAATTGAAAGGTGCAATGTAAGCACACATTGCAACTTGGCACTCAACACTCGACGCTATGCCACTCAAGGACGATACAGCTGAATGGTGTGAAAGTGTTGGACTGGTAGGGTAAGGATGACCTAAGAGTCAAGGTGGCATAGTAGTGTCGAGATAAGCATTCAAAGGTGCAATGTAATGACACATCGCAATTTAGCACTCGACACTTGGAGCTATGCCGCACAAAGAGTGATAAGGTAGAATGGTGAAAAAGTATTACTGGACTGTGTGAGGTAAGGAAGACTAAGCGATCAAGATGGAGCATTGAAAGCTTAAGGCATGAGTGAACTGTGCAACAAGAGGTTGTGACTTAGAAGTCAACCAATGAAGTTACACAAACTCATTAAGGAGTAAACCTAATTACGGGACAAGTGTGGTCGCAGGGTCCTGATAAGTATGAACCAGGGTGAAACCCTAGCGACACTTGGGAGTGAAGTGAGGTCAACATTCTTTGGACTTAAGACATCATAACGAGCCTTGTTAACCTGACGTGAATACCGAGACAACGTTCAAATGACCTTTAGGTAAAGTAGTTTCTACGGCAAGCTTCTCGAGCATTGTTCAAGTGCTTACACGACACTATTGCAGTGTCCTTTGCAAGATTGTCCAGATGAGCTCGGTGAACCCCTGGAACTCGAACATGATGCGAGACCTTGTCGTGACGGTCATGCTTTGCCATCACGGGAAGATCAGATTAGCCAGGTCCACATCGACCCGGACTCGTCAAAGGGGGTGAGCGGAATCCCGAACACCACCTTGTGAGTCTTAAGGCTAGTGATGTCGACTCGGTTGTTGATAAGGGACTCGACGAACCTGTCGTCGATGAAGTGGTACACCAAGGTAAGCAATTCTGCGAGCGGAAAGGAAACGTCCTCGACACGACTAAGAAATTCTTATCCAAGGTTCCACTTGGACTAGTTCTCCTCGTCGGTCGCAACGTTCTCGCAGTATTCTACCCTAGGTCATCGGTGGTCACCAATACACTCGGTTTGACCTAGAAGGCATTTCATCTAGCATCTAGGCTACACCTAGGACTCGACGAGTCTCGCCTTGACCAAACCCTAAGTTGGTTAAACGACCATCGACTGATGTGTCGTGGTCGTGTTCCAGTACCACGTACATCACATGTATCCTTCACCTCGATGCCAGGACACGATAACGGCTCGGAGCGTCATGACGACGTCATATGGTCAACGACGTCGACGCGGCTCATGGTGGAGCATCACGAGCACACACGGACAAGTTAACGCGATCCAAAGGACAAAGAAGGTCAACTTGGGGACTCCTATAGGAATGATATCAATGCGTAACATGGACGTACGACTTGACGACACATGAGTAACCTTAGCGATCACCACGAACGGACGTCGATGACGTCAAGCAAGGTATTTCAGGGTAAGGCTCACCTTGTAGGCATTTCGCCGAACATCTTGGGTGGGTACTTGATTTCCGTCGCTTCATCACCATTCAAAGGGTATCTTGGCACTTGTCCTTGTCGATTGCCACCCCAGAATAGACCTGCATCCATAGACCAGCATTGAATGGCAACACACTTAGTTTCGCCTTGTAACCATTTCATCAAACACCTTGGATGCAGCACTGCCCAACTAATCTTTGCACAAATCAAAGCTAACCCCTCACCAGTTGCCGATACCATTGTGTCAAAGGCGTGTTCCTGCATATCCTCTGCCACACACATCACTTGCTTTGCTACCAACACGAGGCTACGGAGCAGAACGTCGCGACGACGGAAAGTAGGCGTTGAAGTCGGGGCAGCACCAAGCTAAGTAACACAACACTTGTTCGAAGTTTTCCGTGACGCCGGGGTGGGAGGAAGGCGGCCTGGAGATGCGCTGTAGCGTGCAGCACAGTAGAGACACGCTGGGAACGGCGTGAATGGTCGACGGATTGCGGTCACCACGCCGTGGGAGGCGCAGCAGTGAGAAACGCAGCGTGGACGGCAGTGCAGCCATGGAGAACGACACGCAGCAGCGGTAGGATGGCGAAGGTGAGCAGCGGGCCAGCAGCAAGGCGCCGGTGCACGGGCGACAGGGCGCTAGCGAGTTGGGCGGCGTGCGCGCTGTGACAAAGAGGCGCAACAGCGGAGAGCTTGGCCGGCGGCGCGGTGAAGCGCTGGAGCAGGGAGCTGGGCGGCTGTGCTCGGTGGTCGCACCGGCGCTGGGGCGCGGGCGCGAGCAGGGCGCTCGGCCTGGAGCAGGCGCGGCGCTGGCGGCGGGAGCCGGTGGCCGGGACGCGCGGGCAAGCCGGCGGGGAGGCGAAGAAGCGGCGCGGCGCGGCTGGTGCTGCTCGGGCGCCGGAGCAGAAGCGGGGCGGCGCGCTAGCCGGCGTGGAGGAGGTGCGGCGCTCGGGGCGGCTTGGCCCGGCGGCGAAGCGGCGCCAGGGAGGAGATGAGGAGGCGCCGGCTTGGGGCGCGGCCGACGGAAGGAGCCGAGGCGACGCGTAGGCCGAGAGGTGGATCAGCCGGGACGACGAGCGCGGCGGTGTGGTGAGCGGCTGGCGGGACGCAGGGCCGGCGAGGAGGAGGCACGGTGCTGGCGGCGGCGTGCGCGCCGGGCGGAGGCAAGCGCGGCGTCGGCCGAGGTAGGCGGACGGCGGGGAGGTGCTGGGGCGGCGCTGCGGTCAGGCAACGCGAGGGAGGCGCGCGGTATGGGGGCGAGTCAGGAACCGACGCAGTGATAAGGGAGGGAGAGGAAGAAGCAAAGTTGCTTTTGTGGCCCTGAGGATAGACATGACATGTGGGCCCCATTTTTCCCTTCTCCTTATCCTCTTCATTTTCAGATGCAAAATATCTCATCCACTGAGCAGCTTACCAGTGGGGCCCACCCTTTTCCTAGTACTGAGGATAAGTATGACATGTGGGTCCCACTCTCTTCTCCCTTCTCTTTTAAAAATTCAAATGGAGCCAGCAGACATGCTTCAAAAATATTTAACTTTGGCCCAATGACTAAATAAAATGTGGAGAATTTTATGGTGCAATCAAATTTCAAAACTGAGCAAGTTGAATTTGAACTCAGGTTTGAAATTTGAATTCAAGTGGTGATACTTGACTCAAGGAAATAAATAGTAGATTAGGTTCAAAAATCCTGAAACTTTGAAGTTAACCTTTTTGAACCATAAGGGACCTCAGGAAAAATTTGGAGTTGATTTGGACAAGGTTGAGCACAAAGTTTAAATTTGAAGTCGACGTTGATTAAACTCTCAGTATGTGTCC
Source organism: Tuctoria greenei (assembly GCA_036927565.1). NCBI lineage: Eukaryota > Viridiplantae > Streptophyta > Magnoliopsida > Poales > Poaceae > Tuctoria > Tuctoria greenei. Next base: position 13,145,189 of record JAYESD010000012.1, on the reverse strand, counting down.
AATAAATGGGAAACGTGCTTCAAAAATTTTTGAAACATTTCCGAGAGTCTAATTGGAATATTAGAAGGTCATGGAAAAATTTACGGCATGAGATTTGAATATTTTTGAATGTCCCATTTTAGGGTTGAAATAATTCCTATTAAGATTTTAAGTTTTAACAAGTCCATATTTTTAGTGAACATGGGTTAACTCATATGGCTCATGTGAGTTTGGATTTCCAAGTCTATTTTCAAAATTTTTAAGTTCGCATTTTTGCGTTTTTGTTCTTCTGAAAAACGGGCTTTTACAATAACATTTTCAACTCTTCAATCAACGGCTTCAACATCACGTTTAGTCGTGAACCAGGATGATCTGGTCCAGATACAATAAGGCAAAGGAAACATGTACTCGTACTTCATACAAAGAGATGGTGGTAAGTTGTACGGAATAGTGAACACGGGCCAATAAGAGTATGGTTTTGCGTTTGTACTGAACGGTGAAAAGCCATCTGTTGCCAACCCGATGCAAACATTTCTCGCATCGTTGGCAAAATCTAGATCGAAGCGGTCAAGAGCTTTACATGCCTCACCATCAGACGAGTGCACCATCATTTCATCATTCTCACATACACCTTCTTTGTGCCACCTCATGTGTTTGGTTGTTTTTTTTTAGAGAAACAAGCGCTTCAACCTAGGTGTGATAGGCAAGTAGCAAAGCTGCTTCTGTGCAACTTCAGTCATTACTTTTGTACCATCTTCATTATAAACTTCAACAAATCTCGCCTTATCACATTTTAAGCACTTGTTTTCGCTGGCATGCTCTTTCCAGAAAAGCATGCAGTGGTCTAGACACATATCAATCTTCTCATAGTTCATACCAAGATCAGAAATCAATTTCTTAGAATGATACATATCCTTAGGCAATTTATGGGGCTGCATAAGGACATCGCTGATCAATTTGATGAGGTCGTTGTAGCAGTTATTGGAGAAGAAATACTTAGACTTAATTGCCATAAATCTAGTTATGAAATTGAGGATTGTCACTTTGGTGTGTTCATGCACCGGTTGTTCTGATGTCTTGAGACGCTCGAAGAACTCCTTTGCCTCCGTTGTAGGAGAATCCTCCGTCAATTAAGGATTTATGGCTTCAAGCATCTCGTCCATCCTATTGACCCTAGTACTGTCATCCACATCTCGATCTGCTATGGCTTCAGAAGGTGTCTCGCCGTGAAAGGTCCACTACTCATAACGTTGCTTGAAACCGTTTCGACACAAGTGGAACGTCAACGTCACTTTGTCGAAACACTTCGCATTCTGATATTTGATACATGGGCACCGCACCTTGCTGTTGTTTGAAAACAAAAAACTCGTTGTATGAAAGCATCCGTCTTGGTGAACCACTCCTCTAAGTGACTCCCATCCTTTTTCCAACCAGTATACATCCAAGTGCGGTATTGAGCCATGTTTGAGGGTATACCTTCAAAGCAGACAAATCATTATTGGTTTCATTGTTACATTATGTCACGGCTCTACAACTAGGCAGATAGGTCCTAAACTCACCCAAGAGTGACCGAGTGGAGCGTGCTCATTACGGGACGCGTGGTCTGGATCCGGACGAAATTTCGGTAGCATAACCCTGATGTTCTCCACTGCACGCCCGAAAATGGTGCGGTAGAGAACAACAGGGTTATGCTGTCAAAATCTCGTCCAGATCCAGACCCGCGTCTCGTCACAAGCTATGCCCCCTCGATCACTCCCAGGTTGTCCAAAAAGAGACAATTCCGAACCTTCACGTCTCACATGCCAATAGAATGTGAGACGTGCCGATCCGAAATGGGCGGCGCATTGCTATAGGTTACACTACTCATTTTCATTGTTAAGTTATTTACGAGAGAGGAAAGAACGAGAGAAAGAAGAGGAAAGTTAGTCTTAGATGACAATTTCACGTCCAGATCCACCGTCTGCGCAATCACGGGTGATTGAAGTCCTCACCATCGCCGTTTGCGTCCGTGTCGTCTCAACGCATACGTTACGACTACAACTGTCTATACAGCACGAACGCATTTATTGCGTGTCGTTTTGTGTTGGGTCGGGCCGGGCTAGCTCAAAACCCGTTTATTTACATATTAATAAACAAACCAACTAATAAAGAATTACACGTTCAGTACAACTGAAAAGAGCAGAAGGCACGGCTCACAACAATTATACTATACCATTTGTTTGTGTAAATATGTTGTACACTCAACCAATAAGAACGGGTAGGGTATGAACTTTTACTAGCGTATCCAACACATTCAACTTCCAGTTGCAAGGTTGATTGACTAACAAGGGTGTGTTAACATGAACAATTCCAAAATTTAGCTCCAACTTTGAAAATACATAACACTCTCTAGAATAAACAAAAAATTGTGAAACCAATTTTTTTGGATTCATAAAAACCAGTACAACCCATCTGTACAGTTATCAGGCCATGAATGCATTAGTATTTTCTGGGGAAATTAATTAGTTTTTCCTGAATCCTGTTGGATATATATGCAAAGGACTAAAGGGTACAATGTCAAGGGGGTTAGTGTAATCTCTTAGTCCAGGGTTTCCCTCATGTACATGTACTCTTTATATACTCCCCGTTGGGCCTCAAAACAATCATGAAATTCAGTCCTTATTATTTGAAACAATAGAATCAGCATTATGTGCTCAAGACTTGTTGAACTTGTATCAGTTTGGCAGTGCTCCTCAATGTGCAACCTACAGTGTTTCTGATGTGCCGGTATGATAAAACACTATTAACCTTATTGTAAGCCCTAGAATAATCGGATGGACCTGAAAACTAACTTTCCAGCGCACTCATCATATCTCCAGTAGCTTGTGAAAAATTCCAGCCCTGTTACTCATGTAAAATTCATTTTGTTGCAGATTTAATACAATGCAGAAGCAACCAAAAAAGATGAAACCAGCCATGCTAAATGAAAAAAAAAAAAGAGGGAGGAGTTTGTATAACCTTAGCACACAAGTCCTTCGAAACAGTAGCAGAAAAGTTGTCGCTGTTGATATTGTTCAGCCCTCCCGTGCTTCTAGCTGGTTAGGGAATAAAAGAAACACATTAACAAATTTTCTCACTACAAGTCACCCACACAACGTAAACCCATAGGCCGGGTACATTAATTTGGACACCAACTGCTGTGCAATCTAGTATTCTGTGCAAGCCTGCAATCAAGATATTTAGACCGTTCGATCGCCATCCAATGGTGGATGCATATTTAGCACGTAAGTCCCTCCACCTGAGATTGGAAATATTCAAAAACGCCCCTGGAGTCACGTACGTAAGCAGATTGACCATCTTCGTCTCTTGTTAGCCCCGTCATGTGAACAGGCAGGTCGGCGGGCTGTCGTGCGCGCCGCACGCCACCCGCGACAGTCGTCTGCCTTCGATTGGCACGTCGACGTCCTCACGCGCATCGCCCTCGCCCGCGCCCGCTTCAACGCCCTTGCCCACGGACTTCTGCGGCGCATGCTGGCCACACATGCGTCCTCGCCAGTCGCCCACTACTACAAAAAGCATTTTTACAGGCGCCTCAATTTTTCAAACACAGGCGGTCCTTAAAAATATGCGACTGTGATGACGAATGATATAATAACCGTCTGTGATGAAAGAACAACACAGACAGATTTTAAAGAACAACCGTCTGGGTAAATACATGATCTTCAGAATCGGTTCTTAATTAAGAACCGCCTGTAATGCAACGAACTTCACAGACGGATTTTAAGAAACAACCGTCTGGGTAAATACATGATCTTCACAGACGGTTATTAATTATTAACCGTCTGTAATGCAATGAACTTCACAGCCAGATTTTAAGAAACAACCGTCTGGGTAAATACATGATCTTCGTTGGTGGTTCTTGATTAATAACCGTCTGTAATGCAATGAACTTCACAGATGGATTTTAAGGAACAACCGTCTGAGTAAATACATGATCTTCGTTGGCGGTTCTTAATTAATAACTGTCTGTTATGTCATGAACTTCATAGCCGGTTCTTGATTAACAACGGCCTGAGAAGATCATGTATTTTCAGTGGCGGTTATTGTTTAATTATCATAAGCGGTTTTCATTGAAATTACAGGGATGTAGTTGCAATTATATATCACAGCCGTATGTAGTCGTGCAGGCAAAATTGTATCAGGAAAAAAACACAGATGAGCTAGCGGATACTAGTACAGTAATGCATTATAGGAAATGCTCGATCACCAGTGAGGCTGGCTTAATTGTGATAATACACCATTAGAGGCTTTACAATTGTTCAAAGATAATTTCTTTACACGCTGAACAAAAATCATGCTACATTCATTGTAGATCGACGATGAAGCTCCCATCGATCAATCTAAATTGTACCGTCCTGCTTGCTCCCGAACACGTCTCTTATATTCCGCTGGATCCTGAAAATATTGACATTATTTAAATTAACAAATGTCGAAGGAGGAATGAATAACCTACATTGGTCACTAAGTCAAAGTGTCATCTAACCATGATAAGTAGATTATAGCAATCATTTTCAACATCAGGCACATTTGGCTGATGCAGCAAACGCTGAACTTCAAGTAGTATAGTTTTGATTGTAAAAGCACTGCACCACCCCTACGAAATATAATTTAAGCAATATAAGAAACCAGTTCAAATAAGTTTGACAACAATTATAAGTAATAATTACATGAACAAAATAGGTCTATCATACAGTCTCTTGATCAAGAATCCCGATGCAGAGTGCTCCCGAACGATGGATATTTGGGTGGAAGAACCCAATTGGAAAGGCGCATCTTGGAGGCACCAAGGGATAGTCCTCAGAGAAGGAGATTGTCAGGGGGTAGTAACCATCTTCCCATTCAGTCTGCAAAAGAAATTTATTAATAGGAGGACGATGGTTAAACTCATATTGTGCTTGTTCTTCATGACTTACCCCTTCTTTACCGGGGACGATGCACTGCCACTTCAATAAATCTCCCGATTCAGGATTCGCAGAGAAACCCTACGCGGAGAAATTGAAAATACCAAAAACAAACAACACGGAAAAACAAACTACAGTTAAGTTCATCAGTCCATTACAGATACATATATATATACAACCATGTGACCGGTGTGTGTAACACCCTCATTTTCATGCATCATGCCCTACATGCACTCATATACATGTTTAACATTAGCCCACAACAAGAGGAACGAGTTTAAAATTGATTCGGAGCATTTAAAATTGATTTGGAGCAAAACTGCACTTAAAACGCAGGAAAGTGCGGACTAGTCCGATTTTACTGAGGACTAGTCCGATTTCTCTTTGACTAAAAAACGGACTTGTCCGTTTTTGCTGCGGACTAGTCCGATTTTGGCTCTGGAAACTTTCGGACTTGTCCGATTTTGTGCGGACTAGTCCGATATTCCATGAATCCTTGAAAATTTGCTAAGTCCCTGGACTTTTCCGGACTAGTCCGGTGTTCCAGCGGACTTGTCCGTTTTCCTTTCTGACTAAGATCGGACTTGTCCGATTTTTGGCCAGACTTGTCCGATTTTCTCTCTGGACAACTTCGGACTAGTCCGGTCCTGTCCGGACTTGTCCGATATTTCGTGACTCCGAGATTGACCTTTTGTTTTACGACTTGTTTCTTGGGTTTCACGTTAAGTTGGCCTAGGGACGTCGTGCCTAACTCTTTCAGAGCCCATGTGGGACTCTAAACCGGCCTCTACTCATCCCAAAACTCGAGATCCATCTAACCCTAGCCCCCACCTCTATATAAACAGCCCAACCCCTTGGGTTGACATCTATTTGCCACTTTTCCACCCACCCAAACCCTAGTTCGTGGGGAGCCACCATCAAGGAGGGAGGAGAAGATCCCAAACAAGAAGAAGAAGAGGAGGAAACAAAGGAGGATCAAGATCTCCACCAAGTTTCGTCCTTCACCACCAATTCATCTCCAAGTTCATCACCAACCCTAGATCATCAAGATCCAAGTGTTACCTCCAAGTTTCTTGGTTCATTGGAGTTCTAAACACCTGGTATACCTTCTATTCTCTTTTCCTTACATGAATTCAACCCCTAATCTCCGAATTTACGTCAATCTAGAAAACCCTAATCTGCTGATCTCGTCAAGTGCGGACTTGTCCGGTCCCTAGCGGACTAGTCCGATCTTCCTGGTTAAATTGTGTTGAATTAATTCTAAAATTTGATCTAATCAACCCCAAACCTGTATAAACTTGTTATAATCTATTAGAGCTAGTTAGTGATCATTAAAAGCAATCTAGTAACAAGTTCTACCTTGCATTTGCATCAATCATGCATGTCATGACATATTGAGTAATATTTGTGCACTCTTTGATTGTGTTTCTTGTCTTCTATGTTTATTGTGTGGATTAGACGGATTTGCGCTAGAAAGTGCCGCGGAGGATCTACAGCATCAAGAGGTTGAAGGCTTTGACCCTAATCAACAGCAAGAGCAAGGCAAGTGTCCTTGAAGCATATTGATCCTGTTTTAAAATAAATGTTTTGTTTGCAAAACTGCATGCTGTGTCAATTTGATGGGAATCCTATGGTAGGAAGTTTACTAGTTTTGTTCGACCACCCTTGTCACCTAGAATTTATGGTAGAGAGAGTCGGGGAGGCTTTTTACTTTTTGCTTCGCTTAATCAACTGGGATGGAAAACAACTATACCAATCAATTTATTTATGCATGGATGAGATTATGGTTAACATGAACTGGTTAAACATGGTATGGTAACGGATGATCTAAGCAAGCCTGGTGTGCGGATGGGTTGGATGTTATGGTGGTTTGCTTGCTTTAGATCTAAGGACCGGTTCATGCGAGAATAAGCCAGGACTACAGTGCCACCACGAGGCCAAGTATGGGTGCGGCGTAGCTGATTAATTAGGGCTTTGCTAGTGCTGTTTGGACCATTGTGGATGCTCGGGGAAGGGGTAGTCGGATTGGGTTTGTTGATGATTGGTGGGACTACCCTGGGATCCGAATGGCTCAAGAGGGGGCCCTTGGTTGAAGATGTGCTCTGCGGGAGACATCACCACCGGTGAAACCTCAGTGGGGTCTAAATAGGCTAGTAATCCCTTTGTAAAGGCTATTTTGTGATCTCTTGGCCACACACCAACAGAAGTGTGTAATGTGACCGACGGGTCATGGGCATAAGGGAGATTCTTAGTCGCCGAAAGGTGATGAAATCACGAACACGTGGGTAAAGAGGTACAAACTCTGCAGAGTAACTAAAACTATCATGATAGCCGTGCTCCCGGTTATGAGCACCTGGACAACTTCCATGATTAGAGGGAAATTGGGATATGGTTATGGTTATGGTTTGGTAATGGTTATGGTTGATATTATGGTTATGGTTATGGTAACAGTCATGGATTTAATTTCTGGTATTGAATATGGTTATTGACAATGGTGAAATCTGGACTTATTGACGATGGTAATGAATTCAGTTTGGTATTATGGCATTACTCGTGATTATGTTGGGATTACTTCACATACTTATACTATATTGCGTTTCGAATGTTTTAATGTACTTTTCAGCACTTTGCCATTATTATTGTCGTCATTTGAATCAGCCACATGTCATACTTTCCACACTTGCTGAGTACGACATGTACTCACTCTTGCAATCCCCCACCCCAACAGTTGCAGGTCAGGATTGGGAGTTTAATGGCGATAATGCGGAGTTCTAGGCCGTGTCTACCGTCAGCTTTGCCTGTGGTTTTGATTGGAGTTGCGCATACATACCCTGTCGCTTATGTTGCATAGTTGCTTAGTTTGCTTAGTTGTTTAATTAGTTTATTTCCGCTGCATTAGTTGAACTTGTCATTAATATTCATTAGAGCTTGTATTCGAGGATTTAATGAATTGTGTAATAAGAGTACTTATTTAATAATTTTAGCTGTGGAAATTTCCTGTATATCCTTTTGTGATTTCACTCGTGTATGTGTGATGAACATCCTGGGCACACATATGCGTTAGCTTGGTTCATTTTCGGAACCGGGTGTCACAGATTGGTATCAGAGCCACAGGTTGACCGTAGGATGCAGCCTAGATAGAATGGACACTTTAGAGCACATAGGAGCACTCAGGAATCGATGTGTTCTTGCTTGGTATGCTGTTTTCTATATATATTGGTTGCTTGTGTGCTTAGTAGAGGATTTTGGGGTGCTTTAGCATTGCCATGTCCACCTAGGCTAGTGTAGCTAGTTGTTTAGTTTCATATCCCTTGATGCATATAGTTGGGGACATTTTCTAATTCTTACCTACTGCTTTTCTTCAGATGGTGAGGACTCACAACCAGAGGGATGGCAATGATGAAGAGGAGAACAATGGAGTGCCTCAGAATAACAATGGGCAAGGATCTACTCAGGGGGCTATCAACATCGAGCAGCTATTGGCCATGCAAAACCAGCTCATGCAGACCATGATACAGACTATGGGACAGCTGCAGGCTGGCAATATCAACAATCAGCCCCACATGCCTCCACCGCCACCCCCACCTCCTCATAACCGATTGGGAGAGTTTATGAGGACTAGGCCACCAACCTTTGCTCAAGCCGCAGACCCTATGGATGCGGATGATTGGCTCAAGTCCGTGGAGAAGAAGCTAGCCATTGTCCAATGCAGTGACCAGGAGAAGGTGCTATTTGCTTCTCATCAACTCGTTGGAGCAGCTGCAGATTGGTGGGATTCTTATTGCAGTGCTCATGAGAATCAAGAGAGAATCACTTGGGCCGAATTCAAGGAGAATTTCCGTTCTCATTATGTGCCCGAGGGTGTTATGATCTTGAAGAGGCAAGAATTTGAGAATTTAAGGCAAGGAAGATCAAGCGTGAGTGAATATCTCAATAAATTCACTCAACTCTCAAGGTATGCGCCTGAGGATGTTAGCCGGGACAGCCGGAAGCAATACTTGTTCATGAGGGGATTGAACAATACGATCCAAGTGCAATTGCTCAACTGTGATTATGTCAATTTTCAGAAGCTTGTGGACAAAGCAATTGTGGTTGAGAACAAGATCCGTGAGATGGAGCAAGAAATCAAGAGGAAGGCGCCCTATCAAGGACAGCAACAAGAAAGTAATGTGCGCCCTCGCTTTGCGCCGCCCAATGCGCCACATTACAGCTCCTCTATTCCTGCTCAGCGCCCTGGTTATTCGCCGCGCCCAACTCAGTTTGTGCAGCAGCGCCCTGTCATGCAAGCACCTAGGCCTCTCATGCCTTATGCACCTCGTGCTGATTTTCCTGGAGCCAATGTTCAAAACCAAGCTCGTCCCAATAATTCTGGTGGAGTTAAGAAGTGCTATACTTGTGGAGAAGCTGGACACTTTGCACATCAATGTCCTAAGTCGGGCCTTGGTCAAGGAAGCAATGCATCAAGGCAAAACCCAAGACCAAATGGAGGACAGCCACACGGAAGCTGTGGACAGCAAAATTTTGCTCGTGGCAATGTGAATCATGTCTCTACGGAGGATGCTCAACAAGCGGATGACGTGGTCATTGGTATGTTTCTCGCCAACTCCAACCCCGCGACTATGTTATTTGATTCTGGAGCATCGCATTCATTCATTGCATCAAAGTATGTTGCCAAGTATAGTTTGCCTATTTCTCATATGAAGTTTACTCTGTTGGTTAAGTCTCCTGGAGGAGAGATGAGGACAAATATAGTATGTCCAAAAGTAAGCCTTAGAATAAGGGGGGTAGACTTCTCCGCCAACCTCATTGTTTTAGATTCTCAAGGGTTGGATATTATACTTGGTATGGACTGGTTGAGGAAGCACAACGGGGTTATTGAATGTGCCACAAAGACAGTGAAGTTGACCAATGAGGAAGGGATAACTGTAGAATTTGAAGCATCTCAAACCGCACCGAAGCAATTGGAATTGAATCATATAGACGGTGCCGCAATTGAGGAGATTCCGGTTGTATGTGAATTTTTGGATGTGTTTCCGGATGAGTTGCCAGGTATGCCATCCGATCGAGACATTGATTTTGTTATTGATTTAATACCTGGAACTGCACCTATAGCTAAGAGGCCGTATAGGATGCCTCCTATGGAATTAGCGGAGCTCAAGAAACAAATTCAAGAGCAATTAGAGAAGGGTTTTATTCTCCCTAGCTCTTCACCTTGGGGAGCGCCCGTTCTATTTGTGGACAAGAAGGACGGATCCCAAAGGATGTGCGTGGATTACCGAGCTCTCAACGAGGTAACAATCAAGAACAAGTATACCTTGCCGCGTATAGAAGACTTGTTTGATCAGATGAAGGGTGCTTGTGTCTTCTCTAAGATTGATTTGAGGTCGGGATACTTTCAAATGAAGATTAGACCATCAGACATACCCAAGATAGCTTTTAGGACACGGTATGGATCTTATGAGTACACTGTGATGTCTTTTGGATTGACAAATGCACCTGCCTACTTTATGTACCTCATGAATAAAGTCTTCATGGAGTACTTGGACAAGTTCGTTGTGGTGTTCATCGATGATATTATGATCTACTCGAAGGATGAGAAGGAACATGAGGAACACTTGAGGCTTACGTTGCAGAAATTGAGGGAGCATCAATTGTATGCCAAGTTCAGTAAATGTCAATTCTGGTTACGGGAAGTTTCCTTCTTAGGCCATATTATTTCCGGAGGAGGAGTATCAGTTGACCCAGGGAAGGTGAGAGATGTGTTGAAGTGGGAACCACCGCAAAATGTCAAGGAAATAAAGAGTTTTCTTGGGATGGCTGGGTATTACCGTAGATTCATCAAGGATTTCTCCAAAATAGCCAAGCCTATGACCGAATTACTCATGAAAGGGAAGGCATTCCGATGGACTCAAGCTTGTCAAGAGAGTTTTGAGGAGTTGAAGAAGCGGTTGACAACAGCCCTAGTTTTGGTATTGCCGGATGTAAGCAAGAGTTTTGACATTTATTGCGATGCATCAAGACAAGGGCTTGGATGTGTATTGATGCAAGAAGGTCAAGTGGTCGCCTATGCGTCAAGACAATTGAAGAAACATGAGCAGAATTACCCCACGCACGATTTGGAACTCGCGGCCGTGGTACATGCATTGAAGATTTGGAGACACTATATTCTTGGACATAGGTGTGAAATTTACACGGATCATAAGAGTTTGAAGTATATTTTCACACAAACGGATTAGAACTTGAGGCAACGAAGATGGTTAGAGCTCATCAAAGATTATGATGTGGGGATCAACTATCATCCGGGAAAAGCCAACGTAGTGGCCGATGCTTTGAGTAGAAAAGGAGTAAGTCATCAACTCACGGTTCGAGAGTTACCATTCGAGTTATGTAAGGAGTTTGAACGGTTGAACCTCGGGTTTGTAAATGAGATGGAGATAATGGAGTTAAATCCGACCTTGGAGCAAGAAATTCGAGAAGCACAGACCACAGATGAGGAGATCAAGGAAATCAAGGAAAGAATCGAAGAAGGGAGAGAATTCAGATTTGATGAAGACGAACATGGTACCTTATGGATTGGAAAGAGAATTGTTGTGCCTAATGTAAAGCATATTCGAGAAACAATATTAAAGGAGGCACATGACTCGCCATACTCAATTCTCCCTGGTTGTACGAAGATGTACAAAGACTTGAAGACTTGCTATTGGTGGAATAGCATGAAGAAGGACATAGCTGAATACGTAGCACTGTGTGATGTGTGCCAACGAGTCAAGGCAGAACATCAAAGGCCAGCCGGATTATTGCAACCATTGAAGATTCCAGAATGGAAGTGGGAAGAAATTGGAATGGACTTCATAGTTGGGTTACCACGTACTCAGTCCGGATATGACTCAATTTGGGTAATTGTGGATCGCTTAACCAAGTCAGCTCATTTTGTCCCTGTGAAGACCAAATATACAGCCGCACGATTGGTCGAAATATACATGGAGCATATTGTGTGTCGACACGGAGTACCGAAGAAGATAGTCTCGGATAGAGGTTCTCAATTTACCTCCAGATTTTGGCAAAAATTGCATGAAGCTTTGGGAACGAGGTTGAATTTTAGTTCAGCATATCATCCTCAAACGGACGGACAAACCGAGAGGACAAATCAGATTTTGGAGGACATGTTAAGAGCTTGTGCTTTAAAGCATGGGAAAAGTTGGGACAGAAGCTTGCCATACGCAGAATTTTCATACAACAATAGTTACCAAGCAAGCTTGAAAATGTCACCATATGAAGCGCTTTATGGGAGGAAGTGTAGGACACCTTTATTCTGGAATGAGGCAGGAGAAACTCAAGTATTTGGTCCGGACGTGTTGCAAGAAGCCGAAAAGCAAGTCCAAATAATTCGTGGAAACTTGAGGGCTGCACAATCAAGGCAAAAAGGCTATGCGAATAATAGGAGAAGGAAATTAGCCTTTGAAATAGGAGATTTTGTTTACCTCAAGGTGTCACCAATGAGAGGTCATAAGAGGTTTAACATAAGAGGCAAGCTCGCACCTCGTTATATTGGACCATTCAAGATTTTGGACAAAAGAGGAGAAGTAGCATATAAGTTGGAGATGCCAGCTCATCTTTCAGACGTACATGATGTGTTTCATGTTTCCCAGCTCAAGAAGTGTTTGAGAGTACCGGAAGAACAAGTGCCAATGGAAGAATTGGAACTAGAGGAAGATTTGACGTATGCCGAGCAACCGGTCAAAATCTTGGAAACCAAGGAGAGAGTCACAAGGAACAAGGTGATTCGATGGTGTAAAGTCCAATGGAAGCACCATACCGAAAAAGAAGCAACTTGGGAGCTAGAAGATGATCTCAAGAAGGAATTTCCCTATCTCTTCTCTTCCGCGTCGAATCTCGAGGGCGAGATTCATTTTAAGGGGGGTAGGTTTGTAACACCCTCATTTTCATGCATCATGCCCTACATGCACTCATATACATGTTTAACATTAGCCCACAACAAGAGGAACGAGTTTAAAATTGATTCGGAGCATTTAAAATTGATTTGGAGCAAAACCGCACTTAAAACGCAGGAAAGTGCGGACTAGTCCGATTTTACTGAGGACTAGTCCGATTTCTCTCTGACTAAAAAACGGACTTGTCCGTTTTTGCTGCGGACTAGTCCGATTTTGGCTCTGGAAACTTTCGGACTTGTCCGATTTTGTGCGGACTAGTCCGATATTCCATGAATCCTTGAAAATTTGCTAAGTCCCTGGACTTTTCCGGACTAGTCCAGTGTTCCAGCGGACTTGTCCATTTTCCTTTCTGACTAAGATCGGACTTGTCCGATTTTTGGCCAGACTTGTCCGATTTTCTCTCTGGACGACTTCGGACTAGTCCGGTCCTGTCCGGACTTGTCCGATATTTCGTGACTCCGAGATTGACCTTTTGTTTTACGACTTGTTTCTTGGGTTTCACGTTAAGTGGGCCTAGGGACGTCGTGCCTAACTCTTTTAGAGCCCATGTGGGACTCTAAACCGGCCTATACTCATCCCAAAACTCGAGATCCATCTAACCCTAGCCCCCACCTCTATATAAACAGCCCAACCCCTTGGGTTGACATCTATTTGCCACTTTTCCACCCACCCAAACCCTAGTTCGTGGGGAGCCACCATCAAGGAGGGAGGAGAAGATCCCAAACAAGAAGAAGAAGAGGAGGAAACAAAGGAGGATCAAGATCTCCACCAAGTTTCGTCCTTCACCACCAATTCATCTCCAAGTTCATCACCAACCCTAGATCATCAAGATCCAAGTGTTACCTCCAAGTTTCTTGGTTCATTGGAGTTCTAAACGCCTGGTATACCTTCTATTCTCTTTTTCTTACATGAATTCAACCCCTAATCTCCAAATTTACGTCGATCTAGAAAACCCTAATCTGCTGATCTCGTCAAGTGCGGACTTGTCCGGTCCCTAGCGGACTAGTCCGATCTTCCTGGTTAAATTGTGTTGAATTAATTCTAAAATTTGATCTTATCAACCCCAAACCTGTATAAACTTGTTATAATCTATTAGAGCTAGTTAGTGATCATTAAAAGCAATCTAGTAACAAGTTCTACCTTGCATTTGCATCAATCATGCATGTCATGACATATTGAGTAATATTTGTGCACCCTTTGATTGTGTTTCTTGTCTTGTATGTTTATTGTGTGGATTAGACGAATTTGCGCTAGAAAGTGCCGCGGAGGATCTACAGCATCAAGAGGTTGAAGGCTTTGACCCTAATCAACAGCAAGAGCAAGGCAAGTGTCCTTGAAGCATATTGATCCTGTTTTAAAATAAATGTTTTGTTTGCAAAACTGCATGCTGTGTCAATTTGATGGGAATCCTATGGTAGGAAGTTTACTAGTTTTGTTCGACCACCCTTGTCACCTGGAATTTATGGTAGAGAGAGTCGGGAAGGCTTTTTACTTTTTGCTTCGCTTAATCAACTGGGATGGAAAACAACTATACCAATCAATTTATTTATGCATGGATGAGATTATGGTTAACATGAACTGGTTAAACATGGTATGGTAACAGATGATCTAAGCAAGCCTGGTGTGCGGATGGGTTGGATGTTATGGTGGTTTGCTTGCTTTAGTTCTAAGGACCGGTTCATGCGAGAATAAGCCAGGACTACAGTGCCACCACGAGGCCAAGTATGGGTGCGGCGTAGCTGATTAATTAGGGCTTTGCTAGTGCTGTTTGGACCATTGTGGATGCTCGGGGAAGAGGTAGTCAGATTGGGTTTGTTGATGATTGGTGGGACTACCCTGGGATCCGAATGGCTCAAGAGGGGGCCCTTGGTTGAAGATGTGCTCTGCGGGAGACATCGCCACCGGTGAAACCTCAGTGGGGTCTAAATAGGCTAGTAATCCCTTTGTAAAGGCTATTTTGTGATCTCTTGGCCACACACCAACGGAAGTGTGTAATGTGACCGACGGGTCATGGGCATAAGGGAGATTCTTAGTCGCCGAAAGGTGATGAAATCACGAACACGTGGGTAAAGAGGTACAAACTCTGCAGAGTAACTAAAACTATCATGATAGCCGTGCTCCTGGTTCTGAGCACCTGGACAACTTCCATGATTAGAGGGAAATTGGGATATGGTTATGGTTATGGTTTGGTAATGGTTATGGTTGATATTATGGTTATGGTTATGGTAACGGTCATGGATTTAATTTCTGGTATTGAATATGGTTATTGGCAATGGTGAAATCTGGACTTATTGATGATGGTAATGAATTCAGTTTGGTATTATGGCATTACTCGTGATTATGTTGGGATTACTTCACATACTTATACTATATTGCGTTTCGAATGTTTTAATGTACTTTTCAGCACTTTGCCATTATTATTGTCGTCATTTGAATCAGCCACATGTCATACTTTCCACACTTGCTCAGTACGACATGTACTCACTCTTGCAATCCCCCACCCCAACAGTTGCAGGTCAGGATTGGGAGTTTAATGGCGACAATGCGGAGTTCTAGGCCGTGTCTACCGTCAGCTTTGCCTGTGGTGTTGATTGGAGCTGCGCATACATACCATGTCGCTTATGCTGCATAGTTGCTTAGTTTGCTTAGTTGTTTAATTAGTTTATTTCCGTTGCATTAGTTGAACTTGTCATTAATATTCATTAGAGCTTGTATTCGAGGATTTAATGAATTGTGTAATAAGAGTACTTATTTAATAATTTGAGCTGTGGAAATTTCCTGTATATCCTTTTGTGATTTCACTCGTGTATGTGTGATGAACATCCTGGGCACACATATGCGTTAGCTTGGTTCATTTTCGGAACCGGGCGTCACAGTGTGCCATATGTACATATATGGGGATGGTTCTTGTGCCACGCCAAGCGCTCCTCCTTCAATCGGCTACACGCCCGAGACATCATTATCTTAAGAAAGACCAAACTTCCAAACTTCCAAATCATTGAGTCCAACGCATATGTACACAAATGCAAAAGGACACAATCCATATACCAACATTGTTCTAAGTTGATTTCAGAAGATACAAATATATACAATATATATCATCTCGCATTGCTATATACATTTTTTCTAGCATTGACATCTTCTCGCATATAGGGTTTCAAATTCTTTTTAATGCTTCTCTCTACGCGCTTGATGTTTTCTGGTTCGGTGAAAAGGTACATCTCTTCATACTAATTATATTCCTCTTCATTATCTCCCACATTGTCAACCCCAACAATATTTTGCTTTCCAGAAACAACTACGTGCAACTTCTCAGTTTCTGGATCTTGAACATAAAAAACTTGTGCAACATTATCGGCGAGAACCCACAGGTCATCTTTGTAACCCACTTTATTCAAGTCTACCAGTGTCAGTCCGTAATTGTCCACTTTCAAACCATCAGGATGTTTGACCCATTGGCACTTAAATACGGGCATTACCATTCTTTCGCCATAATCAAGTTCCCATATTTCCTCTATGAACCCAAAGTATGTGGTCTTCTGCCCTTGTGAATCATAAGCCTCAATATGAACACCACTATTTTGTGCAACACTCTTACTGTCTTTTTCTTTAGTGTAAAATGTGTAACCATTGATGTCATATGCTTGCCATGATGTTACCAAAGCAGATGGGCCACAAGCTAACTTCTTCATTGTTGCCTCTTCTATAGTGTTTCCGTATGATATATTTTTGTCCATTAACCATTCAGTGAAACATCTTCTGTGCTCTTTCATGATCCAGTCCTCTTTGCGGTCTTGGTTTTTATCACGAAGCTCAATTTGGTGTTCCTCGATGTATGGCTCAGCTATTGCGAGCTGTTGTAGTACACCAAAATGTGCACGGTGTACATTCTTGTAATCTTGAACAATAAAAGTTTTCTTACCCACTTTGCCTCTCCCACGTAGTCTACCCTCATGTACCGGTATAGGCACACCTATCGATTTTCCATCTTTGATGTAATCAGCGCAACCCTCAATCACTTCTTCAGTGGTGTATCCTTCCATAATTGAACCCTCTGGGTGAGCACGGTTCCGCACATAACCTTTTAATACTCCTAAATATCTCTCCAACGAAAACATATGATGTAAATATAGTGGCCCCAATGATTTTATCTGATCAACAAGATGTATGATTAGGTGTACTTGCATATCAAAAAAGGATGGTGGGAAACACATCTCAAGCTTGCACATTGTCTCGACGATGTATGTTTTCAGATAGTCTAAATCTTCACGTGCTATCACCTTTTGCGATACTGCATTGAAGAAGTAACACAAACGTGTGATGACAACTTTTATATGCTCAGGTTTGATTACTCTTATTGCAATGGCAAGGAAAACTGTCATCATCATGTGACAGTCGTGAGAATTATAACCGAATAAAGACAAGTCTTTCATCGAGACTAGTTTGCGGATATTGGATGAGAAACTTGTGGGCACTTTGATCCCACGCAAGAATTCGCAAATTGCTTTTTTCTCTTCTAGCGTCAAGTTGTAGCTGGCTGGGGGAAGGTAAAGCTTCCCGTTCGCCTTTTCTACTGGATGAAGCTCTGGTCTCAAATCAAGATTTACTAGGTCTATACGTGAATTTAATCCATCCTTTGTTTTCCTCGGCATGTCCAGCAAGGTCCCAATGATGATGTCAAATACATTCTTTGTAACGTGCATCAAATCAATACTATGGCAAAATTCCAGATTCTTCCAATACGGAAGATACTTGAAAAAAATTGATTGTTTCTTGAAAGCCATGTCAGTTGTATCATCCGAAGATGTACTTTTCTTTCTCTTAATTCCTTTACTCTTTTTTCCCTTACCGAAAGCAATATGAATGTTCTTGACCATTTCAAACACAAGTTTTCCACTTTAAGGTTTCGGTGCAGTATCTTTTTCGATTTTGTTATCAAATTGTTCTTTCATCTTCATATACTTGTGTGTATCTGTCAAGAACCGTCGATGTCTCATGTACACCGTCTTTCTAGATGAAGTGAGGTATAGATATCCAGTTCTATCCACGCACCTAACGCAACCTTTCTTCCCTTTCATTTGTCCCGATAATGTAAACAGTCCGGGATAATCATGCACGGTAACGAATATCATTGCTCTTAGCGTGAAATACTCCCGCTTGTACTCATCCCATGTACGTACCCCTTCATTCCACAATTTCGCCATATCTTCCATTAAAGGTTCCAAGAACACATCAATTTCGATGTCGGGTTGTTTCGGACCTTGGATAAGAACAGATAATAAGATATATTTCCTTTTGTGACACAACCACGTCAGTAGGTTGTACATAGTTAAGACCACGGGCCATGTGCTGTGTATGCTCCTTTTTTCACCAAACGGATTCATTCAATCTGTACCCAAGGCAAACCTCACATTTCTGATTTCCTTCGCAAATTCTGGATACTGAATATCAAAATTTTTCCACTGCGTTGCATCACCAGGGTGTCGTATATGTTTTTCATTCTTCTTGCGTTGCTCAGAATGCCAACGCATAAGTTCAACCTCCCTAGGGTTTGAGAACAAACGCTTCAAGCGATCAATTACCGGAAGGTACCACATCACCAATGCAGGAATTTTTCTCTTATTCTTCCCGTCTGCATCGCCGGAAGTATCGTCATCGTCACCTTTAGGACCAATAATAAACTTCTTATTCTTCTGAGTCTTTTTCATGTTGGTAACATACTGGTGATTGTAGTCCTTCTTATATCTACTGACACCACAAATGGGGCATCTAGTTGCGAGCTCATGCTCTTTGCGATACAGAATACAATGGTTCACACAAGCGTGTATTTTTGTCACACCTAGTGCCATCGGGCAAAGAAGTTTCTTCGCTTTATAAGTGCTTCTAGGCAGTTTATTTGGATTTGGAAGAATTTCTGCCAGAAGATTCAAAAGATCAGAGAAACTACAATCGGACCATCCGTGCGTAGCTTTCAACTTTAGTAGTTCTAAGACTGCACGCAATGTAGTAAACTCTTTATCACAACCGTTTGATTCATCATATAAAATCTCTGTGGCCGCATTCTGCAATGTCTCCATTTTACTTAAACCTTTGCTTGCTCCCATAGAAGTCAGTACATATGGTTCAATGTGACGCAACATCTCCTCACAATCGAACTCATCATCATCATCACCAGCTTGATTGTCACTACCATCATCGATATGAACATTATCATCATCTGAGCCTCTCTCATCATCTTTATCCACATCATGTGTATCTAACTCACCATGCTCTATCCATATTGTGTAGTTATTTTTTAAACCTCTTTTCACCAAATGAGATTGGATTACTATAGTATCCATCCAAGCAATCTTATTTTCGCAGTCGATACATGGACACAATATGTCATCTATCTTTTGCAACTTCGCATGTCTCTTGAATGCTACAATAAAATTTGCAACATTACGAATGTACATAGGATCGGGTCTTGGCATGTTATACATCCACGCTCGACGGTCCATGCTTCAATAATAGAATTTTTTGTCAGATTTACAAAATTTGGCCACAAATATTCTCTACAGGTCTTCTATAAAATGAATTTACAGAGACATAACAAGTATGATTAGGGCGACTAATGTAGGAGACGGGCGACGTCTTGAGGCGGACGGAGTCAAAGGGGGAAACAGGCCCAGCAGCATGGGCTAGGTCTGGGTGGGATCCAGTCCGTTATATCGGGAAACAGGCCCAGATGCATCTTATATATATTACAATAGCATCTGTTAATTAAACATCATATTCATGTCACATAATAGGTACAAAAAGGAAACAATCCATATAGTCCATACATCAATATACCAGAACACAATCCATACAGTCCTTACACATGCAAAAGGACAGAATCCATATACCAGAACACACAAAACTAACAGCTTATCAGCAAATGAAAATATACAAAGAAAAAGTAAGGAAACTACATTTACCTTGCAGAGGCGTCAGCACGGTGGGGAGGCGTCAGCACGGTGGGCCGGCTGGGTGGAGAAGTGGCGGTGCGGGGTTGAGCGGCGGCGCGGCAGTATGGGCTAGGCGGCGGAGTGGCGGCGCGGCGCAGGGGAAATTTCAACAGCCTGGCGACGTCGATATAAATTCTCTAGGGTTGAGTTTTGACTGCGGTGAGGTGTCTTTATATAGACGTAGGTTTTTCACAGGCGGTTTTTAACTTTATCGCAGACGGGTTTTACTTACCAACCGCCTGAGATGATGTTTATTAATTAAGAAGTAAATATATTCACAGGCTGTTGGTACTTAATGCCAAGGAAGATTTTTATCTCAGGCGGGTATTACTTAACAACCGTCTAAGATAATGCCAACTGAACAAAATATTTTTAAAACTTGTATAGCTGACGTTGAAATGTTTTGGTAAATATCAAATTAATTTCTACTCACATATTATTCACATTTGTGTATCTCATAAAAAAAGATCTTTCACTCAAAATTGTTGGTACGAACATATTTGTATAATTTATACATGTATGAATTTTTTTAATTTTTTTAAAAGCACTCCAACATGCCAAACTTCAAATTATCCACCAGTATTCATTGACACTTGATTGAAATATGTACAAAACACAAGAAAAATGTACAAGAACACTTGATTGAAATCCTAAAACTACACTACGGCCCCGCCTCCTCCATCCTCTCCGCCAGCTTCTCAAACCAAGCCAAGCGGTCCTCCTCCGACTCGTCGTCGTCGTCGTCGTAGTCGTCACCATGGTGGTGGTCGCCGTTGTCGTCGTCGCTGTCGTCAGTGGACGACTCGTCGTCGCCGTCGTCGGAGGACGACTCTTCATCGCCGTCGTCGGAGGACGACTCGTCGTCATCATCGTCATCATCGTCATCGTGGTCGAAGTCGTCCTCCTCCTCCTCCTCCTCGTCCTCCTCCGGCGACGATGCAGCAGGAGAGAGGGTCGGCTGCTCCGGCTGAGCCGATTGCTCCGGCTGTACCGGTGGCTCCGGCTGCACCGGCGGTGGAACGTGCTGGTCGTCATTCACCCTCTCGGGGGAGCTGCAGCGTATCCGCTTGCAGGGTGGCTGCCTCGGCGGGCTAGGTGGCAGAAGGTTGGCCATGGCTGTGGTGGTTAATCGGCGCCGGGCTAGGAGAGGTGGAACGATGGAAGAAGAAGAAAGGAGTGGAGAAAAGTTCGGTGCTTGTACATAACCGACGACGCGCCTTATATAGGTCTGTGCGGAGTAGACGAGGGAGCGGTTCATTTCCCGCACATTGAACTCTTTGCAGACCTCGTGCGGTGCACAATTAAACCACTATGGAAGACGATCTTGAGAGATCCCTGCACCACGTCTTTTCAACTTCTCCGCAGACCTCGTGCGGCGCGTCAGTTAATTAACACTTCTCAGGCCGTTAATTAACATATTGTAGTTTCAAAAATGATTATCTCAGGTGGGTATTACTTATAAACCGCCTGAGAAAAATGAAGTAAAAATCTTCACAGACGGTTGGTACTTAACAACCGTCTACAAATATGTTTATCTGAGGCGGGTATAACTTAACAACTGCCTGGGATAATGCCCGATACTGTTCTTCAGTTTCCTTATCCCTTGCTTCTTTTTTATTTAGATTCCAATATAAATACTCAAACATGTTTACATTCTGCAAATTGTGTTCAAATTCGATGATTCTTTCTTCTACATTTGTATTAAATTAACATCTACCAACTGAACAAAATATTTTGTTCATTGCGCATTGAACTCTTTGCAGACCTCGTGCGGCGCACAAATAAACCACTGTGGAAGACGATCTTCAGAGATCCTTCCGTCGCACGCGTCCCCTGCACCACGGCTTCTTAACTTCTCTGCAGACCTCGTGCGGCGCGTCAGTTAATTAACATCTTCTCAGGCGGTTGGTACTTACCAACCGCCTGAGAATATATTTATCTCGGGGACGGTTGTTACTTACCAACCGCCTGAGATAAGCCCATGGAGTTCCCCTTGCCGCACGATATTGCGGTCCTGATCGCGGGGTGGGTCGCCGCAACCTCCACCCAGCCCATGTACGACCTCTCCAGTCTGCGCGCCACCTGCAAGGCCATGCACGCGGCGTGCCGTGATCCCACCGTGGGCAGGCGCGTGGCGCTGGAGCGGGAGAGCAGCTGGGAGTGGTTCCAACGGCATGGGAACGGGAGCTACGACGCCCTCGTGGAGCGCCTGGCCAACGTGGGCAACCCTCATGCGTGCTACGTCACCGGGTTCGACCTCGTCTTCAACTACAGCCGCGCGCAGGCGCAGCGGGGCACCCAGTTCCTTGCCCGGGCGGCCGCGAACGGCCACAAGGTGGCGGCCTACGTCCTCCCCATGCTCCGCTACGACGCCGACCGCGGGGACCGCGACGCCCTCGAGTATATCCGGCGGGTCAAAGGCGAGGCCCACGTCGGCGACAACACGGTCGGGTCCGTCGCGATGAAGAGGACCAACAAGGAGTGTTGCCGGTGTCGGAATCAAGCCATGCAGAGGCTCAACGTTTTCATGAGCTGGAGGTTACTGCGTAGGCCTCCTCCCGGACCGCCGCCGGTGGCGCTGCCCGACATTGACGATGGCGTTTGCCGCTGCCCAACAGGGGGGAACCAGGGGCCTGCCCGCTGCGGCAGGCGAGGGTGGTCCGAGACCGTCTTCTGTACTGAGAACTGTAGGATTGAGCGCGAGTATGACCTGTTCTCCCATAACGTGTTGTACACTATGGGTTATATTAATTAAAAAGAAGTAAATATGAAAAAAGAATTATATTCATCAAGATAGAAAAATGAAAAATAGCATTTGTTGTATGTTTTTTATGTTCTGACCAATTTCAAAGGATTTATGAAGTGAAATTTAATGGTAACCTTTACTTATCAATAATATTACAAGAAAGTGGATTTTTGCCTTTTTAAAGGACCACATTTAATCAAGAATATTAATTAAGAAGAAGTAAATATCTTCACACGCGGGTATTGCTTAACAACCGCCTGAGATAATGCCCGATACTGTTCTTCAGTTTCCTTATCCCTTGCTTCTTTTTAATTTAGATTCCAATATAAATACTCAAACATGTTTAGATTCTGCAAATTGTGTCCAAATTCGATGATTCTTTCTTCTACATTTGTATAAAATTAACATCTACCACCTGAACAAAATATTTTTAAAACTTGTATAGCTGACATTGTAATGTTTTGGTAAATATCAAATTAATTTCTACTCATATATTATTCACATTTTTGTATCTCATAAAAAAAAGTTCCTTGACTCAAAATTGTTGGTATGAACATCTTTGTATAATTTATACATGTATGAATTTTTTTAATTTTTTTAAAAGCATTCCAACATGTCAAACTTCAAATTATCCACCATTCTAACTAAATGCTCATATTCATATGAGGCATTCATCAAATTATGAACACACATTGATTCCAAAAAATTTAAAAAAATATGAAAAAATTCGTAGAGGTTGGTATGATGATTAAAAATGTCCACTGAAAAAATAAATGAAAAAAGCATTATATTCATCAAGATAGAAAAATGAAAAATAGTATTTGTTGTATGTTTTTTATGTTCTGACCAATTTCAAAGGATTTATGAAGTGAAATTTAATGGTAACCTTTACTTATCAATAATATTACAAGAAAGTGGATTTTTGCCTTTTTAAAGGACCACATTTAATCAAGAATATTAATTAAGAAGAAGTAAATATCTTCATAGGCGGGTATTGCTTAACAACCGCCTGAGATAATGCCCGATACTATTCTTCAGTTTCCTTATCCCTTGCTTCTTTTTTATTTAGATTCCAATATAAATATTCAAACATGTTTAGATTCTGCAAATTGTGTCCAAATTCGATGATTCTTTCTTCTACATTTGTATAAAATTAACATCTACCACCTGAACAAAATATTTTTAAAACTTGTATAGCTGACATTGTAATGTTTTGGTAAATATCAAATTAATTTCTACTCACATATTATTCACATTTGTGTATCTCATAAAAAAAAGTTCCTTCACTCAAAATTGTTGGTATGAACATCTTTGTATAATTTATACATGTATGAATTTTTTAAATTTTTTTAAAAGCATTCCAACATGTCAAACATCAAATTATCCACCATTCTAACTAAATGCTCATATTCATATGAGGCATTCATCAAATTATGAACACACATTGATTCCAAAAAATTTAAAAAAATATGAAAAAATTCGTAGAGGTTGGTATGATGATTAAAAATGTCCATTGAAAAAATAAATAAATAAAGCATTATATTCATCAAGATAGAAAAATGAAAAATAGCATTTGTTGTATATTTTTTATGTTCTGACCAATTTCAAAGGATTTATGAAGTGAAATTTAATGGTAACCTTTACTTATCAATAATATTACAAGAAAGTGGATTTTTGCCTTTTTAAAGGACCACATTTAATCAAGAATATTAATTAAGAAGAAGTAAATATCTTCACAGGCGGGTATTGCTTAACAACCGCCTGAGATAATGCCCGATACTGTTCTTCAGTTTCCTTATCCCTTGCTTCTTTTTTATTTAGATTCCAATATAAATACTCAAACATGTTTAGATTCTGCAAATTGTGTCCAAATTCGATGATTCTTTCTTCTACATTTGTATAAAATTAACATCTACCACCTCGGGGAAAAGAAAGGTCGCGCACGCGTGACATGGTCACTGACATGTGGGACCGGGTCCACATGTCAGTGACCGCTGATTAAGTCAGGGGATCCTCATCCCGGTTGGTGAGGGGTCTTTATGTAGGCGTTCATCAAATTAAGAAGAAGTAAATATCTTCACAGGCCCATGTTTAACTCAGGCGGGTGTTACTAACCAACTGCCTGAGATAATTGTATCTTCTCAGATGGTTGGTAAGTAAAATCCGACTGAGGTAACAGTCTTCCCTGACGGTCGGTACTTAAAATCCGTCTGAGAAAATGTGAGTCTATATATACCCCTCGGCAGCATTGGAAAAACCTAACCCGGGCGAAACACTTAGACGCCGTTAGGCTGCCAAAATTTCGTTTGCCGCCAAGTGTTCCCCCTCGTCACTTCCAGGTATGCCGCCGAGCTTCGCCGTCGCCGAGCTTCGCCGTCGCCGCCGAGCTTCGCCCTCCTCACTTCCAGGTACGCCGAGCGAAGCCATTTCCGTCGCCGCCGAGCTTCAAGGTAAACCCTAAACCCTTCGACCTTCCATCCTCCTTCGCCGTGCCGCCTCCCTCCCCGCCCTCGCTGCTGCCTTGCATATCCTTGGTTAGGGTTCGGGAATTAGATAATGGTAGGCATCCTTGGTTAGGGTTCGGTGGAATTCGAAAAACTGTCAAGTTCGGTGGCATCTTTGGTTAGGGTTCGGTGGGGCAAGATTTATGTGGATGGTTATATCACGATAAATTGGTAGTTGGTTCTGTGTGTCTGAAACTGTTCTGACACATTAGTGGTAAACATGATTCTAGACTCTAGTAACAGCAGTATATTCCCTATTTCTGTCATCGGCCTTGCATATGCCACATAATTCTCTATTAGGGGCAAGATTTAGCTATATTTGGTTAAGTTGACCAAATTTGGCTAATTTTGGCTAAGTTACATTAGATATAGTTATACTTGACAAATTTTGACTAAGTTGTGCTATATTTAGCTATATTTGGCTACTTTTGCTTAGAGTTAGCTATGCTAGACTAAGTTTGGCTAAGTTTGCTTTTATTTCTCTAAGTTTCATTTGAGCAATTGTAGCTAATCTGTGCTACCAAAGATGTCTGCACTTGTGGCTCCATCAGCTTCATTTGAGCAATTGTACCTAATCTGAGCTACCAAAGTTATGCTATATTTAGCTCTGAAGCCAAACAAAAGTTGCTGGCCAACTCATTTGTGATGCCAGGAGCATCCTCACGCCCATATCTAGGTAACACTAGGTGTGGCGATGGAATCTGAGCATATGATGCCGATCTCTATGATACAAGAATTTAGTTAGACCTATATAACTTCAAAAATGTGTTTTGGCTAAATTTACTTAATTGAGCCAAAATTGAGAAAATTTGTTTTAAATATGACCAAATTTAGTTATGCCATTTATTAGATTTTTTGTCTTATTAGATCTAGCATGGAAAGCCCTAAGAAGACTGGTCCTGATAGTAACAACAAAGAAGACAATATGGAGTTTACTGACTCCAGCAGTTCAGGCTCCTATCACAGTCCTTCGGATCCTTTTCCGAATATAAAAATTAAAAAGACTTCAGTGGATCTAGACCCGGAATATGATCCTGCCGACGAGGTATGGATCATGAATCTTAACTTCAGCAGTTCAAGTTAATGTTGGTTGTCAAGTATACGAAGTCTTATAATTTTTTTCTACCTAGATTAATCTCGAAGACAATGAGGTGACATCGGCTTCTAAAACCGCAGAAGGTTCACCAATGGATGAATCCTCAGCTTCACTCAAGCGGAAACGAGGGCAACGAGGTCCCAATAAGGGTCCATTGGACCGCATCATGTACATAACAAGGGTCGGTCCAGGTGGGCTTCCCCAAGAACCACTGGATTCAGTTACCAAGTACCGTAATGCATGCGGTTTTCTTGTTAGAGAGTTGTGCCGATCACAACCGAGAATTGGAGGAAATTACCCAAGAAGACCAAGAATGAGTTGTGGGAAAAGATAAAGAAACAATTCAAGTTCCCGAAGGGCACAGAAGAAGCTGTAAAGAAAGCAACATTGGTCTCTTGCGGCAAGAAGTATCGATGCTGGAAGAGTGAAATGAATGCTTATGTTAAGGCCAATAAGGTCCCTAGCCCGAGGAAGATGGGAAAAATCACACAAGCTCAGTGGCAAGAGTTTGTTCGTCAAAAGAGCACACCTGATGCTAAAGCTCTAAGTGCAACTAGGTCAGAGCTTGCAAAAAACCATCATCGCTTGGGGTCTGCCCGATATGCCCCCAAAGTCCAGAAATGGAATAAGATAATAGATGAAATTCTTAGTAAGGGCAATCCTCACCCATTAGAAGGGTGCGATGAGCGAACTCAACGCTGGGTCTTTGCTCGGTCAGGTTTGATCAGCGAGGGCAAACTTGAAAAGCCCGACTCTCTGAATGAAGTAGAGGATAAAATGAAAGAAGTAATTGAAAAGCAACAGAAGGGTCTCTTCAAGCCGAAGAGGGAGAATGACCAACTTACCGCTATCTTGGGAAACCCTGAACACAGCGGACGGGTTCGAGCGGTCTCTTCTCAAATGTCTTGGCTAGATGGTTTCCCTAAAGATAAAGACACATATAGAAGACGTGAGAAGTTTAAGAAAACACTTGATGAAACAATTGCTCAAAAGGTCAAAGAAAATATACAAGAAATAATGGAACAACTTAGACAATCAGGACAATTAGTGGCACCGAGTACAATGATGGTTCTGGTGCAAAAGGAGCAATTAGTATCTCCAACTGCCTACCCTAGCAGCGTTGGTTCCGTGCCAGGCTCAGGGTCAGCCCATAAGTTCCCTGTCGATGATATTGCTAACGACAAATCTTGTCGTCTTCTTGTCCCGATAGGCAGAGCAGGGAACAAAACAAAACAGGTTGCCACTGCTATGGCAAAGCCTGATCGTGAATTCAACGGGAGTCCACTTCCGTTGTATTATTCTATGGTGCAAGTTCTTCAGATCATTGATAATGATTATGAAGATTATGAAATAGACCACGTCACACCTGAGGGGATCGCGACTTTGGGGCAGGCTGTCAACCAATTAATCCTTTGGCACCGACGCGATATCATGTTGGACGATGAGCCAATTTCTAGCCCCGTCCCATCTCCAAATACTGCAACCCCATCTTCTAAGGCGAAAGTGCATGAAGATCCACTCCCAGTCCGGGAAGATCCACTCCCCCTATGTCTGAGCAAGGATGATGATATCCAAGAGCAACAAGTTAGACAACAACTTCAAGCAGTACCAGAGCAAGCTGTTGCTAGTAAAGAGCAACTAGTTGAGCAACAGCTTGAAGTAGTACTAGAGGCAGCTGCTGGGAGTAAAGAACAATCAGTTGAATAACAGGTTCAACAACAAGCCAGTGTCCAACTTCCGACGACTACTCCTCGATCATCAGTGCCTGTCAAAGTTAGCTCATACGAAAATAAGAAACCTTCATCAGAAGTGACAAAGTATTTGGAAGCTATGAAGGAAAATATTAGAAAATCGAGTGCATCTCGTTCTTCTCATGAGCCAGCATTAGAAGATATCGAGGAGTGGGAAGAAGACGGTGTCATGTATAATCGGCGGACGGCTTTAGTTAAACCAGGAGTTCCAATATACAAGCTTGAGGATGTTCCTCCTAAATTTGAGAATGGGAAGTCGTTAATGACATCCGTACAACTTAGCAAACAACCCATCGCGCTCAGAAGAATGCATGAGTGGTACATCACTGCCAGCACAAAATATGGTCTTAATTGCGTCACATTTCGTATTCCAAAAGAAGCATTCTGGAGCACTGGAGTAGATAAACAAGTCATTTTATTCGACGAGCTGCTTTCCCTTTTCCATCGGGGCATGCTCGAAATCAACCTGCTGCTCGTCTGGTGCTTGTAAGTGCTCTAATATTTTGTATTTGCTTTTCTTACTACACGCATACGCATTTCATGACATTATAACAATTCTGGACTTCTTCAATAGGATGCAATACATGGATAATGAAAAGTTGGTGCACAAGACAGGTATCCTTGACCCTACTAGGATTGCAAAGTCGCTATTCGACGTCCAGGCGAATCGAGAATCAAGCCAGTACAAACACATGAAAAAAAAAGATTTTGAAAGAGCAATTGCAAAACTTAAGAAGGATAGAAAGGCAGAAGTTGCAGCTTACATAGGACATGCGATGTTTAACTTTGTCAGAGACGGCCAAGACCTCGTAAAGGATCCGTACCACTTCGAGTAAGTTCGACACATGACATTGAAATAGCAATTATTGGTAATTGTTAACACGTGTGTTTGTATGTTTGCAGTAATCACTACATAATGATCTTCATCAAGCCAACGCAGGGAATGGCAACAGTCTTGGACTCGGCCGATTACCCACCAGATCGTTACAAAGATTTCCTTTCCATTTTGAAAAAGTACGTTTATTCAATAATTTTAATTTACGCACATTTAGAATGTGTTGACAAGTTTTATATGACATTTCTTGTATTACAGCGCTTGGCAGTTTTACGCGGAACAGCTTGGCGGTCAGAGACCTCCTAATACGAATGCATTGGACATTAAAACGTATTATGCTTGTCCGAAGCAGCCTGCTGGGAGTGTCTTATGCGGGTATTATGTATGCGAGCATCTTCGGACCGCCGCCGTATATAGAGTCAATCGTGAGGATGTAAGTTATCCTTAATGTCGATACCTTATTTTCTTACTTTTGTGTTTCATTTTCATTGTAACTAGCATAGTTTAATGCTTATATTCTTTGCTGTTCAATATTACCAGAAACATTATTTTCATATTTTGATTTCAACTTCAAAATTCAATTGCTCATAGTACAACTACTCCAAAAATACCTACTAAATTCTTGTATACTCACTTTGATCTATACTTTGAGATTGTTCAAACCAACACATTCTAAATCTTGTTATGTGTTATATTGCAGCACAAGAAGAATCTGAACGAAGAATGGCCGGTTTGTAGAAGTATTCCTGGTGGAGGAGCCGACAGGATTGCTTCTGAACTCTGTCAGTTCATTCGTCGCGAAATTTTGCACAAAAAGGGAAGTTCTTTGATAAGAAAGGTTCAGCAGCTGATGTGCCAGAACTTTGTGACTATGCCAATCTAAACAGTTTTTAGTGAAAACTTCTAAACTTTGAGATGAATTGTATCTGTAACTTGTACATATGTATATTGTTTTAGTGAAATTGACTTCTGTGATGATAATATTGGTGTCTTTTATTCTGTGATGATTGTTGTTTTTTGTTCTGTAATTACATTGAATTGACCTGCAAATTAGAAATAACAGCAGTAGTACCGCATGACTATGAAAAACAATTATCACAGACGGCTAGATACAAGTAAAGAAACATATGTGATAACCTAATTTTCACAGGCGATGTCTGTTATGGTAGAAACCGGCTGCGTTAAAGGGTCTTCACAGACGGCTGATATAGGTAAACTCCGTCTGTGATAACTTCATTATCATAGACAGGTTAGTTATGCTTCAATAACCGTTTGTAAAGACAAATTATCATTAACGGTTAGTTATGCTTCAACACCCGTCTGTGAAGACATATTATCATAGGCGGTTAGTTATGCTTCAGAATCCGCCTGTGAAGACACATTATCATAGACGGTTAGTTATGCTTCAATACCCGACTGTGAAGACTCATTATCATAGGCGGTTAGTTATGCTTCAAAATCCGCCTCTGAAGACACATTATCATTGGCGGTTAGTTATGCTTCAATACCCGCCTGTGAAGCTTATTATCATAGGCGGTTAGTTATTCTTCAATAACCGTTTGTGATAAGACGTTTATCACAGACGGTTATATATGCTGCACGACCCGTCTCTGATAAAGTATTTTCACAGACGGCTAGCCTAAGTAAAGAACCGCCTATGATAATATGTCTCCACAGGCGGCTAGCCTTAGTGAAGAACCGCCTATGATAATTAGTCTTCACAGGCGGTTTCACTTCTCCGCCTGTGAAATTGCGGATTATCACAGACTCTTCGTTTCAGGCGGTTTTAAAAGCCGCATGTGATAATAGGCTTATTGTAGCAGTGGCCGTGCAGCACATCTTCTGCACCCGATGCTGACGCCCTCGGTCGTACACACGACGTCATCGCTCGTCCTTCTTGCACGATGCCTTTAGCCGTACGCATGCGTCTGCTGCTCTCTCTCGCGTTCTACAGTCGCTGAATGTTGTACGCATTACCACTTGTGTGTTCGGGGCACGCGAATGCATTGTTGTCCATGATATCGGGTGATCGGGTCAGCTTCAATTTCGGGCAACAGCGTCGTGGTAGGTGATCAATCGAAGCGATGCTCGGGGAGGATCAAGCGACGACGTATATCCGGGGAGGATCAGGCGATGTTTAGAAGACCTTTGTGTTTCCCAGGACGTCGTTCGATTGGAGCGTTGCCCGAAACATGGTTCGATCGGAGCATTTAGGCGTCAGCATCGGGCGCAAGAGACATGCGTCAGGATGACTTGCAAGGTCGCGATTACTGCCTGCTTGCACCGCACACGGACGCGGGTGAGGGCGTCGAAGCACACGGATGACGAAGGCGCACACGAACGCAGTCGACGGTGCCACATACGGACGCGAGCGATGGATTGAACTCGGGAGCACGTGAAGGCATCGACATGCCGATCGAAGGTGGACGTCCGTCGGCCCGTCGCGGCTGGTGTCACGGGAGCAATCCAATCGGGAATAGAAACAGCAACAAATCGCGTGACGGGAGCTAACAGGAGACGACGGCATCAAATGTGCTCACGTACGTAGCTCCAGCGGCATTTTTGAATATTTCCAATCCTGGATGGAGGGACTTATGTGCTAAACGTGCGTCCACCATTGGATGTCGAACGAACGGCCTAAATCTCTTCATTGTAGGCCTGCACTGGAAACTAGATTGTATAGCAGTTTGTGCCCTTTAATTTGACACCGCATCAATAACAAAATGTTACAATT
Source organism: Tuctoria greenei (assembly GCA_036927565.1). Lineage (NCBI taxonomy): Eukaryota > Viridiplantae > Streptophyta > Magnoliopsida > Poales > Poaceae > Tuctoria > Tuctoria greenei. The sequence continues at coordinate 13,113,663 of JAYESD010000012.1, read as the reverse complement.
GACTGTATAATACAATGAAACAACAAAACCACTCTTAACTCTATGTCATCCCTCTAAAGTACATAAATCTTTCATTCAAGTGTAATGAACGAGTACTTCAAACCAAGCTATTGCAATTCAATTCCTAGTACTTCTTTTGTTAAGGCAATACGACTAACACATATGGCGAGTTCTTCCCATAGCTCCCGCCCAGGGAAAGTCAACGTGGGGCGATGGCGGCGACCGGCTACGGTGCACGGCCAGGGGGGGGGGGGGGGGGGAGGAGGGAGGTAGTGGCGTACCTCGATGGTGCGGTTCTGTTCGGTCTATGCCGGCAGTAGCGGCCCTAGGACACGACTTTGACCACCATGGCGGCAGTGGTTCTAGGCGACGGCTTCGACTACGGCGGCGACGGTGGGGGCGCGAGGTGGCGGTGCAGGTCGCGGTGAGCTCTTAATCAACGCGAAAAAAAACACGGTAGCAAATGACGACCAAGCGGCGCAGGGGGGGTTAGAAAAATAATTCCTAATGCCCGACGGTTTAGGTTAACCGTCGTCTATAAGTGGTAATAGACGATGTCCATAACACACCGTCGTCTATAATGTCTCCTGCGGGGCCAGATTCCGGCCCATATTGACGAGGGCTTCTTTTGTTGACGGCCAACCGTCGTCTATAAGGCCCGAAATCTAATAGATGACGGTAGTTCTGTAACCGTCATCAATTAAAGACCAATTGATGACGGTTGTTTCTAGCCGTCAATAAATATAGCTGTCGTCTATTGTCACAATTCCTGTAGTGTATTGAAGGGACAAGAGGGGGCCTCAGCGGTTGGGGAATGGGTGTGTCTCCCGATTAAGAGACACCCATTCATAAGGACTTGTCCATTTAATTTTTCACAAGATTAAACTAATTAATTACGAGTTCAATTGCTAACACTCACCCCCTTGAACTCGAATTCAAAGCATACCAACTTATTTCGTACTAAACTTAGTGTCACTCTTCTTATGCTTGACATATAAGGCACGATGCATTGAAACAGCCATTTACGTACTTTTTGTCTCTAGGACTGCTATCGAAGTGTTTTTGCGACACTTCCCCCGGACCTGCTAAGGAGCATCCCGTAGAGGTTCGTATTTATGCAGGGGCGAATTCTCTGGATCTACGAGCTAGATGAACATGGAGGATTTACGTGGTCCGGACCGTCGGGAGGCGTAATACCCTACATCCACGGGGGGTTGTGTTGTATTGTATGAGCGAGGTGTGAGAGATCCCTCTTTTTCTGTCGTGGTTGCCTAGTCCATTTATAGGTGAAGGGCCAACATGTTACATTATGACTGGGGCCCGACAGGTGGCCTCGGGTTAATTAGTCATAAAAGTGTATTAACATGCCTTAATGACACATTAATGGCGCTTGATGGTGCACTAACATGTCTTGATGACACGTTAATGGTCTTGATGGGTCTTCATGGTGTATTAATGTGTCTTGATGACACATTAATGATGTCTTGAAGCCGCGTTCTTGATGATGCACTAATGCTGTCTTGGGTGCACACGTCGTCTTCATGATCTGCGGGATGCGTGGCAACACCAGACCTTTCCTCAGTGGGGAGGCTGGGTCCGGGGCTGCACGACATGTGGCAGCACCGGACCTCTCCTCAGCGTGGAGGTTAGGTCTGGAGCCACGGGTTGCAGGGCAGCACCGATGGTCTGGAGCTGCGAAGCGCGTGGCAGCACCGGAGCCACACTTGGCAAGGAGGTAGGTCTGGAGCTATGGGACACGTGGAAGCACCGGAGCCACCCTTTTTAGGGAGGAAGGTCCGGAGCTGCGGGACACGTGGTAGCTTCTAGGTACTTCACCTCTTGGGAGATGGAAACCAGCATCTTGTCTTCCTTGTATGGGGGGTACCCGATCTGCAGGGTATCGACAACTGCTATTTCTAATAGACTTCGCACATGGTGGCATTGATCCAGTTGGTCGCCGATGACACCATGTCGGTGACCTCCTCGCGGTGGTAGCCCTCGATGATGTCCAACAGGAAGCACATGTCGATGGCCATCATCCATTGCTCCAGATACCTAAACCCTTGTTTGCAGATCATTTACTTAATTAGTATATCATCAAGATATTGAACTAGTGTAGTAGGGCGAGAAAGGCATGGTAGGACAGAGACGATGAGCAATAATTGGGCTCTTGAGTGTCAAATAGGAAGTTAGGCTTGCCTTTTAGGCCCATTACAGCCTTCTAACCATGTGTTATGCCCATGATGACGACATTTTCGAGGTCACTACGTAAGAAAGGCTCATCCGAGACGTGCCCTAATGAAGAAGGGAGACGAACAAACTGTGCGTCTCCGTCGTTGCATCTCGCATTACGCTGTCTTTAGAGACATGCTTATGGTGCGTCGCCGTTCATCCTAAGTGCGAGACACGCTTAAAAGAAGCACGTCTCCTTTCTTTGTGTCATAACAGACGTTCTTCACAGGGTCATTGGAGACGCGGGTGGCGCGCTTCACCCATCAGCATACATGCGTGACAAGCCCTAACGAAGCACGTCGCAGATATAATGACTGATTCGCGACATTCTATATAGTAGCTTGTCGCAGATTTGTGTACGGATCTGAGACGGGCTTTATGGAAGATTGTTTCCTTTATGTATGTTATCCGAGACGATCTCTGCTACAGCTTGTCGCGGATTGTTTATAGGAAGTATCACCTATTAGGTGCCCTCACCGCTGATTATCCTGATTGCCAGCTACATCCTGGAGCTATCCAGGATTTGGCAACCATATTACCAGTGTCAGCAACATACTATTCATATATTAACATATTGTTCATACTGTTAATGAACATATGTATAGCCAAAAAGATCACATTGACCAATCAAATATTAACAATGTGTCAATCGTGGTTATCAAGTATACTAATTACACAACAAAGACTGTTCATCTTGATTACAATGTAACTAATTACACACATCATAACTGTCATCATCTAATGTTATTGGAGAACAGAGCTTACTTGTAGCACAAGCAGTTGGTGAGCATCTACAAAGCATCAGCAAAGAAATTGTTCTCATGGTAAAGGACATGGTAGTGAGCTGGTGTGCTTGTCCACTGAAAAAACAAACAATTTACATTCCACTGATGCATTTATAGCCTGATATAAAAAAACTCGTTAGAGAAACACCAACTATCGCATAGGTACCTTGATTCCAGCATGGCTGCAGAGGTAGAAATAAAACTCACTGGGATGGCAAATGCTAGTGTCAACCACAGTTCCTCCAGCTTCAAGGGTTTGCGAATCAGAATTCATTATATACATTGATAGTCAAAACAAATACATTACTTCTGCATTGAACAAAAACAAGGAAGATGAATTTATATCGTAATGAAAATTCTCCCTTTGGATCAATGACTTCATTAACGATGAGCCTTCATTGGACATTCTCAAATTCAATAAAATCACTGGAATGCACGCTCTGAGGGCAGGGTCGAGGCGGCGGCATACTCCAGAGACAGGGGACGCGGCGACGTGCTCTGGGACGAGCTGGCGGAGGCGCCGGAGTTGCGTTTCCTCAACTCTCTTATGACAGCAGGCCGGTGTGCTACAGGGACAGGGACAATATTTCCACTTATGTGAAGGTGGTGGCGTGCTCATACCGATTACCGAGGTCAGGGTCGAGGCAGTAGCGTGCTCCGGGGACAGGAGATGAGGCGGCATGCTCCAGCATGCTCAATTCTCTGATGATGAAGGTCGGGGTTGACGGTGGGGTAGGGGTCGATGGCGACAACGCGATAATGACAAGGAGTGAGTTGAGAAAGAGGGACAGCGGTAGCGTGCTCCGGGGACAGGAGACAAGCCAGCATGCTCAACTGTCTGATTATGCGAAGGTTGGGGTCGACAGCAGTAGCGCGACGTTGACGATGACGGGACGGCGGCGGCGTGCTAAAGAGCTGTTGTTTTTAGGTCGAGCGCGCAAGAGCTAAAAAATTTCGCCAAATGTTGGGAGAGAGTGTGCGATGGATAAAAATAGCAAAACTTGGAGACGTGCCTTTATAATACATGTCTCTCATTTCAGAGTCCTTTGGTCGAGGAGCGCGAGAAAATTTTCGCCAATAGAGCGTGATAGTGTTTAAAATAAAACTCGGAGACGCACATATATAACGCACATTTTGCATTATCATCTTTCGCAGCAGGGCATTTTCCCGCATGCAAAAGATGAGCCACTGTGTGCTGAAGCAGGGAACATCTTTCACATGCGGGTATGTACCACTGGCAACTGTGCGCAATGCTTGATCGTTGCATTGCGCTCAACTTCGCGTGGTGGGACAAAAGATCTTCGGCGTAAATCGGACACGAGCCAAGGTAAGACGCGTCTCTGCCAATGTAAGGCGCGTCTCGCATTATTTTGTGGCCCCGAACACGCTGGAGTGTCCTGGATGCACCACAGTGTGCTGGAGCCAGGAACAAAATCCAGGACATTCTGGCGTGTCCAACTCGCAACTGTGCGCAATGCCTTATACAATCATTACAACGTGCTCAGCTTTCCAAGGTGGGACAAAAGTTCTTTGGCACAAATCGGAAACGCCCCGAGTGTCGCACGTCTCCCTTTTGCTGGATTTCAGATATCTAAGACGCACCTTTCTAAAGTGCATCTCTAATGCACTCTTTATCCGTTGTAGGGATAAACAAACGAAATGATATTAAAAATAAAGGATTAATTGGAATTCAGGTATAGACAAACTCAATGACATTGCAATTCAGAGCTAATTTGCAACTCAATGAATTTCATAGTTCATACATTGCGTGCCCTCAAACTAATTTCGACACTAAACTTATTCCTAAAGCTCCCATAGATCAATCTAAATTGTACTATCCAGCCTTCTCCCGAACACGTCTCTTATATTCCCCTGGATCCTGAAAATATTGACATTCTTTAACTAACAAATGTCGAAGGAAGAATGAATAACCTACCTTGGTCACTAACACGAAGTGTCTAACCTTGATAAAAAGATTATAGCAATCATTTTCAGCATCGGGCGCATTTGGCTGATGCAGCAAACGCTGAACTTCAAGTAGTATAGTTTCGATTGTAAAACCGGTCCACCACCCCTACAAAATATCAATTTAAGCAACATAAGAAACCAGTTCAAATAAGTTCGGCAAAAATTACTAATTATATGAGTAAAATAGGTCTATCTTACAGTATCTTGATCAAGAATCCCAATGCAGAGTGCTCTTGAGCGATGGACATTTAGGTGGAAGAAACCTCTTGGAAAGGAGCATCTTGGAGGCACCAATGGATAGTCCTCTGAGAAGGAGATTTTCAGGGGTAGTAAACACCTTCCCAGTCAGTCTACAAAGGAAATTCATTAATAGGAGGACAATGGCTAAACTCATATTGTGCTTGTTCTTCATGACTTAACCCTTCTTTACCGGGGACTATGCAATACTACTTGAATAAATCTCCCGATTGAGGCTTCGCAGAGAAACCCTACGCAGAGAAATTGAAAATACAAAAAAAAAACAAGATGGAAAAACAAACTACAGTTAAGTTCATAATTCCATTGCAGATATACATATATACAACCATGCCACCGATGTGCCATATGTACATACATGGGGATGGTTCTTGCACCACGCCAAGCGCTCCCCCTTCAGTCGGCTACACACCAAGCCTATGCCAGCTATGAACAATGACGACGACGACGACGATGATGACAAGTAGGACGGCGACGACGATGAAAATGGCGATGGCGGAGGCGGTCGCACTGGAGTTGGTCGATTAGTAAAGGACCGTTGGTCGATTAGTAAAGGAGCACCGGAGACAATGAAGACACGAGGGAGATAAATGCAATATGTGCTAGAACAAAGAGAGAAGCGTGTTAAGTTAAAGAGCGTCTTCCATTGTCAAAGAGACAAAGAGATGAGGGAGATAAATGTGAGACGCGCTATAAAAAAGAGAGACGCGCGTTACATTAAAGCGCGTATTCCATTGTCGAAAGAGAGACGCGCGACATAAGGTCTGCGGAGAACTTAATTTTGGCGGCGTGGTGCAGAAACGTGTGCGATTTTTGTGCACAACATTTCTATTCCCCGAGGCGGTATCGATGCGTCCCATCGTTCCATCAATGCGCGGGAAACCAACCACTCTATCGTCGAGTCCTTGCAGACCTTATTTAAGAAGTGCCATCACCCATGAGTTCTCCACAAGCACGTCGCTCACTTTGAATCCTCTTATTTTTTTCGTCTTCTTCGTGTCGACGACCCACCACCACCATGGCTGACCTTTCGCCGCCAAGCCCTCCGAGGGAGCCACTGTGCAAGAAACTGTTCTACAGCTCCCACAAGAGGATCAACACCGAGCAGAGCCTCCTTATGGCGCAAGAGGTTTACAACAATACGTCTCACGCCGTGAGTTCCTTGGGTCTGGGTACCCTTCGCCAGTTTACTGGAATGGGCACCATCGCCAGTACGTCTTTGCCCTTACGGGGGTGGCCGATTGTCTCGACATTCTGTTCAATACGATGGCCTAGGTTCTTGGCCCTGAGGGCCGCAAAAACCTATTGGAGGCGACGGAGAGCAACCACGTTCTCGGGATTGCACCGCCGGTGCAGCCGGTGCAGTCGGTGCAGCCGGCCTAGGCTCCTGTTGCACCGGCGTCGAAGTCACCGCCGGAGGAGGAGGATCCGAAGGAGGAGGAGGAGGAGGAGGAGGATTTAGTTTTTCTTTGTTTTTTAGTTGCTTCTGTTATGTAAATATTGTTAATGAATGAAATCTATCTTTGTTCATATATGTGATTGAATATTATCTTGTGTGTTCTTTAACTATGTGAATGAATGAATGTGTGGTGTGTTCATCGTGTTCCTTAGGTATCATAATGAAGGATTTGGTTATTTTCTGGACAAGTAAATGATTTAGTTATCAAGTGAATGTTCTCTAAGTTCATTGATGTGTGGTTTCAACAGTGCACCGAAGCAAAATGTAGAAAATCACGAATCTAAAGGTGACATGTGGAATCGGAGACGCGCTCTTTCTAAAAGCACGTCTCTATTTTGCCTCTCCGCACAGACATAAGAAAGGCGCCATCAGTCTCTTCTCTTTGTTCGTCTTCTCCGCGTAGACAATCCACCATGGCCAACGTTTCGCCGCCAAGCCCGCCGAGGGAGTCACCCTGCAAGAAATAGTGTTGCCGCTCTCCTAAGAGGCTCAGCAAAAAGCTGCTCGAGATGTTTTTTGATAGGCTATTTGACCGGTTCTAGAGGATGCTCGTGACGATGGCCGAGGTGCTCCGCGCTGAGGGCCGCAATATCCTAGTGGCGGCGATGGTGAGGAACCTCGGTCGCGAGGTTGCACCACCGGATCCGGACCAGCCGGAGCAACCAGCCGAGCACCCGGAGTAACTGGAGGAGGAGGAAGGGGAGGAGGAGTAGAATTTAGGTTTTCTTTTGTTGTTTTTTAGTTGATGTTGTTTTTATTTTCTTGCGTCTTTTACTTTTTTCTTGTGTTTTGTAATATATTTGTTAATGAATATATGTGTTCATCTTTGTGATGAATATTTTATATGTTAGTTTGAGTTATATGTGTTCAACTGTGAATGAATGAATGAATTAAATGTTCAGCGATGAGAGTCTGTAAGCGAAGACAAAGGAGACGGGATTTGTGTAGAGTACGTCTCATTTCTTGCACATACTGGAGACGCGTTGTGTTTGATGCGTGTCTCCCGCTTGTCAGAGAGGATGGTTTGTCTCTGATACCAATTTAACCGAGACGGGCTTTATTTTAAAGCGTCTCATTGTACTTTCAGCCGAGACATGTCAGATCTTCGCTGAAGCGGGCATGTCTCGCTTAACATTATCATAGACACCGCCTTTGAGTGTGTCGCCCATCTTTGTCTCCTATTTGGGTTTCTTACGTAGTGGGTTGGCATAATACACAACCCCATGCATTACCATATCGAAAGCCTGATGTGACATGTCGTGCTCACGAGTGGGAAAGCTCTACTAAATTTAAATTTGAGCTTGTCTAGATTTCAGAAGCCTGAAATTTGATAAAATTTCAGGCGACCATAATTAACATCTAATCACTACTATTAGCAGTTAATATTTACAATTAATAAAATTTATATTTTGTATAGTCCATACGTTGAAAAAAATTTATTGATTATTTACAACTAACATAATCTTTACAATTTACAGAATTAACAACTAATATAATGAAAAATTAACAAAATTTGAAAACTAAACCATCTTACGTGCTGATTAGGCCATTGACTGATGTATCAGCCGTCTGAGAGAAAGTATATCCGTTTAAATTCTGCAACCTCTCTCAAAAGAGAGAGAGGATTCTGAAAGTAGCATGCAGAGCCAGGAGCAAACAATTTTGCCATAGATTAATTGATGGTGACTTGAAGGTTGTCACATACTCACATACGACTGACCAACCATAGCATGCAATATTTGATTAATCGATCCATATTTTCAACTTACTTGACCTAACTTCTTTTTTTTTTGTGGAACATGATACTCCATGCATATATGCTTACATACGCACATATATAATTTGTGACCATATGAACACACATGCAAATATTATATATATCATCTAGAATAAATAAATTTCTCAATAAAAAATTTAGAATCAATAAATCAAATATACTATTATTACCAGTAATTCAACTATATCTGGTAACCCATAACCAATTCCGCCTAATATGGACCGTAGATTAAGATCGATGGACAAAATGCATCTATGGTGGAACAAAAACCGGTGGCTGGTCAAAACCCTAGGCCATTTTCTTCCTTCCCCCGGATATTTCCAGATTGAGAGCCGAGGCTCCTGGCGGAGGCAACGACGCCGCGTTGCCGGTGCGTGCTTAGCCGACGTTCGGCAGAGGTAGTGACATCGCACCTGTGGCACACCCTTCGATTCCCCGTAGCGTGCAGCTTGAGTACGTCACACGCTGCACCCCCGACGGTGTGCACGCAGCCGGCTGAGCGCACGGCGCACGGTGGCGTGAGGCGCGGCTAGCGCGTGCTGGGATTGCAGAGCGGCTAGCGCAGAGGCGTGCAGGTGACGTGGCCCGATTTGTCCAGCAAGGGGAAGACGGCGTCAAAAATTGCCTCGATGCGCATTGAGTACGATCAAAATGTGAGATAAGTTTTCCCCTTCTTAATCAATTCCATTAATCCGAAATCAGGGTCGCATAATTTGGGGGAAAATTGGGCTAGGGATAGGGTTTCGTGGATTTGGGATTTTGCATTATAATCCAATCATTTCTAATCTTTAATCACTAATTCGAGATCATTAAGGCATAAAGATGGTTAGGGTTGGCTCTGAGTCCATTTTTAAAATTTATTCACTTTCGAGTTAACACATAATTTTCATCCTAATCATCAATTATGCACCTAATTAACATTATTAAGGATAGTTTAGTGGTACTTGGATCTTGCTTGCCATAGTTTCCTTCGTCATTCTTGTGCGCGGATCTGAGGGCGTTGGTCGTTCCCACCTCATAACACTTCATTTTGATCAATTTAGCCTTTGAGGATTAAAGGGTGATTAGTGGCTTAATTATGTCATTAGTCTCTTAACCCTTTTTATAGTGCGTGCGGCAGGTGGACTGGGCCTCTTTGGTAACGGATGCCCTCGATCGAGACAGTTACGTTTAGAATGGCTCGGTAACATTAGTTACCGGTCATCCTCTTTTCTTTATTTCTTTATTTATTCAACGTTTTCTCTATTATTCTCAGGTTGGACCGAGATCAATACCAACAATGATAAGCTATTGCAGGGTCGCATTCCATGTCAAATCCTTCCTTTAATCATGGTGGTCTCCATTCATGGAAAGAGAAAAGAGTTCAATTGATATGTGAGAAGGATAAATTGCATTCAATTTCTCCCTGATTTACATCCTTTTTTTCAACAACTTTCATTTTATTAGACTTTAAAGTGTCGAGACAATACAAAAAGTTTTCATTCTATCTATGTATGTATCCAATAGAGCATAGATTTCTGGTTCTTCCCCATCCACAAATCATGCTACTTTCCCATGCTCGAGCTGAGCTGAACACACGCTTCTCAGGCACTTTCCCACCGACCATAGCTCGAGCTAAACACCCCTCCACCAAATCGCTGTGCGAACTCTGTCACAGCCCGCCGCACGCAGGCGTCCCATGCTCTCACTGTCTCCCAGATCGACCTGGGCTCAGGCATCCCATCGAGTACGCTCCGGAACCCAACATCAGCGGAGCAGGCGATGTCGCTGAACATGTCCCTCGTGCAGTTCAGCAGGGCGACCATGATGAACAGTACAAGCCGCCGCCACCGTTGCTGCTACTACTTAGCCAAGCATGAAAACATGAGGAGTCGACTAAAGAACTCACCATATAAGTTGCTCATCCACAAGCACCGGAGACACTATGTAATAAAGGCTCATCTGAGAAGTGCCCGAACGAAGAAGGGAGACAAAAAAATTGTGTGTCTCCGTCATCGGGTCTTGCATTACGTTGTCATCAAAGATGGGCGGCAGGCGCTCGCCGATCAGACTAAGTGCGAGACATGCTCAAAAATAGCGCGTCTCCTTTCATTGAGTTGTAACAGACGGGCTTTACGGGGTCATTGGAGACGGGCATCGGGCGCGTCGCCCATCATCGTACATGCGAGACAAGCTCTAATACAGCGCATCGCTGATTTATTGACTGATCCGAGAAGTTTTTATGATTGCCCGTCGCATATTTGTTTACTGATCTGAGACGTGCTAAAAGGAAGCATGTCTCCTTTATTTAGGTAATCCAATACGTTCTCTGTTACAGCACGTCGTGGATTGTTTACAGGTAGGGTCACTGCGGCACTAACAGGGAGACACTCCTTGCTAGACGCGCATCTCCTATTAGGTGCCCCCACCCCTGATTATCCTGATTATCGGCTGCATCCTGGAGCTTGCCAGAATTTGGCAGCCGCATTGCCAGTGTCAGCAATATACACATATGGAATCATATGTATACTCAAATAGAGATCACACACATTGACCAATCAAATATTAACAAAGTGTCAATCGGGGTTACCAAGTAACTATTTACACATAATTTACTTGTTCATCTAGCTTAACAAGTAACCCATTACACAAAGAATAATTGTCACCTAATCCTCTAGTTGGAAATGAAATTCTCCCTTTGAATTAATGATTTCAGAAATGATGAACCTGCACAGTACGTCTCTAATTTGCTCGAGGCTACGACCTTCAGCGTTCCTGAAGGCGGGTCCATAGTCCTGCAACACGATAAAATGAGATTTAGCAAAAGATTAGTAATAAATTAAAATAAATGCACTTACACGTACATTACAATTAGGATGCTCTCCAGATAAAGCTATGTGTAAGCAGACATGGAAGCCGCAGGTGTTGTCCGGAGCTTGTTGTGGGACGTTGAATACAATATGATGTTTAAGTTATCGATGTTTTCCTTTTACTTGTACAAAAGCCATAAACAAAAACATTCATAGTTAATGTAAAATTATCGTGCAAGGATGAAACAATCAAAAACTAAAGTTAAGAAGGAACTTACTCATCAATAACAGAAGAGATTCCATTCCATGACCGGCTTATTCGCTCGCCAGTTTTTTCATCTCTCGGCCTTGAGGAGTCACAGTACCAGACATGGTCATACTTTGTAGAAACAGCTATGGTTACCCAATGGTTACCCAGGTTGAACGGTACGACTAGGAGGTCCTTATCACGGTACTGTTTCATTTCCTTCAGAAAATATTGAACAACATCTTTTTGGCCGCTCGACGTTTGCATATAAGTTCTCGCTGGTACTTGCAGGTCAAGATATGCAGGAGACGCGTTTCCCATGTTATGACGAGTATGTTGTTATTGGTGCCTACACGTAAAATGCCAAATTTGTTACATATAACACTTATAATGAGTATATGTATTGAAGAACCTAATTTTTGAGGACTTACAATGCAAAGCAGCGTAATAGAGAGACATCCAATGCGTCAAGGTTGAAAAGGTCGTACAGATCGGACCATTCAATGACTAAAGCGCCATCACCCAAGAGAATGTGTTTATCTTTGAATGTGCCTATTATGGTCTGAGATTTATTGTAAGTTTCCATGTAGTATTGATGAAGTTAAACACAAGGCGTGGGAGTTCGACCCCAAGTCGAGTAGTGGGTGGATAGGTACAAATATGTAATAACCCACCTCTTATATGAGGAAGGCGAGAATTAGCTAGGATGTAGAGGGCCTGCTCCCGCCTATAAAAAGGGGGTCAATGCCATCCAACAGAGAAGAGACGCAACAGGAAAGATAACTAACTTAAGGGATTTTACCCCCTCTGATAGAGCACTAGGGCTTATCCTCATACATGTACTCCCCCGCCATATATAATGAGAAGAAGATATCCCCGAACTGGATGTAGGGCACCTTGCCCAAACCAGTATACATCTCTTGACCTAATTGCTAGGCCTCCTCGAGGCAGAACAAGTGGTACATACAGTACTCGTCGGCAACCAAAACGCCGACAATAAGTCTTCTAACACCTCCCCTCAATCTCAGCTATCCATGTTGAGATTCTACCGAAATTTGTATGCTTTTGAGGTGGCAAAGGCTTGGTAAAACCATCAACGATTTCATCTTTTGAACATATGAACTTTACCTCCAACTGCCTGGTTGCTACTCTCTCGTATGAAGTGGTAGTCAATTTCTATATGCTTGGTACGAGCATGAAATATTCGTCGTTGATGTCATGAACGTGGCTCCGAAATTATCACTCCAGAGAATAGTCTTACCTTCTTTTCTTATGCTGAGTTCCTTCAAGATGGTTTCTACCCATATTACTTCCGATGTTGCGTTTGCAAAATACTTGTACACAGCTTCCGTGCTCGATCATGACACTGTTGACTGCATCTTTGGGTTTCATGACACCAAGTTTGCACTTAGATATATAGCAAGGCCTCATGGTGATTTCCTATCATCAAGACATCCTTGCTGGTCTGCATCTAGAAAGACGTTAATTTTCAAAGAGCTATCCTTTATAAATTTAATGCCTGAATTGATTGTTCCCTGAACATGTCTTATAATCCACTTAACCATAGTTAAGTGAGTAGTGTTTGGACTATGTAGGAACTGACAAACCTTGTTAACAGAAAAAGCAATATCAAATCTAGTTAGTGTAAGGTATTGCAGTGCTTCTACCAAACTTCTGTACCGAGTGGCAGTTTGCATATCCAATGCTTCCCTCTCATGTGACGAAAACTTTTTTTAACAAACAATGGAGTACTGACCACTGCCACGGACATTTCAGAGTTCGGAACTGTCCACCCCAAAGCTTGGATATACCATTGAATTCAATGTTTAAGTTGTGTAATTGCTGGTATAATAATCCGTTTTGAGCAGCAGCAGTAGCCAAACACGTTCGTCGTAGCCGATCAGAGCAGCAGTAGCAGCAGCGCCTCCACGAAGTCCACACGTACGGAGAGGAACGCCGTGCGTCGGTGTTCTAGCACCGCGCGTGCGGCTAGGGTCTCGGCGTGAGGCCTACGTGGGGTGGTGGCTATGGCTGTCACGTGGTGGAGTAATTATCCCTTAACCCTACCCCTCATATTTATAGGTGTACTAATGGGCTTTTAGGTCGCAGGCCCATTAGTACTCTAATTGCTTGTGGATCAAGTATCCAACAGGCCTTAACCCGAATTGTTATGATTGCCTCTTGGGCATATCACCAACAATCTCCCACTTGAACTAGAGACAATCATGTAGCCAAACTTTTCAATATTCCAACCCCTTAAGTGTGTGACCCATTAGGTTCATGTGCAGTCGGTTGTGAATGGAAACCGTTTCCAACAACAAGTCAGTAGAGGTACCTAGCAGGACATACTGACTCCCGAATGTACATAAAGATCGTATCGGCCGAACTTAGATACATTCAACATGCTAATCCCTTTGCCTCACGATACCAGTCAAGCTCAAGGCGAGATGCGCGTTATCCTTTTGATAGCTCGACCATTCACTCGATCAAATAGTGGATTCATTCCTTGACTAACTTTTAGTCATTGTGATTAACCTTGAATCACCCTGGCATGGCCATGCACTTTCAATTCCAACTATCTCGAGGGGACCAGAGATATCTCTCCTGTTATTAAGGAGGGGCAAATCCCATCTTGATCTGTGCACATCCCATTCTATGTTTCATTATGTACCCGAAGATTACTTTTATGAATACCCAGTTACGGAGTAGCATTTGGTAGTCTCAAAGTACACAACTACACACAACGAGAAACAATGGCGATCTCAGGTCTAAGGATCTAGCAGGTGTATCACTCAACACCAACTAATAGCACATATGGAAATAACAATCCTAGCATTGTCTCGGAGTGGGTCAATCAAACACCATGTTCACTAACATGTGTTCACATTATTAATTTGATATCTCCATATCTATGATCCGTGAAACGTGATCATCAATTAATACATGTGCTAGTCTGTGTGACATCATTATCTCATATAATGATATAGACTAGGGATCATTCAGAGTAACAATACTTTCGACAAAGAGTTTCACGAACAAGTCACATACTTGATGATCAATGTAAATAATGAATACTCATATAAAAATTTATTTATAGAACATAAACATAGCTATGACAAAAGTCTCCCACAACACACTATGATCACTGATGTAAGTATCTAATACCCATAAATCTTGTGTGCGCCTCATGCTTCGATTGTGGAAGAGGCTTTGTCAATGGATCTGCAACATTCAAATCCGTATGCACCTTGCATATCTTCACATCACCTCGGTCGATGATCTCTCGGATGAGGTGATAGCATCGTAGTATGTTTTTGGAACTTTTGTGTGATCTAGGCTCCTTTGCCCGTGCGATGGCTCCACTATTGTCACAATAGAGATCCACAGGATTGGACGCGCTAGGAACAACACCCAACTCAGAAACAAATTTTCTGATCCAAGCAGCTTCCTTTGCAGCTTCAGAACTGCAATATACTTTGCCTCTGTGGTTGAATTTGCTACTGTGTCTTGCTTGGAACTTTTCCAGCTCACTGCTCGTCCGTTGAGGCAGAATACAAAATTGTATTGCGATCTAGAATCATCCTTATCAGTTTGGAAGCTGCATCGGTGTAACCTTTTACAATGATCTCTTCTTCACCTCCAAACACTAAGAATGAATCCATAGTTTTTCTCAAGTACTTAAGGATGTTTTTGACAATGGTCCAATGAGCCTCACCATAATCTAATTGATATCTGCTCGTAATGCTTAGAGCATAGGATACATCTGGGCGTGTACATAGCATGGCATACATGATGGATCCAATAATCAAAGCATAAGGAATAGCTCTCATCCTCTTTCGCTCATCAAGCATCCAAGGACACTGACTCTTGCTTAGAGTAATGCCATGTGACATTGGCAAGAAACCTTTCTTGGAATCTTGCATATTGAACTGATTCAATATCTTGTCAATATATGTATCTTGGTTTAATCCAATTAGCTTTTTAGATCTATCTCTATAGATCTTTATGCCCAAAATGTACGCTGCCTCTCCTAAATCTTTCATTGAGAAACTTTTTCTTAATAAGGATTTAACATCATCAAGCATTGAAATGTCATTTCCGATCAATAATATGTCATCTACATAGAGGACCAGAAATACATGTGCCCTCCCACTAAACTTCTTATAAATACAAGGTTCTTCTACGTCCTTGATGAAACCAAACCCTTTGACAACTTCATCAAAATTTAGATTCCAACTCCGAGATGCTTGCTTCAACCCATAGATGGACTTTTGAAGCTTGCATATTTTACTAGCATTTCTAGGATCGACAAAACCCTCAGGTTGTTTCATGTACACATCCTCAGTCGGACTTCCATTAAGAAAGGTTGTTTTGACATCCATTTGCATTATTTCTTAATCAAAATATGCAGCAGTTGCTAGGAGAATCCGAACAGACTTTAGCATTGTGACGGATGAAAAAGTTTCATCCTAATCAACACCTTCAATTTGTTTGAAACCTTTCGCCACCAATCGCGCTTTATAGATGTGAACATTTCCATCATATCAGTCTTTTTCTTGAAAATCCATTTATGATCGATAGGTCTCACACCTTCGATTGTATCAACCAAGTTCCAAACTTGATTTTCATGCACGGATTCAATTTCAAGTTCCATGGCTCCAAGTCATTTCTTAGAGTCAGTTCCCTTCATTGCTTCAGTATAGGTCGTGGGCTCATTATTGTAGAACAATACCATGTCATGTTGCTCTGTGGTTAGAAGAATTAACTTTTCAGTCGCACGATGTACCCTCGTAGACCTTCGTGGGGCTTGTGTTTCATCAACTGGTTGCACAACATCATTTTATTTCCCTAGGATATCCCACAAAGAAGCATTTTTCTCATTTGGGAGTGAGCTTGTCTGACGTCAAACGTTTGACATAAGCATCACACCCCCAGACTTTGAAGAAAGACAATCTGAGACGTTTCCCGGTCCACATCTCATATGGTGTCTTCTCAACAGACTTAGTCGAGACTTTGTTTAATGTAAATGTAGCAGTTTCAAGAGCATAATACCAAGAGGATAATGGAAGATCTGCTTGGCTCATCATCGACCTAACCATGTCTAACAAGGTTCGGTTCCTCCGCTCGGACACCCCATTCCATTGAGGTGTTCCAAGTAGAGTTAACTGTGGAACAATTCCACATTGTTTTAAATAATCATAACATTCATAGATAAAATACTCACCCCCACGATCTAATTGTAGAAGTTTAATTGTCTTACCCAATTGATTCTACACTTCATTCTGAAATTCTTTGAACTTCTCAAAGGATTCAGACTTGTGCCTCATTAGGTAGACATAACCATATCTACTAAAGTCATCGGTAAATGTGATGAAGTACTGAAAACCACCTCTGTCAAATGAACTCATTGGTCCACATACATTTGTAATGTATAAGTCCCAACAAGTTAGTAGCCCTCTCACTTTGACCAGTGAAGGGTGCTTTGGTCATCTTCCCAAGCAAACAAGATTCGCATGTGTCAAGTGATTCGAAATCAAATGAGCTTAGTAAACCATCTTTATGGAGTTTTTCAATGTGTTTCTCATTTTTATGACCTAAGCGACAATGCAAAATAAAAGTGGGATTTAGATCATTTCGTCGAGCCCTTTTGGTATTAATGTTACAGACAGTTTTATCCTCAACATCAAGAACATATAATCCATTCACCAATGGACATTGAGCATAGAAAATATTATTGTAATAAATAGAGCAACATTTGTTCTTTATTACAATCTCATAACCATAAACTTCTTCTAAACACGAAGAAGAGATAATGTTCTAGCTCAAAGTAGGAATGCAATAACAATTATTCAATTCCAAAACTAATCCCGAAGGTAATGACAAGTGGTAGGTTCCGACAGCTACGACCGCAACCTTTGCTCCATTGTCGACACGAACATCCAACTCGCCTTTTGCAAATCTTCTAGTCTCACTTAGACCCTACAATGATTTGCAAGTGTGAATCATCGATAAGGTATCAAATACCCATGATTCACTAGAAGATAATGCAATTTTAATTTCTATAACAATTATACCTAAAGCAGAAGTCTCACTTCCTTTCTTCTTCTTCATATCCTCCAAGTACTTCTTGCAGTTCCTAGACCAGTGCCCCTTACCATGACAGTGAAAGCATTCATCATCAGGAGAAGGGCCATATTTGCTCTTTGGCTTAGTCTTTTAGCTTGAAGGATCATCGGGAACCTTTCCCTTGCCTTTACCTTTAGGATGCATCACACGTTTCTTCTTTTTGTTCTCCTTTTGCACCATCATCACATGAGTGGCATTTTTCTTAATGCTTTCTTCGGCTGTTTTAAGCATCCTATGCAATTCAACCAAAGTTTTCTCCATGCCATTCATTTGAAAATTCAATATGAATGGCTCATAGCTCGATGGGAGCAACTAGAGAACAGCGTCAATAGCCAGATCATCCTTGAGTTTAGAACCAAGTTTGCCCAAAGCTTCAATGTAACCAATCATCTTGATTACATGAGGGCTGACCGGGCTACCCTCCGCCAGCTTGCATGAGAACAAGGACTTTGAGATGTTATATCTCTCAGCCCTTGCTTGATTCTCAGACATTCCACGTAGTCCCTCAATCATAAAATAAGCATCTGTATGCCCATACTGTTTTTGCATATCAGGGGACATAGTGGCGAGCGTGAGGCAGCTTACATTAAGCGCATCGTCGCAGTGCTTTGTATAAGCTCTACGTGCTGCATTAGTTGCATCAGCTAGGAGGTCATCAGGGTACTACAACCAATCGATAAAGTTAGCTGCAGTGAGCTTTTCCTTTTCAAGCACAGATCGCAAATTGAAACCCAAATTGTTACTAGTAGACATTACCTACAATAGAAAATAAATATGCAAGGTTTATCACCATGTTATGTACCAATCTTCTATTAACAGTTTAATAAAAGATATCACCACTATATGATCATCGTCTTCCCTCTAACGACATATAGTGGTTCAAGATCCATATTCACTAATTCCTAGTGAGCTTTGGCTTCAGTGCTAGGAAATTATTGAAATAGGTAAACAACCATTGTTAATCATATCCATGTATGACTCTTGCTTGTTGGGTAACATCCAATGCCCTGGCTCCCAACTCTATGCCATAAAGCCCAAAACCGCTTTGATAGCTTTGTTAAGCAAACCAACACTATGCATGTGAATGTCCAACATTCATCCTATGCATTATGATAGATGCTGGTACTTTGCTTTGGCAAACCTACCACACAACAATCAAAATAATGTAGGTGCAGTTATTGGTAAATGGCATCGAATGCTCAACTTTTTGTGAGGGAAGCTATTCTATCATGACAAAACATCCACCATATGAAAAGCATGAAAAGAATAGTAATACGTAAACATCATAGGTATATGATCATATCACATTGTGAATAGTATGGCCCTAAAATCATCATGGTCTGAGCTGCCATGCCTCCCTTCTTGTGGTGATCTCCATCTCCACCATGCTTGAAGACATCTCCATGATCATAAAAGAAGCTAATACAACTAATAGCTACCAAATAAATTACATGAGAGATCAAGCATCACAGGTCGACACGTAGGTCGTTATACAATTATGTGACAACCTCAACCCGCTTGTGTTAAATTTGCAACATGCAGGCTGCACAAATTTACACACAGATCATCACATCACGTTAAGGCCATACCATTCACATCATTCCCTACAAAAACGAGTTAAGCGTAGAACAATTTCTAGAGCAAAACTATATTATGTAACCGCTATAGCAGACAGCAAAACGGCAACGCCCTAAACACCAAACGGAATTACATAGATCGCATCTATGAAATTACAATGAAAAATCTCATCAGGTTGACCAAATCAACCCCAATCCGAGCCATTCATAATGCCTCAATGTTCAATGTGACCGGTTATTCGTGAGTAGATTGCAACTCATGATCGTAGTCTGTTGGCTCAGTCTGTTAGCTATATATGCAATTAGACCCAATGGTGATTCTAGCCAGTAGGGACAGGTTGCACACACAAAATAGAGAAAGAGCACGAATTGAACCTTTGCGATTGGGAAATTTGCAAGATCCAGACCAAAAACTACGCAAGTCGGCTCCGATACCACTGTTGGGAAATTTGCGGTACGCTACTCTAGCAATTCTACCGCATCACCCAGGAAACATTCGAGTACAGAGGTCATAGATCATTACCACTAGATGCGCAGCGCAGCGGAACATAGACGCGCGTTGGTGATAGGGGAAGTAGATGATCTCATTTGTCTCCTCCTCGCCCTCTCCACAGTGGCATTAGACGAACACGTTCATCATAGCCGATCAGCACAGTAGTAGCAACAGCGCCTCCACGGAGTCCACACGTACGGAGAGGAACATCGTGCGCTAGTGTGCTAGCACTGCGCGTGCGGCTAGGGTCTCGGCGTGAGTCTGTCGGAGTGTTGATCTGGCAGTTCTCCCGGTACTACCGTTGGTAGCCTTCGGAGTTTGTAGTTCGGTATTGGGCGCGCAGAGATTCAAAAGACGATGTCAAATGGACACAAGGATTTACGTGGTTCGGGCTGCCTGAGCGTAATACCCTACTCCACGGGGTGTGTAGTTGTTGTATTCGGTATGAAAGCTATGTATGGGAGGGTTCCAGAGAGCCGTTCCTTGTGTATCATCGACCAGTCCTTTTATAGTACAAGTACCGATCGTTACACCGTTAGCCTGGCCCAACATGTGGCACTGGCGGTTACTGATGCTTAATACACAATTAATGAGGTTAATTACCCTTAATAGCATGGTAACGGGCTTGACAATGCCGTTACCGATATTAAGGGCCTTCCGATCGTGTGTCATTAATATGGTATTAATGACACTTAATCGGGTCTTGAAGTCTTTGATTGCCTCTTAAAGGTCCGAGCCGTTGGAGGTCCACTAGTCTAATTGTTAAGGCTGAAGGTCCGGCGTTTGGACACGTGGCAGCATTGGAGCTATCCGTCTTGGGACGGGTAGGTCGGGTGTAGATGTACACATGTCAGAACCGGAGCTTCCCGCTATCGAGGGTTAGGTCCGATGGTGCCGCACAAGTGTTTAGCCCGGAGCTATCCCATGTGTGGGACGTAGGTCCGGTTGCAGTATACACGTGGCGGCACCAGGACTAACCATAGATGGGAGGCAGGTCCGGTCCCGTATGACACGTGGGGCCTTTGCAGGTCTTCAACTCAGACAGGTGAAGTTCCTTCGGTCTTTTTGTAGTCCCAAGGGGTATACGGTACGCAGGGTACCGATAGTGGCCCCCTGGGCCCACCTCTGGGAGAGACCTTTTGGATGAAGTCGTTCTGTCGGAGGTGGGTCCATCCTTTGGTTTTCGAGCCTTGTCTTCAAGGGTCTTCGGATGTGCCGTTGGCAGTAGTTCGCAGTTAAACTAACGCCGCGTGGCATGCGGCAGATGAGATCTGGGCGTGCGGATCTCACGCAATTGAAGGTCGTCGGTTCCAGATACAAGAATCGTATCGATTCTGCGTGCCCTGTCAGGCCCCCGCCCTCAAGCTTCCCGCCTTTCATGATGACAACCGTTCGCCTGGGGTAAGAACCTCGACTTGATCGTCGGGGTGGCCCCGGGCCCCCATGTCATTGGCAGGGTGAAGTTTTTGAATTGTATCGTCGGGTCCTCCGCAGTTTCCATCCAAGTGTTGCGGGGGGTTACTTAAGAAGGAAAGTGCACACCGTTTGGGGATTCTTTACGCCTTCATTCGAACTCGTGCTCAAATCCTCCAAACTTTTCCTTGCTTTTCATCTCTCGCCCCGCTTTGCTGCGATGGAGTTGGGTCTTCGCAAGAGCCGTATTGGGAGCAAGAAGGAGTTGTGCAGGGTCCAGACCTACATGGGATGGTCCAGTGACTCCTTCGACAATGACATTCATTGCAGCGAGCTTCCCTTCGAGAAGAAGCAAGCCGGATATATGGTGTACCTCCTTGGATACGCCATGGCGGGTTTGATCCCGCCTTTCTCCACCTTCTTTCTAATGCTGCTAGATTTTTATGGTTTGCAGCTCCACCATCTAGGCCCCCACTCAATCTTGCTGGTGGCGACTTTTGTCCACTTTTGCGAGATGTGGGTGGGCGTACCCCCTTGTGTGGAGTTGTTCCGGACCTTTTTCACTGTCCACCCGACCAGGAAGAGTGATGAATTCATCGGCTTCTACTACTTCGTGAAGCAGAAAAACTCTCCCCTTATGTATTTGAGGTCCTTCCCTTCTGGCAAGTGGGACGACTAGAAGAAAGATTGGGTGGTCATCACCGTCAAAGGACACGAGAGGCTGGAGATGCCTGAAGGCCTTCCTCGCGTCGACACCGACACTTGGAGTGATGTGCCGGCATTGTCGAAAGAGCACAGGCCCATCCTGGACAGAACCAAGGAATGTGTTGAAGGTGGGGTGACCCCGCAGATGGTATTCGACAACTTCTTGACGAACAGGTGCACCCCGCTGAGGGCTAGGAGCCGGCCTGCCTGGGCCTTCAACAGTGAGATGGATACTAACCGCATTGAAGTAGGCTTGGACACCAACTTGGCCATAGAAGCCTTGAAGACCCATCTCAAGATGTTCCATCCTGGGATATCAGTCTTGGCAATGTGTCTCCACCGGTGGCCTTCCTGCCTCTGAATATGATTCCATTGGAGTGCAGAGAGCTCCGGAGGAAGATGCCGCTGTTGGACGACTTGGGCCTAGTGGAGAGGCGATCAACCTCCAGGGTGGCAATCCCCGGAGCTTCTGAAGGCGGCTCTGCTCCCACCCCAAAGCCATGAACTGAAGTTGTAGGCAAGGGCAAGGAGTTGGCCGAGCATTCGAGCCGCAGGAGGAAGTTGAAACATGATGGCGGTAGGTCCGTCAGACCTGCTCCTTCCACGACAGCTCCTTCTCCCCGGAGGGGAAGGTCTTCAACGGCGGCAACCACTCCAGCATCAGCATCTCCCTGGGTTGCTAGCTTTGGCCATACGGCCCCAGTACTAGCTGAGGGCTCTAGGTCCGGAGGTCCTTCCCGGTCGAGGGGGGCCTCAACCAAAGTGACACTGGTAGCAGCAGCGAGCTCTAGGGAACCTTCCGGAGCTGGCACGCTAGGGACGACAGAGTCCGACGCCGAGCATCCGGAGAAGAGGTTCCGCGCTAGCTGGAGTAGAAGTCTTCCGAGGTAAATTTTGTTTTTTACCTCAGTTGGTTGTTTTTTGGTTGTAACTGCGTCTTGAGTTTCTTCGTCCATCATCTGCAGTGTCCCCAAGAGAAGGACTGAAGCTCCGGCTCCTGCGACAGCAAATGATGTTGTGGAGACGGAAGCTCTGGCTCCAATTCCAGTGCCACCCCAAGAGGTGGCTTAGGTTGCGACATCTTCGGCGCCAGCCGTCGTGGTCCTAGACCTCGACTCATCCCCATAAGCTTTCGTGGTAGCGCCGAACCACGGGAATGAATATGTACTAGCGGCACCTACCCCGGAGGTTGAAGCTCCGGGTTTGGATGTTGAAATAATGGATGCTTCGGCCTTAGAGCCGGAGGTAGCTGTGATTCTGGCCCTAGAGTCAGATGTCGTTGAAGTCTCGGCAGCAGATCCGATGGTTGATGAAGTCCCGGCGGTAGAGCCGGTGGCTTATGAAGTTCCGGCGCTCGAGCCGGTCGTCGAAAAAGTTTCGGCGCCTGAGCCAGTTGCTGCAGAGGTGCTGGCGCTCGAGCCTCTGATGGTCGAAGTGCCAGCGCCTGAGCCAGTGGCGGAGGAGGCGCCAACGTCGGAGCCGGAAGTGGCTTCATCTCCGGCAGAATCCTCAACGCCTGCCCCGGAGGTAGTGGTCCTGGAGGTGCGCGCGCCTGAGCCAGGGTGCCAAGATGAAACTGCCCCCCCCCCCCCCCCCCCCCCGCGTGAGGGTCTAGTTGTTGATGACCTGGCGGCGGGACCTTCGGAGCCAACTCCGGAGGTCGAAACTTCTGTAGCAGGACCTTCCTCGATAGCGGCCGAGACTATCCCGGAGGACGACCCTAGTGTCGTGGAAGCTCAGGGGACCGCTCTTGTGGAGTGGGACCCGATTTTTGTCACGGAGAACCCGCTGGAGCCAGCGGAGAGGACCCCGGCAGGTCAGGACCCAACCCCTCTGTCATTATCTATTGACAACGCCTGCTCCAGCCTTCGTCAAGTCCAGCTGGCTTTCTACCACGAAAGCAAGGACCTCGAGGAGGAGCGCCAAACTCATAGGAGGTGGCGCAAACGGCTGCAGTTCGAGACCAAGCTGGCGCAGTCAAGGCTGGCTGACGACAAGGAGTGGGTGAAGAGGGAGAAGGTCTGGTTGGAGTATTGGGGCGAGCTGCTGGACGAGAGGGAAAGCATGATGCGATCCCTTGACAACCAGTCCCGGGCCATCTACTAACAGGCCATATCTGCTAATAATGCAGCGAGTGATTGCCAAGAGAGACTCGACGCTATCCACGAGAGCCTCGTCAAGCACCGAGAGGCCCTTGAGGAGCGAGAGAAAAAGCTCAAAGATGAAGAGCAAAAACTCCTGGAGCTGCGGGATGACCTCGTGAAGAGGGAGGAAGAGCTTACTCAGAGTCTGACTCTGGGTGACAAGAGTCTCGCGGAGCGCACCAAGAAGTTGGATGAGCGCTGCGAGAAAGAGGAGAAGAAGGCCTGGCAGTGAGGACAGAACCTCTACAAGAGGGAGGATGAAATTGCTGCCAGGGAGAACAAAGTGGGGGGGGGGGGGGGGGCGAGAGAAGGACCTGATCGACCGCCAGATCAAGATCAACCTCCGGAAGGATGAGCTCAACAAACTCGAAGGGCAGGTTGATGAAAAGATTCAGCAGAACGCCAAAGAGGTCAAGCGCCTCGCCCGGGAAAATTCGGAGCTTGCATCGGACAGAAGATCCTTGGAGGAGATGCGGAGCTCGAGGGTTGTGGATTCACAACAAGTTTGGGATTTCCTTGTAAAAGCCAACGATGCGCTGACGCTAATGGGTTTTAGTCCCAAGCGTACGGATGATCCGGACCCGGAGCTGGACCAGGCATTGCAGGCGTTGAGTTTGGCAGGCAACAAGCTCACCAAGATGGGCGATGTCATCGCGGACAAGCTGGAAACCGAGTGGCAATCCCTGGCAAAGAGCGTCGCAGAATTCGTGCTGACGTGCTACACAAGCCGGGACCCTCAATTCCCCTTGGACCTGGTGCTTGAAGGCCCCATCGATGGAGAGGGAGAAGCTGCTCAAGCCAGCGTATTGGAGGTTGCCCAGAAGGTCGCCTCGTTCTTCCATAGGTTCTAGGACCATCTCTTTGTAGCTCTCGCTTGTATCCTCTCTTCTTTTTCTCCAATTTTATAATCTCTTGTCTCCAAATGAATGAAATCCAAGTTTTTTGTGAATTTCATTTTTTGTCTTCAACACCTTTGTCCCACTTGGCCCCCTGGTAGGTGTACACAATTTGATTGTGAACATGTACCAAGAGGATGTAACAGTTTTTGAAGATTTGCGCACTTCGAACTTGTAGAATGTAGGTCCGAAGTCTTCGATGGTGAAGGCCCCCTGAGGTTGTCGGAGCTTAGTGGCTCCGACATTGACCATCGTCGGGGATTAGTAGCTCCGACAGTAGTCTCCATCAACGCGCAGAGCATCGACGGTTAGTCCTCTGGAGTCTCGTAGCTTGGTAGCTCCGGCAGTGACCTCTGTCAACACGCGATGTGTCGACAGCAGATCTTACTATAGAGTCTTTCCACCATCTTTTGTTCACATTGACGGCTGGCCCCCTGGCTTTACCGGAGATGTGTAGCTCCAGCGACGCTTGCTATCAATGTTTGAAACACCGACTACAATCCACCTAGGGGATGTCGGAGCTTTGATAGCTTCGGCTTTATCCACCATCATCATATAACCTTTATTTTTCCTGTACACTGAAGCCAAGAAAAATAGTAAAATCCATTTCATATCTATAACTCGACTGCGACTTACTATTCCCGAGAAAGTTTTAGGTCGAACACAATTCTAAATACAATCAAGTGCACTGCCTTGTTTCCTTCGGGTCCGTTTATTATAGACTCGTCTTACTTCGGCTTGCCGGCGTGTAGGTAGAGTGGCGTACTTAGGGTGCATGACCAGGCTAAGTCGATAGCACACTCCGGCCCTAGATTGGCTTGGCGGCATTCAGACGAGTAGACCATTAACAATGTTTGGACCCAGACGAATAGACGATGAAACTCAAATTGTACATGAACTTGTCGAGCTAAAGTTTCTTAAAGATTGCACAACTTTTTTATAGACAAGAAAGGGAAAAATAAAAAATATTGAGCCTGTACAAAATAAATGCACGTGGAGTCTATTTTCACACAATGATGTCTTTCATTATAGGTCCGGGGTACAGGGGAAACAAGTACACTCTTAGGGTACGGAACCAGGCTAAGTGTGTTTTGTTTCTCGTTTGACCCAAGGTAGCTAGCCACACTTTTAGTTCTGAGACTGTGACAAGTGTTGCCTGAACTTTGCGGACCTTCCGGGGAAGGTCCGGCTGTTCTCCCGGAGGAGCTACCCGACTCTGTACAATGACTCTATAACATACATCACATGTAACTACAGACTCACCTGCGTGATATTAAGCGTAGAACTACGAAGGTGCTCAATGTTTAAAGGATTTGGGAGAGGTGTCCCATCCTTGATTGCCATGCGAACGCATCCGGAACGGGATACTTTGATCACTCGGAAGAGTCCTTCCCAGCTAGGGGAATGTTTGTTTAACCCTTCTCTGGATTCTATTCTCCATAACACCAGATCGCCTTTCTTGAGTTGTCGACCGTGAACATGCCGTTGGTGATAGCGTCGAAGAGCTTGGCGGTATCGGGCATTCCGAACAGCTCCTCGGCACCTTCCCTCTTCAAGGAGGTCAAGGTCTTCACGCCGGAGCTGGTCCTGCGTTGCATCATCGAAGGTCCAGACCCGGAGCGACCCCAAGGTGATTTCCGGATGAAGGACTGCTTCAGCTCCGTACACCAAGAAGAAGGGTGTCTCTCCAGTTGACCGGTTTGGAGTTGTCCTGATGGCCCACAGTGTGGGTGGAAGCTCTTCGATCCAGTTGGCTCCATGTTTTTTCAGGCGCTCATATGTGCGCGTCTTGAGTCCTTTTAGGATTTCTTCATTTGCTCTCTCGGTCTGGCCATTGCTTGCCGGGTGAGCTACGGAAGCATAGCTGACTTGGAGGCCGAGGTCTTCGCAATATCCTTGGAATGCAGATCTTGTGAACTGGGTCCCATTATTAGTTATGATTTTGTTTGGGACTCCAAATATGCATATGATGGACTGCAAGAAGTTGATAGCTGATTGCTTGTTTATTGTCACAACTGAAGTTGCTTCCGGCCATTTGGTGAATTTGTCAATGGCAACGTACCGGAACTTGTAACCTCTGACGGCTCTTGGGAAAGGTCCCAAGATATCCACCCCCCACACCGCGAATGGCCATGTAGGAGGTATCATCTGTAGAGGCTGAGCCGGTGTGTGAATTTGCTTTGCATGGAACTGGCATGCTTCACATTTCCTCACCAACTCAGTTGCATCCTGGAGCGCTGTAGGCTAGTAGAAGCCATGCCGGAAGGCTTTACCAACCAGCGTGCGGAAAGACGCGTGGTTCCCACACTCGCCTCCATGGATTTCCGGGAGGAGCTCGCAACCTTCTTTCCTTGTAATTCACCGCATTAGGACGCCGTTGGCACCGCGCCAGTAGAGATCCCCTTCTACCAGCGTGTATCTTTTAGCCAATCTGACTATCCGAACAGCGGATACATTATCTTTAGGAAGGAAATTGTCTTTCAAGTAGCTCCGGATCTCTGAGATCCATGCATCGGAACTAGCTTGAGGAATTGAGTCTTGCGTGCTGGGTTGCTCATAGCTTCCTGCAGCACCTACGACCCTTGATGGACGCCATGGTAACAGGGCCATCGGAACCGCCAGCTTCGAGGTGCTGGCCTCGCCCCCTTCGCTCAGTTTGGCGGGTTGAGCTGTAGGTTTAGACAACCTCTGTACAAAGGTTCCGTCGGGAGCCGGAACCCCGGTTGAAGCTTTCGTCGAGAGTTCATCAGCTTCAGCGTTGTTGAGACACTGGACATGGCAAAGATCCAGGACGTCGAAGTCCTTCTGAAGCTTCTGAACCTCAAGTAGATATGCCGCTAGTTGAGGGTTGTTGCAGCAACATTCACCTTTGACTTGTTTTACAACAAGTTGTGAATCACCCTTTACCAATAGCTGCTTGACACCATACGATAGTGCCACCTTGAGTCTATAAATTAGTGCTTCATACTCCGCCATGTCGTTGGTCGCCCTGAAGTCAAGGTGCACCATGTATTTAACCTTCTCCCCGGTCGGAGCAAGGAGAAGGACTCTAGCTCTGCCCCCCTGCTTCTGCACAGAGCCCTCGAAGTATAGAGTCCAGTGAGGCTCAGTGAAGATCGGAACCTTGGGTTTCCGACTTCTGGTCACTGGGGCCCCCAGGATTTGATGGAGAGGGGGTCCATTCCGCCACGAAGTCCGCCAGAGCATGACTCTTGATCGCTTGTCTTGGGATGAATTCCAGATCGAACTCAGCCAGTTCTGTCGCCCACTTTGCAATATTCCCTGTAGAGTTGGGATTATGCAAGATTGCACGTAGTGGATAAGAAGTTACCACTGAGATCTTGTGAGCTTGGAAGTAGTGTCCAAGCTTCTTGGAGGCAATAAGAATTGCGTAGAGCAGCTTATGCACCTCCAAATACCGAGTCTTAGCATCATGGAGTACTTCGGTGATAAAGTACACTGGGCGCTGGACCGTCCGGACCCTCCCGAAGGGGCTCGGGGCTTCCTCCTCATCTACCCGGACCCTCCCGGAGGGGTCCGGACCTTGTTCGGGGACCTCCGGGTGCCAGTTGGAGGTACCCGGAGCTTCTTGTGAAGTGACCCGGACCTTCCCGGAGGGGTCCAAATCTTGTTTCTCAGCAGCAGTGACTCCTTCATTTGAAGGAGAGGGATCCTTCGGAGTCTCTCCTTGAGGATGTGGGTTTGGGAGCTGGGACCCAGACTCGACTTCAGGTAGCTCCGGACCCTCCCGAAGGGGTCTGGATCCCTGAACAGGAGATGGTTCTGGCCTTTCCGCAACCAGGACCATGCTGACAACTTCGTCAGTTGCCGAAATATAAAGCAGTAATGGCTCACCAGGGTTCGGAGCTACCAAGGTTGGTAGGGTGGTGAGGAGCTGCTTCAGCTCCTGGAACGCCTTTTCTACTTCTTCGGACCATTGGAATGGTCTGGACATCCTCAATAGCTTGAAAAAAGGGTAGCGCCCGTTCTTCTAGTCTTGAGATGAACCGGCTAAGGGCAGCTAGACATCCAGTCAGCTTTTGGACGTCCTTGATGTGGGCTGGTGGCCGCATGTCTTCAATAGCCTTTATCTTCGTCGGATTTGCTTCTATTCCACGGTGATTTACCAAGAAACCAAGAAGTTTTCCGGAGCTAACCCCAAAAACACACTTGTTCTGGTTCAGCTTTATGCGAGTGACTTGCAGCTTGTCAAAAACAGCTTGCAAGGTGTCAAGGAATAACTCCTTGTTTTTAATCTTGACGATGATTTCATAGACATACACTTCCACTACGTCTCTGATAAGCTCTCCAAAAGTTTTGTACATAGCTCGTACAAATGTTGAAGCAGCATTCTTGAGACCAAATGGCATCGCAGTATAGCAATATAATCCATCTACCGTGATGAAGGAGGTATGTTCTTCATCTTCCCTGGACATTCTAATTTGATGGTACTCAGAATATGCGTCCAGGAAACACAGTAATTCACACCCGGAGGTGGAATCCACTATCTCATCTATTCTAGGTAGTGGGACCAAATCTTTTGGACATGCCTTATTCAGTGTAGTGTAGTCGATACACATCCGAAGCTTCCCACCGGCCTTGGGTACAACGACTGGGTTTGCCAGCCATTTTTCGTGGAAGACTTCTCGAATGAATCCAACTTCAAGCAACTTCTTCACTTCTTGACGTATGAAGTTCTGTCGCTCTACTGATTGCTTCCGAGGCTTCTTATGTATAGGTCGAGCGTCAGGATAATCTTCAGATTGTGCTCGATCACTTCCCTAGGGATCCCAGGCATTTGTGATGGTTGCCAGGCAAACACGTCGACGTTAGCCTGAAGGAAAGTGACGAGCGCGAGTTCCTATTTGTCATTCAGACCTCCCGATATACGGGTGGTATGAGCGGCGTCGGAACCGATTTGGACGACTTTGACGGGAATGTCGGTGTCGCCGCTTGGTTGCACGCGAGGTGCAGAGGTTGAGCCTCGATGACGAATGCTCAGGGGTTTTGGAGATTGCTCCTTTCCGGATTCTTCCTCCTGCGTTGTAGCAAGCGCATGGAGTTCTTCCAAAGCTGTTACTCCTGCAGTGTGATCTCCACGGATCCGGAGAACACCGGCTGGTGTTGGCATCTTCAACACCAAGTAGCCGTAATGAGCAGCAGCCATGAACTTGTATAAGGTTGGTCTGCCCAGAATGGCGTTAAAAGGTAAGTTGATATGCGCCATGTCGAAGACCAACTTCTCAGTGCGGTAATTTTCCTGGGTCCCGAAGGTCACCGGAAGAGTAGTTGCACCGAGTAGGGTTATGGCACCCGGACCTACTCCGGAGAAAGGTCGAGAGGGTTGAAGGTCCAAAGGTCAGAGCTGAAGCTTGACAAAAGATTCAAAGCTTATGAGGTTCAGCCCCGAACCTCCGTCCACCATCACATGGTGGAGTTGAATGTTGTTGATGGTCGGAGATACCATCAATGGGAGTTGGCCAGCTCCGATCATATTCCGAGGGCAGTCTGAAGCATCGAAAATGATGGCAGTGTCCATCCACTTCCGGTGCAGCTCCGCCCTGGCGGTGGAAGCCACTGAGGCCATGTCCCACCGCATGGTCTTGAGGACTCGACGGGAAGTGATGTCCCATGAACCACCAAAGATAGTGTTCATGGTTTTGTAACGTTCGTTGTCGGAGACGTCGAAATCATCGTCGACGGAGGTGTAAACAGCTTTCAAGACTTTTTTAGGGTCCTGGAAGCCTAACTCCTCTTCAGTCGGAGCTTCGTCGACTTTCTGTTTTCCTTCCCTTTGACAGAAAGGAACTTCTTCCCAGACTTGTTGTAGCGCTCGGCAAGGTTCTGGACCTCACGGCAGCCTTCCAAGTTGTGGCTGTTTGACTTGTGTATAGGACACCACATCTTGGAGCTGCCTCCGTCTTCAGACGACGGCCGAGTTCGTTTTTCGGGGTGTGGCCCCTGGCCACCCAGAGCTGCAGCAGCTGCGGCTGCAGGTGTGTCGGCCGACGGCTTCTTCTTGCTATTGGACTTTTTCTTCTTCTTTCCACTCCCTGAGGTAGTGGCTTCACCCTTGGAGGACTTTTTTGTCCTACGTAGGTGGTTGGGAGTGCATTTCACGGCCCTCCGTAGCTTTGGCGCATTTGTCTACCAAGCTAAAGAGCTCCGTGACGTTGGTGATCTCCTTGGTCGCCAGCTTCTCCAGCATCTTCTTGTCTCGTACGCGCTGTCTAAATGCCACAATAACAGAGGCACTGGAGATAGAAGGAATAGTGTTTCGTACCTGGGAGAACCTCTGGATGAAAGATCGCAGGGATTCTCCCCCCTTCTACTTGACACCAAAATGGTCCAGTTCGGTGCATGGTCGGGTTTATGAACTCCCGAAATTGGCGGTGTTGGCACAATTCTGCCCAACTGTTGATGGAGTCGGGCGGAAGGCTCATGAACCAGGACCTGGCGGTCCCAGTCAAAGCCACGGGGAAGTAGTTGGCCATTACGACCTCGCTGCCTCCGGCCACAAGAGGTGCGGTGAAGTAAATCTGGAGAAACTCGGCGGGATTGACAGTCCCGTCAAATTTCTCCGGCAGGTGAGGTCGGAACTTTTGTGGCCATCTGACCATGCGTAGGTGCATGGCCAGAGCAGAATAGCCTCCTCCTACTCCCTCGGGAGCAGGACTATCTTGAGCCTCTCGCCTTTCACGAGCACGCTCGATATGGACGCGGCCGTCCTATTGGCGGTAACGGCGATCAAGTTCCGCCCGGAGGTCGTGAGTTGAAAGCCTGGTTACCGTATGGGTGCGTCGCGCCCCAGGAGGCAGCGACGTTGCTTGTTGAGACGCAGCACGCCTCCTATGCAGGGAAGCGTGCAGACCAAGTCTACCCGACACAGTCCGATGCTGTGATGGGGCCCGCCCCGAGGGGGGAGGACCTTGGTTGCTAATGCGATCGGCTGCTGCTGCAACCAAGTGTTTCACATCAACCCTCCACTGCTCCATTGCACCCTGGGATGCACCTGGAGGTGGTGGGCGTTGGAGAAGAGCACGCGCGGCTTGGAGCGCGTGTTCAGGGTTGTTATTCACCGATGTCGTGACCGACACAGATGCCCCATCCCGCTTTCTAGATTGATTTGCCGGTGCGGATGATGGCGGTGGAGGCATGACTCCTGCTGGAGCCACCGCACCTGCCGGCCGCTGCACATTGGAGGGATTGCCTCTGGCAGGTTGCACTGCAGGGTTTCCATTGGACGATCCAGCAGCAGAGTTCACCGTCTTCGAATCTCGGGCGCCCCTACCTGGCACGCCAACTGTTGGAGTGTTGATCCGGCAGTTCTCCCGGTACTACTGTTGGTAGCCTGCAGAATTTGTAGTTCGGTATTGGGCGCACAGAGATTCAAAAGACGATGTCAAATGGACACGAGGATTTATGTGGTTCGGGCCGCTGAACGTAATACCCTACTCCACGGGGTGTGTAGTTGTTGTATTGGGTATCAAAGCTGTTTATGGGAGGGTTCCAGAGAGCCGTTCCTTGTGTATCATCGACTAGTCCTTTTATAGTACAAGGACCGGTCGTTACACCGTTAGCCTGGCCCGATGTGGCCCTAGCGGTTACTGATGCTTAATACACAATTAATGAGGTTAATTACCCTTAATAGCATGGCAACGGGCTTGACAATACCGTTACCGGTATTAAGGGTCTTCCGATCGTGCATTAATATGGTATTAATGACACTTAATCGAGTCTTAAAGTCTTTGATTGCCCCTTAAAGGTCCGAGTCATTGGGGGTCCACCAGTCTGATTGTTAAGGCTGAAGGTCCGGCGTTTGGACACGTGGCAGCATCGGAGCTATCAGTCTTGGGACGGGTAGGTCCGGTGTAGATGTACACATATCAGAACTGGAGCTTCCCTCTGTCGGGGGTTAGGTCCGGGGGTGCCGCACAAGTGTTTAGTCCGGAGCTATCCCTTGTGTGGGACGTAGATCCGGTTGCAGTATACACGTGGCGGCACCAGGACCAACCATAGATGGGAGGCAGGTCCGGTCCCGTATGACACGTGGGGCATTCGCAGGTCTTCAACTCAGATAGGTGAAGTTCCTTCGGTCTTTTTGTAGTCCCAAGGGGTATACGGTACACAGGGTACCGACAGAGTCCTTCGAGGGGTGGTGGGTAGAGCTGTCACATGGTGGAGTAATTAGCCCCTAACCCTACCCCTCGTATTTATAGGCGTACTAATGAGCTTTTAGGTCGCAGACCCATTACTACCCTAATTGCTTATAGATCAATTATCCAACAGGCCTTAACTCGAATTGTTATCATTGCCTCTTGGGCATATCACGAACAATCTCAAGACAGTAGGAGCCTCCGGGCTTAGGCAGCTGGAGCACGGATCCGATCCAGCTCTGGCACGGGTACACGGAACAGAACGTCTGCAACGCTGTCATGATCAGCAACACGACGGCGGTGAGCAGCGTGAGGACCATCCACAAGCGGAACACGTACTTCTTCAGTAGCCTCCGCCCGCGCGACCGTCGCGCGTTTACCTCCCGGATCACAGCGTCTAGGCGCGGCACCCTGCCGACCCGCGCGGCGCGGCACATCCCGTTCCACATGTCGGTAGCCTCCGCAACACTCTTGAGCTGGTTCACCGCCACACCGCTCCGCCGCATGATCCTCACGTCCCGGGGCGTGTCGATTATGCCGTTCATCAGCTCCCTGTACCGCGCCAGCACCACCGGCCCGCGCACGGCTACGGCCTCGTAGGCCACCAGGTTGCGCAGGACCCCCTCTGTGTTTCCGTCCAGCGTGATAACCAGGAGGCTCAGCGTCACAGTCGTCGTGTCGAAGGAGGTCCCCGCGATCCCGTCCGACGCCGGCACGAACTTCACGCCCCACCCGGCCACCTACGCCACCAACGGGATCATGATCTCCTGCGCCAGCAGCGAGCTCATGATGCTCCTGAGTTTCACGCCCCTGAGGCGTGACTCGACGTCCGTTGTTGAATCCATTAGCTTGCCCAACAGCGGCGCCAGCACCGCGACAGCACCGGCACCTTCTGCATGCTCATCGACCGGGAGATGAGGTTCTACCGGATGAACCGAACCTGTGCCACGTCGAGGCTGGAGGCCTGCACGCACGCTTGCTTCACCTTGTCGTAGTTCGGGAGGTGCTGCGACAGGTCCAGCATGTCGACACCATTGGCGGTGGCTCCTATCGGCACGCGCCGCCGTCGTCGTCAACACGGCGGTGGACGGGACGAGGAAATGGTACAACTTCTCGAGCATGTGCGCGTGTTTGGCGATGTCGGCGACCGCCAGCTCGGCGGTGGTCTTTATCGGGGACACCTCCTTGATGAACAGGTCCAGCACGCCGTGCAGGGCCTCGGTCGCGGCTTGCTCGGAGGCATGCCGGAGTGCCAGGGCCTGCGCGAAAAGGAAAAGCGGGAGCTGGTTCTCGAGCATCATGGCGTCGCGCGCGGTGGCGTTGATCCAGTTGGTAGCCGACGACACCATGTTGGTGACCTCCTCGCGGTGGTAGACCTCGAGGAAGTCCAGCAGGAAGCACGTGTCGATGGTCATCATCCATGACAGCGTCTCATCGATCAGCTCCAGAAGCCTACACCGTTCATTGATCATTTAGCTTAGTATATCATCAAGATCTTAAACTAGTGTAGCAGGGTGAGAAATGCATACATGGTAGGACGGAGACGATGAGCAATAATTGAGCTTTTGAGTGTCAAATAGGAAGTTAGGCTTGCCTTTTAGGCCAAGTACAGCCCACTAACCATGTGTTCTGCCCATGATTACGACATTTTCAGGTTGGCATAATACACGACGCCATGCATTACGACATCAAATTGTCGTGCTCACGACTGGGCGAGCTACTTAGATTTAAATTTGGGCTTGTCTAGATTTCAGACATCTAAAATTTCATACAATTTCAGACGACCTTAATTAACATCCAATCACTACCATAGACATTTAATATTTACAATTAACAAAATTATATTTTTCTATAGACCATACATTGATAATTTTTTATTGATTATTTACAACTAACATGATCCTTCAACTTACAGAATTAACAACTAATATAATGAAAAATTAACATAATTTTGCAAACGTCTCTCAAAACAGAGAATTCTAAAGTAGCATGCAGAGAAAGGAGCAAACAAATTTGCCACAGCATATGCTTACATGAGTACGACTGACCAACCTTTCTCAACATACTTGAAGGTTGTCACACGTACGACTGACCAACCATAGCATGCAATATTTGATTAATCGGTCCGTATTTTCAACTTACTTGAGTTTTTGTTATGGAACATAATACTACATGCATATATGCTTACATACGCACATATATAATTTTTAACCATATGAACACACATGCAAATATCATATATATCAACTAGAATAAATAGATTTCCTCAATAAAAAATTAAAATCGATTAATCAAATATAATACTGTCTCCATCACATATTTAATACTTGTCACTTATAACAAGAATTCTTGTTCAAAATGAACTAAAATTCTTGTCCCAAGTGACAAATATTTTGGGATGAATGGAGTATTATTATCAGTAATCCAACTATATCTAGTATTGCATTATATTTGACTACTTCGAAACGATTTTTACCATTATCATTACTATAACTTTTTTGATTGGTTGTATTCCTAATGGTAGTGGATTATAACTTACAAACTTATATTTTGATAGTAACAACTGTAAGTAATTTAAAAATATATGAAGAAATACTTTAGTCTAATATTTTCGTAATAACAGTGGTGGGTAATTTACAAACTATTTGGGTATTTTAGTCTATTTTCAATGACGGCAATGATGTGTAATTTGAAAAAAAAAACATATACATTGTTATTTTGACTAATTTTTATATAAAGGTGGTGGTTAATATGTCTTACTTTTTTCTGATTGACTTCAGAATTTAAAAGACATTAATTGCTTGGATAGACTAAGCCAGCATATATTGAGATTACTGATGTCATCATTGTCGGGTTTGTTGAGTTTACTGCCGGATGGAGGAATATAGTGGTCGTATTGAGTTGGAAACTCGAACCATATCATGTTAGCAACTGGGCTAGGATCTAGAGAGGAAGGGAGAGGGATTGAGAGATTGCTTGAGGAAGAAGAAGGCTGGAGGGAAACAAACCAGAGATAAGAGCAATCAGTTTCCAATAACAATGATATTCTCCTCCCTCCATCAAGTCCGTTACATGGTATTTATCCTCTGGTACCACAGGACACTGAC
The DNA here is from genome assembly GCA_036927565.1 of Tuctoria greenei. NCBI lineage: Eukaryota > Viridiplantae > Streptophyta > Magnoliopsida > Poales > Poaceae > Tuctoria > Tuctoria greenei. The sequence goes on along the minus strand of JAYESD010000012.1, from coordinate 13,077,534 downwards.
ATTCCCCTCCTCTTTAAGAGCCTGCTTGCCCCCAAGCAGGAGCTCTATGAAACTCTTGCGTATTTGATCAACGTCCGAAAACCAGCTGCTATTGGAGTAGATGTCCATCAGCGCATTGCTGACAAAGGTGTCCTGAGCGACAGCGGTTCGCTGGACATGGACCGCTGTAGAGACCCGTCATTGATGTCCCTCTGCATGGAGATGTTGAGCCATGACAGCGCGAAGATGTAGAAGAACAGGAACACTGAGTAGTGGCGTGTTGTGGGCTCTAGATTCTTGGTGGTGAACTTGTACTCGGTGATGAGGTGCAGGTCCGGTGCGTCAAGATAGGACGCCTGCGCGGCATCCACAGACTAGATAGGGCTTCTCGATGGCAGCCACCAATGGTGTCTCCAGCTTTGACTCTTCTTGGATGTGATGGTCCGCCACAGCGTCACCTCCCGCCCCTCCGGTCGGAGCTCCCTGCTCGTGCAGCAAGGCAAACTTGTGCCGAGAAGCGGCGAGCGCGGTGAAGAAATGCTTGTCAAGGACCTCGTTCTACTTGGCGAAGCATCGATAGATCATCTCGCGCAACTGCTTCATCGCCTCTAGAAGCGGTGTGTTAGGCTCCATCAGAGAATCGTGGCTCTGATACCGATTGTTAGCAACTGGGCTAGAATCTAGAGAGGAAAAGAGAGGGACTGAAAGATTGCTTGAGTAAGAAGAAGAAGGCTGGCGGGAAATAGAACAGAGAAAAGAGCAATTAGTTTCTAATAACAATGATATTCTCCTCTGAAAGTGCATCTATGCATCCCTGTAGGTTTCAGATGATTGACGATGACAATTAAGAGACTAATAAGCTGAGTTGATCTTAAGCACAGGTGTGATGATTGAAATGAGACAAAATCTATCAAAAAGGAAAAGGTTGAAACGGGCGTCGAGGACTCAAGCATAAAAATTAGGGTTTCTTTTGTGTTGGGTTTAGACTAGTCGTATCATGTGTGAGGGTGTGTGTATTATGTGCAACGAGATCATCAGAGAGGGCTCAAAGTGGTAGTTGAGAGAAATACCTAAGTGAGAAGCCCATTTGAGAGAAAACCCCCAGTGATTGTACCTGTCCGGACTTCTGGCCGGACTAGTACGGGGTAGCAAGTTTAGTCCATTTTGGATCGGACAAAACGTCTCTGGTTGAGTTCGGACATGTCCATATGTGTATGGACTAGTCCGTTCGTCCTTGGTGAGCAGTTTTGGAGCTAAGCTCTGGGAGGCCGGACTTGTCCGCCACATTGGTCGGACTAGTCCGGACCCCCAAAGTAGTCCGTTCTGGGATGGACCAAGGCATTTTGTTTAAGTTCGGACTTGTCCGTTGTGGTACGGACTACTACGTTTGAGACTTAGTGTGAGATCCCAAACCAAGTCTTGGGAGGCTGGACTTGTCTGCCTGAGTGGTCGGACTAGTCCGAGCCAACCCAGTTTAGTCCGTTTTCAACCGGACTAAAGCATTCTGTCCTACTTCGGACTAGTCTGTTTTTGGTCAGACTAGTCCGGGTTGCTGTCAGTACCCTGTGTAACGGATACCCTTTGGGACTGCAAATAATGCTAAGGAACTCCACATATCTGAGTTGAAGACCTCCGAAGGCCCCACGTGTCATACAGAACCGGACCTGCCTCTCCTCTATGGTTAGTCCTAGTGCCGTCACGTGTATCCTAAAATTGGAGCTACATTCCTTACCTGGGAAAGCTGTGGACTAGATACCCGTGTGGCGCCCCTGGACCTAACCCCCGACAGAGAGAAGCTCCGGTACCGACATGTGTACAACAACACCGGACCTACTCGTCCAAGATAGTAAGCTCTAGAGCTGCCAAGCATCCAACCGCCGGACCTTCAACCTCAACATGCAGAGTGGTGGACTTCCAATGGCTCAGACCTTCAAGGGACAATTAAAGAATTCAAGACCCGATGAAGTGTCATTAATGCTATTTTAATGACACATAATCGGAGGGCCCTTAATGCCAGTAACGCCACTGTCAAGGCGTGTTACCACACTATTAAGGGTAATTAAGCTCATTAATTATGTATTAAATTTAAGTAACCACCAGGGCCACATGTCGGGCTAGGTTAACGATGTAACGGCCAGTCCTTGTACTATAAAAGGACGGGTCGAACGATACACAAAGGGGGAGACTCCCAGACACGACCATGCACGCCTAGGCGAGTCACTCTAGTCTTTGATACTCAAGCGCTCAGACGCTCAATACAACAACAACACACCCCGTGGAGGGTATTACGCTCGGGCGGCCCGAACCACGTAAATCCTCGTGTCAACTCGCCACCTTGTTCTGAATCTCTGCGCGCTCACAACCGAACTACAAACTCCGCGGGCTGCTAACGGTAGTACCGGGAGAATTGCCGGAATCACACTCCGATATTTTGCGCGCCAGGTAGGGAGAGCCTGAGATTCAAGGATGGTGAACTCTGCCGCTGGATCGTCCAACGGCAACTCTGCTGCGCAACCTGCTGGAGGCAATCCCTCCAACATGCAGCAGCCAGCAGGTGTCGTGGCTACAGAAGGAGCCATGCCGCCACCGCCACCATCCGCTATGGCGAATCAAGCTGGACATCGAGATGGGGCGTATGCGTCGGTCACTGCATCAGCGAACAACAACCCTGAACACGCGACTAATGTTGCGCGTGCTCTTCTCCAACGTCCATCGCCTCCAGGAGCACCCCAGGGTGCGATGGAGCAATGGAGAGCTGATGTGGAACATCTGGTTGCAGCAGCAGTCGATGGCATCAACAATCAAGGCCCTCCCCCCTCGGGTCAGACCCCATCGCAGCATCGGACCGTGTCGGGTAGACTTGGTCCGTACGCTTCACAGCATTCGTCATCGAGGCTCAACCTCTGCACCTTGTGTGCAACCAAGCGACGACACCGACATTCCCGTCAAGGTCGTCCAAATCGGTTCCGACGCTGCTCAGACCACTTGTATATCGGGAGGTCTAAACGACAAATAGGAACTCGCACTCATCACTTTACTCCGGGCTAATGTCGACGTGTTTGCCTGGCAACAGTCACAAATGACTGGGATACCTAGGGAAGTGATTGAGCACAATCTGAAGATTTATCCCGACGCTCGGCCTGTACATCAGAAGCCTCGGAAGCAATCAGTAGAGCGAAAAAACTTCATACGTCAAGAAGTGAAGAAGTTGCTTGAAGCTGGATTCATCCGAGAAGTCTTCCACTTAAAATGGCTGGCAAACCCAATCGTTGTACCTAAGGCTAGCGGGAAGCTTCGGATGTGTATCGACTAAACTACACTAAATAAGGCATGTCCAACGGATCCATTCCCACTGTAGGATCAAAGAGCACATGAAAAGCTACCAGAGGGGGGTGAATGGTAGATTTAAAAATCTTACGCAGCGGAAACAATTAAACCTCAACCCCTTCGGTAGAAAAAAATGATCTGTTAAATAAATCATGTGTGAGACTAATCTAAATGTGTTTCACTGTAACAAAAGTGATAGATATCAGAGATAATCAAGTCACCAAGACAACACAACAAGAATCACTCAAATTCGTCGGGAGAAACTCAAGTTATGATCGAAAGATCAAACAAAGGTCAATCTGCCCTACCTGAGAAAAAAAACAGTTTTGGAACGCTGCAAAGAAACTCGTGTAGGTCCTAGACCAAAAATCCAATGACCGTGAAATTTTGACAGATGATAGATAATCAAGTTGTGAAGACAACCCTTAAAGAATCACGTCAATTGGATCTGTAAAACTTTAGTTATGATAAAAACACCAACGAAAGGTAGTGCTGTCCAGAAACTCGACGAGTAAAACTTGTCTGGAACAAGTCTGACGAACAAGGCACAAAAGTTCCTTGAAACTATGAATTTTATTCAATAGAACACAAGAGGAACAGCCCCTGAAGTCGTGCACCACGAGCTCTGGGCTCCCTTGCTTATATAACCAGCTCGAAAGCCAACTCAACTCAAATCAGGAACCTAATCCTACTTTGTTCACGAATCGTAACTTTCCATAACTGCTTAGGATTCTTCTATACGCGGATAGAAGCAATATTAAGACTTCCAAACACCTTAGGAACGTATCCCACATTCCTAAACAACTCAAATTTGTGACCCACATGAAATCCTATCATAAACAACTCAAATCTTTCCGTATTTGAGTCAAGCATGACTCAGTCGCAGCCTATGTCCATAACCTAGTCGGTTGGACCTTTCCGACCAACTCTTTACGTCCACATCTCTTCATCACGGCTCGGAACCATGTAGCCACGTCCATGCACTCCTTGCACACGTGAAAACATCTTCCAATGACGTCCACGATATCTTCACATGCATTGTTCTTGATTCAATCATGCCACGCAACCTCCTGATTAGCTCAACCACAATTCCTCCCGAATTTGGTTGTTGGAACCTCATCTCCTCCCTGAGACTAGTCCAATGGATCTTATCACCAGCCATATCTTGAACTCAAGCAACACCTGCACATGAATAAACAACCAATCCATAAGAGCCCAAGTCCTCGACTTGACACAAGTTAGTTCCGAAACTACAACACCTTACGCGAGCACCTCACATAAGCATGTTGCAAAGCACAGCAAAATGATATCAGCCATATCAACCAAAATGCACCAAAAACTTAGAAAATGAATACTAAACAATCTTTCCAAGAATATAAAGCAAGTTCGAAACATTGCAAGATAAAAGAAGGAACATTGCGATCAAGCTCCGAACCTTGCAAAAGCTAATCGGAGCTTGAGCCGGAACTTACAAAAGCTAGTACAACCTAGCGCCGGAACTTACCAAAACTAGTATAACCAAGCTCCCGCCGGAGCTTACAAAACTAGCCGGATCTTAATAAAAAGGTGTTTTGGTGATATTCAAAAATTTTATCGTCAAAGCAAGTGTATTCACAACAAGCTAATGTATTCAGCACACATAGGTCTTACAATCTCCCCCTTGATGAATGCATTGGAAACACTATTTAAAATCTGAACATTGGCTTTTTCACATAAAAGTTTTGAAGGCAATTTCTCCCCCTTTGTAAATCAAAAGTAAAATGAGAAGAAAATCCAAAAATTATCCCATATTATCTCTCACCCTTTATTATCTCTCCTTATGCACATATTCTCTTTCTCTTCATGCTTATCTCTCCCCCTTTGACAATGTATTCAGCAATTCATGAGCATATAAACAAATTTTCTCTCCCCCTTCAGTTGTTATGAGCATATTATAACATATACATATAAACAAAGCTCATCCAAGTCATACTATCAAGTACCTTACATTATCACATCAATGAGATACATAAAGTAGTGTAAGCCATGCTAGAGATCAAATGTAATTTTCAATTTAAGCAAGTCATGATCTCACAAACTTAACTATTTCAAAACTTGAAAGCATGACACTAGTTGCTGCATTTTATTATTTTTCAAAGCATAAATTTAGATCATATAATATTTGCAAGAGATTATATGCGCATCTGCCTTATTCTAACCAACCAAGCCAAGCCTATGTCATTTGACAATCAGAAGCTTAAGGACATGGTTTTAGTCATACACAACTTCTTCCAAGTTCATATCTAAGTGCAATGATAAGCCATCTCAAAAGAAGAAGTGCGATGCATGCATATTCTCTTGATCTTTTCTCAATTTATATTTGTTCATAAAAACTCAACATGTGAGTTGATTACTTGATTAATTCTTAATGATTAAAAGCACTTGTGAACATGTAACAAGTTCAAAACAGCAAGAAAGTTTGACCATGACCAGTTTTAGTGTATGTAATTATTCCAATTACTAGACATGGCAAAAACTACAAAATGTATAACATGAGTAATGTAGTAAGAACTTTCAGCATGTAAAAGGAATCACAAAGTCATATATATATGAAACACTATGCTCATATTATTTTAATTTCAGATTCACACATAGACTTCCCAAGTTTCAAAACTTCCCCTCAATTTAAGCCATGAGGATGCATAACCCCTATTTCACTACGAATGTAACAAAAACGAGTGAAGTCCAAAGGTTTTGTAAAAATGTCAATCAATTGTTGTTCGGTATCTACATGGTGAAGCACAATGTTTCCTTTTTCAACATTATCTCGGAGAAAATGACACCTAATCTCAATGTGCTTAGTTCTAGAATGTTGCACAGGGTTTTTAGCAACGCAAATGGCACTAGTGTTATCACAGAACAGTGGAACACTATCTAGATCAACCCCATAATCCTTAAGTGTTTGAACAATCCAAAGAATTTGTGAGCAAGCATTAGCAGCAGCTACATATTCTTTTTGATCCACGGGTTCACCATCTTCATCAAGTCCAAGTGTTGTTGCTGTTCCCATTGGTGTCTGAAGAGGCTTGCTTTTGTCCACATTGAAGCGCCTTAGGAGATCTTTTGTATACTTCATTTGATGCACAAAGGTACCCTCCTTGGTTTGCTTGATTTGCAGCCCCAAAAAGTAAGTGAGTTCACCCATCATACTCATTTCAAATTCGGAACTCATCATTGTTGAAAACTTGGACACAAGATCATGAGAAGCACAACCAAAGATAATATCATCAACATACACTTGAACGAATAATGAGTCATTGCCATGTTTATGCACAAAAAGAGTTTTCTCAACCTTGCCCATGGTAAACCCTTTTTCAAGTAAGAATGTTTTTAACCTATCATACGATGCTCTAGGGGCTTTTTTGAGACCGTACAAGGCTTTGGACGGTTTGTAAACATGATTAGAAAAATCTGGATTTTCAAAACCCGGTGGTTGTTTCACATAAACCTCCTCATCTATGTAGCCATTAAGAAAAGCACTTTTAACATCCATTTGGTATAGTTTAAAAACATTTGATGCAGAAAAAGCTAAGAAAATTCTTATGGCTTCTAATCTAGCAACAGGAGCAAAAGTTTCATCAAAATCTAGACCTTCAACTTGAGTGAAACCTTGAGCAACCAACCTAGCCTTATTCGTAACCACAACCCCATTCTCACTTTGTTTATTTTTGAATACCCATTTAGTTCCAATTAAAGTGTGACCTTGAGGTGGAGGTACAAGTTTCCAAACATTATCTCTTTCGGAATTTTCTAACTCTTCTTGCATGGCAATAATCCAAGATTCATTAGTGAGTGCGTGTGATATATCTTTGGGTTCAAAAGAAGCAACAAAAGCAGAATGAGCATAAGAGTTTGGATCACAAAACCTAGACCGTGTGACTCGCTCGTGCAAGCTTCCAATCATCTGTTGTGGGGGATGATCTTTGTAAAATCGTAGGGGAATAGATGTCTCACAAGCTTCTTCTTATTCATGTTCATCACAAATCGATGATCTTGTGACTTGAGGACGATTTGAATCAGCATTGATGATTGTCGGTGCTGGTTGAGAATTAACATCCGGAGCTGAACCAAAGTCTTTAGCTGCTGAATTTTTGGGCAGCACCTCCAATTCTTCCTCATCTTCAACGAAAATGCTCCCCCCTGCGGATATGGATCTGGACCTGCAATGTTTGAGCTAGTACCTGGGCTAGCTTCATCAAAAGACACTTCACAAGTCTCCACAATTTTGTTAGTGTCAAGTAAAAGCACACGGTAGCCTCTAGTATGAGATGGGTAACCAAGAAACATGCCATCAATGGATCTAGGTTCAAATTTATCAAGATTACCATGTTTCTTAACAAGGCATTTGCAACCAAAGATCCGAAAGTGTGTAACACTAGGCCTATGTCCAAACCGAGCTCATATGGTGTTTTACCTAGCTTAACACGCAAGAAAACATGATTTGAGACATAACAAGCGGTTGCTAACGCATCAACCCAAAATTTCCTAGGAGTTTGATATTCATCAAGCATAGTCCTAGCCATCTCAACTAAGGTTCTGTTCTTTCTTTCTACAACACCGTTTTGTTGAGGTACATATGGTGATGAAAATTGATGATCTATTCTATTTTCAGCACAAAAGTGATCAAAAGATTTATTTTTAAATTCAGTTCCATTATCACTTCTAATTGCTTTCAAAGATCCTGGGTAATCAATTGATAATCTAAGAAATAAAGTTCTAAAGTGACTAAAAACTTCATTCTTAGACACCATAAAGTAAACCCAAGAGTATCTAGAATAATCATCAACAATCACAAGTACATACCATTTACCTCCGAAGGATTGAACACGTGAAGGTCCTACGGTGTCAAGATGCAAAAGTTGATATGGTTCAGTTGTCATGATCATTGTGAGAGGAGTATGTGAACCTGCAACCATCTCAGCATGTCTACAAGAAGAGCGCACAATTTCATTGTCCCCTTTAAGCTTAGGCAGCCCACGTATGCGATCAAGAGCACTAACACGCGTTAGGTGATTAAAGCCTACGTGACCAAGTCTACGATGCCAAAAATATAAGTCCTTTGAATCATTAGCAACTAGACACCTATGCTTAGAGGAAGACATATCAAAATCAGCTTTAAAAACTCTTCCAAACCGAGACATGTTAAAAATAAGCTCACTATTTAAACCTACAACTTTGCAGCAGTTTTTATTGAAAATAAGATTTTCATCTAGCAATTGTGCAACAGAAAGCAAGTTGTATTTCAAATTTTTTACAAGGGCCACAACCTTCAAAGTGTAGTGATCATTTACTCTAACCGAACCCTTAGCAATTATAGGAGTTGAAGAATTATCGGCAAAAGTATCATTATCTACACGTGACACAAAAGAGAGGGAGGAGAACCAATCTTTGTTACCGGTCATGTGGCGTGAGCAACCTGAATCCACAATCCAAATGTTCTACTTCCTCAAACGTGTAACCTACATAGAAGCACAATACGTCAATGACTCAATACTGGGGTTAGTCAAAAGGCATTTAGGAATCCAGTACTGAGTCACGCGACGTGCAGCAGGAAAAACACGCGAAAGCTGAGACAAAACAGCAGGTTTAAGAGTCAAAGTTTGAGATTTTTTATTCTTAACTACCGACCTATAAGGTGTTACTTGTGTAGCACAAAAATCAGTAGCTCCAGAGGCCAAAACAGAAGGTCCGGAGGTAAACTTTGAATGTTTTTGACTCAAAACAGCAGGTTGTACATTCGGTTCAATATGTGCAGCAAATTTTGCATGAAAGTTATGAGATCTAGCAACCATTCATTCCCTTTTCTGTTGTTTAGCTAGTCTATAACAAAAATCTATGACATGACCATCTCTACCACAGTAGGTACAATGAAATTTAATTTTGTGTTCATGTATAGATGAGCAAACAATATTTTTATTTGAAACTGAATGAGACAATACTCCTGCGGATTTGAAAACCACTTCTTTTTGTTTAGGAATTGTTTGAATCAAACCACTTCCTAATGACTTTACAATTTTTGGTGGATGTGCCTTAGCATGAGCATGAGAATCAAAACCTAAACCAGTTTTATCTTTGCAAGACTTGGAAGAATACTGCAGCAAGTTTAGGTTCTTATTCCCATTACAAAACCGATCTAGTGTCCTATTCATGTCATCAAGTTTATTGGACAGATCAAGGAAATTCTCACATGAAGTTTTTCCTTTTAATTTGCAATTGGAACAATATTTAACTTTATGACAACGTAAAGCATTGTTCAATATAGAGATTTCATTCATAGTATCTCGCAGTTTCTTATCAAGATCATCACAACTAGAACAATGCAAATCAATTGTAGAACAAGAAGCATCTTTTAAGTTTCCAATATTAAGTGCAGCAAGATTTTTGTTCTTTTCAGTTTCAAGTTCAAGTTTATCAAGTGTGGAGGTATGTGCATTTCTTAGAGGGGACAATTGTTCATATATTAAGTCACATGAGGAACAAGAATCATCACTAGGAATCAAGGATTTCAAACGATTAATTTCAGATTCTAGTGACTCAGTTTTAATAGCATTGTCCCTAAGCTTTTTGTCCCTTTTCTTAACAATAACAGTGGCACGAGAAATAGCATCACACATTTCTTTGCAAGTAGGACATACCTCTTCATTGTCGCTGTTGTGTTCTGCCTCCTCCATACTTGATCTTGACTTGCCCGCCATGAAGCACAAGTTTGCCAAATCATCTTCATCTTCATCACTTCCAATGTCCACGTCGCTTGAGCCAAGTTCTTGGAGTGCTGAGATAAAACTGCTCACCAATTGACGTCCTGTAAAACCCTTCTTTTTCTTCGTATCTTTTGCAGAGGAGTGCTTCGTTATTGTTTTCTTTTCATCCCGGGAAGTAGGACCTAAAAGGTTAGGGCAATCTGAATGAAAATGTCCTGTCTTACCACATTCAAAGCATCGTTGAGGTCCGGAGCTTCCTCTCCTTCTAGTTCTCACATTTTGCAATGCTTTTGAGCACCGGGTAGAGATGAGCGCTAGCTTCTCCGTTGGAAACTCCTCAATCTGTTCAAAGGGTTAGAGAGGACAGCAAAGCAAGTGTACCACAAGATGATGTTTGACTGGAACTAGGCATGTCACGTTGAGAAACAAAAGCAATAGACTTGTTGGGGTTCTTACGTGAGATTATGTCAATTTCATGAGTTTTTAACTTGGAATATAGCACATATAAAGTAAGTGAACTCATGATAGTAGATTCACGAATAGATGTCACTTTCATCTCCCAAATTGACATATCTAATGCACTTAGCAGTTGCCTAGCATTTTCAGCATCTGAAAAATTAATATTGACACTACGCAAGTTGCTGAGAATCTTATTAAAGCGAGCAAAAAGGTCATCAATAGACTCACCGGGTTGCATCTCGAAGCGCATGTATTCTTTCTTGAACATGTCTTGCCTTACCTCTTTGATCGTGTTGGATCCTTCGTGGTAGTCACAAAGTGCTTTCCACACATCGTATGCAGATCGGAGGTGTGCAACACGGTCGAAGTCGCTTTGTGTAAATCCTTGTATGATCAAGTTCCGAGCCTTGTTGTTGTTGTCGACAACTCTCAGATTCATAGCTATAACTTGATCGTTTGATGGCACTTCGTAAGGCTTGTATACCTTCTCCCATATTGCAAAGCCTTGTGCCTGGATGAAAGCCTCCATGCGTGCCTTCCAAACCTGAAAATCAATACCAGCAAACACACAAGGTTTGGCACAGTACTTCTCCATGATGATTAGTCAAAAACACATGCAAATCACACAGCTTAGAGCACCGTGGCTCTGATACCAATTGTAGGATCGAAGAGCACGTGAAAAGCTACCAGAGGGGGGGTGAATGGTAGATTTAAAAATCTTACGCAACGGAAACAATTAAACCCCAACCCCTTCGGCAGAAAAAATGATCTGTTAAAGAAATCGTGTGTGAGACTAATCTAAACGTGTTTCACAATGACAAAAGTGATAGATATCAGAGAAAATAAAGTCACGAAGACAACACAACAAGAATCACTCAAATCCGTTGAGAAAAACTCAAGTTATGATCGAAAGATCAAACAAAGGTCAATCTGCCCTACCCGAGAAAGAAACAATTATGGAACGCTGCAAAGAAACTCGTGTAGATCAAAGACCACAAATCCAATGAACGTGAAATTTTGACAGATGATAGATAATCAAGTTGTGAATACAACCCAAAAATAATAACGTAAATTGTATCTGTAAAACTCGAGTTATGATAAAACCACCAATGAAAGGTAGTGCTGTCCAGAAACTCGACAAGTAAAACTTGTCTGTAACAAGTCTGACGAACAAGGCACAAAAGTTCCTTCAAACTATTAACTTTATTCAATATAACACAAGAGGAACAGCCCCCAAAGTCGTGCACCACGAGCTATGGGCTCCCTTGCTTATATAACCAGCTCGAAAGCCAACTCAACTCAAATCAGGAACCTAATCCTACTTTGTTCACGAATTGTAACTTTCCATAACTGCTTAGGATTCTTCTATACGCAGATAGAAGCAATCTTAAGACTTCGAAACACCTTAGGAACGTATACCACATTCCTAAACAACTCAAATTTGGACTCACACGAAATCCTATCATAACCAACTCAAATCTTTCCATATTTGAGTCAAACACGACTCAGCCGCAGCCTAAGTCCATAACCTAGTCGGTTGGACCTTTCCGACCAACTCTTTACGTCCACATATCTTCATCACGTCAGGGAACCATGTAGCTATGTCCATGTACTCCTTTCACACGTGCAAACATCTTCCAATGACGTCCACGATATCTTCACATGCATTGTTCTTGATTCAATCATGCTGCGCAACCTCCTGATCAGCTCAACCACAATTCCTCCTGAATTTGGTTGTTGGAACCTCATCTCCTCCCTGAGACTAGTCCAATGGATCCCATCACCAGCCATGTCTTGAACTCAAGCAACACCTGCACATGAATAAACAACCAATCCATACGAGTCTAAGTCCTCGACTTGACTCAAGTTAGTTCCGAAACTACAACACCTTACGTGAGCGCCTCACATAAGCATGTTGCAAAGCACAGCAAAATGATATCAGCCATATCAACCAAAACGCACCAAAAACTTAGCAAATAAATACTAAGCAATCTTTCCAAGAATATAAATCAAGTTCGAAACATTGCAAGATAAAAGCAGGAACATTGCGATCAAGCTCCGAACCTTGCCAAAGCTAACCGGAGCTTGAGCCGGAGCTTACAAAAGCTAGTACAACCTAGCGCCGGAACTTACCAAAACTAGTATAACCATGCTCCCGCCGGAGCTTACAAAACTAGCAGGATCTTAATAAAAAGGTGTTTTGGTGATATTCAAAACTTTTATCGTCAAAGCAAGTGTATTCACTACAAGCCAATGTATTCAGCACACATAGGTCTTACACCCACTACCTAGAATAGATCAGATAGTGGATTCCACCTTCGGGTGTGAATTACTATGTTTCCTAGACACATATTCTGGGTATCATCAAATCAGAATGTCTAGGGAAGATGAAGAGCATACTTTCTTCATCACAGTAGATGGATTATATTGTTACATTGCCATGCCATTCGATCTCAAGAACGCTGCTTCAATGTTTGTACGAGCTATGTACAAAACTTTTGGAGAGCTTATCAGAGATATAGTGGAAGTGTACGTCGATGACATCGTCGTCAAGATCAAAAACAAGGAGTCATTCCTTGACACCTTGCAAGCTGTCTTCGACAATTTGCGAATCACACACAAAGCCGAACCCAGACAAGTGTGTCTTCGAGGTTAGCTCTGGAAAGCTTCTTGGATTCTTGGTGAACCACTGAGGAATAGAAGCAAATCCGGCGAAGATTAAAGCTAATGAAGACATGCGGCTACCAGCCCGCATCAAGGACGTCCAGAAGCTGACTGGATGTCTAGCTGCCCTCAGCCGGTTCATCTCAAGACTGGCGGAATGGGCGCTACCCTTCTTCAAATTTTTGAGGAAGTTCGGACCATTCCAATGGTCTGAGGAAGCAAAAAAGGCTTTCCAAGAGCTAAAGCAGCTCCTCACCACTCTACCAACTTTGGTAGCTCCGAATCCTGGTGAGCCACTTCTGCTTTACATTTCGACAACTGACGAAGTTGTCAGCATGGTCCTGGTTGCGGAAAGACCAGAACCATCTCAAGTTCAGGAAGCTAGACCCCCCCCCGGGGGGGGGGGTTCGGATCTACCTGAAGGCGAGTCTGGGTCCCAGCTCCCAGACCCTGATCCTCAAGGTGAGACGCCAGAGGATCAACCTCCTTCAAATTAAGGAGTTACTGTTGCTGAGCAAGAAGATCCGGACCTTTCCAGGAAGGTCCGGGTCACTTCAGAAGAAGCTCCAGTTTCCTCCAGCAGGAACCAGGAGGTCCCCGAAGAAGGTCCGGACCCCTCTGGGAGGGTCCGGGTTGATGAGGAGGAAGCTTTAGGCCCCTCCGGGAGGGTCCGAACAGTCCAACGCCTAGTGTACTTCATCAGTGAAGTACTCCATGATGCCAAGACTCGGTACCTGGAGGTGCATAAGCTGCTCTACGCAGTTCTCATTGCCTCTAGGAAGATTCGACACTACTTCCAAGCTCACAAGATTTCAGTGGTAACCTCTTATCCACTGCGCACAATCTTGCATAACCCCAATTCTACTGGGAACATTGCAAAGTGGGCAATAGAATTGGCCGAATTCGATCTTGAATTCGTCCCAAGACAAGCAATCAAGATTCAAGCACAGGCGGACTTTATGGCGGAATGGACCCCCTCTCCATCAAATCCTGGGGGCCCCAGTGAGCAAAAGCCGGAACCCAAGGTTCCGATCTTCACTGAGCCTCACTGGACTCTCTACTTCGACGGCTCCGTGTAGAAGCAGGGGGCCGGAACTGGAATCCTTCTCCTCGCTCCAACCGGGGAGAAGGTTAAATACATGGTTCACCTTAACTTTAAGTCGACCAACAACATGGCAGAGTATGAAGCACTAACCTATGGGCTCAAGGTGGAACTATCATATGGTGTCAAGCAGCTATTCGTAAAGGGTGATTCGCAGCTCGTTATAAAGCAATTCAAAGGCAAATGCTGCTGCAACAACCCTCAACTAGCTGCATACCTACTTGATGTTCAGAAGCTTCAGAAGGACTTTGAAGTCCTGGATCTTTGCCATGTCCAGCGTCTCAACAACGCTGAAGCTGACGAACTCTCGACGAAGGCTTCAACCGGAGCTCCAGTTCTCGATGGAACCTTTGTCTGGAGATTGTCAAGACCAACAGCTCAACCTGCCGAACTGAGCAAAGGGGGTGAGACCAGCACCTCGAAGCTGGCGGTCCCGATGGCCCTGTTACCATGGCGTCCATCAAGGGTCGTAGGTGCTGTAGGAAGCTCCGACCAACCTAGCAAGCAAGACTCAAATACTCAAGTTAGCTCTGATGCATGGATCTCGGAGATCCAGAGCTACTTGAAAGACAATTTCCATCCTGAAGACAATGTATCTGCTGACCGGGTAGTCAGATTGGCTAAAAGATACATACTGGTAGAAGGAGATCTCTACCGGCGTGGTGCCAACGGCGTCCTAATGCGGTGCTTTACAAGGGAATAAGGCCACGAGATCCTCTTGGAAATCCATGGAGGCGAGTGTGGGAACCACGCGTCTGTGGGGACCGAAATCCCGACCTCCAAGGATCTCATTGGGTGGTGTCGTGCAATGCGACACCCAACAGTATACAAGAATAGAACGAGAACAAATTTACAATACCAAGTCTTTATTTAAAAGCACAGCGGAAGTTTTCAAAATACTAGCGAAAGAGAAAAGAACTATACATCATAGCTACGCTCTCAGCACTAGCAATGCAAAAGCAAAGTCATCCATGCCCTGAATACTTCGCACTAGCAACACACAATTTATGGCGGCGTGCAGGGTTCCCACTCAGCTGTAAACCCTGGAGGGGGTGTAGCCTCGTCATCAAACCCGTCATCAGTCGTATAATCAGCAAAAACTCGTTAACTGCAAACGTGAGCATAAGCCTCAGCAAGACTAGCTCGTCTCACTAGACATATGCAAGGGTGAATACAAAGCATAGGTAAGTAAAGCATAAGGACTCGCCTACAAGTGGATCCTTATAGTCATGTTTTAATTAGGACATGACATTCCTAAGGCACGGCACATCGTAGACTTCACAATCCAACAAGAAACGCTTTGCCGATGATATAACGTGCACAAAGCACATAATGCTATTACAGGTAAAGTATGGGGAAACTGTAAACTTTTAATTGTACTATCTCTAAGCCAAACAAGGTTGTCCAAGCAGTTTGTAAAGCAATATATCATATTCTCCTGACTTCTTTAGTATTTACTACGTCACGGCGCAGTGAACAAGTGCTACTCTATTACCGCGAGGGACGGCGATTGCAATCAGGACATACCCGCAACAACACGACACATACACACTTTCGGAAATGCCAGCGAGTACTTACAGCAGTACCTACATAACAATTCAATACTAGTTGCATATGGCCACCTTTCACTAAACACTCGAATGTCGAACCGGTCGATCCGTCACGAGCAGGAGGTCACTGCGTGGGGCATACTCTGACGTGCCCACCAGCTGATTTACTCCTTGCTGCCCTCAACCCACGCCTATAAAACGGAACAGAATGCCTCGACAAACCAGTATCAAGCTACGTCAGTTTACTGGAGTCCATTCCTCCAGTATGTCGCCGGTACAATTCAAGCTTGTCCAGCAGGACCGCACACGAAACGGTCCTCAATCGACACAAGTAGGGCTACGCACGTGAGACCACATCTCGCTGCATCCTACCCACTGCTCGATCTCAATTTCATATTCATAAACAATTTTCTTATTCCATAATCTCCCATGTGACAAAATTCCTATCTCGCGAGTAGATTCCAACTACTCGACTTCTACCGAATTCCTATGAGCATAAGCATAGCAGTGTCTACTCAACGGGCCGTAGACCCCAAGACTCCATAGGATTTGTGGGCCATGGAAGTGGATGTCAAACACATTAAACGTAATGAAAAATCATCTGAAGACGTAAGGTGAAATAAAACTGCAAAACACTGTAAGGAACTTAAATGCAAACTGGGGCTTGCCTGAATGCGAGTCTGAGCCTATGTTAGTTTCTAGCAGCTGGACCTCCAAAGCTTCCGGTTGCTCCTCGATTTCAGCTACTACACGATATTCATATACTAGGTATTAATGATTTTGAAAATAATTAATATGCTTGAGGTAGTGTGAATATCCTAGGATAAAATAAGATAATTATCTTAATTGGCTTTGGTACTTTTATGGTAGATACTAGTGACTATAGAGAAGACTCTTGCAAAGAACAGGAGATGATCAAGCAAGTTTTTTGTTCTTAAAAATTATGGTAAGCAATAATCTTCTCTAAATTTTTGGTTGAAATTTTGGAGACGTATCATGTCTACCAGGGGTTGTATCATGTAGAGCGGATCTCACTGGTTCTAGGAAAATTTGTTTCACAATTTTCTAAGCCTCCTATAGGGAGAAATTGATTTTTCATGTTTGGGTAAATTTCTGGAAATTGATTTTCCATTTTTCTCAATTTATACTACATGAGATTTGGAACATTGATCAACCCAGTATTTTAAGTCCAAAGAGCTTGAAACTTTTACTGGAGATCAAGGGTATTAACAATAGTGTTCTGACCAAAATTGGAAATTTTCCAATTAACAGAACTGTGGGAATGAATTCTTTAGGCATTTTTATTATCTGAATTATGGAGAAATTTCTATGGCTTTTCATACAAATCCAAGTGAACCACTGGATTTTATCCTTCATGCTGGTTCTAACAATATTTATTTGGGAATTTTCGGATAATTCGACTGGAAGTTATGGATTTTCTAAGTTTAGATTGAATCTGGATTTATTTTTCTATTGGAAAATTCAAATAAAGGGGCAGGTCCCACTTCATTTGAATTGGGCCAATAAGAACGGAGCCACACCGGGAGCCACGGGGCTAACCCGTGCTGTCACACCGGATCCTTGTCCACAACTGATCCCACGCGACAGGGGTGTCGCTGATAGGTGGGACCTGCACCTTCGTCTGCCTCTCGACGCGGCGGCGCCTCTCGCCTGAACCGTGGCGGTGCTTCGCCGGACTTAGGTGCGTTGACCTCCTTTCGGCCTCGGCGTTACCGCTCAACCATAAAATCGACCACGCAAGCCGATGGTGGTTTCCAATCACGTCGGCGATGGCCGAAGACGGCGGCGCGACAGTGACGGCGGAGCTAGGGTTTCGGCCTTCGTCGGAAATGCTCTGAAATGGCTCAATAGGCTCGGGAAAAGGTCGGGAAGGTTCCTGGAAGCACCAGGAGTATGATTTGGGGGTCAGATTGGGGGGACATCACCGGCAAAGCTAAGCTCGACGACGAGGTACGGCTTTTCAACCGGCGGCCATGAAAACTCAAAATCCGACCTCGTCTCTCGATGTCTTCCTCTCAATTTTTGTGAGGTGATGCGCCTGGGGATCTAGGAGATAATACCTTATTGGATTTACAATTAACTGTACGTAGAAACGGAATTTAACCGGTAATCTATTGATATCGGTATGAACTGTTTTGGGGAAATCTTGAGATAAGGGAGCAAGGAAGCATGATAGTGGCTGAAACATCACAAGAAGCATCTAGGTTCCTTTGTGCACCTTATGCTTAAAAGAGGGAGATGGAAATGTGCTTGAAGTGGTCTGTCCTCATGGAACAGAAAGTTCCCCTAGCGGCTTCACCTGCGAGCGCCGAGGAAACTTCAAAATATCGCACATATAAGTAGGGAATCAAACAAAGGACTGGACGGGAAGGAAGAGCAACTAGTTTTGCCACATTTTGCTGTTGGAAGCACTGTGATTCCTTGCGTCGTTGGTCTGGCGCATTAGGAATGGCGGCGGCGATGCAGTGCAGTGGTGGAAATGGAAAAACAGAGGGGAGGGTTTTTATAGCTCGGGGAGGAGTAGGAGGCACGCCATGAAGCAGGCAGACGATCAGCTCCGTGGTGCCTTGCATGTGGCCCGGTGTCGAGCAGAGGAGCGCCGGAAAAACGGCGTGCAGAGCAGCCCGAATTTGTCCCACTGACTGGTGGGTCCCACGACCCTTATCCGTGCCCCTTCTCCGCAGAGTTCAATTACCTTACCAAACTTGGTCCGAAAATTCTAGATTTTTGTGGGGAGGCTCAAATAAATATCTGGAATTTGATTCTGCAATTGGATTTCGAATTGGATCAAGTTCCAATTTAATTTCAAATTTGAATTTGAATGTGGATGGAATTCAATGGGGTCACTGACTTAAATAGTAAATGAGTTCCAAAAATTTTGAAACTATGAGAATAAGTCAAGCAAGTAATTCTGACCATGATGGTGTGTTCAATTATTGATGTTCAATTAAGTTGAACAGCATTCAAATTTTGAATTCCTAATAGGGTCAAAATTTACTAAGCGTCTCAAATAAAATAGCAAATGGAGTTCATAATTTATGAAACTTTGCAGGAAGTCTATTTGGAATATTAGTAAACCATAGAAAAATTTATGGCCTCTGAATTGAATAATTTTGGAAGGGCCAAATATACAGTAGTATATTCAATTTGCAATTAATTTGATATAGATTGGGTACTGCATATTAATTTGACCTAGGATCCTCCATTCAAATAATTAAAAACTTGAAGAGAGGTCAAAAGAATTTATCTAATATTATTGGTGAAGTCCATTCCTCATGTTAATAAAATTTAAGCATGAGTGGAATAAAAGATTTGATGAGATCAAGCTCATGTATCCCACCATAAGTTCATGTGCATAGCCACGATGAATCTCCACTATGGTTGATAATAAACTTGTAGCTGAACTTTATATGAAGGACAAAGTGGGATTTTACATTCCTCCCCCCTTAAAAGAATCTCGTCCCGAGATTACAAAAGGAAGGATAAAAGGAAAATATCTAACAAACATATGACGTTAACAAGTCCTGATAGTTGGGTCTAAGATATTCCTCGCTCTCCCACGTTTCTTCATTAGTGGTGTGGTTTCCCAACAGTACCTTGTAGAAATGTAAAGTGCAGTTTCTTGTGGTACGAGTCTTCTCATCGACTATCTAGGTTGGATGCTCGGAGTAAGTAAGATCGGGTTGGAGAGCTTCCAAATCCTCCATACGTACTTCCGCTGGGGCCTTGAGACATTTTCTCAACTGCGAAATGTGAAACACATTATGCACCCCTGACAGCAATGCTGGCAGCTCTAGCCGATAGGCTACAGGTCCGCATTGCTCACTTATTGTGAATGGTCCGACGAAACGTGGAGCTAGCTTCCCTTTTACTCCGATGCGATGAATACATTTCATTGGGGATACACGAAGATAAACGTTATCCTCGATATCAAAGTGAAGTGGTCGACGTCGTTTATCCGCATAGCTTTTCTGGCGAGACTGAGCAGCCTTGAGGTTGGCTTGAATAACTCATACTCGATCTTCGGCTTCCTTTACCAAGTCTATACCATATGTTACTCGTTCACCGGATTCACACAAGTTCAAAGGTGTGCGGCACTTCCGGCCATAAAGAGCTTCATATGGTGCCATTTGGATGGTAGTCTGATAACCATTGTTGTATGAAAACTCCGCCAATGGTAGATGATCATCCCAGTTCTTACCATGGTGGATGGCACAAGCGCGGTCGTGCACTTGGTGAGTCGGTCGGCTATCACCCAAATCGAGTCATGTTTGCGTAAAGTGAGAGGTAATCCAACAATGAAATCGATGCTGATGTCCTCCCATTTCTAGGCAGGTATGCTCAACGGTTGTAGTTGTCCGGCTGCTTTTAGATGGTCGGCTTTCACTCGTTGACACGTATCACATTTGGATACATACTTCACTATTTCCCTCTTCATCCGAGTCCACCAAAATTTCTTCTTCAAGTCTTGGTACAATTTGTTACTCCCCGGATGAATAGAATATTTGGACAAATGAGCCTCGTCCAAAATCTTCTTTCGAAGTTCCAAATTGCGGGGTACCATGATGCGGTCTTTGAACCAGATCGTACCGTCATTGTCACCTCGGAAACACTTCATTTCTCCCTTCTTCATTCATTGGCGAATATGCGATATGCCCTTGTCTTCCTTCCGAGCCTCCACAATCTCCTCCCTTATGGTAGGAATGAGGGCTAGGTTGTAGAGCGCCCCATACGGAACCAACTAGAGACTTGGTTCTTCTTCCTCTATCAAGGTGATAGAAAGGATATTAATATGGGACTTGCGACTTAGCGCATCTGCGACTACATTTGCCTTTCCGGGATGGTAGTGGATTTCAATATCATAGTCTTTGATTAACTCCAACCATCTTCGTTGTCGCATATTCAATTCTTTCTGGGTGAAGATGTACTTCAAGCTTTTGTGATCGGTGTAGAGATGTAATAGGTTGCCCCATAGATAGTGTATCCACATCTTTAATGCTAGTACCATGGCAGCGAGCTCAAGATCATGAGTCAGATAATGCTGCTTATGGTTCCAAAGCTGCCGTGATCCATAAGCGATCACCCTTCTGTCTTGCATTAATACGCAGCCCAGACCAATTCCAGAGGCATCACAATAAACATCAAAGGATCTTGTTGTGTCTGGTTGGGCAAATACTGGTGCTGTTGTGAGGTGTTTTACTAATGCTTGAAAACCTTCCTCACATTCTTTTGTCCATGCATATTTCTTTCCTTTCTTCAGAAGTTCCGTCATTGGTTTAGCTATCTTCGAAAAGCTTGGGATGAACCTTCGGTAATATCCTGCTAAACCCAGGAAACTTCGGACTTCATGCACAGACTTAGGAGACTCCCATTTGAGCACTTGCTTAATTTTGCTTGGATCAACTGCAATTCCTTCGGCAGAGATGATGTGCCCTAGAAATGGCACTTGGTTGATCCAGAACTCACATTTGCTGAACTTAGCATATCACTTGTGGTCCCGCAATTGCTGAAGCACAATGTGCAAATGATGTGCATGTTCTTCTTTGGATTTTGAGTATACAAGGATGTCGTCGATGAAGACCACGACAAACTTGTCCAAATCTGGCATGAATACTGAATTCATGAGATACATGAAATGGGTCAGTGCGTTGGTTAATCCGAAGGACATGACAAGGTACTCATATAATCCATACCTCGTCGAGAATACTGTCTTAGGTATATCCTCTAGTTGAATCCTGATCTGATGATAACCATAGCGAAGATCCATTTTCGAAAATACCCGAGCACCTACCAACTGGTCGAACAGAATATCGATACGGGGTAGTGGATACTAGTTCTTGATCATGACAGCATTGAGTGGACGATAGTCCACACATAGTCTCAATGTTTTATCCTTATTTTCCACGAACAATGCAGAACAGCCCCAAGGTGATGAACTTGGATGAATGAAACCCTTTTCCATAAGTTCCTTCAGCTGCTCTTTTAGTTCTGCAAGTTCTTTAGGTGCCATCTTATACGGCTTTCTCGAGATTGGCACTGTTCTCAGTACAAGTTCAATCTTAAACTCGACATCTCTTTCTGGTGGCATACCAGGGAGATCTTCGGGAAAATTTTCTAGATACTCACATACTACTGGAATATCTTCGAGTTTATAGGCTTCGGTGTTATCAGCAGTTGGAGGCACGTGGATATTACTCTCAAGAGCGAGAGTTTGGGGAGAGTGGAGCGGATAATTTAGATATATCCTCCGAGGAATGATGTCAATAATAGCACCGTTGTATTGCAACCATGCCATCCCTAAGATGACATCTAACTTCTGATGCTCTAGTATAATGAGAGAGATAGGGTATATGTTCCCACCCAGATTAAGAGGTACCCTATGGACCATCTTATCTGCAACTACTTTTCCTCTCGGAGAACAAATCATATATGAGGTTTTTGTGGAACAGATAGGCAACTGGTATTGACTGACATAAGAATTGCTAATAAAATGTGGGAGGCACCGGAGTAAAAAAGGATGACTACAGGATGACCAATGAGAGAGAATGTACCTGTGAGTACATGTGCGCCTTTCGGAACATCCTCGATGGCGAGGTGGTGGACGTTGCCGGTTCTAGTGGCTGGCTTCATGGGCTGGTTGCGAGGCCGGTTTGCCCCCTGGTACGATGACTGTCCTCCGCTCTGTGGGCAGTCCTTGGTGAAGTGTCCCGTATGTCCACATGTATAACATGTGTACGGGTTCTGACCGGCACGGAATGGAGGATGGAATCCCGTTGCACGCGGTGGAGGTAGAGGTGCACACGGAATCATCCCTGATTGCTGTTGTGGGCGGAAATCGGTGTTGTTGAATGGGCGACCATGAAACATTGGTGGTCGCGATGGCAGTTGCCACCTCTGGCCGGATGGTGATCGATACACCATGCGGTATTTCTGAGGAGTACCTCCTCCGCTGCCCTGTGGAGCACTCCTTTTCTTCTTGTCGGAGAACAACTCCCTAGTAGCATCCTCCTGTACAATTGCGGCATTGACCATGTTGTTGAAGCTGCCGCTGTTGAACAAGGCAAGCTTGTCCTTCATCTTGGGGTTCAAACCCCGATAGAAGCATTCCCGCTTTCGATCTTCAGTATTCACATGGTCCTGAGCATATTGAGCCAAGTGGTTGAATATCTTGGAGTACTCGTAAGCACTCCTTCCTCCTTGTTTCAGCTCCAAGAACTCTTGAAGCTTCCTCCTCATAACACCGGGAGGTATGTAATGGGCGTGGAACGCCTCCCGGAACTCCTCCCAGCTCGCGGCATAGCCGACTGGTCGTGCAGCAAGGTAATTCACCCACTACGCACCAGCAGACCCTTGTAGTTGTTGGGCCGCGAACAGAGTCTTCTGATATTCGGTTACTCGTAGCAAACCGAACTTCCCTTCAATGGAGCGGAGCCAGTTGTCCACCTCCAACGGTTCATCGGCCTACATGAAGATCGGCGGGTTTTTTTACATAAAGTACGAGTATGAACTCGTAGAAAGCTGTCGTGGACCCACATCTGGTTGCCCTCCCTGATGGGACGAATGCTGGACCAAAGTCCTCAGTAACTCTGTTTGCTTGTCGCGCGAGCCAAGCACTGCGGCGAGAACCTCCGCTAGACTCCTTGGAAGTCCAGGAGGTGGTGCTGGAGGAACTCATTGCTGCGGTGTAGCAGTTGTCTCCTGGGTCGGAGATTCGCCCTCACGACCACGACTGGATCTTCCCATTTCAACCGTCGAGCGAGTACACACCACTCTGCATCTAAATGACTTAAATCAACACATGTTTTCTTTTCCTTTATCCATTTTATCATTGAGTAGTACGACTTATTGGAAAGGAAATAAGTGCATAACATTCACATATATTGATAAAGCACAAACTTTATACAAGATATATTATCTGATGACCAAGTTTACAGTAGTGTACTCCAAAACGATGGACTCCCCCTACAGATGTGCATCTCTACCATACTTGGTCCATATGAGATGTCATACACATCTTGTCATCTTAGACATAACCACTGCTATTCTTAATATGATACAAACATGGCCACAAAATGAACACGAGCAACTGTGAAACTATAAGTTGCCCCGTGACGGTAGAAATGCTGCCACATCCCACTCCAATACGTCCTACTCGACGTACTCGATTTCCTCAGGATCTTCTTCTTCCTCTTCGTCATTCGAAGTTGGTGCCACAGGTGCGGTTGCGGAAGCAAGAGTTGCTACCTCACCCACCATTGATGATGTTGCGGCAACTAAAGATTTCACATCAGCCTACAGAAGAAACATCCTCAAGTCTTCCAGTTCCTTCTTTGCATTTTTGCAACTGGCCTTCCAATCCTGAGTCTCTCCTCTGGGTTGATCCCTTTCTTGAGTCACCTCACTCAGATGTTCATCCAACAGTTGCACCTCAAGTTGACTGGCTTCCAACGCGCTTTCCGCGTGTTGTGTTTTTATGTTAGCCTCCGATCGAGCTTTAACAGCTCGGTGCCACTGATGTTCCCTTAAGTTGAGATGGCGATTTAGGGGAGCAACTGTGGCCCTAAGTGAGTCATTGGCCCCTTCAAAGTGATCCCCTCGAATCAGAGCCTGCTTCAGGTCACTCATCATTTTTCCAAGGCTAGCATGCCGATCAAGGCTCTCTTGACATGCTGATGTTGCATATGACGCTAAAATCATCTTGGGTACTTCCTCATTATGCCCCTGTGCTGCAACCATCTGACTGGCCCACTCATCACCGGCTGTACCAGCGACCTGAAAGAGCGTGAATGGAGTGCCAGCCATGGCACGGTAATGAAGTTTGCAAAACCTCATCATGGCAACACTTGCGGCATAACACCATGTGTCTTCCAGTTGAATTCCTTGCACTTGGATGGAGAAAGGAGCCCATCCAATATTCAATGGAGCAGCAGGCTCATAGATGTAAATGGTGCACCTTGTCACACCTCCGTCATCAATCTCCCTGCCCCGATAGTCCGGTATTTCACGATATCTGAATCATTGAAGCATTGCTATCAACAAATCCGGAAAACTCTTCAGAAGAGTGCACTTCGTGAAAACCCATCCGTTTGGTAAGTATACTATAGCATCAGCCATCTGTGAAAAAGATATTGGAACAATGAGAAGGTTTCCAACTCCCAAAAATTTTTAAAGCTGGAGTTGCAATCACAGTCCATTCCAGCTGACCTTCCTGTATAAATTGAAAATTTTATACAAGAAACGTAAGAACCAGGTGTGGGTTTGAATACAAAAGTTGTAGTACAATTGAAAACCTTTCCAGATTGTACTCATATAGCTCCAGGTGAGCTAGGGAATATAATCTATACAGGTTTAAAGTTGACCCAAATTTTCTGGAATTTTGACAGAACCTCCCCTGTATATGTGGTGATTTCCACAATTTATACAGGTATATCATGACAATATTTTGAGTTAATGACAAAATAAACATTGTATAACATTAAGTTAACAATCCAGTGGTAAAATATTTCGGCCATGAAACATTTGTTACATAGGTATAGTGTGCTAATTCTAAACTATGTGCCAACTGTTCAAGTTCTGATCTGCCAGAACCAAGTTTGCAACCATAGGAATTTAACACAGCTATACAAAGATTTCAGGCCACGAGTACAACACGAAGTTGATAGAGGACTTGCTAAGATTTCCATAAATGTATATATATGACCATGTCACTATTATGGATCAAAAGCTAAAGCTACCTAAACTTGACAGATGAACTGACAGTTGTTCAACAGCAGCCCTGCAGTTCACTGTTTTGAGCTCGAAATTTGAATTGCCTCCAATTCGAATCAAGAGGAACTTTAAACAACAAAACTGTAGATATGCTTCTCCCCTTTTCATATATTTATCACAATAAGGCAGAAGATTTTTCTACAGTGAGGTATAGCAAAATTACTGAGACTGGTATAATGGTAGGGTTACCTGGAGTAACTTAAGCATACCCCAAATTTCAACAGATTATCAAGCTTTTCTGCCTTGATGGTCAACAGAAAAATTGTAGAGGTCTTCGATAACTTTTCATCCATATAGCATACCACTATGTTTATTCCTAACTAACCAAGATTACAAGCTGGCGAAGTTGAGCAAACTTTAGCCAGAAATCAAGAATCTTGGTGCTAACCCAATGTCGAATCAAAACTCATTTTGCGGAGTCCAAACCTAACAGCACCTGATAGTCAGACTTTCTGAGATATAATGCATCTATTTTATTCATTTTTGGGGATGGTCAAGTATCAAAGTTGATACCGACGGTACTACATGCCTCACCAAAGAAAATACTAACCGTTATTTCCGGCTACATTTTATAGGTGGTACTAGTATCGTTCACTCGCAAACGTGTGCTACACGGGTCGCTACCGTAGTCAATGCTGCAAAAGACAAACAATCACCTTTCACAACTTCACACCTCAAGGGCGGCACGGGGAAACACACAGGCAGTAACAATAATATATACAAAAGTAATTGCATATGACTCTGGTGTGAGTCGCCCTCGAGCGATGTCATGTCTCGAGGTACATGGCTGTAATACGTCTGTACAGCAAAGACTCCCGTACGAACCGGCTTATACACGCTCGGGCATACGTGTTTCGCATGCTCCCATAGAATATGAATGATTCTAGAGAGGCATACTACCAGGTTATACACCACCCGACGCTGGGGTACCGCGTGTCATAAGTTCTCAGAAACATAGAAAGCTTCAGATACTCCTATTAATATTTTTGTGCCAAGCCACAGAAAGACTTCCATGCTACCTCTCGTATGGTGAGCTTACCGCAATTGATCCGCTTACGGTGGCGTACCTTACCTCTTACCTGACATCAAAGCGTCATTACATAATTAATAACATATAAGTTAGTTTACCACCGTTATATCTTATACTAGTAATACTCCTTATAAGGGCATATAACTAATTCCTCACTCAAATCCTAATTTTTTGAAAATATGTTCTTTCCATATAGACTGTTCCCAATGATGCTCTGATACCATGTCTATGGGGACTGGAATCCCGACCTCCAAGGATCTCATTGGGTGCTGTCGTGCGATGCGACACCCAACAGTATACAAGAATAGAACAAGAACAAATTTACAATACCAAGTCTTTATTTAAAAGCACAGCGGAAGTTTTTAAAATACTTGCAGAAGAGAAAAGAACTATACATCATAGCTACACTCTCAGCACTAGCTATGCAAAAGCAAAGTCATCCATGTCCTGGATACTTCGCACTAGCAACACACAATTCATGGCGGCATGCAGGGTTCCCACTCGGCTGTAAACCCTGGAGGGGGTGCAGCCTCTTCATCAAACACGTCATCAGTCGTATAATCTGCAAAAACTCATTAACTGCAAACATGAGCATAAGGCTCAGCAAGACCAACCCATCTCACTAGACATATGCAAGCGTGAATACTAAGCATAGGTAAGTAAAGCATAAGAACTCGCCTACAAGTGGATCCTTATAGTCATGTTTTAATTAGCACATGACATTCCACAGGCACGACACATCATAGACTCCACAATCAAACAAGAAACGCTTTGCCGATGATATGACTTGCACAAAGCACATAATGCTATTACAGGTAAAGTATGGGGAAACTGTAAACTTTTAATTGTACTATATCTAAGCCAAACAAGGTTCTCCAAGCAATTTGTAAACCAATATATCATATTCTCCTGACTTCTTTAGTATTTACTACGTCACAACGCAGTAAACAAGTGCTACTCTATTACCGCGAGGGACGGTGATTGCAATCAGGACATACCCGGAACAACACGACACATACGCTCTTTCGGATATGCCAGCGAGTACTTACAGCAGTACCTACATAACAATTCAATACTAGTCGTATATGGCCACCTTTCACAAAACACTCGAATGTCGAACCGGTCGATCCGTCACGAGCAGGAGGTCACTGCGTGGGGCGTACTCTGACGTGCCCACCAGATGATTTACACCTTGCTGCCCTCAACTCACACCTATAAAACGGAACGGGATGCCTCGACAAACCAGTATAAGGCTACGTCAGTTTACTAGAACCCATTCCTCCAGTATGTCGCCGGTACAATTCAAGCTTGTCCAGCAGGACTGCACACGAAACGGTCCTCAATCGACACAAGCAGGGCTACGCACGTGAGACCACGTCTCGCTGCATCCTACCCACTGCTCGGTCTCAATTTCATATTCATAAACCATTTTCTTATTCCAGAATCTCCCATGTGACAAAATTCCTATCTCGCGAGTAGATTCCAACTACTCGACTTCTACCGAATTCCTATGAGCATAAGCATAGCAGTGTCTACTCAATGGGCCGTAGACCTACCCAAGAATCCATAGGATTTGTGGGCCATACAATTGGATGTCAAACACCTTAAACGTAATGCACAATCATCTGAAGACGTAAGGTGAAATAAAACTACAAAACACTGTAAGGAACTTAAATGCAACCCGGGGCTTGCCTGAATGCGAGTATGAGCCTATGTTAGTTTCTGGCAGCTGGACCTCCAAAGCTTCCGGCTGCTCCTCAATTTCAGCTACTACACGATATGCATATACTAGGTATAAATGATTTTGAAAATAATTCATATGCTTGAGGTAGTGTGAATATACTAGGATAAAATAAGATAATTATCTTAATTGGCTTTGGGACTTTTATGGTAAATACTAGTGACTATCGAGAAGACTCTTGCAAAGAACAAGAAATGATCAAGGAAGTTTGTTGTTCTAAAAAATTATGGTAAGCAATAATCTTCTCTAAATTTTTGGTTGAAATTTTGGAGACGTATCATGGCTACCAGGGGTTGTACCATGTTGAGGGGGTCTCACTGGTTCTAAGAAAATTTGTTTCACAATTTTCTAAGCCTCCTACAAGTAGAAATTGATTTTTTCAAGTTTCGGTAAATTTCTGGAAATTGATTTTCCATTTTTCTCAATTTATACTACATAGAGATTTGGAACATTGATCAAACCAGTATTTTAAGTCCAAAGAGCTTCAAACATTTACTGGATATCAAGGGTATTAACAATAGTGTTCTGACCAAAATTGGAAATTTTCCAATTAACAGAACTGTGGGAATGAATTCTTTAAGCATTTTGCTTATCTGAATTATTGAGAAATTTCTATGGCTTTCATACAAATCCAAGTGCACGACTTGATAGTATCTTTCATGCTGGTTCTAAAAAAATTTATTTGGGAATTTTTGGGCAATTCTACTGGAAGTTATGAATTTTCTAAGTTATGGATTTTCTAAGTTTGGATTGAATCTAGATTTATTTTTCTATTGGAAAATTCAAATAAAGGGGCCGGTCCCACTTCATTTGAATCGGGCCAATCAGAACGGAGCCACACCGGGAGCCACAGGGTTAACCCGTGCTGTCACACCGGATCCTTGTCCACAACTGATGCCACGCGAGAGGGGTGTCGCTGACAGGTGGGACCTGCACCTTCGTCTACCTCTCGACGCGGCGGCGCCTCTCGCCGGAACCGCGGCGGTGCTTCACCGGACATAGGTGCGTCGACCTCCTTTCGGCCTTGCCGTGATCGCTCAACCATAAAATCGACCGCACAAGCCGATGGTGGTGTCCAATCACGTCGGCGATGGCCGGAGACGGCGGCGCGACGGTGACGGCGGAGCTAGGGTTTCGGCCTTCATCAGAAATGCTCGGAAATGGCTCAATAGGCTCGAGAAAAGGTCGGGAAGGTTCCTGGAAGTACCAGTAGTATGATTTGGGGGTCAGATTGGGGGGACATCGCCGGCAAAGCTAAGCTCGACAGCGAGGTACAAATTTTCAACCGGCGGTCATGAAAACTCAAAATCTGACCTCGTCTCTCGATGTCTTCCTCTCAATTTTTGTGAGGTGATGCACCTGGAGATCTAGGAGATAATACCTTATTGGATTGACAATTAATCGTACATAGAAACAGAATTTAACCGGTAATCTATTGATATCGGTATGAACTGTTTTGGAGAAAACTTGATATAAGGGAGCTAGGAAGCATGATAGTGGCTGAAACTTCACAAGAAGCATCTAGGTACCTTTGCGCACCTTATTGCTTCAAAGAGGGAGATGGAAACATGCTTGAAGTGGTATGTCCTCGTGGAACAGAAAGTTCCCCTAGCGGCTTCACCCGCGAGTGCCGAGGAAACTTCGAAATACCGCACATATAAGCAGGGAATCAAACAAAGGACTGGACGGGAAGGAAGAGCAACTAGTTAAGCCACCTTTTGCTGTTGGAAGCACCGTGATTCCTTGTGTCATTGGGCCGACGCATTAGGAACGGCAGCGGCAATGCGGTGCAGTGGCAGAAATGGAAAAACAGAGGCGAGTGCGTCGGTGTGTGTCCACTTCGACCAGGGGAGGGTTTTTATAGCTCGGGGAGGAGTAGGAGGCACGCCATGAAGCAGGCAGACAAGCAGCTCCGTGGTGCCTTGCATGCGGCGCGGTGTCGAGCAGAGGAGCGCCAGAAAAACGGCGTGCAGAGCAGCCCGAGTTTGTCCCACTGACTGGTGGGTCCAACGACCCTTATCCTTGCCCTTTCTCTGCAGACTTCAATTCCCTTAACAAACTTGGTCCAAAAATTCTAGATTTTTGTGGGGAGGCTCAAATAAATATCTGGAATTTGATTCTGCAATTGGATTTCGAATTGGAGCAAGTTCCAATTGAATTTCAAATTTGAATTTGAATTTGATTGGAAGTCAATGGGGTCCTGATTTAAATAGCAAATGAGTTCCAAAAAATTTTGAAACTATGAGAATAAGTCAAGCAAGTAATGATGACCATGATGGTGTGTTCAATTCTTGATGTTCAATTAAGTTGAACAGCATTCAAAATTTGAGTCTCAAATAAAATAGCAAATGGAGTTCATAGTTTATGAAACTTTGCAGGAAGTCTATTTGGAATATTAGTAAACCATAGAAAAATTTATGGCCTATGAATTGAATAATTTTGGCAGGGCCAAATATACAGTAGTATATTCAATTTGCAATTAATTTGAATATAGATTGGGTACTGCATATTAATTTGACCTAGGATTCTCCATTCAAATAATTCCAAACTTTGAAGAGAGGTCAAAAGAATTTATCTAAGATTATTGGTGAAGTCCATTCCTCATGTTAATAAAATTTAAGCATGAGTGGAATAAAAGATTTGATGACATCAAGTTCATGTATCCCACCATAAGTTCATGTGCATAACCATGATGGATCTCTACTATGGTTGATAATAAACTTTTAGCTGAACTTTATATGAAGGACAAAGTGGGATTTCACAGCGTCTTCCCGCACGTTGGTCGGTAAAGCCTTCCGGCATTGTTTTTACTGGCCTACAGCACTCCAGGATGCAACCAAGCTAGTGAAGAAATGCAAAGCATGCCAGTTCCATGCAAAGCAAATTCATACACCAGCTCAACCTCTACAAATGATACCTCCTACATGGCCATTTGCTGTGTGGGGGATGGATATCTTGGGACCTTTCCCAAGAGCCGTCGGAGGTTACAAGTTCCTGTACGTCGCAATCGACAAGTTCACCAAGTGGTCGGAAGTAACTCCAGTTGTGACAATAAACAAGAAATTAGCTATCAACTTCTTGCAGTCCATAGTATGTAGATTTGGAGTCCCAGACAAGATCATAACTGATAACGGGACCAATTCACAAGATCTGCATTCCAAGGATATTGAGAAGACCTCGGCATCCAACTCAGCTACGCTTCCATAGCTCACCTGGCAAGCAATGGCCAAGCTAAGAGAGCAAATGCAGAAATCCTAAAAGGACACAAGATGCGCACATATGAGCGCCTGAAAAAACATGGAGCCAACTGGATTGAAGAGCTTCCGCCCACCTTGTGGGCAAACAGGACAACTCCAAACCCGTCAACTGGAGAGACACCCTTCTTCTTGGTGTACGGAGCTGAAGCAGTCCTTCCTCCGGAAATCACCTTGGGGTCGCTCCGGTTCCGGACCTTCGACAATGCCACGCAGTACCAGCTCCGACGTGAAGACCTAGACCTCCTTGAAGAGGGAAGGTGCCGAGCAGCTGTTCGGAATGCCTGATACCGCCAAGCTCTTTGGCACTATCACCAAAGGCATGTTCACAGCCGACAGCTCGAGGAAGGCGATGTGGTGCTACGGAGAATACAAACTCGAGAAGGGTTAAACTAACTCTCCCCCAGCTGGGAAGGACCCTTCCGAGTGATCAAAGTACCCTGTCCCGGATGCGTTTGCTTGGCAACCGAGGATTGGACACTGCTCCCTAATCCTTGGAACATTGAGGACCTCCGTATGTTCTATGCTTAATATCACAGAGGTGAGTCTGTACTTACGTGTGATGTAGGTTATAGCGTCATTGTACAGAGTCGGGTAGCTCCTCTGGGAGGATAGCCGGACCATCCCCGGAAGGTCCGCAAAGTCTAGGCAACACTTGACACAGTCTCAGAACTAAAAGTGTAGCTAGCTATCTTGGGTCAAACGAGAAACACAACACACTTAGCCTGGTTCCGTACCCTAAGAGTGTACTTGTTTCCCCTGTACCCCGGACCTATAATGAAAGACATCATTATGTGAAAACAGACTCCACGTGCATTTATTTTGTACAGGCTCAATCTTTTTTATTTTTCTCTTTCTTGTCTATAACAAAGTCGTGCAATTCTCAAGAAACTTTAGCTCGAGCAATTCATGTATAATTCAAGTTGCATTGTTAATTCTTCTAGGTCTAAATATTGTTGAATGGCCTACTCGCCTGAATGTCACCAAGCCAATCTAGGTCTGGAGTGTGCCATCGACTTAGCCTGGTCCTGCACCCTAAGTACATCACTCTACCTACACCCCGGCAGGCCGAAGTAAGGCGAGTCCAGAAACGATCGGACCTCAAGAAAACAAGCCAATGCAGTTGATTGTATATAGAATTGCGTTCGACCTAAAAGTTTATTTTGGGAATAATAAGACGCAAACGAGTTATAGATGAGAAATGTACTTTACTGTTTTTATTGACTTCAGTGTGCAGGAAAAATAAAGATCTCATGATGATGGTGGATGAAGCCGTAGCTATCAAAGCTCCGACACATCCTAAGGTGGTCCGCTGTCAATGCTTCAAATGTTGATAGTAGGCGTCGCCAGGGCTACCAAGCTCCGGCAAATCCAGGGGGCCAGCCGTCAACGTGAAGAAAAGATGGTGGGAAGACTCCCCAGTGGGGTCAGCTGTCGATGCACCGCGTGTTGACAGTGGTCGCTGCCGGAGCTACCAAGCTCCGACAACCCTAGAGGACTAACTGTAGACGCTCTACGTGTTGACAAGGGTCACTGCCGGAGTTACTAAGCTCCGACAACCTCAGGGGGCCCCTACTATCGATGACTTCAGACCTGAAAACTACAAGTTTGAAGCACGCAAGTCTTCAACAAAATGCTACATCCTCTTGGTACATGTTCACAATCAAATTGTGTACATCTACCAGGGGGCCAAGTGGGACAAAGGAGTTGAAGACAAAAAATGAAATTCATAAAATTCTTGGATTTCATTAATCTAGAGACAAGAGATTACAAAATTGAGGAAAGGAAGAGAAGATACAAGCAGCAGATATAAAGAGAAAGTCCTAAATCCTATGGAAGAACAAGGCGACCTTCTGGGCAACCTCCGACAAGCTAGCCTTGGCGGCATCTCACTCTCCGTCGATGGGACCTTCAAGCACCGAATCTAATGGGAAGTGAGGATCCCGAATTGTGTAGCACGTCAGCATGTACTCTGCGATGTTCTGCGCAAGTGATTTCCCTTTAGTCTCCAGTTGATCCGCGATGACATCGCCCATCTTGTTGAGTTTGCTGCCCGTCGAGCTCAACGCCTTCAACGCCAGATCCAGCTCTGGCTCCGGATCATCCATGCGCACCAGACTGAAGCCCAGCGGCGTCAGCGCATCATTGGCTTTGCCCAAGAAGTCCGATAATTGTTGGGACTATGCAGCACTTGAGCCTCGCATTTCTTCCAAGGACCGCTTGGTCGCCGCAAGCTCAGAATCCTCCCGGGCAAGGTGCTCAACTTCTGTGGCGTTCTGCAAAATATTTTCAACAACTTGCCTTTTGAGTTTACCAAGCTTC
The DNA here is from genome assembly GCA_036927565.1 of Tuctoria greenei. NCBI lineage: Eukaryota > Viridiplantae > Streptophyta > Magnoliopsida > Poales > Poaceae > Tuctoria > Tuctoria greenei. Next base: position 13,043,577 of record JAYESD010000012.1, on the reverse strand, counting down.
TCTTCCCGGAGGTGGATCTTGTTCCGGCGGTCGACCAGGTATTTCTCCCGGCCCCACACTTTCTTCTCCCTGGCAGCAATTTCATTCTCCCTCTTGGTGAGGTCTTGTCCCAGCTGCCAGGCCTTCTTCTCCTCTTTCTCGCAGCGCTCCTCTAGCTTCATGGTGCGCTCTGCAGGGCTCTTGTCACCTAGAGTCAGCCTCTGAGTAAGCTCCTCCTCCCTCTTCACGAGGTCATCACGTAGCTCTAGGAGTTTTTTCTCTTCATTTTCGAGCTTTTTCTCCCACTCCTCAATAGCCTCCCAACGCTTGACGAGGCTGTCGTGGATGGCGCTGAGCTTCTCTTGGCGGTCATTCGCTGCTTCATTAGCAGCCACGGCCCATTCATGGATTGCCCGGGACTGGTTGTCGAGGGATCGTGTCATGCTTTCCCTCTCATCCAGCTGACCCCAGAACTCCAACCGGACCTTCTCCCTTTTCACCCACTCCTTGTCATCGGCCAGCCTTGTCTGCGCCAGCTTGGTCTCGAATTGGAGCCAGTTGCGCCACCTCCTAAGGGTTTGGAGCTTCTCTTCGAGGGCCTTGCTGTCGTGGTAAAAGGCCAGCTGGACTAGACAAAGGCTAGAGCAGGCGTTGTCGATAGACAGCGACAAAGGGATTGGCTCCGGACCTGCCGGGGTCTTCTTCACTGGCTCCAGCGGGTTCTCCATAACAAAAACCGGGTCCCACTCTACAAGAGCGGTCCCCTGAGCTTCTACGGCACTAGGGCTGCCCACTAGGATAGCCTCGGCCGCCGCCGAGGAAGGTCCTGCAACAGAAGTTCCTACCTCTAGAGTTAGCTCCGAAGGTCCTGCCGCCAGGTCATCAGCAGCTGGTCCCTCAGGCGGGGGACCGGCGACTTTGTCTTGGCACCCTGGCTCAGGCGCGGGTACCTCCGGAACCACCACTTTCGGGGCAGGCGTTGAAGATTCGGCCATAGCTGAGGCCACATCCGGCTCCGGTGCTGGTGCCTCCTCCGCCGCTGGTTCAGGCACCGGCGCTTCAACCTCCACCGGCTCGGGCGCCGACACTTCTGCGACAACCGGCTTAGGAGCCGGAACTTCACCAACACCCGGCTCCACCGCCGAGGCTTCAACAACATCTGGCTCTAGGGCCGGAACTGCAGCTACCTCCGGCTCTGAGGCCAGAGCGTCCCTCATCTCAGCATCCAAAGTCGGAGCTTCCACCTCCGAAGCTGGTGTCACTGGTACATCTTCATTCCCGTGGTCCGGCGCTACCACGGGAGCTTCAGGGGATGACTCGAGGTCAAGGACCACGACAGCTAGCGCCGGAGCTGCCGCGGCCTCAGCCACCTCTTAGGGCGGAGCTGGAACTGGAGTCGGAGCCCTCGTCTGCGCAGCATTAGCCGCTGGCGCAGAACCGGAGCTCCAACCCCTTTCTTGGGTACCCTGTGGATGAAGGACAAAGAAACTCAAAATATGATTACAACAAAAACAATCAACTGAGGTAAAAAGTCAAATTTACCTTGGAAGGCTTCCGCTCCAGCTAGTGCGGAACCTCTTCACCGGACGCTCAGGATCGGACCCTATCGCCGCTGGCATTGTAGCTCCGGAAGGCTCCCCGGAGCTTGCTGCCGCCATCAGCGACATCTTGGTTGAGGCCCCCCTCGACTGAGAAGGACCCTCGGACCTAGAACCCTTAGCAGGCCCTGGTACCGGAGTCACATGGCCGGAGCTGGCATCCGGAGGAGACGCCGATGTTGGAGTAGGTGTCGCCATTGAAGAGCTCCCCCGCCGGGGAGAAGGAGCTGTCGTGGAAGGAGCAAGTCTGACGGATCTCCCATCAGAGTGCTTCAACTTCCTCTTGCGGCTCGAGGGCTCGGCCAACTCCTTGCCCTTGCGTATGACTTCATCTCTTATCTTCGGGGCGGGATCGGAGCCACCTTCTGAAGCTCCGGTGATCGCCACCCCAGAGGTCGATTGCCTCTCGATCAGGCCCAAGTCATCTAATAGCGACATCTTCCTCCGGAGCTCTCTGCACTCCTCTGGTATCATATTCAGAGGAAGGAAGGCTGCCAGTGGAGACACGTCGCCAGGGCCGATGTTCCTAGGCTGGAACTTCTTGACATGGGTCTTCATGGCTTCACCGTTCAAGTTGGTGACCAAACCAACCTCAATGCGGTTGGTGTCCATCTAACTATTGAAGGCCCAGGCAGGTCGCCCCCTCGCCCTCAGTAGGGCCCACCTGTTCATCAAGAAGTTTCCGAAGACCATGTGGGGGGTCACCCCACCTTCGACACACTCCTGGATTCTGTCCAGAATGGGCTTGTACTCCCTCGACAGCTCCGGCACATCACTCCAAATGTCGGTGTCGACGTGGGGGAGGCCTTTAGGCAGTTCCATCCTCTCGTGTCCCTTGACGGTGATGACCACCCAGTCTTTCTTCCAGTCGTCCCACTTGCCGGAAGGAATGGACCTCAAGTACTTGAGGGGGGAGTTTTTGCGCTTCACGAAGTAGTAGAAGACGATGAACTCATCACTCTTTCTGGTGGGGTGGATAGTGAAGAAAGTCCGGAACAGCTCCACACAAGGGGGCACACCCACCCACATCTCGCAAAAGTGGACTAAAGTCGCCACCAGCAAGATTGAGTGGGGGCGAAGATGGTGGAGCTGCAGACCATAGAAATCTAGCAGCATCAGAAAAAAAGTGGAGAATGGTGGGATCAAACCCGCCATGGCGTACCCAAGGAAGTACACCATATCTCCGGCTCGCTCCTTCTCGATGGGAAGCTTGCCGCAGCGAATGTCATTGTCGAAGGAGTCACTGGACCAACCCATGTAGGTCCGGACCCTAGACAACTCCTTCTTGCTCCCAATGCGGCTCTTGGGGAGTCCCAACTTCATCACAGCACAGTGGGGCGAGAGATGAAAAGCAAGCGAAAGTTTGGAGGATTCGATCGCAAGTTCAAATGAAGGCGTAATCCCCAAATGGTGCGCGCTTTCCTTCTTAAGTAAGCCCCCACAATGCTTGGATGGAAACCGCAGAGGAGCCGACGATACAGTTCAAAAACTTCACCCTGCCAATGACAAGGGGGCCCAGGGCCACCCTGACGATCAAGTCGAGTTCCTTACCCCAGGCGAACAGTTGTCATCATGTGAGGCGGAAAGCCCGAGGGCGGCGGCCTGACAGGGCGCGCAGAACCGATACGGTTTTCTTATCAGGAACCGACGACCTTCAATTGTGTGAGATCCGCACGCTCAGATCTCACCTGCCGCATCCTGGATATACCATGCGACGATGGTTTAACTGTGAACTACTGCCAACGGCACATGCAAAGACCCTTGAAGACACGGCTCAAAAACCGAAGGATGGACCCACCTCCGGCAGAACGACTCCATCCAAAAGGTCTCTCCCAGAGGTGGGCCTAGGGGGCCACTGTCGGTACCATGTGTACTGGATACCCTTTGGGACTGCAAAGAATGCTAAGGAACTCCACATATCTGAGTTGAAGCCTCCGAAGTCCCCACGTGTCATACGGAATCAGACCTGCCTTCCCTCTATGGTTAGTCCTAGTGCCACCACGTGTATCCTAAAACCGGAGCTACATTCCTTACCTGGGAAAGCTCCAGACTAGATACCCGTGTGGTACCCCCGGACCTAACCCCCGACAGAGGGAATCTCTGGTACCGACATGTGTACAACAACACTGGATCTACTCGTCCAAGACAGTAAGCTCTGGAGCTGCCAAGCGTCCAACCGTCGGACCTTCAACCTCAACATGCAGAGTGGTGGACTTCCAATGGCTCGGACCTTCAAGGGACAATTAAAGACTTCAAGACCCGATTAAGTGTCATTAATGCTATCTTAATGACACACAATCAGAGAGGCCTTAATGCCAGTAACTCCACTGTCAAGGCGCGTTACCACACTATTAAGGGTAATTAAGCTCATTGATTGTGTATTAAACGTTAGTAACCGCTAGGGCCACATGTTGGGTCAGGCTAACGATGTAACGACCAGTCCTTGTACTATAAAAGGACTAATCAAATAATACATAAAGGGGGAGACTCCCAGACACGCCCACGCACGCCTAGGCGAGTCACTCTAGTCATTGATACTCAAGCGCTCAGACGCTCAATACAACAACAACACACCCCGTGGCGTAGGGTATTACGCTCACGCGGCCCGAACCATGTAAATCCTCATGTCAACTCACCACTTTGTTCTGAATCTCTGCGCGCCCACAACCGAACTATAAACTCCGCGGGCTGCCAACAGTAGTACCGGGAGAATTGCAGGAATCACACTCCGACGGTTTCCATGACCATTTGAAATTCAAACATTTGGTGGGGACGTGACCAGTTTTGTTGATCGGTGACGTAAAATTGTCGGGGGTCCCAAGAGGCCGGACTAGTTCATGGTATACGGTCGGACTAGTCCGGGTTTGGGCTGTTTACAAAAGCTAGATGTCGGGACCCCTATAAAAAGGGGACCCCTGGCCCCTATTTGATAACTCTTGAACCCGAGCGCTGCCACAACAGTCCTTTAGCCTTCCAAAGAAGTCTACTCATCCTACTTGCCCTATAAGACCAAATCTTGAAGAGATTAGAGTTTGGGAACGAGAGTGAAGGAAGACCATCGTGGTTTGGCTCTCGGTTTGATCTCTTGCACATGGTGTTGTATTTTGTGGCTTGTGTAAGTTGATCTTCGTGTTCTCCTTGCTGTATTGATTCGTGTGAGCCTCAACTTTTGAGCAGCCCCAAGAAACTTGGTGATTACCCTTTGATACAGTGGAAACCAAGTTGGCCATTGTGGTGGCTTGGTGAGAAGAGGGTCAAGTGAGACCCAGTCCTTGTGTGGACTTCTCAACGTGGATGTAGGCTTCTTTGTGGAGCTGAACCATGGTATAAATCATGTCTCCCTTGTCGCTTTATTTTTCGTAATCACTAAAATTGCTATTAGGGTTCATATCATTCTTCATATTGATCTTTGTTGAAATCTTGTAACCTAATTGCTTACACTTGTCAATCTAAGTTGTACTAGGTTACTAGACATTGCATCCATCTTTCGTGAACCTAAATTCTACAAATAACTTGCAGAAATCAAGTTTTTAGGTTTTCACCCTGTGCTGAGCGGACTAGTTCGGCCCTGTCCATAGAAGTCCGGCCTCAAGAATTTAATATTGTTTGATTAATCCATTTCAGGTCATATTGCCTATTCAACCCTCCCCCCTCTAGGCGACTTTCAAATGGTATTAGAGCAGGACTCTCCACCAAGAGTCTAATCACACGGGGAGGAAATGGCCGGAAGGGGTGACAACGAGGTCCCTGTGATCGTTGATGACGACAAGATGAAGAACGTTGATGTTCTTCAAGATGATCCCAGTGACGATGAGGAAGTGCGTCTACTCAAGGCGTGACTTCGTGAGAAGCTAGGTCTTCCCAAGAAGGAGACCAAAGCGATCGAGCCCATCAACAACAACAATGGGAGTAGTTCACAAGACTACTCCCGATATCCTTACAACTATGAGCAATTAACCAATAGCAATCATTACCTCCCCAATTTGATGGAAATGACTACTCTATGTGGAAGCATAACATGAAGATGCATCTCATTTCCTTAAACCCTAGTTTGTGGCAAATTGTTTTGACAGGTGTTCATCTTCCTAAGAATGAGGAAGACGTTACCCTAGAGCAAGTGGTCCTACTCCATCACAATGCTCAAGTTCGAGTCATCACCTCCTCATTTACTCGAGAGGAGTTCAATTAGATTGAAGGGTTGGAGGTGGTGAAATAAATATTGGACACGATCAAAACGACACATGAGGGCAACCGTGTCATTAGGGAGGCCAAGATCGAGATGATTGAAGGAGAACTTGGGAGATTCACTATCATGGATGGTGAGTCTCCACAAGACATGTACAACTGTCTCAAGACTCTCATCAACAAGAGTCAATCTTATGGAAGCACCCTGTGGACGGACCACGAAGTGGTGAAGAGGATGATTCTGGTATTCATGCCTAGGAATGTCACTCTTTGCTCACTAAATTGTGAAAGTCTAGGATTCCATAAAATGACTCCCGAAGAAGTGCTAGGAAGAATCATCAACAATGAGATGATAGAGCAAGAGGCTATGTTCTACAACGATCTACAAAAGCTCTCCTCCTCCAAGAAAAGAGATGTTGCATTCAAGGCAACATCCTCAAGATCTCAAGAAAAAGGAGAGAGTGATGAAGAGAGCCACGACACCAATGAGGAAGAGGCACTCTTCATCAACAACTTCAAGAGGATGTTTAGAAGAAGGAGAGGAGCTACCATCGCGAAGGCAAGAGCAAGGACAAGCCCAAGACAAGATCAAAGAGGGTTTGCTACAATTATGGGGAATACAGCCACTTCATTGTCGATTGCCCACATGAAGAGAACAAGAATAAGAAGGAGGGCATGTCTCAAGAGAAGAAACAATTCAAGAAGAAGAAGCATCAGGACATGCCCACCTTGGGAAGGAGTGGGATTCAATTGAAGAATCCTCCTCCAATGAAGAAGAGAAGATAGCAACTATTTCTATGAAGTAGTCAACCACGAAGAACAAGCTCTTCCCCAACTTGGAGAATTCAAAGCCAACTTGCCTCATGGCAAAGGAGAGAAGAAAGAAGGTTATATCTAAATCATCCTCTTCAATTTCTTCTTATGATGATTTTGATAGTAGTGGTGAAAATGAATATATGCTTATAGATATGATTAAGAGTACCTTGAAAAGGTTTAACTTGTTAACGGATGAAATATTTGAGAAGGAAGAGCTCATCAACCGTCAAGAGGACATGCTCATCCAACAAATGGAGAGATGTCAAGAGTTTGAGGAGCTCTTGGAGCTTGAAAAAGAAAGAAGCAAGGCACTTGAGCGTGAACTCGCTTTGAGCAAGGAAACTTGCTCAAACCTTGAGAACCACAATTGTGCTAAATGAAGAACTTGTTAGCTTAACAAAAGTTAATAATATCCTTGAAATGCAAGTGGAGTCTATCAAGGTCAGTGCACCTTCTTCCTCTAAAAGCCCACCTTCCACAAATGTCAAATCGGAAATATCACAACCTTGCAAATGTTCAAACTTGATTCTAAAACTTAAATATGAGCTTAAGTTGGAACAAAACAACCAAGCACCAAAAGGTGGAATCTTTGAGAAGGAGAAGATGACATATGCACGTAGTCATATACCAACACAAGACAACCCCTTGTCAAGGATGGTCTTGGCTATTCTAGAGAGAGGAGGAAAAACGTCAAAACTCCCAAGATGGCAAAAACATGATTGTTTTTTTCAAAGGAAGTTCATATAACAACAAGGGAAAGAACATTTCTACATCTCCTAACATGCCTAAGAAGGAACCTCATCCATTATTCCATGATTTTGATGCCTCATATGTTTTATTAAGGAACAAGTTTGGAAAGGCTTATGCTAGGTATGTTGGCCCACACAGCAAGAGTCCAAAACATTGTGTGTGGGTGCCCAAGTGCCCTTTGACTAACATAAAATAACCCAACACCGCTTGGGTCCCTAAAGCCAAGGCTTAACTCCCTTTTGTAGGCATACTCCTCTGGTGGAACCAAGTGGGTTCTTGATACTGGATGCACAAATCATATGATCGTAGAGAGGAAGATGTTTGTGGAGTATGAGGAGAATGAAGATCCAAGTGAAGGGATCTACTTTGGGGACAATAGCCAAGGGAAAATCCTTGGCACTGGTAAAGTTGCTATATCCGCTAATCATACTCTTTCCAATGTTTTACATGTTGACTCCCTTGATTATAACCTCTTCTCCATATCACAACTATGTGACAAAAGTTATAATTGTCTTTTTACTAATGAGGGTGTGACCGTCACAAGAAGAAGCAATGACTCAATTGCTTTTAAGGGTGTACTCAAAGGAAAGCTCTATCTTGTGGATTTCTCCGCGGATAAAGCCCAACTCGATACATGCTTAATTGCAAAAACCAACATGGGGTGGCTTTGGCATAGAAGACTAGCCCATGTTTGGAAGAGGAATTTGCAAAAACTTCTTAAGGGCGAGCACATCCGTGGTTTGAAGAATGTTGTGTTTGAAAAGGATAGGCCATGCAACACATGCCAAGCCAGAAAGCAAGTTGGAGCTCAACATCCATCCAAGAACATCATGATGACAACAAGACTATTGGAGCTTCTACACATGGATCACTTCGGTCCAATCGCCTACATAAGCATTGGCGGTAACAAATATGGTCTTGTAATTGTTGATGATTTTTCACGTTTCACTTGGGTGTTCTTTTTGCATGATAAAAGTGAGACTCAAGGTGTCCTCAAGAAATGCTTGGGGAGAGCTCAAAATGAGTTCTCCTTAAGTATCAAGACCATAAGGAGTGACAATGGCACCGAATTCAAGAACACTCAAGTTGAAGAGTTTTTGGATGAAGAAGGCATCAAGCATGTTTTCAATAAATCCTAAAGAATTGTTGAAGATTTCTTGGCCCCCTACCCCCCTCAACCAAATGGGGTGGCCGAGAGGAAGAATAGGACCCTCATCGAGATGGACAAAACCATGCTTGTCGAATACAAGACATTGGACCGGTTTTGGATGGAAGCGGTTAACACCGCTTGCCATGCCATAAACCGGTTGTACCTTCACTGCATCTTGAAGAAGACGTCTTATGAGCTTCTAACCGGTAACAAACCCAACATCTATTATTTTCGTTTTTTTGGGAGCAAATACTATATTCTCAACAAGAAGCCTAGGACTTCGAAGTTCCCTTCTAAGTCTGATGAGGGTTTCTTGCTTGGTTATGACTCAAACACTTACGCCTATTGTGTTTTCAATAAATCCTACAGAATTGTTGAAGTAGCACGAGACATAGTGTTTGATGAGACTAATGGCTCCCGAGTGGAGCAAGTTGATCGTCATGTGCTAGATCAAGAAGAAGCTCCACAAGTGGTGATAGGAAGGATGGCACTTGGAGACATTTGACCACAAGAACAAGCTCAAGACTCAAGTGATCATCCCACACATCAAGCAAACTCTTCCTCAAATAATCAAGCTCAAGTCCCCCAAGATGCGCTCCAAGAAGATGAAAGTGGAGGCATCAATCAAGGGGGAGACGAAGAAAATGAGGAAGATGAAGATGAAGACCCAAGACCTCAAGCACCTCACCCAAGAGCGCATCAAAGCGTTCAACGGGACCATCCCGTTGACAATATCCTTGGAGACATATCCAAGGGGGTAACTACTCGATCTCGTGTTGCAAACTTTTGTGAACATTACTCTTTTGTTTCTTCTTTGAAGCCTCACAAGGTTGAAGAAGCACTACGAGATCCAAATTGGGTGATGGCCATGCAAGAGTAGCTCAACAACTTTGAAAGGAATCAAGTATGGGAGCTTGTGAAGAGGTCAAACACGAATATTGTGGGCACCAAGTGGGTGTTCTGCAACGAGCAAGATGAACACGGGGTGGTTACAAGGAATAAAGCATTACTTGTGGCTAAGGGGTACTCACAAGTCGAAGGTTTGGATTTTGATCAAACCTTTGCTCCCGTAGCTACGCTTGAATCAATTAGTATATTACTTGCCTTTTGCTACTCACCATGATTTTAAGCTATACCAAATGGATGTCAAGAGTGCACTCATTAATGGTCTAATAAAAGAAGAGTTGTGTGTGGAGCAACCCCTCGGATTTGAAGATCAAGAATTCCCAAACCATGTCTACAAATTGTGTAAGGCTCTCTATGGCCGCAAACAAGCTCCTAGAGCTTGGTATGAGTGCCTTAGAGACTTCTTAACCAAAAACGGATTCAAATTTTGGGAAGACGGACTACATTTTATTCACTAAGCATTTCAATGATGAATTGTTTGTTTGCCAAATATATGTCAATGACATTATATTTGGTTCTACTAACAAATATTTTTGTGATGAGTTTTCCAAGATAATGAACGAGAGGTTTGAGATGTCTATGATGTGGGAGTTGAACTTTTTTCTAGGTTTTCAAGTGAAGCAACTCAAGGAAGGCATGTTCATTAGTCAAACAAAGTACACGCAAGATATAGTCAGGAAGTTTGACATGGACAAAGCCAAACCCATCAAGACTCCAATGGGAACCAATGGACACCTCGATCTCAATAAAGATGTTCCAAATGTGGACCAAAAGGTATATCGGTCCGTGATAGGTTCATTGCTTTACTTATGTGCATCTAGGCCCGATATCATGCTAAGTGTTTGTATGTGTGCTCGATTTCAAGCTCCTCCAAAGGTGTGTCATTTGACCGCCGTTAAGAGAATTCTTAGATATTTGGTTCACACACCAAGCCTAGGACTTTGGTACCCTAATGGCTCTAAGTTTAACCTAATTGGATATTCTGATGCGGATTATGCGGGGTGCAAAGTAGATAGAAAGAGCACCTCCGGGACTTGTCAATTCTGGTAGATCCCTAGTGTCTTGGTCCTCAAAGAAACAAAATTCCATTGCACTTTCCACAGCCAAAGCGGAGTATGTCGCCGTCGGAATTTGTTGTGCACAACTTCATTGGATGCGACAAACTCTTAGGGACTATGGCATAAACTTGCGCCATATCCCCCTCCTATGTGACAATAAGAGTGCCATCAAAATAGCCCACAATCCAGTTGAACATTCAAGGACCAAAACATCGATATCCGCCACCATTTCTTGAGAGATCACTCCATCAAAGGAGACATAGCAATCTCCCATGTGAGAACCAAAAACCAATTGGCCAACATTTTCACCAAGCCCACTAGATGAGCAAAGATTTTGTGAACTTAGGAGTGAGCTCAATATCTTAGATTCTCGAAATGTGGCTTGAATCCTGCACATCTGATTGTTACTTGTATGTGCTTTAAAATTCACACATGCTTGCAAAAAAATATTTCCCCTCAATTTTCTACAAAACTAATTTGAAATTATTGAATCTTTGTGAATTATGGTCATTGTTTGGTTGTTGATTGCTTACTGACCATGTTTGCAATGATCTTTTGTGAAAATCTAGTCCAAAAGGATCAAACCTCCGATAAAAACCCATTATATATGTGTTTTAAGCCTTTAGACCGGACTAGTCTGCCCCTCTGGTCAGACAAGTCTGGCTCATCAGAATAGTCTGGACCTAGTCCGCCTACTGGACAAGTCCGGGTACTCAACTTGACTAGTCCGGCCCCTGGGGAGTTAACCTCCCTCGGGAACCCACGACCTCCTCACTCTCACTCAAATGCTCTCTCACCTCAAAACTCGAAAACCGCACCCAAAATCGACTATTTTCGATTTCCCTATACCAAATTTGATTACAATCCGTGGATTGAAGCCCCAAGGTGCGTGGGAATTCTTTTAGGTCTTTTGATAGAAACTTATTCACAAAAGTTGTTCTTTATGTCATTGTGATCATATCCCTGAAATATTGTGGTCGGATCCGTAGATTTAGCAAAAATCCTCCAGATTAGGGTTCTTACTGTGTGCACCAAAATAGTCCGACCACAGGGTGGACAAGTCCGGCTCATGCTGACTAGTCCGGCCCTTGGGCGTACAAGTCTGGATTACACAGTAAAATCCTAAACTTGATCGATTATGTGAACTCTAATGCAATATTCCACTTCATTGGACTCATAGGCTCTCTTCTACATCACTTCTCAGGGACGATGTCGGATTCCAACTACACGCCCCTATCCGGTCCTGAGGCCAAGGCAGGGAGGCAAGAACACTATCGTCAAGCTCGAGAGGAGCGAGATCTTGCTATAGCTCTCCTCGAATCGCAGGCTGAAGCAAGGAGAGGCACACAACTCAGCTGCTGCAGAGATTGCCCTAAGGAAGAAAAGACATGTGACCATGGGTGACAAAGCAAGAACTCAGGAGGCTAGGAGTTCCAAGGACAAGGGCAAAACATCAGTTGAGGAGGCACCCAAGAAGACGACTCCTGGTGTTAAAAAGCCTACAAGCAAGGCTAAGAAGGGACCCTCTCAACCCATCGGTCCTTTGATGATGTCCTAACGTGCCAGGAACCCTAATCACCAAGCTGCTTTCAAAGCTAACATTTTCAGAAGCAAAGGGGCTGAGAAGGCCATGAAACTCAGATTGGTTAATGTCTATCAATGCGAGAGGAGCACCGCAGACCCTCGCTTTTGGTGTGATTTCCATTGTAACTACTATAGGACGGTCTATATGTCCAAGCAGACTCCAGTGACAGATGCCCAATGGATTGGTTGGGAGTATATAGCACAGAAGGATCATTTGGCCTTCAATGCCATTATTGAGGCCATAGAACGCCATGGATTGAAGAATATTATGACATTTCAATATGACTGGAATGTTGAAGTCATTGCACAATTCTACCGCACTGTCTACTTTGACACCGATGGAGATCGGAGGATCACTTGGATGACTCATGGAGAGCAATACACTACTACTTATTCGGAGTTTTCTCATATTCTTGACATGGAGGATCAACTTGAGAATGAGATTATTTTTCCAACCTCAAGGTAGTTGATCGAGATACCTTGGATTACATGTATCCAAGTCATGCAGTTTATGAGATCGAGCACATTCGCAACATCAAGCCCTTCTATAATGTCCTTAGCCGTGTGCTCTGAAAGACAATTGCCCCCAAAGATGGAGATGCGGGCATCATTCAAGGAAAATTGAGGCACTTAATGGTGCTCATTGATGGAGATGTTCGATTCAATGTGGTGGATTACAACTTTGATGACATCTTCAATATTTCTCACACCCCCAACCGATCATGTTGTTATGCTCCTTATATTATGTTCATCATTGAGAAGGTGTCTGGGCTAACTTTCAAGAAGCACATTATGCATAGAAGACTCCATCCTCAGATACCTCCTCTAGAGCCACCTGCACCAAGAAGGAAGAATGCGGATCATCCTGGCTCATCCTATCACTTTGTGGCTTCTCCACCTCCTCCTCCTCCATCACAATCCGTAAGTGGCTTCTTCAAGTGCTTAAAGGCCATTTTTGCCTCTTGCCGGAAGGTGGAAGTTCGGCAACGTCACATGGAGCATCGCCAAGAGAAGTATCTCAAGCCGATGTGTGATAAGCTCGAAGTTCGCATGTCTCCCACTGCGGAGAGTGATGGAGAGATGACTTGATTCCCGGAGTTCACTGCCAAAGAACTAGCTCAATTTGGTGATGTTAGCACCTCCACGGCGGCACCCTTTGAAGAAGAAGGCGATGATGAAAACACTAAAGATCCGAAGGCCACGGAGAGTGATAGTGAGCGGCAAACAAGATGACAACGACGATGATGATGAAGAGTAGATTTTGGGGCTCTCCTCCTCTATTTTCCTTTTTGGTGTCTTGATTCCAAAGGGGGAGAGATTGGAAGGGGGTACTTAGAGTTTTAATAGTCGTTGTCTCTTTTGACCTCTATGGACATGTATTATGTTTCAAAACTCTCGCATTTCAACTTGTGTAATACTTAATCTATGTTCCACATGTACTATGCTTAATTGTGATGTTATGCTTGAAATTACTTATCTATCACACATATTTATTGTCTTATCACAATTTATGAGCACATCACTTAGGCACCCCATCGTAACTTGTATATGTATGATAACTCTCTTAATTTCTTGATTCTTAATGCATACATTGAGGGGGAGTTACCTATACACATACATGTTATGAAAACCAATTATTATCCTTTTTCTTGAAGCTTAATGTGTTGTCATCAATCACCAAAAAGGAGGAGATTGAAAGTGAATCTAGGCATCCCCGTGGGTTTTGGATGATTGATGACGACAATTAAGAGACTAATGAGTTTAGTTGATATTAAGAACAAGTGTGATGATTGAAATGAGACAAAATCCTTCAAAAAGGAAAAGGTTGAAACGGGCGTCGAAGACTCAAGCATAGAAATTAGGGTTTCTATTGTGTTGGGTTTAGACTAGCTGTATCATGTGTGAGGGTGTGTGTATCATGTGCAATGAGATCATTAGAGGGGGCTCAAAGTGGTAGTCGAGAGAAATACCTAAGTTATAAGCCCATTTGAGAGAAAACCTCCAGTGATTGGACCTGTCTGGACTTCTTGCCGGACTAGTACGGGGTAGCAAGTTTAGTCCATTTTGGATCGAACTAAATGTCTCTGATTGAGTTCGGACTTGCCCGTGTGTCTACAGACTAGTTTGTTCGTCCTTGGTGAGCAGTTTTGTAGCTAACTCCTGGGAGGCCGGACTTGTCCGCCACAGTGGCCGCACTAGTCCGGACCCCCCAGAGTAGTCCGTTCTGGAACGGACCAAAGCATTATGTTTGAGTTCGGACTTGTCCGTTGTGGTACGGACTAGTCCGTTTGAGACTTAGTGTGAGATCCCAAGGCAAGTCCTGGGAGGCCGGACTTGTCCGCCCGAGTGGCCGGACTTATCCGGGCCAACCCAGTTTACTCCGTTTTCAGCCGGACTAAAGCATTTTGTCCTACTTCGGACTAGTACGTTTTTGGCCGGACTAGTCAGGATTGCCATGACCGTTGTAAATTCAAACGTTTAGCGGGGACGTCACCAGTTTTGTCAATCGGTGATGTAAAATTGTCGGTGGTCCCAAGAGGCTGGACTAGTTCGTGGTATAGGGCTGGACTAGTCCGGGTTTGGGCTGTTTGTAATGGCTTGCTGCCGGGACACCTATAAAAAGGGGACCCCCGACCCCTATTTGATAACTCTTGAACTCTAGCACTGCCACAATAGTCATTGAGCCTTCCAAAGCCATCTACTTGTCCTACTTGCCCTCTTAGACAAAATCTGGAAGGGATTAGAGTTTGGGACGGAGAGTGAAGGAAGATCATCGTGCTTTGGCACTCGGTTTGATCTCTTGCACTTGGTGTTCTTTTTTGTGGCTTGTGTAAGTTGATCTTCGTGTGATCCTTACTGTATTGATGGGAGCCTCAACTTGTGAGCAGCCCTAAGAAACTTGGTGATTACTCGTTGATATAGTGGAAACCAAGCCGGCCATTGTGGTGGCATGATGAGAAGAGGGTCAAGTGACACTCGGTCTTTGTGTGGACTTCTCAACGTGGATGTAGGTGTGGAGTTGAACCACGGGATAAATTGTGTCTCTCTTGTCGCTTTACTTTTCGTAATCACTAGAATTGCTATTATGGTTCATATCGTTCTTCATATTGATCTATGTTGAAATCTTGTAACCTAATTGCTTACACTTGTCAATCTAAGTTGTACTAGGTTACTAGACATTGCATCCATCTTTTGTGAACATAAATTCCGCAAATAACTTGTAGAAATCAAGTTTTTAGGTTTTCACCCTGTGCTGAGGGGACCCGTTCGACCCTGTCCAGACAAGTCCGACCTCAGGAAATTAATCTTGTTTGATTAAACTATTTCCGATGATAGTGCCTATTCACCTCCCCTCTAGGCGACTTTCATCCTCCCTCAATCAAGTCTGTTACATGGTATTTATCCTTTTGTCCCACAGGGTACTGACACATCTGGTATGCAATTTGCACCTCATGAAGCCTAACAAATTCAGTTATGTTGCGTTCACATGTTTGCCCCGGGGTCCATTTCTATCCTGGTCCCTCCATTTTATTTTATTTGAAGTTAGTTAGTTTAAAATTGAACTAGACAGCATTAAAGTGAAATAAAATAGCAGATTCCTTTTTGTTTATATTTGCACTACAAATTTGTCAGCTATAGTTGTCTTGCCGGAACAGTGTGTGTCGTCTGTGCAAACGCGTATTTTTTTTTGAACTTGTGTTTCCACGGTGATGTGCAGTGTTATGCGGTGAATTATGCTTGTTCTTTTCAATCTAAAATTTAGAGGATGAAGCCGTTAAACTGGGCACAATTAATAAAGGCAGCTCACAGTTTCGGAGAGTTTTTGAATTCAAATAGCTAGCTGAAGGTTTAGCTCATTTTCCAGGTGAACATGAAAGTCCACCTCCATCAGGTGGATGGACGTGAACGTGATACCGTACGTAGTACCTGTGGTAGGGCGCCCGTATCCTGTTCTGGAGCTGGAGCAGCCGCTCCGCGAGGTGGTCGAACTTCTTGCTGCCAGCGAAGAGCTTCTCGACGTGCTTGGCCGCAGCGAGCTTGTACCGCTCCATGTCCCTAAGCTCGGCGTGTTGATTGTTGGTCGCCGATGACACCATGTCGGTGACCTCCTCGCGGTGGTAGCCCTCGAGGAAGTCCATCAAGAAGCACATGTCGATCGCCATCATCCATTGCTCCAAAAACCTAAACCCTCGTTCGCAGATCATTTACTTAATTAGTACATCATCAAGATATTGAACTAGCATAGCAGGGCGAGAAAGGCATGGTAGGACGGAGACGATGAGCAATAATTGGGCTTTTGAGTGTCAAATAGGAAGTTAGGCTTGCCTTTTAGGCCCAGTACAGCCTGCTAACCGTGTGTTCTGCCCATGATTACGACATTTTCGAGGTTGACATAATACACAACCCCATGCATTACCATATCGAAAGCCTGATGTGACATGTCGTGCTCATGAGTGGGAGAGCTCTACTCGATTTAAATTTGAGCTTGTCTAGATTTCAGAAGCCTGAAATTTGATAAAATTTCAGGCGACCATAATTAACATCTGATCACTACCATTAGCAGTTAATATTTACAATTAACAAAATTTATATTTTTTTATAGTCCATACATTGAAAAAAATTATTGATTATTTACAATTAACATAATCTTTTACAATTTACAGAATTAACAACTAATATAATGAAAAATTAACAAAATTTGAAAACTAAACCATCTTACGTGCTGATTAGGCCATCGCCTGATGTATCAGCCGTCTGAGAGAAGGTATATCAGTTTAAATTCTGCAACTTCTCTCAAAAGAGAGAAAGGATTCGAAAGTAGCATGCAAAGCCAGAAGCAAACAAATTTTCCATAGTTTAATTGATGGTGACTTGAAGGTTGTCACGTACTCACATACGACTGACCAACCATGGCATGCAATATTTGATTAATTGGTCCATATTTTCAACTTACTTGACCTAACTTCTTTTTGTCATGGAACATGATACTACACGCATATATGCTTACATGCACTCATATATAATTTGTCACCATATGAACACACATGCAAATATTATATATATCAACTAGAATAAATAAATTTCTCAAAAAAAATTAGAATTAATAAATCAAATATACTATTATTACCAGTAATTCAACTATATCTAGTAACCCATAACCAATTCCGCCTAATATGGACCGTAGATTAAGATCGACGGACAAAATGTATTCCATTGTGGAAAAAATCGGTGGCTGGTCAAAACCCTAGGCCATTTTTTTCCTTCCACCCGATATTTCCGGATTGAGAGCCGAGGCTCCCAGCGGAGGCGACGACGCCGCGTTGGCGGCACGCGCTTAGTCGATGATTGCCGGAGGCGGTGACATCGCGCTTGCGGAATGCCCTTTGATTCCCCGTAGCGCGCAGCTTGAATACATCGCACGCTGCACCCCCGACGACGTGCGGTGGAGTGAGGAGCGGCTAGCGCGCGTTGGGACTGCAGAGTGGCTAGCGCGGAGGCGTGCAAGTGATGTGCCCGATTTGTTCAGCAAGGGGATGATGGTATCAAGACTTTCCCCGATGCACATTGAGTACCATCAAAACGTGGTATAAGTCCTCCCCTTCTTAATCAATTCCATTATCCGAAACCGGTGTCGCATAATTTGGGGAAAAATTGGGCTAGGGAAGGGTTTCGTGGATTTGGGGATTTTGCATCATAATCCAAACATTTCTAATCTTTAATCACTAATCCGAGATGATTAAGGCATAAAGGTGATTAGGGTTGGCTCTGAGTCCATTGTTAGAATTTATTCATTTTCGAGTTAACACATAATTTTCATCCTAATCATTAATTATGCACCTAATTAACATTATTAAGGACAATTTAGCGGTACTAGGATCTTGCTTGCCATAGTCTCCTTTGTCATTCTTGTGCGCGGATTTGAGGGCGTCGGTCCTTCCCACCTCATCACACTTCATTTTGATCAATTTAGCCTTTATGGATTAAAAGGTGATTAGTGGCTTAATTATGTCGTTAGTACCTTAACCCTTTTTATAGTGCGTGCGGCAGGTGAACTGGGCCTCGTTGGTAACGGATGCCCTCGATCGAGACAATTACGTTTGGAATGGCTCAGTAACTTTTGTTACCGGTCATCCACATCTTTTCTTTATTTCTTTATTTATTTAATGTTCTCTCAATTTTTCTCAGGTTGGACCGAGATCAATACCAACAATGATAAGGTATCGCAGGGTCACATTCCCTATCAAATCCTTCCTCTAATCATGGCGGTCGCCATTCAAGGAAAGAGAAAAGAGTTCAATTGGTATGTGAGAAGGATAACTTGCATTCAATTCCTCCATGATTTACATATTTTTTCAATAACAGTCATTTTATTAGACTCTAAAGTACTGAGACAATACAAAAAAGTTTTCATTCTATCTATGTATTTATCTAATAGAGCATAGATTTCTGGTTCTTCCCCATCCACAAATCATGCTACTTTCCCATCCTCGAGCTGAGCTGAACACACGCTTCTCAGGCACTCTCCCACTGGCAAGAGCTCGAGCTGAACACCCCTCCACCAAAACGCTATGCGAACTCTATCACAGCCTACCGCACGTAGGCATCCCATGCCCTCGCAGTCTCCAAGATTGGCATGGGCTCGGGCATCCCGTCGAGCACGCCCCAGAACCCAACATCAGTGGAGAAAGCGATGTCGCTGAACATGTCCCTCCTGCAGTTCAGCAGGGCAACCATGATGAACAGTACAAGCCGCCGTCGCCACTGCTGCTACTACTTAACCAAGCATGAAAGCATGAGGAGTCGACCAAAGACCTCACCATATATGTTGCTCATCCACGAGCACTGTAGACATTACGTAAGAAACGCTCATCCGAGACGTGCCGGAACAAAGAAGGGAGACGAACAAACTGTGTGTCTCCGACGTCGCGTCTCACATTATGTTGTCATCAGAGACAGACAGCAGGCGTGTCGCCGATCAGACTAAGTGTGAGACACGCTCAAAGATAGTGTGTCTCCTTTCGTTGAGTCGTAACAGACGGGCTTTATGGGGTCATTGGAGGCAGGCATCGGGCGCGTCGCCCATCAGTGTACCTGCGAGACAAGCTCTAATTCAGGGTGTCACGGATTTATTGACTGATCCGAGACATGCTTTATGTAGCCCATCGCAGATTTATTGACTGATCTAAGACGTGCTGTAAGGAAGCCTTTTCCTTTATTTAGGTAATCCAAGACATTCTCTGTTATAGCATGTCGCGGATTGTTTACAGGCAGGGTCACTGCAGCACTAACAGGTAGACGCTCCCTACTTGACGCCCGTCTCCTATTAGGTGCCCCCCCACACCTCATTATCCTGATTGTCGGCTGTATCCTGGAGCTAGCCAGGATTTGGCAGCTGCATTGCCAGTGTCAGCAACAAACACATATAGGAACATATGTATACCCAAATGGAGATCACACACGTTGACCAATCAAATATTAACAAAGTGTCAATCGTAGTTACCAAGTAACTATTTACACATAATTCTCCTGTTCATCTAGCTTAACAAGTAACTAATTACACAAAGAATAACTGTAACATAATCCTCTAGTTGGAAATGAAATTCTCCCTTTGAATTAATGATTTCAGAAATGACGAACCTGCATAGTACGTCTCTAATTTGCTCGAGGCTATGACCTTCAACGTTCCTAAAGGAGGGTCCGTAGTCCTGCCACACGATAAAAATAATATTTAGCAAAAGATTAGTAATAAAGTAAAATAAATGCACTTACACATACATTGCAATTAGGCCGCTCTGCAAATAAAGCCATGTGTAAACACACATGGAAGCCCCGCACGTGTTGCCTGGAGCTTGTTTTGGGACGTCAAATGCAATGTGATGTTTAAGTTGTTTGTGTTTACCTTTTACTTGTACAAAAGACCTAAACAAAAATTTCACAGTCAATGTAAAAGTATCGTGCAAGGATGAAACAGTCAGGAACTAAAGTGAATAAGGAACTTACTCTTTAATAATAGAAGAGATGCCATTTCATGACCGGGTTATTCGCTCGCTAGTTTTTTCATCTCTCGCCATTGAGGAGCCAAAGCACCAGACTTGGTCGTACGTTGTAGAAATCGCTATGGTTACCCAATGGTTACCTGGCTTAAACGGTATGACTAGGAGTGTGACACCCGGTTCCGAAAAATGAACCAAGCGAACACATATGTGTGCCCAGGATATTCATCACACATATACGAGTGCATTCACAAAAGAGTATACAGAAAATTACCACAGAATAAGATTAATTAATCAAATTTTATTACACAAACCATATTATCCTCGAATACAAGCTCTAATGAATATTAATTACAAGTTCAAATTAATGCAGCAGAAATAACTAATTAAGCAAACTAAACAGCTAGGCAGGATAAGCAATAGGGTATAGCGCAGCTCCAATCAACACCTCATGCAAAGCTGACGGTAGACACAGCCTATAACTCCCCATTATCATCATTAAACTCCCAATCCTGACCTGCAACTATTGGGGTGGAGGGGATTGCAAGAGTGAGTACATGTTGTACTCAGCAAGTGGGGAAAGTATGACATGTGGCTGATTCAAATGACGACAATAATAAGGGTTGAGTGCTGAAAAGTACATTAAAACATTTGAAAAGCAATATATTACATGTATGTGAAGCAAAACCATCATAATCATAAGTAATATAATAATACCAGTCCGAATTCATTACCATCATCAGTAATCCCCAATTTCACCATTTGCCAATAACCATATTCAATACCAGCAATTAATCCATAACCAGTAATAATCATTACCAAACCATAACCATCCCAAACACCATCCCAATACCAAGTTCCCTCTAATCATGGAAGTTGTCCAGGTGCTCATAATCTGGAGCACGGCTATCATGATAGTTTTATTAGACTCTGCAGAGTTTGCACCACTTTACCCACGTGTTTGTGACTTCATCACCCGTCGGCGACTAAAGAACCTCCCTTATGCCAAATAGACTTCCTTTGGTGTATGGCCAAGAGATCAGAAAATAGCCTTTACAAAGGGATTACTAGCCTATTTAGACCCCACTGAGGTTTCACCGGTGGTGATGTCTCCCACAGAGCACATCTTCAACCAAGGGCCCCCTCTTGAGCCACTCGGATCCCAGGGTAGTCCCACCAATCATCAACAAACCCAATCCGACTACCTCTTCCTCGAGCATCCTTACTTGTCCAAATAGCACTAGCAAAGCCCTAATTAATCAGCTACGCCGCACCCATACTTGGCCTCGTGGTTGCACTGTAGTCTTGGCTTATTCTCGCAAGAACTGGTCCTTAGATCTAAAGCAAGCAAACCACCATAACATCCAACCCAATCCACCAGCCACGCTTGCTTAGATCACCCATCTTTTTAACCAGTTCATGATAATCAATTTTTCATTAATGCATAATTAAATAATATAGTGGTTTCCCATCCTGATTGATTAAGCGAAGCAAAAAGGTAAAAATCCCATCCCGACTCTCTACCATGAACTCCAGGTGACAAGGGTGGTTAAACAAAACTAGTAAAATTCCTATCATAGGATTCCCATCAATTTGACACAAGAATGCAGTTTTGCAAACAAAACATTTATTTTAAAACTGGATCAATATGCTTCAAGGACACTTGCCTTGCTCTTGGGATTGATTAGGATCAAAGACTTCAAACTCTTGGTGCTGTAGATCCTCTGCGGCACTCTCTAGGGCAAATCCGTCTAATCCGCACAATAAACATACAAACAAGAACCACAATCAAAGAGTGCACAAATATTACTCAATATGACATGACATGCATGATTTATGCAAATGCAAGGTAGAACTTGTTAATAGATTGATTTCAATGATCACTAACTAGTTCTAATAGATTTTAACAAGTTTATACAGGTTTGGATGTGATTAGATCTATAACACCATCATTTTCATGCATCATGCCCTACATACACTCATATACATGTTTAACATTAACCCACAACAAGAGGAATGAGTTTAAAATTGATTCGGAGCAAAACCGCACTTAAAACACAGGAAAGTGCGGACTAGTACAATTTTACTGAGGACTAGTCCGATTTCTCTCTGACTACTCTGGAAACTTTCGGACTTGTCCGATTTTCTGCGGACTAGTCTGATATTCCAAGAATCCTTGAAAATTTGCTAAGTCCTTGGACTTTTCCAGACTAGTCCGGTGTTCCAGCGGACTTGTCCGATTTCCTCTCTGTTTAAAGTCATACTTGTCCGATTTTTGGCCAGACTTGTCCGATTTTCTCTCTGGACGACTTCAGACTAGTCCGGTCCTTTCCGGACTGGTCCGATATTTCGCGACTCCGAGTTGATCTTTTGTTTTACGACTTGTTTCTTGGGTTTCACGTTAAGTGAACCTAGGGACGTCGTGCCCAACTCTTTTAGAGCCCATGTGGGACTCTAAACTGTCCTCTACTCATCCCAAAACTCCAAATCCATCTAACCCTAACCTCCACCTCTATATAAACAACCCCACCCCTTTGCTTGACATCTATTTGCCACTTTTCCACCCCACCCAAACCCTAGTTCGTGGAGAGCCGCCATCAAGGAGGGAGGAGAAGATCCCAAGCAATAAGAAGAAGAGGAGGAAACGAAAGAGGATCAAGATCTCCACCAAGTTTCGTTCTTCATCACCAATTCATCTCCAAGTTCATCACCAACCCTAGATCACCAAGATCCAAGTGCTACCTCCAAGTTTTCTGATTCATTGGAGTCCTAAACACTTGGTATACCTTCTATTCTCTTTTCCTTACGTGAATTCAACCCCTAATCTCCAAATTTTCATCGATCTAGAAAACCCTAATCTGCTGATCTCGCAGAGTGCGGACTTGTCCGGTCCCTAGCGGACTAGTCCGATTTTCTGGTTAAATCGTGTTGAATTAATTCAAAAAATTGATCTAATCAACTCCAAACCTGTATAAACTTGTTAAAATCTATTAGAACTAATTAGTGATCATGAAAAGCAATCCATTAACAAATTCTACCTTGCATTTGCATAAATCATGCATGTCATGTCATATTGAGTAATATTTGTGCACTCTTTGATTGTGTTTCTTGTCTTGTATGTTTATTGTGCGAATTAGACGAATTTGCGCTAGAGAGTGCCGCGGAGGATCTACAACACCAAGAGTTTGAAGGCTTTGGTCCTAATCAACCGCAAGAGCAAGGCAAGTGTCCTTGAAGCATATTGATCCTGTTTTGAAATAAATTTTTGTTTGCAAACTGTATGCTTGTGTCAAATTGATGGGAATCATATGATAGGAAGTTGACTAGCTTTGTTTAACCACCCTTGTCACCTGGAATTTATGGTAGAGAGTCTGGAAGGGCTTTTTACCTTTTGCTTCGCTTAATCAACTGGGATGGGAAACAACTATACCACTCAATTTAATTATGCATGGATGAGATTATGGTTAACATGAACTGGTTAAATATGATATGGTAATGGGTGATCTAAGCAAGCCTGGTATGTGGATGGGTTGGATGATATGGTGGTTGCTTGCTTTAGATCTAAGGACCGGTTCATGCGAGAATAAGCCAGGACTACAGTGCCACCATGAGGCCAAGTATGGGTGCGGCGTAGCTGATTAATTAGGGCTTTGCTAGTGCTGTTTGGACCATTATGGATGCTCGGGGAAGGGGTAGTCGGATTGGGTTTGTTGATGATTGGTGGGACTACCCTGGGATCCGAATGGCTCAAGAGGGGGCCCTTGGTTGAAGATGTGCTCTATAGGAGACATCACCACCGGTGAAACCTCAGTGGGGTCTAAATAGGCTAGTCATCCCTTTGTAAAGGCTATTTTGTGATCTCTTGGCCACACATCGATGGAAGCGTGAGACGGCATAATAGAGGTTCTAGTCATCGAAAGGTGATGAAATCACGAACACGTGGGTAAAGTGGTACAAACTCTACAGAGTTAAATTAAAATATCATGATAGCCGTGCTCCCGGTTATGAGCACCTGGACAACTTCCATAATTAGAGGGAACTCGGTATTGGGATGGTATTTGGGATGGTTATGGTTGGTATTATGGTTATGGATGGTTATGAATTGAATTCTGGTATTGAATATGGATATTGGTATATGATGATGGATATGGAATATGGATTGGACTACGTTATTAATTATGGTTTATGATGGGATTACTTCACATACATGTAATACATTGCTTTTCCAAATGGTTTTACTGTACTTTTCAGCACTTAGGCATTATTATTATCGTCATTTGAATCAGCCACATGTCATACTTTCCACACTTGCTGAGTACGACATGTACTCACTCTTGCAATCCCCCCCCCCCAACAGTTGCAGGTCAGGATTGGGAGTTTAATGGCGATAATACGGAGTTCTAGGCCGTGTCTACCGCCAGCTTTGCCTGTGGTGTTGATTGGAGCTACGCTATCCCTTATGCTTAGTTTGCTTAGTTGCCTAATTAGTTTATTTCTGCTGCATTAGTTGAACTTGTCATTAATATTCCTTAGAGTTTGTAATCGAGGATAATATGGTTTGTGTAATAAAATTTGGTTAATTAATATTGTTCTGTGGTAATTTTCTGTATACTCTTTTGTGATTGCACTCGTGTATGTGTGATGAACGTCCTGGGCACACATACTGTAAGGATCGAAATGCCCAAGAGGGGGGTGAATTGGGCTTTCTTTCAATTTTAAGACAATTAAAAAAACAAACTACTTAAGCCCAATTCCCAATGCGGTTCTAACTATGCAATCAACGTAGATATAACTTGAAGTGAAGATTGCAAAAAGTAAAGAGAGGGAGAGGAATGCAAACGCTAGGGGACACGGAGATTTATCCCGTGGTTCGGCAAGATCGCAAGGATCTTCCTACATCCACGTTGTGGCACCCACCGAAGGGTTTTGCCACTTCCAATGTCACCGAGACAATGGAGTCTTCACTAATCTTCTCCGTTCGCCATCTCCGGCAAGGTGGAGCTCAAGCCTTATACAACCGTCGATGTTCCGGGCTTCCACACACACCTTGGTAAGCTCTGGAACTATCTGCTTCAACTTCTCACTAGCCTAGAGAGTTCAATCACAGAGAATGAACGCACACAAGCTTCTCTCTAGACTATTACAAATGATCTAGAAGTGTGGAAATGTATGCTCTATGGTCTTGATTGCTCTTGGATGTGTAGTGGGCTTCAGGTGATCAAGACTTGTCGAAATGACCGGGTTAGAGGGGTTTTATAGCCAGCCTAACCGAAATAGCCGTTGGAAAAGTAGGCTGACAGAACTTTTCTGTGCACACCGGATGATCCGATGTCTCCCCTCTAGTTATCATCGGTGTAATTACTTTGGCTGACGTCATTGTGTCAGATATTACCGTTATTTGACCGATGTTGCCCCAGTCTTCTCATCGGATGATCCGGTGGCTCTTCCTCTAGAATTTGCTTGATCTTGATGCTCACTGGAGTGATCAACCGATGTGTGTGATTCTACACATCGGATGATCCGGTGCTTCACTTGCTCCAATTGTACTGCAAACTGTATTGATGCACCGATGTTGTTGAGCCCTCACATCGGATGATCCGGTGAGTTCATTTTTCTGAGGTCTTTTTCTTCAGTTGAATCCACTCGACCGATGTGTTCATTTTGGAAATCATCGGTTGATCCGGTGAGTTGATTTTGCTTGCTTCGAGTTGTTTTGAGTGAATCTTTTGTGTCCCTTTTTGAATGACCTCTTAGACATTTGTTCCACATGGCTCTCTTATGATTCTTAAGCATTGTATGATGTCAATTTTTGATTGAGTGACTTGGAGATAGAGCCTTCATGTCTTGTCTTTATTTGATCTCAAAAGTTGAGTATCTATGGGTCTCCAATGACATAATCATTTCATCTTATTTAGTTTTTGTGGTGACCTTGCATTCACAAATTCATTAGTAAAGTTCAATGTTTGTCATTAATCACCAAAACCATATTACATGAGGGGGCCTAGATGCTTTCAATCTCCCCCTTTTTGGTGATTGATGACAACACAATAATCAAAGCGTGATAGTAATGAATTTGAGAGAATGAACCATAAGTAAATATGCAATGAATACGGATAATATACTTGAAGCTTTAAACATCAATAAATGACACAAGTGAATTCAAAGAGATCATAATCATAGATAAACATCAAATGAGTTCAAATGATTAACAACTTAGGAAAGATAGCAATAGGTCATTACACACCAAATGAAGCAAATACGCAAATACAATTAAGATAAGACACTCGACTAACTCCCCCTAACTTTAGGACTCCCCCTGACTCTCTAACTCTTCTCCCCCTTTGGCATCAAGACACCAAAAAGGGATCCGAGCACCTACAGACCCTGAGAGCTGGGCGCGATGACGAACTGGTCACCGCCGCTGTCGTCGGAGCTGCTGGCCGGAGTAGCGGAGGAGGGTGCTGCCGGAGCCGAAGGTGCCACCGTCGATGCCTGCTGAGGAGGAGGTGCTGGAGGTGCTGGAGCAGGGACACTGGTGACGGAGGCCGGCGTCTGAAGGAACAGTGAAGTGGCCGGCAGTGGGGAGTGAAGAGGAGCACCTGGAGCCAACAGCGGGGACATGCTGAACGAAGGGATCGGAGTGGAGGGAACTGGAGCCACTGGTGCAGCAGCTGGAGCCAAGACAGGAGGCGGAGGAGCTACTCCAGGCAGCTGCGATGGAAGGGCGATCCCGGTCTGGGTGTAGAGGTTTGTGATCAACCCCAGGATCCCCATCATCGCCTGCTGCGTCTGCTGCTACTGGTCCAGAGTGCGCTGGTGCATCTGGTCGATGAGCCCCGTCAGCCGATCAGTGTCTTCACGCCTCTCACGGGCGATCTGACGCTGCATCTCCTGCTGCTGCTGCTGGAGCTCAAGAAGACGCGCAGCCTGCTCCGCGCGGGCCTGCTCGGCGGCCAGCCTGTCCAGCCGCTGCTGCTCGACCATCTGCTGGAGGAGCGAGGTCAGCTCAGACGGCTGCATCACCTGCGCCTCAGTGACGGGAGGTGGAGTGGGAGGTGGCACTGTAGAACCTCCAGCCTCCGCGTCGTGCTGCCGGGGAGAGGGGGGAGGAGGGAAGTACTCCTCGACACTGTCGTCGGTGTCGCTCTCAGACCAGATATGCTGCAGGTCCTCCCCCTGAGCCTCAGCCTCAGCAAGCCTCTCGTCCTCCTGCTCTAGGTCGGACCAGTCTTCCACTGACAGACGGGCCCGGACCTGGCGCTCAACTGGACGACCAAGGCGACGGTCTCCAGGAGCAGAGGCACGATAGTGACCAAAGCGAGTCACACTCTCGTCAGCAAGCCTGGCCTGTGCTGCATCTCCCTCAGGCACCATCATAGAGCATATGTAACTGATCTAGTGCCCGTAGACCATCTGCCTCATCATGCCAACTCCGTCTGTGATCATGTCTTCCATCTCGCATAGGAGGATGTCCACAATATCTAAATCCATCCCGTTCATTATGTAGAACAGGAGGGTCTGCTGCAGACTAGTGAACCCCTCCAAGTACCCTGACCTCGGCAGGAGCGTGCGGCGCAAGGCGAGGTGCACAATGCGTGCAGCTGGGGTCAGAAGAGCTGGTACTCTCGGCTGGTCCGGAGAGAACATGGGGCCAAACAGGGACCGGATCTCGTCAAGCTGTGGTGCTACCCCTCCAGTAAGTGGCCTCCTCGGTGGATCTGCCTGCCCATAGACCTTCTCGTGCACGCAGGTGTCGTGCAGGTCCAACCCAAGAAGCTGCCCTAAAGTCTGCCTCGAGAGGTGGTAGCGCTGTCCCATAAACATGAAGTCGATTGACCTCCTGCCCTCAGAGATGTACAGGGTCGCATAGAAGACACGGACCCAATCTTCCACATAAGCACTTCTCTCATAAGCAAGCAGCTGCACCAAACCTCTGTATCTCTCAAAGTAAGGACGGACTTCAGTCTCCGCTGCCACTGCAAGCTGCCCCCAATCGAAGTAGTTGTGCTGAAAATGCTTGTGCCCCCGACGTCTGTAGGTCTCGTAGAGAGACGCCTGGGTGACAGTCCAGAAACGACTGTCCACAAGGGCTTCACGGGGCTGAGGGTACCACTCCTCAAGTAGCACACTCCAACGAAGCTTGCGTAGCTGCTTGGCCTTCATCTTCCGGTAGTCCGTGAGACGGACTCCCTCACCGACACGGACGGTCGTGTCCATCTCGTAGATGGCCCTCTCGGCCTCCCTGTCCTCACGACGGTCGACAACCGTCGGTCTCGGACGAGGAGCACCCTCGGTGTGACCCCCACGCGTCCGGGCTGAGCGCCGGCGGACGAGAGGCTCAACCGGCTCCTCTTCGGCGTCGGAGTCGTCGATCACGGGAGGCTGCCTTGGACGGGCCTCGCGGATCCTCAGGGAACCCCCTCGGCCACGCTCACGCTCCTCGGCGGCGCGAGCGGCCATTAGGGCCTCTTTCTCATCCTTCGACAGTTTGCGCTTCTTTGCGGCGGGCTCCGTGATCGCCTTTCCCTTTCCTTTGCGGTCGCGACCCATCTTGATGCAATGGAGAGGTAGGGTTAGCGACGATGAAAACGAACGACGAGAGAAACAACGAAGGACGTCGCACGGCACGGAGCAAACCTTAGCGACGATGGAGCTCGGGAGGCACACCGGAGATGATTGATGGAGGGCTGTTGTGGTGCCCGGGTGGAGCAGAGGCGGTGAAGAGGTGGCGGCGGCGGTTGGACGCGGTGGAGGGATGTGGAGACGGCGGCGCGGCACGTGGAGATGAGGCGGCGGCGCGAGGGAGAATGGCGGCGGCGCTTAGGGTGGCGGCGCTGTGGGCGGCGGCGGCCGGAGACGGCGGTGACAGCGCCTAGGGCGGCGGCGGCGCTAGGCGGCAGCGCTGCGAGCAGTGGCGGCGGCGGTGGCGACCGGCGGCGGAGGAGGTGGCGGCGCGGTCGGGTGCGTCGAGGTGGGCGAGGGACGGCGGCGATGGCACGGGAGAGCGAGGCGTCGGGGAGAGAGAGAAAAGGCGGCGGCGCGCGGGTTAAATAGTGGACCCCAAACCCTAGCCGTTATTTTAACACCGGATGGACCGATGATGGACATGAGAAGCATCGGTCGAATGCCACAGTAAGGTTTTCCAGAAAAGTGTAATTGACACCGGATGGACCGACGTCTAGGGTTTTGATCATCGGATGAATAGCACAGTAAGGATATTCAAGGAGTCACTGAGGACATCGGATGGACCGACGTTAGATGAAAGAGTCATCGGAGGAATTCATCAATGTTGCAGATTTGAGAACATCGGATGGACCGATGTTTTTCTGATTGAACTCATCGGATCATTCTGAGATTCTGACTGAATTGGCACTTGAAGATTGAACACCTATTGATCCGATGGGGAAAGGACTTAGGCATCGGATAATCCGATGAAAGCTAAACCTCAACATCCCATATATGTCCTTTGACCAAACAATCAAACAAAGGGAAACACATGTCTTAGGACTTTTTGGGCAACCCCTTACCCCTCAAAGAGCTAATATGCCAATAGCTTGGCTAGACCTTAAAGCAAATGGAACACCAAAAAAATAGAGGGAAAAATATCCAAATGAAATGTAAGGCCCATGCTTTGTGAGGTAGAGTATGAAGACTACTATCTCAATGAAGCATGTTCCTCTAGGCATTAACGCACCTATCATTTTGTTCTTTCCACCTTATATGAGTTGAGATATTGTATTTCAAACAAGTCTCCTTCTCAAGAGGTGGGTTCCCCTTTGTGACAATCTACCGTATGCAATGCCAAACAAATTAGTGCAAGAAATAGAATGAGTGCAAGTCTATATGGCAGAGATCATGCAAGGCATAAATAAATCTATCTTGCCGAGTTTAAACCTTCCAAAGGCTTCTTCAGGGAAAACTATTTCTAGCTTACCCCTATCCTTTGGGAGTTAGACAAGACTTATATGATATGCATCCTTACATGAACATGGCAACTTACATGACGTTAGATGCATCTAGCACATTTAATTCATTTCTAAGCCTAGAAAAGGTTTTCTCATCAAGTGGTTTAGTGAAGATATCCGCCAATTGTTCTTCGGATCTAACACCTTGCAAAGAGATGTCTCCTTTAGCCTCATGATCACGCAAGAAGTGATGGCGAATATCAATGTGCTTAGTGCGGGAGTGTTGAACGGGGTTTCTAGCTATCTTAACCTCACTTTCATTGTCACAAAGGAGAGGCACACAACCAATTTTAATTCCAAAGTCCAAAAGGGTTTGCTTCATATATAGAATTTGGGCACAACATGCACCGGCCGCTATATACTCCGCTTCCGCGGTGGACAAAGCCACGGAATTTTGCTTTTTGCTAGACCAAGATACTAGGGAACGCCCAAGCAAGTGGCACCCATCGGAGGTACTCTTGCGATCTACGCGGCATCCGGCAAAGTCCGAATCCGAGTATCCCAAGAGTTGGAAGGTTGTACCTTTAGGGTACCACAAGCCCATACTAGGGGTATGCTTAAGATACCTAAGTATCCTAAAGACCGCCTTCTTATGCGATTCTTTAGGAGCCGCTTGAAAGCGAGCACATAAGCATACACTAAACATTATATCGGGCCTAGATGCGGTAAGATAAAGCAATGAACCAATCATAGAGCGGTAGTGAGATTGGTCAATAGGTTTACCGTCCTTATCCGCGTCGAGATGGCAATTTGTTGCCATTGGAGTGCTTCTTGAGCTACAATCTCCCATCTCAAATTTCTTCAAGAGGTCCTTGGTGTATTTCTCTTGGTAGACAAAAGTTCCCTCTTGAAGTTGCTTGATTTGGAATCCAAGGAAGAAGTTGAGCTCTCCAATCATTGACATCTCGAATTCCCTAGACATCATTTTGCCAAACTCATGGCTAAAGGCTTCGTTAGTTGAACCAAAAATAATATCATCAACATAAATTTGACAAATGAACAAATCTCCGTTGATGTCTTTGGTGAAGAGTGTGGTGTCCACCCTCCCGATCTTAAATCCTTGCATGATGAGGAAGTCCCGTAGTCGTTCATACCATGCCCTAGGTGCTTGCTTGAGCCCGTAGAGCACCTTGTGCAACCTATACACATGGTTAGGATTCCTCGGATCTTCAAACCCGGGAGGTTGTTCAACATAAACAAGCTCATTAATGTAGCCATTAAGAAAGGCACTTTTCACATCCATTTGATAAAGGGTAATATTATGATGTGAAGCAAAAGCGAGGAGAATACGAATTGCCTCTAACCGGGCGACCGGAGCAAATGTTTCGCCAAAATCTAGTCCTTCAACTTGGGAGAACCCTTTGGCCACAAGTCTTGCCTTGTTGCGGACCACAACGCCATTCTCGTCTTGTTTGTTGCGGTACACCCACTTTGTTCCGATGACGTTCTTGTCCTTGGGTCGCTCCTCCAACACCCAAACTTCATTGTGGATGAAGTTGTTGAGTTCTTCTTGCATAGCCATTACCCAATTTGGGTCTTGGAGCGCTTCCTCGATGTGAGTGGGTTCTACACACGAAACAAACGAGTAGTGCTCACAAAATGAAGCAACATGGCGGGAACGAGTACTTACGCCCCTTGAAGGACTTCCAATGATTTGGTCCATTGGATGCGCCTTGGAGATGCGTCCATGCCTCATAAGTGGCTGTGAAGCACTTGGCGGTGGTGAAGCGTGTTGTTCCTCTTGTGGTTGGACTTGATCATGGACTTCTTCTCCATCTTGATGTTGTGTTGCTTGTGAGTCTTGAGTTGGCAATGGATCATCTTTCTCCTCTTCATCTACTTGAGGCGCCATGGAGGTGTTGTTGTTGGAACTTGAAGCTCCCCCTTGATCATGGCCCTCTTCAACTTCCGGCTTGATGTCTCCAATGGTCATGTTTTTCATGGCTTCTCGTAGAGGCTCATCATCTATTTCATCAGGACCGAAACTCTCCTCTTGGGAGCCATTAGTCTCATCAAACTCAACATCACAACTTTCTTCAACTAGACCGGAGGTTTGGTTGAATACTCGATATGCTTTTGAGTTTGATGCATAACCAAGAAAAATACCAACATCACATCTTCTTTCAAACTTACCGAGCCTTTTCTTGCGGTAGATGTAGCATTTGCACCCAAAGACTCTAAAGTAGGAGATGTTGGGCTTTCTCCCAATGAGGAGCTCATATGGGGTCTTTTGGAGTAGTCGGTGAAGATAGACCCTATTTGCGGCATGGCACGCCGTGTTGATTGCTTTGGCCCAAAACTTCTCCGACGTGCCGTAGTCATCAAGCATTGCTCTTGCAAGAGTGATGAGGGTTTTGTTCTTCCTCTCAACAACACCGTTTTGTTGAGGAGTGTACGTGGCGGAGAATTCATGCTTCACACCATCACGTTCACACCACTCCCCAATGTTGTAGTTCTTGAATTCGGTGCCGTTGTCACTCCGGACCTTGATAATGGGAAGTTGGAATTCCCTTTGAGCACGGTTGGCGAAGGTCTTGAACACTTCCGGAGTTTCACTCTTGTCACCTAAAAATAGAGTCCAAGCATAGCGAGAGTAGTCATCAACTATAACAAGACAATAGAGGTTACCGCCAAGACTTTGGTATGTGGACGGTCCGAAGAGGTCAATGTGGAGTAGTTCAAGTGGCTTCGAGGTTGACACCATTGTCTTCATTGGGTGGTGTGAAGCAACTTGCTTCCCGACTTGACATGCGCTACAAAGCTTGTTCTTCTCAAACGTCACATCCTTCACGCCGGTCACCATCCCAAGCTTGAATGACTTCTTAAGTTTGCTCATTCCAATGTGTGCTATGCGTCGGTGCCATAGCCAACCCAAGCTTGTCTTAGTGAAAAGACAAGTGGTTAGGCTAGCATTCTTGTTGGAGAAATCTACTAAGTAGAGATGTCCATGCCGAAATCCTTTGAAGATAAGCTCTTTGCTTGCCTCACTACTCACAACAACATCATCCTTGCTAAATGTGCATGTTAGTCCAAGATCACAAAGTTGTGCAATGGAAAGTAGATTAAAGCTAAGCGACTTAACATACAACACATTAGAAATGGATAAATCATTCGAGATAGCAATTTTACCTAATCCTATTACCTTACCCTTAGAATTGTCACCAAAAGTAACTTGTTCATGATTACCGGGGTTTTCTATGGTGGTGAACATACCATCATTGCCGGTCATGTGTTGAGTGCACCCGCTATCGAGTACCCAATGCTTTCCTCCGGCTTTGTAGTTCACCTACACACATGAAGTTAATTTTTGACTTTAGGCACCCAAGCCAACTTAGGTCCTTGTATGTGAGATACAAGTGTCTTTGGGACCCAAAGTTGCTTGGGGAGCTTCCCCTTCATGCTCTTCATGTCTTTGCCAATGAACCTAGCTTTCACCTTGCCATTCACTTTGCTAAGAAGATAATGGCGATCATTGAAAATAGATTTGTAGTTAGTAGGCAATTTAGGTGAAGGTCGGTTAGGAAGAGGACACTCCCTTGTGTGGTGACCGGTGATCTCACAATGTTGGCAATAAGAACCAACTTCCTTGATGAAGCTTGTTCTAAGCTCCGGTGAGGGCACCTTTCCTTTGTTAGGTACCGGGAAGGATCCAAGTCCTCTTTTGTTGAAGACTTTCGCTTGTTGGAAGAGGATTTCCTTGTGCTTGACTTCACCTTTTGAAAGTCTAGCCACACTAGTGCGGAGACTCTCAATTTCCTCCAACAAGTCCTTCTCCCTAGCATTAGCTTTTAAAGACAAAGACTTGTCCAAGACATTAGA
This sequence comes from Tuctoria greenei, assembly GCA_036927565.1. Lineage (NCBI taxonomy): Eukaryota > Viridiplantae > Streptophyta > Magnoliopsida > Poales > Poaceae > Tuctoria > Tuctoria greenei. Next base: position 13,009,773 of record JAYESD010000012.1, on the reverse strand, counting down.
GACATGCGAAGTAGTGGATATCTTATCATTAAGAGTTTGTCTCTTTGCATCTTTTAACTCTTGATCAAGCATGTCATGAGCAATGTTAAGTGTTTGGTATTCATGAATTAGCTTGTTGTGCTCCTCCAAAAGAGTTTGGTGTGCTATGTTGAGCTCATCATTGTCTAGCTTGATTTTAACATTTTCTTCCTCAATTTGCTTGACATGAGATTTGAGCGTGTCATGCTCTTTGAGTATGCTTTCATACTTGTCAAGCAAATCAATGTTAGCACGAATCTCTTCAAGAGTTTTAACCTTACTCTTCTCTCTCTTAATGATAGCATGATATTCATTTATCAAAGAAGTTAAATCATCGAGGGAAAGCTCATCATCACTAGAGTCGTCACATACCTTGGTGTTACCTTTAGCCATGAGGCACATGGGTGGTGGAGGAAGAGGTGAGTCATCATGGTTGGCAATGGCAAGGCCGGCCAAGCTTTCTTCTTCTCCTTCACTCTCTTCATCACTTGTTTCTTTGTCGGTGACCCATTCATTTGCCTCACACATAAACACCTTTTGTGGACCACTTCTCCTTTTTGGGAAGAGTCTTGCCTTCTTGCCCTTGTCTTGCTTCTTCTTCCCAAAGGTTCTTGGTTTGGGCTTGGCTTCTTCTTCATTATCATCACTTTCGTCAAGCTTGCGTTGCTTGCCTTTGTAGTTCTCTCTCCTTTTGTCCGGTTTTGGACAATCATAGGAGATGTGGCCTTGATCTCCACAATTGTAGCATATCTTGCGATCGTCTCTTCTTGGTAGAAATGCCTTCTTCTTGGGATCAAAGGTGTATCCCTTTTTGGTGATCTTGGAGTTCAAGTGTGAGAACATTCTCATCATCAAGGCAAGTTCATCATCGTCATCTTCGCTTGACGCTTGCTCTTCTTCACTTGAGCTAGGCTCAACCACCTTCTTCTTCTTGAAGCTTGTCTTCTTGGTGGAGGCCTTTAGAGCAATTGTTTTTTATGATTGCTCCATCATCCCAAGCACACTCATCTCATGCGCATGTATTTCTCCAATGAGCTCCGAAACTTCAATGTTGTCAAGTGATTCCTTTTGGAGCATGGAGTTGATGATGTTGTACTTCGGCTTGGGAAGGAGCATGAGGATCTTGCGCTTAATAAGTCCCTTGCCAAGTGACGCAATGTCAAGAGCATTAATTTCCTCAGTAAGAACATTTAGGCGTGAAAACATTTCATTAACATTTTCATGAGGAAGCATCTTAAACTCATCATATTTAGCTTTGAGCATGTGATATTTAAGTTCCTTTACACGAGATGAGCCCTCATGGATTTCTATCAAGCAAGCCCAAATTTCACAAGCTTTTTCCTTACTAGCAATTCTAGAGAAGATATCTTGACTTATGCATTCATAAATAGCATTCCTAGCCTTAGCATCCCATTTTAGTTGATCACCAATATAATTGAGATCTCCAAATCCCGCATGGGTCGCTTCCCAAACTTCGGGAGCAATAGCCTCTAGGTAGGCACGCATGCGTGCTTTCCAATAGGCAAAGTTCTTGCCCTCGAAGGTGGGAACCGAACCCCCATTCTTGGCCATTTAAGCTCTCTAGCGGTGAAGCAAGAATGATCCTATGAGCAACCTTGCTCTGATACCAATTGTAAGGATCGAAATGCCCAAGAGGGGGGGGGGTGAATTGGGCTTTCTTTCAATTTTAAGACAATTAAAAAAACAAACTACTTAAGCCCAATTCCCAATGCGGTTCTAACTATGCAATCAACGTAGATATAACTTGAAGTGAAGATTGCAAAAAGTAAAGAGAGGGAGAGGAATGCAAACGCTAGGGGACACGGAGATTTATCCCGTAGTTTGGCAAGATCGCAAGGATCTTCCTACATCCACGTTGTGGCACCCACCGAAGGGTTTTGCCACTTCCAATGTCACCGAGACAATGGAGTCTTCACTAATCTTCTCCGTTCGCCATCTCCGGCAAGGTGGAGCTCAATCCTTGTACAACCGTCGATGTTCCGGGCTTCCACACACACCTTGGTAAGCTCCGGAACTATCTTCTTCAACTTCTCACTAGCCTAGAGAGTTCAATCACAGAGAATGAACGCACACAAGCTTCTCTCTAGACTATTACAAATGATCTAGAAGTGTGGAAATGTATGCTCTATGGTCTTGATTGCTCTTGGATGTGTAGTGGGCTTCAGGTGATCAAGACTTGTCGAAATGACCGGGTTAGAGGGGTTTTATAGCCAGCCTAACCGAAATAGCCGTTGGAAAAGTAGGCTGACAGAACTTTTCTGTGCACACCGGATGATCCGATGTCTCCCCTCTAGTTATCATCGGTGTAATTACTTTGGCTGACGTCATTGTGTCAGATATTACCGTTATTTGACCGATGTTGCCCCAGTCTTCTCATCGGATGATCCGGTGGCTCTTCCTCCAGAATTTGCTTGATCTTGATGCTCACTGGAGTGATCAACCGATGTGTGTGATTCTACACATCGGATGATCCGGTGCTTCACTTGCTCCAATTGTACTGCAAACTGTATTGATGCACCGATGTTGTTGAGCCCTCACATCGGATGATCTGGTGAGTTCATTTTTCTGAGGTCTTTTTCTTCAGTTGAATCCACTCGACCGATGTGTTCATTTTGGAAATCATCGGTTGGTCCGGTGAGTTGATTTTGCTTGCTTCGAGTTGTTTTGAGTGAATCTTTTGTGTCCCTTTTTGAATGACCTCTTAGACATTTGTTCCACACGGCTCTCTTATGATTCTTAAGCATTGTATGATGTCAATTTTTGATTGAGTGACTTGGACATAGAGCCTTCATGTCTTGTCTTTATTTGATCTCGAAAGTTGAGTATCTATGGGTATCCAATGACATAATCATTTCATCTTATTTAGTTTTTGTGGTGACCTTGCATTCACAAATTCATTAGTAAAGTTCAATGGTTGTCATTAATCACCAAAACCATATTACATGAGGGGGCCTAGATGCTTTCACATATGCGCTAGCTTGGTTCATTTCCGGAACCGGGCGTCACAGATTGGTATCAGAGCCACAGGTTGACCGTAGGATGCATCCTAGATAGAATGGACACTTTAGAGCACATAGAAGCACTCAGGAATCAATGTATTTTGGTTGGTGTGTTGTTTGCTATATATTGTTTGCTTGTGTTCTTAATAGAGGATTTTTGGATGCTTTAGCATTGCCATGTCCATGTAGGCTAGCTAGTTGTTTAGTTTCATACCCCTTGATGCATATAGTTGGGGACGTTTTCTAATTCTTACCTATTGCATTTCTTCAGATGGTGAGGACTCGCAACCAGAGGGATGGCAATGATGAGGAGGAGAACAATGGAGTGCCTCAGAACAACATTGGACAAGGATCTACTCAGGGAGCTATCAACATTGAGCAGCTATTGGCTATGCAAAACCAGCTCATGCAGACCATGATACAAACTATGGGACAGCTGCAGGCTGGCAATATCAACAATCAGCCCCACATGCCTCCACCGCCACCCCCGCCTCCTCATAACCGATTGGGAGAGTTTATGAGGACTAGTGTGACGCCCGGTTCCAAAAATGAACCAAGCTAACGCATATGTGTGCCCAAGATGTTCATCACACATACACGAGTGCAATCACAAAAGGATATACAGAAAATTACCACAGAACAAGTTTAATTAACCAAATTTCATTACACAAACCATATTATCCTCGAATACAAGCTCTAATGAATATTAATGACAAGTTCAACTAATGAAGCGGAAATAAACTAATTAAGCAAACTAAGCAACTATGCAGCATAAGCGACAGGGTATGTATGCGCAGCTCCAATAACATCACAGGCAAAGCTGACGGTAGACACGGCCTAGAACTCCGCATTATCGCCATTAAACTCCCAATCTTGACCTGCAACTGTTGGGGGGGGGGTTGCAAGAGTGAGTACATGTCGTACTCAGCAAGTGTGGAAAGTATGACATGTGGCTGATTCAAATGACGACAATAATAATGGCAAAGTGCGGAAAAGTACAGTAAAACATTTGAAGAGCAATACATTATATGTATGTGAAATAAACCCATCATAATCATAAATAATACCATAATACCAAACTGAATTCCTTACCATCATCAATAATTCCAAATTTCACCATCGTCAATAACCATATTCAATACCAGAAATTAATCCATAACCATCCATAACCATTACCAAACCATAACCATCCCAAATTCCGTCTCAATACCAAGTACCTTCTAATCATGGAAGTTGTCCAGGTGCTCATAACCGGGAGCACGGCTATCATGATAGTTTTAATTAACTCTGCAGAGTTTGTACCTCTTTACCCACGTGTTCGTGATTTCATCACCTTTCGGCGACTAAGAATCTCCCTTATGCCCATGACCCGTCAGTCATATTACACACTTCCGTTGGTGTGTGGCCAAGAGATCACAAAATAGCCTTTACAAAGGGATTAGTAGCCTATTTAGACCCCACTGAGGTTTCACCGGTGGCGATGTCTCCCGCAGAGCACATCTTCAACCAAGGGCCCCCTCTTGAGCCATTCGGATCCCAGGGTAGTCCCACCAATCATCAAAAAACCCAATCCGACTACCCCTTCCTCGAGCATCCATAATGGTCCAAACAGCACTAGCAAAGCCCTAATTAATCAGCTACGCCGCACCCATACTTGTCCTCGTAGTGGCACTGTAGTCCTAGCTTATTCTCGCATGAACCGGTCCTTAGATATAAAGCAAGCAAACCACCATAACATCCAACCCATCCACATACCAGGCTTGCTTAGATCACCCATCGTATTGACCAGTTCACATTAACCAGAATATCATTGATGCATAATTAAATGTGTAGTGTTGTTTGCCATCCCAATTAATTAAGCGAAGCAAAAAGTAAAAAGCCCTTCCCGACTCTCTACCATAAATTCCAGGTGACAAGGGTGGTCAAACAAAACTAGTAAACTTCCTACCATAGGATTCCCATCAAATTGACATAGCATGTAGTTTTGTAAACAAAACATTTATTTTAAAAATAGGATCAATATTCTTCAAGGACACTTGCCTTGCTCTTGCTGTTGATTAGGGTCAAAGCCTTCAAACTCTTGATGCTGTAGATCCTCCGCGGCACTCTCTAGCGCAAATCCGTCTAATCCACACAATAAACATACAAAACAAGAAACACAATCAAAGAGTGCACAAATATTACTCAATATGACATGACATGCATGACTAATGCAAATGCAAGGTAGAACTTGTTACTAGATTGCTTTTAAAGATCACTAACTAGTTCTAATAGCTTTTAACAAGTTTATACAGGTTTGGTTCGATTAGATCAAATTTTAGAATTAATTCAACACAATTTAACCAGAAAGATCGGACTAGTCCGCTAGGGACCAGACAAGTCCGCACTTGACGAGATCAGCAGATTAGGGTTTTCTAGATCGACGTAAATTCGGAGATTAGGGGTGGAATTCACGTAAGGAAAAGAGAATAGAAGGTATACCAGGTGTTTATAACTCCAATGAACCAAGAAACTTGGAGGTAACACTTGGATCTTGATGATCTAGGGTTGGTGATGAACTTGGAGATGAATTGGTGGTGAAGGACGAAACTTGGTGGAGATCTTGATCCTCTTTCGTTTCCTCCTCTTATTCTTCTTGCTTGGGATCTTCTCCTCCCTCCTTGGTGGTGGCTCCCCACGAACTAGGGTTTGGGTGGGTGGAAAAGTGGCACATAGAGGTCAAGCCAAGGGGTTGGGCTGTTTATATAGAGGTGGAGGCTAGGGTTAGATGGATTTCGAGTTTGGGATGAGTAGAGGTCGGTTTAGAGTCCCACATGGGCTCTAAAAGAGTTAGGCACGACGTCCCTAGGCCCACTTAACGTGAAACCCAAGAAACAAGTCGTAAAACAAAAGGTCAATCTCGGAGTCACGAAATATCGGACAAGTCCGGACAGGACCGGACTAGTCCGAAGTCGTGCAGAGAGAAAATCGGACAAGTCTGCCCAAAAATCGGACAAGTCCGATCTTAGTCAGAAAGGAAAACGGACAAGTCCGCTGGAACACCGGACTAGTCCGGAAAAGTCCAGGGACTTAGCAAATTTTCAAGGATTCATGGAATACCGGACTAGTCCGCACAAAATCGGACAAGTCCGAAGTTGTCCAGAGGCAAATATCGGACTAATCCGCAGCAAAAACGGACAAGTCCGTTTTTAGACAGAGAGAAATCGGACTAGTCCTCAGCAAAACCGGACTAGTCCGCACTTTCCTACATTTTTAAGTGCGGTTTTGTTCCAAATCAATTTTAAACTTGTTCCTCTTGTTATGGGTTAATGTTAAACATGTATATGAGTGTATGCAAGGCATGATGCATGAAAATGAGGGTGTTACAACTAGGCCACCGACCTTTGCTCAAGCTGCCGACCCTATGGATGCGGATAATTGGCTCAAGTCCATGGAGAAGAAGCTAGCTATTGTCCAATGCAGTGACCAGGAGAAGGTGCTTTTCGCTTCTCATCAAGTAGTTGGAGCAGCTGCGGATTGGTGGGATTCTTTATGCAATGCTCATGAGAAACAAGAGAGAATCACTTGGGCCGACTTCAAAGAGAGCTTCCATTCTCATTATGTGCCTGAGGGTGTTATGATCTTGAAGAGGCAAGAATTTGAGAATTTAAGGCAAGGGAGATCAAGCGTGAGTGAATATCTCAATAAGTTCACTCAACTCTCAAGATATGCGCCTGAGGATGTTAGTCGGGACAGCCAGAAACAATACTTGTTCATGAGGGGCTTGAACAATGAGATCCAAGTACAACTACTCAACTGTGATTATGCCAATTTTCAGAAGCTTGTGGACAAAGCAATCGTGGTTGAGAACAAGATCCGTGAGATGGAGCAAGATAATAAGAGGAAGGCGCCATATCAAGGATAGCAACAAGTAAGTAATGTGCGCCCTCGCCTTGCACCACCCAATGCGCCCTATTACAGCTCCTCTATTCCTGCTCAACACCCTGGATTTGCACCGCGCCCAACTCAGATTGTGCAGCAGCGCCCTATCATGCAAGCAACTAGGCCTCCAATGACTTATGCACCTCGCGCTAACTTTCCTACTGCAAGTGTTCAAAACCAAGCTCGCCCCAATAATTCTGGTGGAGTTAAGAAGTGTTATACTTGTGGAGAAGCTGGACACTTTGCGCATCAATGTCCTAAGTCAAGCCTTGGTCAAGGAAGCAATGCGCCAAGGCAAAACCCAAGACCCAATGGAGGACAGCCACAAGGGAACCGAGGACAGCAGAATTTTGCTTGTGGCAACGTGAACCATGTCTCTATGGAGGATGCTCAACAAGCGGACGATGTGGTCATTGGTATGTCTCTCACCAACTCCAAACCCGCGGCTATGTTATTTGATTCTAGAGCGTCACATTCATTCATTTCATCGAAGTATGTTGCCAAGTATAGTTTGCCTATCTCTCATATGAAGTTTACTCTATTGGTTAAGTCTCCTGGAGGAGAGATGAGGACAAATATAGTATGTCCAAAAGTAAGCCTAGAATAAGGGGGGTAGACTTCTCCGACAACCTTATTGTTTTGGATTCTCAAGGATTGGACATTATACTTGGTATGGACTGGTTGAGGAAGCACAATGGAGTTATTGAGTGTGCCACGAAGACGATGAAGTTGACCAATGAGGAAGGGATCACCGTAGAATTTGAAGCATCTCAGACCACACCGAAGCAATTGGAGCTGAATCATATGGACGGTGCCACAATTGAGGAGATTCTGGTGGTGTGTGAATTTTTGGATGTTTTTCCGGAAGAGTTGCCAGGTATGCCACATGATCGAGACATTGAGTTTGTTATTGATTTAATACCTGGAATTGCACCTATAGATAAGAGGCCGTATAGGATGCCTCCTTTGGAATTAGCGGAGCTCAAGAAACAAATTCAAGAGCAACTAGAGAAGGGTTTTATTCGCCCAAGCTCTTCACCTTGGGGAGCGCCCGTTCTATTTGTGGACAAGAAGGATGGATCCCAAAGGAGGTGTGTAGATTACCGAGCTCTCAACGAGGTGAAAATCAAGAACAAGTACACCATGCCACGCATAGAAGACTTGTTTGATCAGATGAAGGGTGCTTGTGTCTTCTCTAAGGTTGATTTGAGGTCGGGATATTTTCAAATGAAGATTAGACCATCGGACATACCCAAAACAACTTTTAGGACGCGGTATGGATCTTATGAGTACACCATGATGTCTTTTGGATTGACAAATGCACCTGTGAACTTTATGTACCTCATGAATAAGGTCTTCATGGAGTACTTGGATAAGTTTGTTGTGGTGTTTATTGATGACATTATGATCTACTCGAAGGATGAGAAGGAACATGAGGGACACTTGAGGCTTACGCTGCAAAAATAAAGAGAGCATCAATTGTATGCCAAGCTCAACAAGTGTCAGTTTTGGTTGAGAGAGGTGTTGTTTTTGGGTCATATAATCTCAGGAGGAGGAGTATCGGTTGACCCCGGAAAAGTGAGAGACGTGTTGAAGTGGGAACCACCGCAAACTGTCAAGGAAATAAGAAGTTTTGTTGGGATGGCTGGATATTACCATCGATTCATCAAGGACTTTTCCAAGATAGCTAAGCCAATGACGGAGTTGCTAATGAAGGGAAAGACTTTCCAATGGACTCAAGCTTTCCAAAACAGTTTTGAGGAGTTGAAGAAGAGGTTGACAACAACCCCAGTTTTGGTACTGCCGGATGTGAGCAAGGGTTTTGATATTTATTACGATGCATCGAGACAAGGACTTGGATGTGTATTGATGCAAGAAGGTCAAGTGGTTGCATATGCTTCGAGACAACTGAAGAAACATGAGCAGAATTACCCAACACATGATTTAGAACTTGCCGCTGTGGTACATGCGTTGAAGATTTAGAGGCACTATATCCTTGGACATAGGTGTGAAATTTATACGGATCATAAGAGTTTAAAGTATATTTTCACACAAATGGATCTGAATCTGAGGCAACGGAGATGGTTGGAGCTCATCAAAGATTATGATTTGGGAATCAACTATCATCCGGGAAAAGCCAATGTAGTGGTCGATGCTTTGAGTAGAAAAGGAGTAAGTCATCAACTCACGATTCGAGAATTGCCATTCGAGTTATTTAAGGAGTTTGAACGGTTGAACCTCGGGTTTGTAAATGAGATGGAGATGATGGAGTTAAATCCGACCTTGGAGCAAGAAATTCAAGAAGCACAAACCACAGATGAGGAGATCAAGGAAATCAATGAAAGGACCGAAGAAGGGAGAGAATTCAGATTTGATGAGGATGAACATGGTACCTTATGGCTCGGAAAAAGGATTGCCATGCCTAAGGTGAAGCATATTCAGGAGACAATATTAAATGAGGGCACATGACTCGCCGTACTCGATTCACCCGGGTTGTACGAAGATGCACAAAGACTTGAAGGCTTGCTATTGGTGGGATAGCATGAAAAAGGACATAGCTGAATATGTAGCATTGTGTGATGTGTGCCAACGAGTCAAGGCAGAACATCAAAGGCCAGCTGGAATATTGCAACCATCGAAGATCCCGAAATGGAAGTGGGAAGAAATTGGAATGGACTTCATAGTTGGGTTACAACGTACTCAGTCCGGGTATGACTCAATTTGGGTAATTGTGGATCACTTAACCAAGTCAGCTCATTTTGTCCCTGTGAAAACCAAATATACAGCTGCACGATTGGCCGAAATATACATGGAGCATATCGTGTGTCGACGTGGAGTCCCTAAGAAGATAGTCTCGGATAGAGGTTCTCAATTCACTTCCAGGTTTTGGCAAAATTGCATGAAGCTTTGGGAACAAGGTTGAATTTCAGTTCGGCATATCACCCTGAAATGGATGGACAAACTGAGAGGACCAATCAAATTTTAGAGGACATGTTAAGAGCTTGTTCTTTAAAACATGGGAAAAGTTGGGACAAAAGCTTGCCATATGCGGAATTTTCATACAACAATAGTTACCAAGCAAGCTTGAAAATGTCACCGTATGAAGCGCTTTATGGGAGGAAGTGTAGGACACCTTTATTCTGGAATGAGGCAGGAGAAACTCAAGTATTTGGTCCGGATATGTTGCAAGAAGCCGAAAAGCAGGTCCAAATAATTCGTGAAAACTTGAGGGCTGTCCAATCAAGGCAAAAAGGCTATGCGGGCAATAGAAGAAGGAAATTAGCCTTTGAAGTGGGAGATTTTGTTTACCTCAAGGTGTAACCAATAAGGGTTCATAAGAGGTTTAACATAAGGGAAAGCTAGCACCTTGCTATATTGGACCGTTCAAGATTTTGGACAAAAGAGGAGAAGTAGCATATAAGTTGGAGATGCCAACTCATCTTTTAGACGTACATGATGTCTTTCATGTTTCCCAGCTCAAGAAGTGCTTGAGAGTACCGGAAGAACAAGTGCTAATGGAAGGATTGGAATTATAGGAAGATTTGACTTATGTCGAGCAACCGGTCAAGATCTTGGAAACCAAGGAGAGAGTCACAAGGAACAAGGTTATTAGATGGTGTAAAGTTCAATGGAAGCACCACACAGAAAAAGAAGCAACGTGGGAATTGGAGGATGATCTTAAGAAGGAATTTCCCTATCTCTTCTCTTCTGCGTAAAATCTCGAGGGCGAGATTCATTTTAAGGGGGTTAGGTTTGTAACACCCTCATTTTCATGCATCATGTCCTACATACACTCATATACATGTTTAACATTAACCCACAACAAGAGGAATGAGTTTAAAATTGATTCGGAGCATTTAAATTGATTTGGAGCAAAACCGCACTTAAAATGCAGGAAAGTGCGGACTAGTCCCATTTTACTGAGGACTAGTCCGATTTCTCTCTAACTAAAAACGGACTTGTCCGTTTTTGCTGCGGACCAGTCCGATTTTGCCTCTGGAAACTTTTAGACTTGTCCGATTTTATGCGGACTAGTCCGATATTCCAAGAATCCTTGAAAATTTGCTAAGTCCTTGGACTTTTCCGGACTAGTCTGGTGTTCCAGTGGACTTGTCCTATTTCCTCTCTGTTTAAAGTTGGACTTGTCCAATTTTCAGCCAGACTCGTCCGATTTTCCCTCTGGACGACTTCGGACTAGTCCGGTCCTTTCCGGACTTGTCTGATATTTCGCGACTCCGAGTTGATCTTTTGTTTTACGACTTGTTTCTTTGGTTTCACATTAACTGGGCCTAGGGACATCATGCCCAACTCTTTTATAGCCCATGTGGGACTCTAAACCGGCCTCTACTCATCCCAAAACTCGAAATCCATCTAACCCTAGCCTCTACCTCTATATAAACAACCCCACTCCTTTGCTTGACATCTATTTGCCACTTTTCCACCCCACCCAAACCCTAGTTCGTGGAGAGCCGCCATCAACAAGGGAGGAGAAGATCCCAAGCAAGAAGAAGAGGAGGAGGAAACGAAAGAGGATCAAGATCTCCACCAAGTTTCGTTCTTCATCACCAATTCATCTCTAAGTTCATCACCAACCCTAGATCATCAAGATCCAAGTGCTATCTCCAAGTTTCCTGATTCATTGGAGTCCTAAACACTTGGTATACCTTCTATTCTCTTTTCCTTACATGAATTCAACCCCTAATCTCCAAATTTACATCGATCTAGAAAACCCTAATCTGCTGATCTCGCAGAGTGCGGACTTGTCCGGTCCCTAGCGGACTAATCCGATCTTTCTGGTTAAATTGTGTTGAATTAATTCGAAATTTTGATCTATTCAACTCCAAACCTATATAAACTTGTTAAAATCTATTAGAACTAGTTAGTGATCATGAAAAGCAATCCATTAACAAGTTCTACCTTGCATTTGCATAAATCATGCATGTCATGTCATATTGAGTAATATTTGTGCACTCTTTGGTTTTGTTTTTTGTCTTGTATGTTTATTGTGCGGATTAGATGGATTTGCGCTAGAGAGTTCCGCGGAGGATCTACAACACCAAGAGTTTGAAGGCTTTGATCCTAATCAACTGAAAGAGCAAGGCAAGTGTCCTTGAAGCATATTGATCCTCTTTTGAAATAAATGCTTTGTTTGCAAACTGCATGCTTGTGTCAAATTGATGCGAATCCTATGATAGGAAGTTGACTAGCTTTGTTTAACCACCCTTGTCACCTGGAATTTATGGTAGAGAGTCGGGAAGGGCTTTTTACCTTTTGCTTCACTTAATCAACTGGGATGGGAAACAACTATACCACTCAATTTAATTATGCATGGATGAGATTATGGTTAACATGAACTGGTTAAATATGATATGGTAATGGGTGATCTAAGCAAGCCTGGTATGTAGATGGGTTGGATGATATGGTGGTTGCTTGCTTTAGATCTAAGGACCGGTTCATGCGAGAATAAGCAAGGACTACAGTTCCACCACGAGGCCAAGTATGGGTGCGGCGTAGCTGATTAATTAGGGCTTTGCTAGTGCTGTTTGGACCATTATGGATTCTCGGGGAAGGGGTAGTCGGATTGGGTTTGTTGATGATTGGTGGGACTACCCTGGGATCCAAATGGCTCAAGAGGGGGCCCTTGGTTGAAGATGTGCTCTGTAGGAGACATCACCACCGGTGAAACCTCAGTGGGGTCTAAATAGGCTAGTCATCCCTTTGTAAAGGCTATTTTGTGATCTCTTGGCTACACACCGATGGAAGTGTGAGATGGCATAATAGAGGTTCTAGTCATCGAAAGGTGATGAAATCACCAACACGTGGGTAAAGTGGTACAAACTCTATAAAGTTTAATAAAACTATCATGATAGTCGTGCTCCCGGTTATGAGCACCTGGACAACTTCCATGATTAGAGGGAACTCGGTATTGGAATGGTATTTGGGATGGTTATGGTTGGTATTATGGTTATGGATGGTTATGAATTGAATTCTGGTATTGAATATGGACATTGGTATATGATGATGGATATGGAATATGGATTGAACTATGTTATTAACTATAGAAATAGTTGAGCTCGGATAAAACCTTCCACACTGCATCATCTAGATAGCCTCGGAACATAACAGGTAGGAGTCTTTCCATTATAATGTGATAATCATGACTCTTCAACCCAGTGAGGTTTCCTGTGTTAACATTTACGGCTCGTTTCAGGCTAGCTGCGTAACCATCTGGGAATTTCAAAGTTTTCATCCATTTCATAACTTCTTTCTTTTGTTTCGATCGAAGATAGAAAGAAGCACATGGCTTTCCACCACTTTCAGAGATTTTATGAGTTGGACGGTGACAAATGTCTGCCAAATCTAGTCTAGCTTTATAATTGTCTTTCGTTTTGCCAGGCATATCCATGCAAGTGCTTATGATACTTTCGCTCATATTACGCTCCTGATGCATGACATCAATGTTGTGCATTAGAATCAACGACTTCACATATGGTAGCTCCCAAAGTCCACATATGTGAGTCCAATTGTGTTCCTCTCCATAACCTACGAAATATCCAGGACGACCTTCATCGGGCACCAGTTTGTCCAACATATCAGAAATTTCTAACCCATTGAGACGCTTCGGTGGTCCTTTAGTGACAATAGTGTTCTTTCGAAAGACATGTCTCTGCTTCCTAAATATATGATTCGAGGGCAGCCAACGTCTGTGACAATCGAAGTAAGATATTTTGCCTCCATGAGTTAGTCGAAAGCAATCCGTGTCTAAAGCACATATCAGACACGTCAGATGACCGTGAGTGCTCCATCCGGAAAATATGTCGTATGCCGGCAAATCATGGACGGACCACAAATAAGCAGCTCGAAGGTTGAATTTCTGCTTCTTATAACTGTCGTACGCTTTGACTCCTGTCCACAAGACTTTCAATTCTTCGATCAGCGGTTTTAACATCACGTTGAGATGTGACCCGGGATGATCAGGTCCAGGTACAATGAGGCATAATAAACATATTTACCAAAGCATGACAATTAGGATCCAATTAGGATCTAATTCTCCGACTCAACCCGACCAGGATTTGGACTAAACCCAAACCCAATCAATTTTTTCTGTATCAATCAACCCGGCCCAAACCAGCCTGTAAAATTAACATACAAAACTAAACAACCCAACCCACACCTACTTTAGAGCACAACCCAAATCGATCTGTTTTCAATAACCACGGCTTGGAACCGGTTCCAACCCACAAGCTCGGCCCAGTAGCCAGACGAGGAGGTTTGTCCTCCTCCATCGCCACTCCCCTGAGATGCCATGCGCCATGTCCGGCAAGGTGACCTGCCCAGTAGATGCATTCCCCTCCGCCCCCCTCCCCGCGGTTTCTTTTTAGACTGATGCAGATGTCAGCTATGTATGGACAAACTAACAAACAAGTTTCAGACTTTCAGTTCAAGTTCAATCAACAATAGCCATGTCAATGGATATGCAAATTTAGAATCAAAATCATGCAGAAAGTTACTTTAAATTAAGTAGCCTATTCGGGTCTAGTCTTGTTGATGAAATGTTACTCTAAATTTATGAGGAAAAGTTACTCTAAACTAAGCATATTCTCTCAAACTAACTCACAAGCAAACATGTCATATGGCACCAAAGAAGGAATCCAAGAATCCACACATACCAACAGGGGCAGGCCAGCAGCGGTGGCGCAGGGCGGCGGGGCCGGGCAGCGGCTGAGGCGCGGAGGCGCGCCTGGAACCGGGGGCGGGCTGGTGGCGGGGGGCGCAGGGGCGGCGGGGACGGAGCGCGGCGGGCCAACGGCGGGGGCGCAGGGGCGGCGGCGCCGGGGCGCGGCGGGCCGGCGGCGGGGGCGCGGCGGTGGGCCGGTGGTGGGGGCGCGGCAGGCGGCGGTCGAAAGCGGTGGAGTGAAGTAAATGAAGAGCCGGGACCGGGGGGTCCTGATATTAGCGCTAATTTGCGACGGCGGAATTAATTGCGGCGGCCTCAACTTACGGTCGTCGCAATTAAAGCCTATTTGCGACGACCGTCGGAGTGGCCGCCGCAAATAAGGGTTTATTTGCGACGGCTCCATTATTTACGACGGTCCTAGGGTTGGCCGTCGCAAATAAACTCTTATTTGCGACGGCTAGTCCGATGGCCGTCGCAAATAAGTCCTTATTCGCGACGGCCATGTTGTTTGCGACGGCCACAGGCAGGCCGTCGTAATTTAAGCTATTTGCAATGACTGGCCGTCGCAAATAAATACGGCTGTCGCAAATGATCGCGTTTCCTGTAGTGTAGACTCACACGCTTAATACAACACCAACACACCCCGTGGAGTAAGGTATTATGCTCAGGCGGCCCGAACCACGTAAATCTCTATGTCCACTTGTCCTTCACCTTCTTGAATCTCTGCGCGCCCATTACCGAACTACAACTCCTCGATCTACCAACGGTAGTGTCGGGAGATCTGCCGGATCCAAACACCGATAGTTGGCGTGCCAGGTAGGGGCACCCGAGATTTCAAGTATGGTGAACTCAGCTGCTGGATCATCCAACGGCAATCCTGGTGTTCAACCTGCTGGGGGCAATCCTTCCAACATGCAGCAACCAGCAGGAGCCACGGCTCCAGCAGGAGTCATGCCTCCACTGCCAGCTCCTGTAGGAGTCAAAATGGGCAGCGTGACGGTGCATCGACGTCGGTCACCGCATCGGCGAATAACAACAACCCTGAACACGCGCTCCATGCAGCGCGTGCTCTCCTCCAACTTCCACCACCTCCAGGTGCATCCCAGGGTGTAATGGAGCAATGGAGGGCTGATGTGGAACATCTGGTTGCAGCAGCAGCCGACCACATCAGCAACCAAGGTCCTCCCCCTTCAGGGCGGGCCCCATCGCAGCGCCGGACTGTGTTGGGCAGACTTGGTCCGCATGTTTCCCAAAATACGAGGCATGCTGCATCACAGCAAGTAACGTCGCTACCATCCGGGGCGCGACGTACTCATACGGTAACCAGGCTTTCAACTCATGACCTCCGGGCGGAGCTAGATCGCCGTTACCGTCAACAGGACGGTCGTGTCCATATCGAGCGTGCTCGAAGAAGGTGAGAGGCTCGAGACCGTCCTGTTCCGAGGGAGTAGGAGGAGGATGTTCTGCCCTGGCCATGCACCTACGCATGGTCAGATGGCAACAAAATTTCCGGCCTCATCTGCCAGAGAAATTTGACGGGACTGTTAATCCCGCTGAGTTTCTCCAGATTTACTCCACCGCAATCCTTGCGGCCGGAGGTAACGAGGTTGTAATGGACAACTACTTCCCAGTGGACTTGACTAGGACCGCCAGGTCCTGGTTCATGAGCCTTCCTCACAACTCCATCAATAGTTGGGAGGAATTGTGCCAACAGTTCACCGCCAATTTCGGGAGCTCATACACCCGACCAGGCACCGAACTGGACCTTTTTGCAGTCGTGCAGAAGGGGGGAGAATCCCTGCGCTCATTCATCCAGAGGTTCTCCCAGGTACGAAACACTATTCCTTCTATCTCTAGCGCCTCATTTATCGTGGCATTTGGACAGGGCGTACGAGACAAAAAGATGCTGGAGAAGCTGGCGATCAAGGAGATCACCAGCGCCACGGAGCTCTTCAGCTTGGCAGACAAGTGTGCCAAATCTGGGAGGGTCGTGAAATGCACTCCAAACCACCTCCGGAGGATGGTAAAAGATCCTCCAAAGGCGAAGCCACTACCTTTGAGAGTGGCAAAAAAAAAGTCCAACGACAAGAAGAAGCTGTCGGCTGGCACATCTACTGCTGCAGCTGCAGCAGCTCCGGATGGCCAGGGGCCACGCCCCGATAAACGACCTTCGCCGTCCTCTGAAGACGGTGGCAACTCCAAAGTGTGGTGTCCTATTCACAAGTCGAATAGCCACAACTTGGAAGACTGCCGGGAGGTCCAAAACCTTGCCGAGCGCTACAACAAGCACCGGGAAGAAGTTTCTTTCCGTCAGATGGAAGGAAAACAGAAAGTCAATGAAGCTCCAGCTGAAGAGGAGTTAGGCTTTCAGGACCCTAAAAAGGTCCTGAAGGCTGTTTACACCTCCGTCGACGATGACTCCGACATCTCCGATAATGAGCATTGGAAGACCATGAACACCATCTTTGGTGGTTCGTGGGACATCACCTCCCGCCGTGTCCTTAAGACCATGCGGTGGGACATGGCCTCAGTAGCTCCTACAGCCATGGTGGAGCCTCATCGGAAGTGGATGGACACCACCATCACTTTTGATGCTTCAGACTGCCCTCGAAACATGATCGGAGCTGGTCAACTACATTTGATGGTATCACCTACCATCAATAACATTCAACTCCACCATGTAACGGTGGACGGAGGTTCGGGGCTGAACCTCATAAGCTTCGAAGCTTTCGTCAAGCTTCAGCTCCGACCTTCGGACATTCGCCCCTCCCGACCTTTCTCCGAGGTAGGTCCGGGAGCCATAACCCCACTCGGTGCCATTACTCTCCCCGTGACCTTCGGGACTCGGGAGAATTATCGCAGTGAGAAGTTGATCTTTGACGTCGCTCTGATCAACTTACCTTTTAACGCCATTTTGGGCAGGCCCGCCTTGTACAAGTGCATGGCTGCCGCTCATTATGGCTACCTGGTGTTGAAGATGCCAACACCAGCAGGTGTTCTCCGAATCCGCGGAGACCGCACTGTCGAAGTGACTGCTCTGAAGAACTTCATGTGCTTGCTACAGCGCAGTAGGAAGAATCCACGCAGGAACAAGCTCCGAAACCCCCAAGCATTCATCTACGAGGCTCAACCTCCACACCTCGCGTGCAACCAAGTGGCGACACTGACATCCCTATCAAAGTCATCCAAATCGGTTCCGATGCCGCTCAGACCACCCGTATATCGGGAGGTCTGAATGACAAATAGGAACTCGCACTCATAACTTTCCTCCAGGCTAAGTTGACGTGTTTACCTGGCAACCGTCATAAATGCCTGGGATCCCTAGGGAAGTGATCGAGCATAATTCGAAGATCTATCCTGATGCTCGGCCTGTGCACCAGAAGCCTCGGAAGCAATCAGTAGAGCAACAAAACTTCATATGACAAGAAGTGAAGAAGTTGCTCGAAGCTGGGTTCATCCGAGAAGTCTTCCACCCAAAATGGCTGGCAAACCCAGTCATTGTAACCAAGGCCGGCGGGAAGCTTCGGATGTGTATCGACTACACAACACTGAATAAGGCATGCCCAAAAGATCCATTCCCACTACCTAGAATAGATCAGATAGTGGATTCCACCTCTGGGTGTGAATTATTGTGTTTCCTAGACACATATTCTGGGTACCATCAAATCAGAATGTCTAGGGAAGATGAAGAACATACTTCTTTTATCACACTAGATGGATTGTACTGCTATACTGCCATGCCATTTGGTCTCAAGAATGCAGCTTCAACATTTGTACGAGCTATGTACAAAACCTTTGGAGAGTTCATCAGAAACGTAGTGGAAGTGTATGTTGATGACATCGTCGTCAAGATCAAAGACAAGGAGTCACTCCTTGACAATTTGCAAGCTGTCTTCGACAAGTTGCGAGTCACTCACACAAAGCTGAACCCAGACAAGTGCGTCTTCGGGGTTAGCTCCGAAAAGATTCTTGGTTTCCTGGTAAACCATCAGGGCATAGAGGCAAATCCGGCGAAGATTAAAGCCATTGAGGATATGCGGCCACCAGCCCGTATTAAGGACGTCCAAAAACTGACTGGATGTCTAGCCGCCCTCAGTCGGTTCATCTCAAGATTGGCGGAACGGGCACTACCCTTCTTCAAGCTATTGAGGAAGCTCGGACCATTCCTATGGTCTGAAGAGGCAGAAAAGGCGTTCCAGGAGCTAAAGCAGCTCCTCACCACTCTACCAACCTTGGTAGCTCCGAAACCTGGTGAGCCCTTACTACTTTACATTTCAGCAACCGACGAGGTTGTCAGCATGGTCTTCATTGCGGAGAGACTAGAACCATCCCAAACTCAGGAATCCCGACCCCTCCGGGAGGGTCCGGAGGTTCCTGAAGGTGAGTCTGGGTCCCAGCCCCTAGACTTGGATCTACAGGGAGTTATTCTAGAAGATCTGGACCCCTCTGAGAGGGTCCGGGTCGCTCCAGTAGAAGCTCCGGGTTCCTCCAGCAAGGACCCGGAGGTCCCCGAAGCAGGTCCGGACCCCTCCGGAGGGTCCGGGTCGATGTGGAGGAAGCTCCGGGCCCCTCTGGGAGGGTCCGGATAGTCCAGCACCCAGTGTACTTTATCAGCGAAGTACTACATGATACCAAGACTTGATACCTAGAGGTACACAAGCTGCTCTACGCAATTCTCATCGCCTCCAGGAAGCTTCGCCATTACTTCCAAGCTCACAAGATCTCAGTGGTGACCTCTTATTTGATCTTGAATTCGTCCCAAGACAAGC
This sequence comes from Tuctoria greenei, assembly GCA_036927565.1. Taxonomy (NCBI): domain Eukaryota; kingdom Viridiplantae; phylum Streptophyta; class Magnoliopsida; order Poales; family Poaceae; genus Tuctoria; species Tuctoria greenei. Next base: position 12,990,367 of record JAYESD010000012.1, on the reverse strand, counting down.
GATCAAGAGTCAAGCATTGGCATACTTCGTGGCGGAATGGACCCCCTCTCCATCAAACCCTGGGGGCCCTAGTGAGCAGAAGCCGGAACTCAATGCTCCGGTCTTCGCCGAGCCTCAGTGGACCCTCTACTTCGACGGCTCCATGCAAAAGCAGGGGGGCAGAGCTGGAGTATTTCTCCTCGCTCCAACCGCGGAGAAGGTAAAATACATGGTCCACCTTGACTTCAAGGCGACCAACAACATGGCGGAGTATGAAGCACTCATTTATGGACTAAAGGTGGCACTATCATATGGTGTCAAGCAGCTGTTGGTCAATGGAGATTCGCAGCTCATCATTAAACAGGTGAAGGGTGAATGCTCCATTAACAATCCTCGACTAGCTGCTTATCTCCTTGAAGTCCAGAGGCTTTAGAAGGACTTTGAAGTCCTGGATCTCCACCATGTCCAGCGTGTCCATAATGCTGAAGCTGATGAACTCTCGACGAAAGCGTCAATCAGAGCTCTGGCTCCTGACGGAACCTTCGTCCGGAGGTTGTAAAAACCCACAGCTCAGCCTGCCGAACTGAGCCAAGGGGGCGAAACCAGCATCCTGAAGCTGGCGGTCCTGATGGCCCTATTACCATGGCAGCCATCAAGGGTCGTAGGTGCTGTCGGAAGCTCCGAGCAACCCAGCACACAAGACTCAAATGCTCAAGCTAGCTCTGATGCATGGATCTCAGAGATCTGTCGCTACTTGAAATACAATATCCTTCCTGACGGTGATGTATCCGCTGACCGGATAGTCAGATTGGCTAAAAGATACACGCTAGTAGAAGGGGATCTCTACCGGCGCGGTGCCAACGGCATCCTAATGTGGTGCATCACAAGGGAAGAAGGCTGCGAGCTCCTCGCAAAAATCCATGGAGGCGAGTGTGGGAACCACGCGTCTTCTCGCACGTTGGTCGGTAAAGCCTTTCGGCATGGTTTCTACTGGCCTACAGCACTCCAGGATGCAACTGAGCTGGTGAAGAAATGCGAAGCATGCCAGTTCCATGCAAAGCAAATTCACACACCGGCTCAGCCTCTACAAATGATACCTCCTACATGGCCTTTCCTTGTGTGGGATATGGACATATTGGGACCTTTCCCAAGAGCCGTCGGAGGTTACAAGTTCCTGTATGTTGCCATTGAGAAGTTCACCAAATGGTCGGAAGCAACTCCAGTTGTGATAATAAACAAGCAATCAGCTATTAACTTCTTGTAGTCCATCGTATGCAGATTTGGAGTCCCGAACAAAATCATAACAGATAATGGGACCCAATTCACAAGCTCTGCTTTTCAAGGATATTGCGAAGATCTCGGCATCCAAGTCAGCTACGCCACCGTAGCTCACCCGACAAGCAATGGCCAAGCCGAGAGAGCAAATGCAGAAATCCTGAAAGGACTCAAGGCACGCACATATGAGCGCCTAAAAAAACATGGAGCCAACTGGATTGAAGAGCTTCCGCCCACTCTATGGGCCAACAGGACAACTCCAAACCGGTCAACTAGAGAGACACCCTTCTTCCTGGTGTACGGAGCTGAAGCAATCCTTCCTCCGGAAATCACCTTAGGGTTGCTCCGGGTCCGGAACTTCGACAAAGCCACGCAGGACCAGCTCCGACGTGAAGACCTTGACCTCCTTGAAGAGGTAAGGTGCCGAGCAGCTGTTCGGAATGCCCGATACCGCCAAGCTCTTCGGCGCTATCACCAACGGCATGTTCACAGCCGACAGCTCGAGGAAGGCGATCTGGTTCTACAGAGAATACAATACAGAGAAGGGTTAAACAAACTCTCCCCCAGCTGGGAAGGACCCTTCCGAGTGATTAAAGTATCCCGTCCCGGATGTGTTCGCTTGGCAACTGAGGATGGGACACCTCTCCCAAATCCTTGGAACATTGAGCACCTCCGTAAGTTATACGCTTAATATCACGGAGGTGAGTCTGTAATTACATGTGATGTATGTTATAGAGTCATTGTACAGAGTTGGGTAGCTCCTCTGGGAGGGCAGACGGACCTACCCCGATAGATCCACAACATCCATGCATCACTTGTCACAGTCTCAGAACTAAAAGGGTAGCTAGCTACCTTGGGTCAAACGAGAAACGAAACACACTTAGCCTGGTTCCGTACCCTAAGAGTGTACTTGTTTCCCCTGTACCCCGGACCTATAATGAAAGACATCATTGTGTGAAAACAGACTCCACATGCATTTACTTCATACAGGCTCAATATTTTTTATTTTTCTCTTTCTTGTCTATAACAAAGTTGTGCAGTTCTTAAGAAACTTTAGCTCGACCAGTTCATGTACAATTCGAGTTGCATTGTCTATCCTTCCGGGTTTAAACATTGTTGATGGTCTACTCGTCTGAATGCCGCCAAGCCAATCTATGGTCGGAGTGTTCTATCGACTTAGCCTGGTCATGCACCATAAGTACGCCACTCTACCTACACCCCGGCATGCCGAAGTAAGGCAAGTCCAGAAATGATCGTACCTGAAGGAAACAAGATGGCGCTCTTGATTGTATTTAGAATTGTTTTCGACCTAAAACTTTCTCGGGAATAGTAAGCCGCAATGAAGTTATAGATAGGAAATGGATTTTACTGTTTTTCTTGACTTCAGCATTGTCGGTGGTTTGGAACCGGCAGATCTCCCGACACTACTAAAGTGTTAGAGGAGTTTGATGTTCGGTGTGGGCGCGCGGAGATTCAAGAAGGTGAATTGTAAATGACGCAGGAGACACAAGAGTTTACGTGGTTCGGGCCGCCTGAGCGTAATACCCTACTCCACGGGTGTGTTGGTGTTGTATTAGCTGTATGAGCTTGTGTTGAGCGTCTATGGCGCGTGTGTTGCGTCACTGAACGTCTAGAGTCTATCGTCGGCCTGTCCTTTTATAGTACAACGGCAGGCCGTTACAAGTTAGCTTGGCCTGACATGTGGCCCCGTCGGTTACTAGTATAGATATTCATTCAACAAGTTTAATTGCTCTTAATGACCGGGTAATGGGCTTTAACAGCACCATTACTGGTAATTAAGGTCATCCGACCGTGTGTCATTAATATGGTATTAATGACACATAATCGGGTCTTGAAGTCTTTGATTCCCCTTTGAAGATCCGGAGCCGTTATGGAGTCTTCCGGAGGTCAGAGGCTTAAGCTCCGACAGTTGGCCACGTGGCAGCTCCGGAGCATGCGGTGGGAAACAGGCAGCTCCGGGGCTACCTGACACGTGTCAGGTCTGGAGCTTCTCTCGGTCTGGAATTAAGTCCGGAGGTGCCATCTCGGTACATGGCCCGGAGCTTCCCCCTTGTGGGCGGTAGCTCCGGTTTTATAGTACGAGTGGTGACCCTAGGATTAACCATGCTGGAGAAGCGGGTCCGGTTATATCTGACATGTGGGCCTCCGAAGGTCTTCAAATCAAGTAGATGACTTTCCTTTGAGATCTTTATAACCTCAAGGGGTGTACGGTTTCCAGGGTACCGACAGTGGCCCCCTGGACCTACCTCCGGGGAAGACCACTGGGGTGAAGTCATTCCGCTGGAGGTGGGTCCATCCTCGCGACTTTTGAACTAGTCTTCAAAGGTCTTCAGAGGTGCCGTTGGCGAGGATTTTGAGTTAAATCCTCGCCGTGTGGCGTATCCCGCGTGCGGCCGATGAGATCTTTGGCGTGCGGATCTCACGCAATTGAAGGTCACTAGATCCCGATGCGAAAACCGTATCGGTTCCGCGCGCCTTGTCAGGCCGCCGCTTTCGGGTTTCCCGCCTCATGATGACAACCGTTCGCCTGGGTAAGAACCTCGACTTGATCGTCGGGGTGGTCTCGGGCCCCCTTGTCATCGACTGGGTGGAATTTTTGAATGGTATCTTCGACTTCCTTGCGGTTTCCATCCAAGCGTTGCGAGGGCTTACTTGAGAAGGAAAGCGCGCACCGTCGGGAGTTCTTTACGCCTCTCATCTGATCTTGCGCTCAAACTCCCAACTTGTGCTTCGCTTTTCTTCTCTTTCCTAGCCGTGCCGCGATGGAGTTGGGTCTCCGCGAGAGTCGCTTGAAGACCGATGGCGACCTGAAGAAGGTTCGGGCCCTCATGGGGTGGTCCTCGGACTTCTTCAACCGCTCGGTCCGCGCCGGTGGAGAGCTCTTGTACGAGAAGGAGCACTCTGACGAAATGGTGTACTTCTCATCGTACGCCATGGTGGGGTTGATCCCACCTTTTTCTTCCTTTTTCTTGATGCTGCTGGACTTTTATGGTCTGCAGCTATACCACCTTGTACCTCACTCCATTCTCCTCGTGTCTATCTTCGTCCACTTCTGTGAGATGTGGGTGGGCATCCCCCCTTGCATCGAACTCTTCCGGACCTTCTTCACCGTCCATACCACCGGTAGGAGCAATGAGTACCTTGGCTTCTACTACTTCATGAAGCGCAAGAAGTGCCCATTCAAGTACCTCCGGTCGTTTCCCTCTGGGAAGTGGGATGACTGGAAGAAGGACTGGATAGTCGTCCGGGTGGAGGAGCACGAGAGGCTGGAGCTGCCCGAAGGCCTCCCCAACATTGACACGACGATCTGGAGTGAAGCTCCGGTGCTGGCGGATGCCTTCGACCCTATTCTGACCAGGATCCGCCGGTGCGTGGAGGGGGGATTAACCCCTCAAGCGGTGTTTTGTAACTTCCCAGTCAACAGGTGGGCACCGTTGAAGAAGAGGGAGAAACTCGCTTGGGCCCTCAACAGCGTGATGGACGACGACCGGGTCGAGACCGGGCTGAAGTCCAACATGGTGGGGAAAACCTTGGAGTTCCACCTCAAGAAGTTCCAGCACGGCATCGACGTCGATGGCAATGACTTGACTCCGCCATCAGCTTTTCTTCCTCTGAACATGGAAGTGGAGTTCAGCAGGGAGCTCCGGCGGAAGATGCCCGTGCTTGACGACCTTGGTGTCATCGAGAGAAGATCAACTACCAGGGTGGCGATCCCTGGAGTGTCCGAAGGTGGCTCCGACCCAGCTCCGAAGCCGAGGGAAGAGGTCGTCGGCAAGGGCAAGGAGCTGGCGGATGAACCCGTGAGCTGGAAGAGGAAGCTGCAGTACGGCGACGGAAGGTCCGTCAGGCCCTCTACTTATGCATCGGCCCCTTCTCCCCGGAGGGGAAGGTCTTCCACAACTGCGGCGACTGTTCCCGTAGTGGGGTCCTCCCGGGGTGTTAGCTCCGGGCACGCGACTCCAGCACCTGGGCCGGTGGAGACCTCTAGGTCCGGGGGTTCTTCCCGATCGAGGGGGGCCTCGACCCGGGAAACACCTGTGGCCGCGACGAGTTCCGGGGGGCCTTCCGGAGCTTCCACGCCAGCTATGACCAGCCCAGAATGCCCGGGAAAAAGGTTCCGCGCAAGCTGGTGCGGAAGCCTCCCAAGGTAATTTTTAATCTTTACCTTGGATAATTGTTTTGCTGTAGTGATTGCTTTTTTAAGTTTCTTCGTCCATCATTTGCAGCGTTCCCAAGAAGAGGAGTGAGGCTCCACCCTCAGCCACAGCAACTGAAGCTGTGAGGGCGAAAGCTTCTGCTCCTGTCCCAGTGCCGCCCCAAGTGGTGGCTGAAGCTGCGACAGCTCCGGCGCAGGCTGTCGTGGTCATGGACCTCGACTCATCCCCAGAAGCTCCCGTGGTAGCGCCGGACCACGGGAGAGAAGATGCGCCAGCGGCACCTGTCCCGGAGGTTGAAGCTCCGGGTCCTGGTGCTGAAATGACGGAAGTTCCGGCTGTTGAGCCGGAGGAAGCAGTAATTCCGGCCTCCGAGCCGGAAATTGTCGAAGCCCCGGCGGTTGAGCCGGAGGTGATTGAAGCCTCGGCGTGTGCGCCGAAAGCTGAGGAAGTTCCAGCAGTTGGGCCGGCTACCTCCGAAGCATCGGCCACAGAGCTGGTCATTGCTGAAGCTCCGGCCGCAGGGCCGGTCGATGTTGAAGATCTTCCGGCTCCCGAGCCGGTTGTTGAAGAGGTGACGGAGCTCGTGCCCCCATCGTAGGAGGTGCCAAGGCCGGAGCCAAAAGCGGCCCCTGCTCCGGAAGTGATGACGTCGGAGGTACTCACGGCCGAGCCGGAGTGCCCAAGCGAAGTCGCTGGCCCCCTGCCTGAGGGGGTGAACGAAGACCTGGCGGCGGGGCCTTCCTCGATGGCGACTGAGGCCATCCCGGAGAACGGCCCTAGTGCCATGGAGGCTCAAGGGACCACTCTTGTGGAGTGGGACCCAATTTTTGTATCTGAAAACCCGCTGGAACCAGCGGATGAGACCCCAGAAGGTCCGGAACCTATCCCGTTGTCACTGTCTATTTTCAACGCATGTTCCAGTCTGCGTCAAGTCCAACTGGCCTTCTTCCACGACAGCAAGGCTCTTGAAGAGGAGCGCCAAACCCTTAGGCGATGGCGTAACCGGTTCTACTTCGAGACCAAGCTAGCGCAGTCGAGGCTAGCCGATGACAAAGAGTGGATCAAGCGGGAGAAGATACGCCTGGAGTACTGGGGCAAGTTACTGGATGACAGGGAGAGTTTGACTCGCGCCCTTGACGCTCAATCCCGGGAGATCTACGATCAGGCCAAAGCAGCCAATAGTGCGGCCGATGAACACCACGAAAGGCTTGAGGCCATTAACACTACACTCATCAAGCGTCGGGAGGCACTTGAGGAGAGGGAGAAACGGCTCGAAGATGAAGAGCAGAAACTCCTAGAGCTGCGGGATGACGTCCTGGGGAGGGAGGACGAGCTCTCCGAGAAGGTGGCTCTGGCTGACAAGGGCCTCGAGGAGCGCGCCAAGAAATTGGAAGAGCGCTGCCATGAGGAAGAGGTGAAGGCCTGGGTGCGAGGGCAGGAACTCTACGAACAAGAGTGTGCCCTTACTACCAGGGAGAAGAAAGTGAGGGGTAGAGAGAAGGACCTGGTCGACCGCCGGAACAAGATCCACCTCTGGGAGGAGGAGCTCGGAAAACTCGAAAAGCGGGTTGCTGAGAAGATTCAGCAGAACGCCAAAGAAGTTGAGCGCCTCGCCCGCAAGAATTCTCAACTGGTGGCGGCCAGAAGATCCCTAGAAGAAATAAAGGGCTTGAGGACTGCAGACTCCCTACAGATTTGGGAGTTCCTGGGCAAGGCCAACGACGCGCTGACACCGATGGGCTTCAGCCCCGTGCGCCCGGATGATCCGGAGTCGGAGCCGGACCTGGCGTTGCAGGCGTTGAGCTCGGCAGGCGGCAAACTCTACAAGGTGGGCGATGTCATCGCGGACCAATTGGAGGTTGAGGGGCAATCCCTGGCGAAGAATGTCGCAGAATATGTGCTGACGTGCTACACCAGCCGAAACTCCCAATTTCCTCTGGACCCGGTGCTTGAAGGTCCGGTTGAAGGAGAAGGCGAAGCTGCCCGAGCCAATGTATCGGATGTTGCCCAGAAGGTCGCCCAATTCTTCCATAGGGTCTAGGACCATCTCTGTAGTTCTCACTTGTATTTTCTCTTCTTCTTCCTCAATTTTGTAATCCCTTGTCTCCAGATGTAATTCCTTGTCTCCAGATGAATGAAATCCCCAAATTTTTGTGAATTTCACTTTTTTTCTTCAACACTTTTTTCTTCACTTGGCCCCCTGGTAGATGTACACAATTTTATTGTGAACATGTACCAAGAGGATATTGCGTTTTGTTGAAGACTCATTTGCTCCGAACTTGTAGAATTTAGGTTCGAAGTCTTCGATAGTGAAGGCCCCCTGAGGTTGTCGGAGCTTAGAAGCTTCGGCATTGTCTATCGCCGGAGCTTAGTAGCTCCGGCAATATTTTCTATCAACGCATAGAGCATCGATAGTTAGTCCTCCGGGGTGTCGGAGCTTAGTAGCTCTGGCAGTGACCTTTGCCAACACTTAGTTTGTTGGCAGCAGACTCCGTTTGCGGGGTCTTCTCACCATCTTTTATTCAGCGTTGACGGCTGGCCCCCCTAGCTTTACCAGAGCTTGATTACTCCGGTGATGCTCGTTTTCAGTGCGTAACATCGATTACAAGCCACCTAGGGAAGTCAGAGCTTTGTTAGCTCCGACTTTTCTGCATCAACGTGTATTTTATTTTTCCTACACACTGAAGTCAAGAAAAATAGTAAAATTCGTTTCTTGTCTATAACTTCGTCGCGGCTTACGATTCTCAAGAAGATTTTAAGTCAAACGCGATTCTAAATACAACCGAATGCGTTGTCTTTTCTTCCAGATCCGACTGTACATGGACCCGCCTTACTTCGGCCTGCTGGGGTGTAGGTAGAGTGGCGTACTTAGGGTGCTTGACCAGGCTAAGTCGATAGCACACTCCGGCCCTAGGTTGGCTTGGCGGCTTTCAGGCGAGTTGGCCATGAACAATATTTGAATCCAAAAGAATTGACAATACAACTTGTATTGTATATAAACCGGTTGAACTAAAATTTCTTAAGAATTGCACGTCTTTGTTATAGACAAGAAAGAGAGAAATAAAAAATGTTGAGCCTGTACAAAATAAATGCACGTGGAGTCTGTTTCACATGAAGATGTCTTTCATTATAGGTTCGGGGTACAGGGGAAACAAGTACACTCTTAGGGTACGGAATCAGGCTAAGTGTGTTTCATTTCTCGTTTGACCCAGTGTAGCTAGCTACACTTTTAGTACTGAGACTGTGACCAGTGTTGCATGAACTTTGCGGACCTTGGTCCGGCTGTTCTCCCGGAGGAACTACCCGACTCTGTACAATGACTCTATAACATACACCTCAAGTTACTCAAGACTCACCTCCGTGGTATTAAGTGTAGAACTTATGGAGGTGCTCGATGTTCCAAGGATTTGGGAGAGGTGTCCCATCCTTGGTAGCCAAGCGAACGCTCCCGGGACGGGATACTTTAATCACTCGGAAGGGTCCCTCCCAGCTAGGGGAGAGTTTGTTTAACCCTTCTCTGGATTGTATTCTCCGTAGCACCAGGTCGCCTTCCTCGAGGTGTCGGTTGTGTACATGCCGCTGATGATAGCGCCGAAGGGCTTGGCGGTATCGGGCATTCCGAACAGCTGCTTGGAACCTTCCCTCCTCCAGGAGGTCTAGGTCTTCACGCCGGAGCTGGTCCTACGTGGCTTCGTTGAAGGTCCGGACCCGGAGTGAACCCAAGGTGATTTCCGGAGGAAGGATTGCTTCAGCTCCGTACACCAGAAAGAAGGGTGTCTCTCCAGTTGACCGGTTTGGAGATGTCCTGTTGGCCCATAAGGTGGGCGGAAGCTCTTCAATCAAGTTGGCTCCATGTTTTTTCAAGCGCTCATAGGTGCGCGTCTTGAGTCCTTTAAGGATTTCAGCATTTGCTCTCTCGGCTTGGCCATTGTTGGCTGGGTGAGCTACGGAGGCATAGCAAACTTGTATGCCGAGGTCTTTGCAATATCTTTGGAATGCAGAGCTTGTGAATTGGGTCCCATTATCAGTGATGATTTTGTTTGGGACTCCATATCTGCATACAATGGACTGCAAAAAGTTGATGACAGATTGCTTGTTGATTGTCACAACTGGAGTTGCTTCCGGCCACTTGGTGAACTTATCAATGGCGACGTACCGGAACTTGTAACCTCCGACGGCTCTTGGGAAAGGTCCCAAGATGTCCATCCCCCACACAGCGAAAGGCCATGTAGGAGGTATCATTTGTAGGGGCTGAGCCGGTGTGTGAATTTGCTTTGCATGAAATTGACATGCTTCGCATTTCTTCACCAGCTCAGTTGCATCCTGGAGTGCTGTAGGCCAGTAGAAGCCATGCCGAAAGGCTTTACCAACCAGCGTGCGGGAAGACGCGTGGTTCCCACACTCGCCTCCATGGATTTCTGCGAGGAGCTCGCAGCCTTCTTCCCTTGTGATGCACCGCATTAGGATGCTGTTGGCACCGCGCCGATAGAGATCCCCTTCTACCAACGTGTATCTTTTAGCCAATCTGACTACCCGGTCAGCGGATACATCATCGTCAGGAAGGATGTTGTCTTTCAAGTAGCTCCGGATCTCGGAGATCCATGCATCGGAACTAGCTTGAGCTTTTGAGTCTTGCGTGCTGGGTTGCTCGGAGCTTCCGGCAGCACCTACGACCCTTGATGGCTGCCAAGGCAACAGGGCCATCGGGACCGTCAGCTTCGGGATGCTGATCTCGCCCCCTTCGCTCAGTTCGGCAGGCTGAGCTGTTGGCATTGACAACCTCCGGACAAAAATTCCGTCAGGAGCCGGAGCTCTGGTTGACGCTTTCATCGAGAGTTCATCAGCTTCAGCGTTATGGTCACGCTGAACATGGTGGAGATCTAGGACTTTGAAGTCCTTCTGAAGCCTCTGAACTTCAAGGAGGTAAGCAGCTAGCTGGAGATTATTGCAGGAACATTCACCCTTCACCTGCTTAATGATGAGCTGCGAATCTCCCTTGACAAGCAGTTGCTTGACACTATATGACAGTGCCACCTTTAGTCCGTAGATGAGCGCTTTGTACTCTGCCATGTTGTTGGTCGCCTTGAAGTCAAGGTGTACCATGTATTTCACCTTCTCCCCGGTCGGTGCAAGGAGAAGGATTCCAGCTCCAGCCCCCTGCTTCTGCATGGAACTGTCGAAGTAGAGGGTCCAATGAGGCTCGATGAAGGCTGGAGCTTGATGCTCCGTCTTCTGCTCACTGGGCCCCCAGGGATTGATGGAGAGGGAGTCCATTCCGCCACAAAATCTGCCAATGCTTGACTCTTGACTGCTTTCCTTGAAATAAATTCAAGATCAAATTCAGCCAATTCCGCTGCCCACTTTGCAATATTCCCAGTTGAATTGGGATTATGCAAGATTGCTCGAAGTGGGTAAGAGGTCACCACTGAGACTTTGTGAGCTTGGAAGTAATGGCGAAGCTTCCTGGAGGCAATAAGAACTGCATAGAGCAGCTTATGCACCTCTAGGTATCGAGTCTTGGCATCATGTAGTACTTCACTAATGAAGTACACTGGGCGCTAAATGGTTCGGACCCTCCCGGAGGGGTCCGGAGCTTCCTCTTCACTGACCCAGATCCTCCCGGAGGAATCCGGATTTTCTTCGGGGACCTCCGGGTCTTGGCTGGAGGAACCCAGAGCTTCTTCAGAAGTGACCTGGACCCTCCCGGAGGGGTCTGGATCTCCTGAAGTAACTTCTTGTGGATTCGAGTTTGGGAGCTGGGACCCAGACTCGCTTTCAGGTACCTCCGGACTCTCCCGAAGGGGTCTGGATTCCTGAGTATGAGGTAGTTCTGGTCTCTCCGCAACCAGAACCATACTGACGACTTCGTCAGTAGCTGAAATATAAAGCAACAAAGGCTCACCAGGGTTCGGAGCTACCAGAATGGGTAGGGTGGTGAGGAACTGTTTCAGCTCCTGGAATGCCTTCTCTGCTTCTTCGGACCATTGGAATGGTCCGGACTTCCTCAATAACTTGAAGAAGGGGAGTGCCCGTTCCGCCAGTCTTGAAATGAACCGGCTGAGGGTTGCTAGACATCCAGTCAACATTTGGATGTCTTTGATGCGGGTTGGTGGCCGCATGTCTTCAATGGCCTTAATCTTCGCCGGATTAGCTTCTATGCTCCGGTGACTTACCAGGAAACCGAGAAGTTTTCCGGAGCTAACCCCGAAGACACACTTGTCTGGGTTTAGCTTTGTGCGGGTGGCCCGTAGCTTGTCGAAGACAGCCTGCAAGGTGTCGAGGAGTGACTCCTTGTCCCTGACCTTGACCATGATGTCATCGAAGTACACTTCCACTATGTCTCCAATGAGTTCTTCAAAATTTTTGTGCATAGATCGTACAAAAGTTGAAGCTGCATTCTTGAGACCAAAGGGCATGGTTGTATAACAGTACAATCCATCTACTGTGATGAATGACGTATGCTCTTCATCTTCCCTAGACATACTGATTTGATGATACCCGGAATATGCGTCTAGGAAACACAGTAATTCACACCCGGAGGTGGAATCCACTATCTGATCTATTCTAGGTAGTGGGAATGGATCTTTTGGACATGCCTTATTTAGTGTGGTGTAGTCGATGCACATCCGAAGCTTCCCGCCGGCCTTGGGCACAACGACTGGGTTTGCCAGCCATTTTGGATGGAAGACTTCTCGGATGATTCCGGCTTCGAGTAACTTCTTCACTTCTTGTCGGATGAAGATCTATCGCTCTACGGATTGCTTCCGAGGCTTCTGATGCACAGGCCGGGCGTCGGGGTAGATCTTCAGATTGTGCTCAATCACTTCCCTGGGAATCCCAGACATTTGTGACGGTTGCCAAGCAAACACGTCGACGTTAGCCCGGAGGAAAGTGATGAGCGCGAGTTCCTATTTGTCAGTCAGTCCCCCCGATATACGGGTGGTCTGAGCGGCATCGGAACCAATTTGGACGACTTTGACGGGAATGCCGGTGTCGCCGCTTGGCTGCACACGAGGTGCAGAAGTCAAGCCTCGTTGACGAATGCTCGGGGGTTTTGGAGCTTGCTCCTGCCTGGAGTCCTCCTCTTGCGCCATGGTGAGTGCATGGAGTTCTTCCAGAGCAATTACTCCAACAGTACGATCTCCGCGGATCCGGAGAACGCCTACTGGCATTGGCATCTTCAACACCAGATAACCATAATGAGTAGCTGCAATGAATTTATACAGGGCAGGCCTACCCAAGATGGCATTGAAGGGTAAGTTGATCTGAGCAACGTCGAAGACCAACTTCTCGGTGCGGTACTTCTCCCGTGTCCCGAAGGTAATGGGGAGAGTAATAGCTCCGAGTGGGGTAATGGCCCCCGGACCTACTCCGGAGAAAGGTCGAGAGGGGTGGAGATCCGAAGGTCGGAGTTGAAGCTTAGTAAATGATTCGAAGCTTATGAGTTTAAGCCCCGAACCTCCGTCTACCATGACGTGGTGGAGCTGAATGTCGTTGATGGTAGGAGATACCATCAAAGGTAACTGACCTGCTCCAACCATGCTCCGAGGGCAGTCCAAAGCATCAAAAGTGATGGTTGTGTCCATCCACTTCCGATGAGGTTCCGGCCTGACTGTAGGAGCTACAGCAGCCGTATCCCGACGCATAGTCTTGATGACGCGGTGGGAGGTGATGTCCCATGATCCACCAAAAATAGTGTTCATGGTCTTCCGACGCTTGTTGTCAGATATGTCAGAATCATCGTCGACGGAGGTGTAAATGGCCTTCAGGACCTTTTTGGGATCCTGAAATCCTAACTCCTCTTCAGCCGGAGCTTCGTCGACTTTTTGCTTTCCTATCTCTGTCGGAAAGGAGATTCTTCCCGGCGCTTGTTGTAGCGCTCGACAAGGTTTTGGACCTCCTGGCAGTCTTCCAAACTGTGGCTGCCCGTTTTGTGAATTGGGCATCACACCTTGGGCTTGCCACCGTCTTCAGAAGACGGTCGAGGTCGCTTCTCGGGGCATAGCCCCCGGCCACCCGGAGCTGCAGCAGCTGCAACATTGGATGTGCCGGCCGACGGCTTCTTCTTGCCGTTGGTCTTCTTTTTCTTCTTGCCATTCCCGGAGGTAGCGGCTTCTTCTTTGGAGGATTTCTTGTGACCCTCCGGGGTTGGTTTGGAGTGCATTTCACGGCCCTTCGCAGCTCTGGTACATTTGTCAGCCAAGCTGAAGAGTTCCATGACGCTGGTGATCTCCTTGATCGCCAGTTTCTCCAACATCTTCTTGTCCCGTACACCCTGTCTAAATGCCACAATGACAGAGGCGCTAGAGAAAGAAGGGATAGTGTTTCGTACCTCAGAGAACCTCTGGATGAATGATCGCAGGGATTCTCCCCCTTTTTGCACGACTGCAAAAAGGTCCAGTTTAGTGCCTGGTCGGGTGTATGAACTCCCGAAGTTGGCGGTGAACTGCCGGCACAGCTCCTCCCAACTATTGATAGAGTTGGGTGGAAGGCTCATAAACCAGGACCTGGCGGTCCCAGTTAAGGCCACTGGAAAATAATTGGCCATCACGGCCTCGTTCCCTCTAGCTGCCAAGATTGCAGTGGAGTAGATCTGAAGAAATTCGGCGGGATTGACAGTCCCGTCGAATTTTTCCGGCAGGTGAGGCCGGAACTTCTGTGGCCACCTGACCATACGCAGATGTATGGCCAGAGCTGAACAGCCTCCTCCTACTCCTTCAGGAGTAGAAAGGTCCTGAGCTTCCCGACTTTCACGAGCACGCTCAATATGGACTCGGCCATATTGTTGCCGGTATCGGCGATCAAGCTCTGCCCGGAGGTCATGAGTTGATAGCCTAGATACCGTGTGAGTGCGTCGTGCCTCGGAGGGCAATGACGTCACTTGTTGTGATGCAGCACGTCTCCTGCTATTGGAAACGTGCAGACCAAGTCTACCAGACAAAGTCCGCCGCTGTGACGGGGCTGGTCCCGAAGGAGGAGGACCCTTGTTGCTGAGGCGTTCGGCTACTGCTGCAACCAAATGTTCCACATCGGCCCTCCATTGTTCCAATGCATCCTGGGATGCATCCGGAGGTGGTGGGCGCTGGAGAAGAGCACGCGTTGCATGGAGCGCGTGTTCCGGGTTGTCACGATTTGCCGACGCAGTGATTGACGCCGACGCACCATCGCGTTGCCCAGCTTGATTTGCTGGTGGAGGCGGTGGTGGTGGGAGTGTGACTCCTGCTGGTGCTGAGGCTCCTGCTGGTGGCTGCATATTGGAGGGATTGCCCCCAACAGCTTGAGCAGCAGGTTGACCGTTGGATGATCCAGCAGCTGAGTTCACCATTGTCAAAATCTCAGGCACCCCTACCTGGCGCGCCAACTGTCGGTGGTTTGGAACCGGCAGATCTCCCGACACTACTAAAGTGTTAGAGGAGTTTGATGTTCGGTGTGGGCGCGCGGAGATTCAAGAAGGTTAATTGTAAATGACGCAGGAGACACGAGAGTTTACGTGGTTCGGGCCGCCTGAGCGTAATACCCTACTCCACGGGTGTGTTAGTGTTGTATTAGCTGTATGAGCTTGTGTTGAGCGTCTATGGCGCCTGTGTTGCGTCACTGAACGTCTAGAGTCCGTCGTCGGCCTGTCCTTTTATAGTACAAGAGCAGGCCGTTACAAGTTAGCCTGGCCCAACATGTGGCCCCGGCGGTTACTAGTATAGATATTCATTCAACAAGTTTAATTGCTCTTAATGACCGGGTAATGGGCTTTAACAGCACCGTTACTGCTAATTAAGGTCATCCGACCGTGTGTCATTAATATGGTATTAATGACACATAATCGGGTCTTGAAGTCCTTTGAAGATACGGAGCAGTTATGGAGTCTTCCGGAGGTCAGAGGCTGAAGCTTTGACAGTTGGCCACGTGGCAGCTCCGGAGCATGCGGTGGGAAACAGGCAGCTCCGGGGCTACCTGACACGTGTCAGGTCCGGAGCTTCTCTCGGTCTGGGGTTAAGTCCGGAGGTGCCATCTCGTTACATGGCCCGGAGCTTCCCCCTTGTGGGCGGTAGCTCCGGTTTTATAGTACACGTGGCGACCCTGGGATTAACCATGCTGGAGAAGCGGGTCCGGTTATATCTGACATGTGGGCCTCCGAAGGTCTTCAAATCAAGTAGATGACTTTCCTTTGAGATCTTTATAACCTCAAGGGGTGTACGGTTTCCAGGGTACCGACAAGCGTGCAGCAAAAATAAATATTTCATGATGATGGTGAATGAAACCGGAGCTACCAAAGATCCGACATCCCCTAGGCGGCTTGTGGTCGATGTCCAAACATTGACATTAAGCATCGCTGGAGCTACTCAGCTCCGGTAAAGCTAGTGGGCAAGCTGTCAATGTGAAGATGGTGGAAAGACTCTAAAGTGGAGTCTGCCATTGACACACCATGTGTTGACAGAGGTCACTGCCGGAGCTACCAAGCTCTGACACCCCAGAGGGCTAACCATCAATGCTTTACGCGTTGATGGAGACTACTGCCGGAGCTACTAAGCTCCGGCGATGGTCAATGTCGGAGCCACTAAGCTCTGACAACCTCAGGGGGCCTACACTATCGAAGACATCAGACCTACATTCTACAAGTTCGAAGCATGCAAGTCTTCAACTGTTACATCCTCTTGGTACATGTTCACAATCAAATTGTGTACATCTACAAGGGAGCCAAGTGAGACAAAGGTGTTGAAGACAAAAAATGAAATTCATAAAAAAATTTGGATTTCATTCATCTGGAGACAAGAGATTACAAAATTGGAGAAGAAGAAGAGATAATACAAGCGGGGGCTACAGAGAGATGGTCCTAGACCCAATGGAAGAACTAGGTGACCTTCTGGGCCACCTCCGACACGCTGGCTCGGGCGGCATCACCCTCTCCTTCGATGGGGCCTTCAAGCACTGGGTCCAGTGGGAATCGAGGGTCCCGGCTAGTGTAGCACGTCAGCACAAACTCTGCGACGTTCTTCGCCAGGGACTGTCCCTCAGTTTCCAGCTGGTTCGCGATGAAATCGCCCATCTTGGTGAGCTTGTTGCCTGCTGAAGTCAGCGCCTCCAACGCCTGGTCCAGCTCTGGCTCCGGATCATTCGGACGAATGGGACTGAAGCCCATTGGCGTCAGCGCGTCGTTGGCCTTGCCAAGGAAGTCCCAAACTTTTTGGGACTCCGTAAACCTTGCGCTACGCATCTCCGCCATGGATCTTTTGGCCGCCGCAAGCTCCGAGCTCTCCGGAGCAAGACGCTCCACCTCTTTGGCATTCTGCTAAATCTTTTCAGCAACCTGCCTTTCGAGTTTGCTGAGATCTTCCTCCCGAAGGTGGATCTCATTCCGGCGGTTGACTAGATCTTTCTCTTGGCCCCGCACTTTCTTCTCCCTAGCGGCGATGGCATTCTCCTACTTGTAGAGATCTTGCCCTCACTCCCAGGCCTTCTTCTCCTCCTCCTCGCAACGCTCTTCCAATTTCTTGGTGCGTTCTTCCAGGCTCTTGTCAGCCAGAGCTGTCTTTTGGACAAGCTCTTTCTCCCTCTACACGAGGTCATCCCGCAGCTCCAGGAGTTTTTGATCTTCATCTTCGAGCTTTTTCTCCCGCGCTTTAAGAGCCTTCTGACGCTTGACGAGACTATCGTGGATGGCGGCAAGCCTCTCCTGGCGGTCATCCGCTGCGCTATTTGAAGCTTTGGCCTGCTCATAGATGGCCCGGGACTGGTTGTCGAGGGATCGCGTCATGCTTTCCCTCTCATCCAACAGCTTACCCCAGTACTCTAGGCGGACCTTCTCCCTCTACACCCACTCCTTGTCGTCAGCCAGCCTCGACTGCGCCAGCTTGGTCTTGAAATGGAGTCGGTTGCGCCACCTCCTATGGGTTTGGCGCTCCTCCTCCAGGGCCTTGTTGTCGTGGTAGAAAGCCAGCTGGACTTGACGAAGACTAGAGCAGGCGTTGTCAATAGACAACGATAGGGAGATTTGGTCCGAACCTACCGGGGTCCTCTCCGCTGGCTACAGTGGATCTTCAAAAAGCGCATCTCCAACTTAGACCCTTGCTCTGCCTACAAAAGTGATGCGATATGCGCCACACGAAGATGCGTCTGTCAGGAAAGATAATGTGCTCTGCCTATGAAAGTGATGCAAGATGTGCCTCATGAAGACGTGTCTGTCAGACAAGTTAATGTGAGACGCGTTTTCAAAAAGTGTGTCTCCGATTTAGACCCTTGCTCTTTGTCCCACCTCGGAGCTCCAAGCGCGTTGCAACGAGCATATAAGGTGTGGCGTTGCAACGTTTGCATCAAGTTCTGCATGGACCGTGCGTGATAGGGAGGGTCCACGCGGAACTTGTCTTTTGTTATTTAGTTTTGGAACGGTCCCACATGTCATCAACAATGAGGTCGGAGCGCTTCGAATTTGTGCCAAATGGCATTACAGCAACGGACGCACATTAATTCAAAATAAAAGAGACGCTCTTTCCAAAAGTGAGACACGCTTAGCAGTGGCTCTTCTGAGGTGTGTCTGCAATAGTTGCCCTTAGGTACTTTTACCTCTTTCGCACACTCTCTTCGCAACACTTAGCACAACTTTTCACTTTTCGCGTGCGCTGAGCACTTCTCACCCTAGAAACCGCCGCCGCGTCATCCCCTTCCCCAGAGCACGCCACCGTGTCGGTCCTCTTCCCCAGAGCTCGTCGCCGCCTTGACACTGCCCTAAGGTACTTTTAGCGCTTTCGCACGCTCTCTTCGCAACACTTAGCACAACTTTTCATGGTGCACACTGATCACTTCTCGCCCTAGAAACCGCTGTCGTGTCGTCCCCTTCCCCGGAGCTCGTCGCCGCCTTGACACTGCCCTAAGGTACTTTTAGCTCTTTTGCACTCTCTCTTCACAACACTTAGCACAACTTTTCACGACGCGCGCTGATCACTTCTCGCCCTAGAAACCACCACCACGTTGCCCCCTTCCTCAGAGCACGCCGCCGCATCGATCCGCTTCCCCGGAGCTCATCGCTGCCTTGATACTGACTTCTTGATCATTGTCGCGCTGCCACCGTCGACCCTCGACTCCCTGTCGACCAACTTGGCACTGCTCTAATAATGTTTGTTCGCGCTTTGGTTCGAGTTGAAATTGCGCTTTGGTACAAATGCCATGAGAGAATTTGCTCCCTTATGTGACCGTTTGTGCGAATGTGACAGAAATTTGATAATGTTCTACAGGATTTCAGTGTTTTTTGTGAATTTTAAGATGTCTCATTCGGAGCATCAGCAGCATATTAAAGAGAAGGCCCAGCAGCAGACACATGAAGAGGATGCATATGCCTTTGGTAACACAAGAAAGAAAAGGTCGCGGACCACGTGGCCGACGGACGTTGTGACTGTTGATGAGTCCAATGGTGAAGGCGTACCTCTGGACCATGATGTGAATACAAGACTGTCCAAAATTAGTGGTCTAGCTGCTCGGAAAAGGGTGCCGCTAAACCTGCATAGATTCGATCGCTTGACCGAAAATGAAAAGGATGAACTTTTTGAAAGCTCTATCCAGCCATATGTTCAATATTCGGAACATATGAAACAGAAGGGGAAGAAGCTAGCTATGAGGATGATCTCTCATGCATGGAGGTCTTGCAAAACTAAGCTTCGTGAGTTTGCAAAGAATCGTGAAACCCCCTTCCATAAGTATCCACATGTGTCAGAAGAGGACTAGATGAGATTTGTTGAAATGTGCGAATCATAGGAATTTGCCAAGAGGAGTGAACATATGAAGTGGCTCCGATCGTAGAACAAGCTTGACCACCACCACGGCAACACTGTTTATGTCGGTAATGTGGGGACCGGAATCCGACCTCCAAGGATCTCATTGGGTGGTGTCATGTGATGCGACACCCAACAGTATGCAAGAAAAGAACGAGAACAATTTGCAATACCAAGTCTTTATTGAAAAGCACAATGGAAGTTTTAAAATACTAATGAAAGGAAAGAGAACTATACATCATAGCTACGCTCTCAGTGCTAGCTATGCAAAAGCAAAGTCATCCATGCCCTAGATACTTCACACTAGCAACACACAATTCACGGCGGCGTGCAGGGTTCCCACTCGGTTGTAAACCCTGGCGGGTGTGTAGCCTCGTCATCAAACCCATCATCAGTCGTATAATCTGCAAAAACTCGTTAACTGCAATCGTGAGCATAAGGCTCAGCAAGACTAACCCGTCTCACTAGACATATGCAAGGGTGAATACTAAGCATAGGTAAGGTAAAGCATAAAGGACTCGCCTACAAGTGGATCCTTATATTTATATTTTAAGTAGCACATGACATTCTTCAGACACGGCACATCATAGACTCCACAATCAAACAAGAAACGCTTTGCTGATGATATGACATGCACAAAGCACAGAATGCTTTTACAGGTAAAGTATGGGGAAACTTTAACTTTTAATTGTACTATATCTAAGACAAACAAGGTTGTCCAAGCAATTTGTAAACCAATATATCATATTCTCCTGACTTCTTCAGTATTTACTACGTCACGGCGCAGTGAACAAATGGTACTCTATTACAGCGAGGGACGGTGATTGCAATCAGGACATACCCGGAACAACACGACGCATACACACTTTCAAAAATGTCAGCGAGTACTTACAGCAGTACCTACATAACATCTCAGTACTAGTCGTATATGGCCACCTTTCACTAAACACTCGAATGTCGAATCGGTCGATCCGTCACGAGCAGGAGGTCACTACGTGGGGCGTACTCTGACGTGCCCACTAGCTTATTTACACCTTGCTGCCCTCAACCCACGCCTATAAAACGGAACGGAATGCCTCAACAAACCATTATCAAGCTACGTCAGTTTACTGGAGCCCGTTCCTCCAGTATGTCGCCGGTACAATTCAAGCTTATCCAACAGGACCGCACATGAAACGGTCCTCAATCAACACAAGCAGGGCTACGCCCGTGAGACCATGTCTCACTGCATCCTACCCACTGCTCGGTCTTAATTTCATATTGATAAACCATTTTTCTTATTTTAGATCCTCCCGTGTGATAAAATTCCTATCTCGCGAGTAGATTCCAACTACTTGACTTCTACTGAATTCCTATGAGCATAAGCATAGCAGTGTCTACTCAACGAGCCGTAGACCTACCCAAGACTCCATAGGATTTGTGGGCCATGCAAGTGGGTGTCAAACACCTTAAACGTAATGCACAATCATATGAAGACGTAAGGTGAAATACAACTGCAAAACAATGTAGGGAACTTAAATGCAAACCGAGGCTTGCCTGAATGCGAGTCTGAGCCTATGTTAGTTTCTGTCTTCTGGACCTCCAAAGCTTCTGGCTGCTCCTCGATTTCAGCTACTACACGATATGCATATACTAGGTATGAATGACTTTGAAAATAATTTATATGCTTGAGGTGGTGTGAATATCCTAGGATGAAATTAAGATAATTATCTTAATTGGCTTTGGAACTATTATGGTAGATACTAGAGAATATAGAGAAGATTCTTGCAAAGTAGGAGATGATGAAGGAAGTTTGTTGTTCTTAAATATTATGTTAAGCAATAACCTTCTCTAAATTTTGGTTAAAATTTTGGAGACCTATCATGGGTACAAGGGGTTGTATCATGTAGAGGGGGTCTCACTAGTTCTAGGAAAATTTGTTTCACTAGTTCCTAAGCTTCCTACAGGGAGAAACTGATTTTTCAAGTTTGGGTAAATTTCTAGAAATTGATTTTCCATTTTTCTCAATTTATAACTACATAGAGATTTGGAATATTGATCAACCCAGTATTTCAAGTCCAAAGAGCTTGAAACTTTTACTGGAGATCAAGGGTATTAACAATTGTGTTCTAACCAAAACTGGAAATTTTCCAACTAACAGAACTGTGGGAATGAATTCTTTAAGAATTTTTCTTATCTGAATTATAGAGGAATTTCTATGC
Organism: Tuctoria greenei; assembly: GCA_036927565.1. NCBI lineage: Eukaryota > Viridiplantae > Streptophyta > Magnoliopsida > Poales > Poaceae > Tuctoria > Tuctoria greenei. The sequence continues at coordinate 12,968,977 of JAYESD010000012.1, read as the reverse complement.
CTTTTCATACAAATCCAAGTGCACCACTGGACAGTAATCTTCATGCCGGTTCTAGCAAAATTTATTTGGGAATTTTTCGATAATTCTACTAGAAGTTATGGATTTTCCAAGTTTGGATTAAATCTGGATTTATTTTTCTATTGAATATTTCAAATAAAGGGGCCGCTCCCACTTCATTTGAATCGGACCAATCGGAACGGAGCCACATCGGGAGCCACAGGGTTAACCCGCGCAGCCGCACCAGATCCGTGGTTACAGCTGATCCCACGCGAGCGGTGTCGTTGACAGGTGGGACCCGCACCTTCGTCAACCTCCCGGACGCGGCGGCGTCTCTCACCGGAACAGCAGCGGTGCTTCGCCGGACTTAGCTGCATCGACCTCCTTTCGGCCTCGCCTTGACCGCTCAACCATAAAATCGACTGCGCAAGCCGATGGTGGTGTCCAATCACGTCGGCGATGGCCGGAGACGGCGATGCGACGGTGATGGCGGAGCTAGGGTTTCGGCGTTCGTCGGAAAAGCATGGAAATGGCGTAATAGGCTCAGGAAAAGGTCGGGGAGGTTCCTGGGAGCACCAGGAGGATGATTTGGGGTTCAGAATGGGGTGACATCGCCTGCAAAGTTGAGTTCGACGGCGAAGTACGATTTTTCAACCGACGGCCGGGAAAACTCAAAATTCGACCCCGTCTCTCGATGTCTTCCTTTCAATTTTGGTGAGGTGATGCGTCGGGGGATCTAGGAGATAATACCTTATTGGATCGACAAATCATTGCACACAGAAACGGAATTTAACCGGTAATCTAGTAATCTCGGTATGAACTGTATTCAGGGAAACTTGAGATAAGGGAGCTAGGAAGCACGATAGTGCTGAAACTTCACAAGAAGCCTCTAGGTGCCTTTGCGCGCCTTATTGCTTCGAGGAAGTAGATGGAAACGTGTTTGAAGTGGCCTGTCCTCGTGGAACAGAAGGTTCCCTAACGGCTTCACCCGCGAGCTCCGAGGAAACTTCGAAATACCGCACATATAAGCAGGGAATCAAACAAAGGACTGGATGGGAAGGAAGAGCAACTAGTTAAGCCACCTTTTGCTGTTGGAAGCACCGCGAATCCTTGTGTTGTTCGGCCGGTGCGTCAAGAACGGCGGCGGCGATGCGGTGCAGTGGCGGAAAAGGGAAAACAGAGTAGAACATGTGCGTGTGTGTCCACTTCGATCGGGGGAGGGTTTATATAGCTCGGGGAGGAGTAGAAGGCACGTCATGAAGTAGGCAGACGAGCAGCTCGGTGGTGGTTTGCATGCGGCGTGGTGTCGAGCAGGGGAGCGCTGGCAAAACGGCGTGCAGAGTAGCACCGAGTTTGCCTCTCTGACTGGTGGGTCCCAATACTCTTATCCCCGCCCCTTCTCTGCAACATCAATTCCCTTACCAAACTTGATCCAAAAATTCTAGATTTTTGTGGGAGGGCCCAAACAAATATCTGGAATTTGATTCCGCAATTGGATTTCGAATTGGAGCAAGTTCCAATCGAATTTCAAATTTGAATTTGAATTTGGATGAAATTCAATGGTGTCACTGATTTAAACAGCAAATGAGTTCCAAAATTTTTTAAACTATGAGGATAAGTCAAGTAATTCATGCTGACTATGATGTTGTGTTCAAATTTTGATGTTCAATTAAGTTGAACACATTCAAAATTTGAATTCCTAATATGTTCTTAATTTGCTAAGCGTCTCAAATAAAATAGCAAATGGAGTTCATAATTTATGAAACTTTGCAGGGAGTCTATTTGGATTATTAGTAAACCATAGAAAATTTATGGCCTCTTAATTGAAAAATTTTGACAGGGCCAAATATACAGTAGTATATTCAATTTTAATTAATTTTAATATATATTGGGTACTGCATATTAATTTGACCTAGGAGCCTTCATTTAAATAATTCCAAACTTTGTAGAGAGGTCAAAAGAATTTATCTAAGATTATTGGTGAAGTCCATTCCTCATGTTAATAAAATTTAAGCATGAGTGGAAGAAAATATTTGATGAGTTCTAGTTCATAAGCATAGTTATAATTGGTCTACATTAAGGTTGATAACCAACTTACAACTGAACCTCATATGAAGGAAAATGTGGGATTTTACATTCCTCCCCCCTTAAAAGAATCTCGTCCCGAGATTACAAAAGGAAGGATAGAAGGAAAAGATCTAATGAACATATGACGTTAACAAGTCTGGATAGTTGGTTCTAAGATATTCCTCACTTTCCCACCTTGCTTCATCAGCGGTGTGGTTTCCCCACAAGATCTTGTAGAAATGCAAAGTGCGGTTTCTTGTGGTACGAGTCTTCTCATCGACTATCTGGGTTGGATGCTCAGAGTAAGTAAGATCTTGTTGGAGAGCTTCCAAATCCTCCATATGCACTTCCGCTGGGGCCTTGAGACATTTTATCAATTGTGAAATGTGAAACACATTTTGGATCCTTGAAAGTGATGCTGGCAGCTCTGGCCGATAAGCTACAGGTCTGCATTGCTCAGTTATTGCGAATGGTCTGATGAAACGCGGAGCTGGCTTCCCTTTTACTCCAAAGCGATGAATTCCTTTCATTGGGAATACACGAAGGTAAACGTGATCCTCTATATCAAAGTGAAGCGGTCGATGTCGTTTGTCTGCATAGCTTTTCTGGTGAGACTGAGCAGCCTTGGGGTTGGCTTGAATAACTCGTACTCGATCTTTGGCTTCCTTTACCAAGTCTATACCATATGTTACTCGTTCACCGGGTTCACACCAGTTCAAAGGTGTGCGGCACTTCCGACCATAAAGAGCTTCATAGGGTGCCATTTGGATGCTAGTCTGATAACCATTATTGTATGAAAACTCTGCCAATGGTAGATGATCATCCCAATTATTACCATGGTGGATGGCACAGGCGCGGAGCATATCCTCTATGTGGGGACCGGAATCCCGACATCCGAGGATCTCATTGGGTGGTGTCGTGCGATGCGACACCCAATAGTATACAAGAATAGAACTAGAATAAAATACAAGATGAAGTATTTTAGTTATCATACAGCGGAAGTTTTACAATACTAGCGGAAGGAAAGAAACATATATATCATAGCTACGCTCTCAGCACTAGCTATGCAAAAGCAAATTCATCCATGCCCTGGATACTTCGCACTAGCAACACCCAAATCACGGCGGCGTGCAGGGTTCCCACTCGGCTGTACACCCTGGAGGGGGTGCAGCCTCATCATCAAACCCTTCATCAATCGTATAACCTGCAAAAACTCATTAACTGCAAACATGAGCATAAGGCTCAGCAAGACTAACCCGTCTCACCAGACATATGCAAGGGTGGATACTAAGCATAGGTAAGGTGAAGCATAAATGACTCGACTACAATTGGATCCTTATAATCAGATTTTAAGTAGCAAATGACATTCCCTAAGCACGGCACATCATAGACTCCACAATCAAACAAGAAACGCTTTGCCGATGATATGACATGCCCATAGCACATAATGCTATTACAGCTAAAGTATGGGGAAACTGTAAACTTTAATTTTGCTATCTCTAAGTCACACAAGGTTGCAAAGCAATTATAATTCAATACAATATATTTTTCTGGCTTCTTTAGTATTTACTATGTCACATCTTAGTGAACAAGTGGTACTCTATTACCGCGAGGGACGATGATTGCAATCAGGAGACACCCGGACAACACGACACATACGCACGTTCGGAAGTGTCAGTGATCACACCAGTACCTATGTAAAACTTTAGTACTAGTCGTATATGGCCACCTTTCACAAGAAACCCGAACGCCGAACCCGTCTCACCTCTGCGAACAGAAGGTCTCCGCACGGAACACCTCTTGTGTCCGCCGACCGATTTACACCCTACTGTCCTCAACCCACCCCTATTGATGGTGAGTTAATGGGCCTCGACATCCCACTTATTGAGTTACGTCAGTTTACTGGAGTCCATATGTCCAGTATGTCTCCGATACAAGTCAAGCTTGTTCGAAGGGGCCGCATACAGACGGGCCTTAACTGACCAGTCAGAGCTATGCGACCAAGACCATGTCTTGCCGCTTCCTATCCATCTCTGACCGTTCTCAAGTTTAGATTTAACAGTTATTTTCTATAAATGTTATCCCAGTATAGATGAGTGTAATTTTCTATCTCGCGAGTAGATTCCAACTACTCGACTTCTATCGGTTTACCTACAACATTAGCATAGCAATTCTACACGTCGAGTTATCAACCTACCCAATTAACCAATGGGATTGTGGGTTATGCATCTGGAGTATTCAAGCATCCTAAACGTAATGCACAATTCATATGCTAATCATCATAGTGATAAAGTAAAACTTTATAGACGACTTAAATGCAAACCGGGGCTTGCCTGGATGCAGGTCCGAGTCTGGGTTAGTATCCGGCAGATGTACTTCCAAGGCCTCTGGTTCCTCCTCGACTTCGGTCACTACACGATATTCATATAATATGTATATGAATGACTTTGAAAAATAATGACTACCAAGACCATAATTTAATCTATGGTGATCATTATATGATAATGACCTAATTGGTTTTGGAACTTTGATGGTGATACTAGGGAATATGATAGAAGATCTTGCAAAGAACAGGAGATGATCAAAGTAGTTTGTTGTCTCTAAAATTATGGCAAGCAATAAACTCCCAAGAATTTTAGAGAAGAAACTGTAGCTTGAACATAGCTGCCAGTTGATAATCATGATAGAGGATGTTGTCCTGGGTCTAGCAAAATTTTGTTTCATAAATTTCTAAGCCTTGGTGAAGGAGTTATTGAATTTCAAATTTATCAAGAATTTCTGGAATTATTTTATAACTGAATTTTTAGCTTTTCAATTAATATTCAGTTTGCAACTGAATTAGGACTAGGAGATTAGGTCATTAAATCCAAGTTTTTACAGGAACTAGTGTATGAATAAAGGAAGGTTCAGTCCAACTTTGGGACATAATAAAGCAACTCAACATCTGTAAAAATTCAATAACTGAAAAAGGTAATTGAACTATACAGAGGGTTATACAGGTGCAATGGCTCCCAAACTTTTTCTGGTAATCAAGAATAAGACAATGTATTTTATGTGAATCTTGGGGATTTCTCCAGTGGCAAGTTCACCTGGAAAAATTGTATTTGCATTTGGAAATATTGTTTTCTACAGAATTTAAATGTGAGTTTCACAGAACCTAATTGGTACTGATAGAAACTAGAGCTCAAGGGCTTTCAAACAAAAAAATTTTGAATATTTTTGGAGCGGTCTACAGAGAGATATTGATTTTTCAACATGGGAAATGGTTATGCACATATATGGAAATTGCAGCTTTTAAATTTGGCGCCAGGGCCCACTGGGTTTTAAAACCAGCCAACTAGGAGCTAGCCACACCGGAGGCCATAAATATTCCCACGTGGCCACACTAAATCCCAGTCCACAGACTGATCCGGGCGCCTTTGCACTCGCTGGCAGGTGGGACCCGCGTCCATGCCTTCTTCAACCTCTGGCCACGGCTCGGGCGGCGGCGCTCTCGCCGGCGCGCGGCGGCGCTTTTGCTGGCGATGGCTTCGATACTTGCCGCCCCACCCTATTTTTGCACGGGGAACACGCTGGACCAACTCCCGACGGCGATGGGTGACCGGAAAACCACTCCTGACGGCGGCGGCGGGTGCTAGGGTTTCGGTTATGTTGGGACCCTCGATTCCCTAGCTAAAACTCTCATTTGAAAGCTCTGGAAGCATCTTGGAAGCATGGGAAGGAGTTTAGGAGGGTCTAGAGCTCGTGCCATAGCCGGCAACACCAAGGTCGACGGTGAACCGAGCTCCATCAATGGCGTAAGGGGAAAAATCGGATAGCTCGTTAATTAGTCGATGGTTCTTTCTTGATTTTTGGAGGGAAGGTGCGCCAGGATACGTAGATCATGTCGTCTAACTGGATCAAAGAATTATTGTGCATACAATCGGAATTAAACCGACGAACTAGCTTTGAAGCTATCAAAGTGCTTCGGTATTTCACGGAATACAAACGCTAGGATGCACGACATGAGTTCAAATTAAACCAGAAGCTTCACGAGATCGTTGTGCACCTTTTTCCTATAGACTGCAGAGGATGGGGATGCTTGTATCGGCGTCGAGGCTGAGTGGCGTCGGGCGGCACTGAGGTGGTCGCGGCGGCAAGGAATGGCGCAGCGCGATGAAAAGTGAATCGGGGAGGGACTCTGGTCGACGGGGGGTGAATTTATAGACTTTAACGCAGTAGATAAGGAGGCCGGGGGCAGCTGGAGGCGACCGACGGCCGATCGGCGCGCTGGCGGCATGCAGCCGTCGCGGTGTCGCGCGGAGAAAGAAACAGGGGCGGTTAAACGGTCTCCCCGGCTGACCTATGGGCCCCACCGCTCTCCCTTATCTGTTCCTCTAAATTCCACCTCAAACATTGTCCAAAAATTCCCAAAATTTACAGACGGACTAGGAAAAATATGAGGAACCCAAATCTGCAATCAGATTTCAATTTGGATGTAGTTTGTTTCAAATTCAAAATCAAATTTGAATTCAAACATGTTTATAAACCTTATTGAAATAAAGAGTAGTTGAGGTCCATAAATCTCCAAACTTTGAAACAAAGCTCACTGAACCATAAAAGGTCATAGGAAAAATTGTGGGTTGATTTGGGCAAGGTTCAGTACAAAGCTAAATTTGAGATCGACGCGAAATGAATCCTTTGTAAGTGTCCAAATAAGTGGAAGACGTACTTCAAAAATCTTGAAAATTTTCCGAGAAGCTATTTAAGATATTTAAGATGCTAAGGAAAAATTTAGAGCCTTGGATTTGAATCTTTTTTTGGCAGGGCCAAATATGCATAGCAACATAGTCAAATTACATTTGTTTTGATTTTTATATTGCTGAAATATAATTTGCCCTAGCCATTTCAATCAATTAAATTCCCAACTTTGCAGAAAGGTTTAATTAAAATGTTCTAGGATTAGAGTGAAGTTCAGTCCTCATGTTAATAAGATTAAACATGAGTAGAAAGAAAACTTTTTAGCGAGATCAAGTTCATGTGCACAACTATATTGACCTCCATTATGTTTGATAAACAACTTGTAGCTGAACTTCACATGAAAGGACAAAGTGGGATTTTACATTCCTCCCCCCTTAAAAGAATCTTGTCCCGAGATTACAAAGGAAAGACAAAAGGTAAAGATCTACTGAACAAGTGCCGCTAATAAGTCCGGATAGTTCGTTTTAAGATATTCCTCGCTTTTCCACGTGGCTTCTTCAGCACTGTGGTTGCTCCACAAGACCTTGTAGAAACGCAAGGTGTGCCTCCTTGTGGTGCGAGTTTTCTCATCAACGATCTGGGTTGGATGCTCGGAATAAGTAAGATCTGGCTGGAGAGCTTCCAAATCCTCAATACGTACATTCGTTGGGGCTTTGAGACATTTCCGCAACTCAGAAATGTGAAACACGTTGTGGACCCCTGCCAGCGACGGCGGTAACTCCAATTTATATGCCACAGGTCCGCATCTTTTGATTATTGTGAACGGCCCAATGAAACGTGGAGCTAGCTTCCCTTTCACTCCAAATCAATGAATTCCCTTCATTGGGGATACCCAGAGATAAACTTGATCCCCAACCTCGAAGTGAAGTGGTCGACGTTGTTTGTCCGCATAGCTCTTCTGACGAGGCTGAGCAGCTTTGAGATTTGCTTGAATAATACGTACTTGCTCTTCGGCTTCATTTATCAAGTCGATGCCATATACCACTCGTTCACCAGATTCGCACCAGTTCAAGGGTGTGCGACACTTCCGGCCATAAAGAGCTTCATATGGCGCCATCTGGATGCTAGCCTGGTAACCGTTGTTGTATGAAAATTCCGCCAATGGTAGATGATCATCCCAGTTCCTACCATGGTGGATGGCGCAGGCACGAAGCATATCCTCTAGCACTTGATTCACCCGTTCGGTTTGTCCATCAGTCTGAGGACGATAAGCCGAGCTCCGAATTAGTTTGGTACCCAATGCATCGTGGAGATGCTCCCAAAAGCGAGCAACAAAAATAGATCCACGATCTGAAATGATAGTGTGGGGTACTCCATGTAGGCACAAAATTCTGGAGATATAAAGTTCTGCATACCGCTTTGCATCATAATCCACACTGATTGGTATGAAATCAGCTGATTTGGTCAACCAGTCAACGATCACCCAAATTGAGTCGTTCTTATGGAGAGTGGGAGGCAACCAAACAATGAAATCCATGCTGATATCCTCCCATTTCCAAGCAAGTATGCTTAAAGGTTGAAGCTGCCCAGCTGCCTTCATATGGTCGGCCTTAACTCGTCGACACGTATCACATTCGGATATGTATGTTGCTACTTCTCTCTTCATCCGAGTCCACCAGAACTTCTTTCTCAAGTCTTGGTACATTTTGTTACTTCCCGGATGAATGGAATACTTGGATAAATGAGCCTCATCCAGTATCTTCTTCCGAAGTTCCATGTTTCAGGGTACCACTATGCGGTTTTTAAACCAGAGGGTACCTTCATCGTCACATCGGAAATATTTCATCTCTCCCTTCTCCATTCTTTGCCGAATATGCGACATCCCTTTGTCCTCCTTCTGAGCTGCTATAATATCCTCCCTGATAGTAGGAATGAGAGCTAGGTTGTAGAGTGCCCATATGGAACCAAGTAGAGACTCGGTTCTTCTTCTTCCATTGAGGTAATGGAAAGATTATTGATATGGGACTTGCGGCTCAGAGCATCTGCGACTACATTTGCCTTGCCTGGATGGTAGTGGATCTCAATCTCATAATCCTTGATTAATTCCAACCATCTACGCTGTCGCATATTTAGGTCCTTTTGGGTGAAGATGTACTTCAGGCTCCTGTGATCGGTGTAGAGATGTACTAAATTACCCAGTAGATAATGTCTCCACACCTTCAATGCTAGTACCACAATAGCGAGCTCTAGATCATGAGTCGGATAGTGTTGCTCATGGTTCCGAAGCTGCCGTGATCCATAAGCGATCACTCGTCTGTCCTGCATCAACACACAACCCAAACCAATTCTTGATGCATCACAATACACGTCAAATGATTTGGTTGTGTCCGGTTGAGCTAATACTGGTGCTGTTGTGAGGTGTTTTACCAATGCCTAGAAACCTCCCTCACATGCCTCAGTCCATACATACTTCTTCCACTTCTTCAGAAATTCTGTCATTGGTTTAGCTATTTTGGAGAAACTGGGAATGAACCTCCGGTAATACCCAGCTAAACCTAGGAAACTTCAAACTTCATGTACGGACTTTGGAGACTCCCAGTTGAGTACTTGCTTTATCTTTCTTGGATCAACTGCAATCCCTTTTGCTGATATGATGTGCCCTAAAAATGGCACATGGCTGATCCAGAATTCACACTTGCTGAACTTAGCATATAGCTGGTGGTCCCGTAATCGTTGAAGCCTCCACAATTTCCTCCCTTATGGTAGGAATGAGGGCTGGATTGTAGAGCACCCCATACGGAACCAAGTAGAGACTCAGTTATTCTTCCTCTATCAAGGTGACAGAAAGGTTATTGATATGGGACTTGCGACTTAGCGCATCTGTGACTACATTTGCCTTTCTGGGATGGTAGTGGATCTCAATCTCATAGTCTTTGATTAACTCCAACCATCTTCGTTGTCGCATATTCAATTCTTTCTGGGTGAAGATGTACTTCAAGCTTTTGTGATTGGTGTAGAGATGTACTAGGTTGCCCCATAGATAGTGTCTCCACATCTTTAATGCTAGTACCACGGCAGCGAGCTCAAGATCATGAGTCGGATAATGCTGCTCATGGTTCTGAAGCTGCCGTGATCCATAAGCGATCACCCTTCTGTCTTGCATTAATACGCAACCCAAACCAAGTCCAGATGCATCACAATAAACATCAAAGGATCTTGTTGTGTCTGGTTGGGCTAATACTGGTGCTGTTGTGAGGTGTTTTACTAATGCTTGAAAACCTTCCTCACATTCATTTGTCCATTTATATTTCTTTCCTTTCTTCAGAAGTTCCGTCATTGGTTTAGCTATCTTGGAAAAGCTTGGGATGAACCTCCGGTAATATCCTGCTAAACCCAGGAAACTTCGAACTTCATGCACAGACTTAGGAGACTCCCATTTGAGTACTTGCTTAATCTTGCTTGGATCAACTGCAATCCCTTCGGCAGAGATGATGTGCCCTAGAAATGGCACTTGGTTGATCTAGAACTCACATTTGCTAAACTTAGCGTACAACTTGTGGTCCCGCAATCGCTGAAGCACGATGTGCAAATGTTGTGCATGTTCTTCTTCGGATTTTGAGTACACAAGGATGTCGTCGATGAAGACCACGACGAACTTGTCCAAATCCGGCATGAATACCGAATTCATGAGATACATGAAATGGGCCGGTGCGTTGGTCAATTTGAAGGACATGACAAGGTACTCATATAATCCATCCCTCGTCGAGAATGCTGTCTTGGGTATATCCTCTGGTCGGATCCTTATTTGATGATACCCAGAGCGAAGATCCATTTTTGAAAATACCCAAGCACCCACCAATTTATCGAACAGAATATCGATACGGGGTAGTGGATACTTGTTCTTGATCGTGACAGCATTGAGTGGATGATAGTCCACACATACTCTCAATATTTTATCCTTCTTTTCCACAAACAATGCAGAACTTGGACGAATGAAACCCTTGTCCAAAAGTTCCTTCAGCTGCTCTTTCAGTTCTGCAAGTTCCTTAGGTGCCATCTTATGCGGCTTATCGAGATTGGCACTGTTCCCAGTACAAGTTTAATTTTAAACTCGACATCTCTTTGTGGGGGCATGCCAGGAAGATCTTTGGGAAAAATGTCCGGATACTCACATACTACTAGAATGTCTTCGAGTTTACAGGCTTCAGTGTTATAAGCAGTTGGAGTCATGTGGATATTACTCTCAAGAGTGAGAGTTTGGGGAGAGTGGAGCAGAGAATTTAGATATATCCTCCGAGGAACGATGTCAATAATAGCAAGTTGTATTGCAACCATGCCATCCCTAAGATGACATCTAACTTCTGATGCTCTAGTATAATGAGAGAGAAAGGGTATATGTTCCCACCCAGATTAAGAGGTACCCTATGTACCATCTTGTCATCTTAAACATAACCACTGCTATTCTTAATATGATACAAACATGGCCGCAAAATAAACACGAGCAACTATTAAACTATATGTTGCCCCGTGACGGCAGAAGTGTTGCCACATCCCACTCCAATACGTCCTACTCGATGTACTCGAGTTCCTCGGGATCTTCTTCTTCTTTTTCATCATTCGAAGTTGGTGCCACAGGTGTGGTTGCGGAAGCAAGAGTTGCTACCTCACCCACCATTGATGATGTCGCGGCAACTAAAGATTTCACATCAGCTTGCAGAAGAAACATCCTCAAGTCTTCTAGTTCTTTCTGTGCATTTTTGCAACTGGCCTTCCAATCCTGAGTCTCCCCTCTGGATTTATCCCTTTCTTGAGTCACCTCACTCAGCTGTTCATCCAACAGTTGCACCTTGAGTTGACTCGCTTCCAAGGAGCTTTCCGCGTGTTGCGCTTTTATGCGAGCCTCCGATCGAGCTTTAACAGCTCGGTGCCACTGATTCTCCCTTAAGCTTAGACGGCGATTTAGGGGAGCAACTGTGGCCCTAAGTGAGTCATTGGCCCCTTCAAAGTGATCCCCTCGAATCAGAGCCTGCTTCAGGTCACTCATCATTTTTCCAAGGCTAGCATGCTGATCAAGGCTCTCTTGACATGCTGATGCTGCATATGACGCTAAAATCATCTTGGGTACTTCTTCATTATGCTCATATGCTGCAACCATCCGACTTTCCCACTCATCACCGGCTCTACCGTTGACCAGAAAGAGCGGGAATGGAGTGTCAGCCATGGCACGGTAATGAAGTTTGCAAAACCTCATTATGGCAACACTTGTGGTATAACACCACGTGTCTTCTAGTTGAATTCCGTGCACTTGGATGGAGAAGGGAGCCCATCCAATATTCAATGGAGCAGCAGGCACATCGACATAAATGGTGCATCTTGTCACACCTCTGTCATGGATCTCCTTGCCCCAATAGTCCGGTATTTCACGATACCTGAAACGTTGAAGCATTGCTATCAACAAATCCGGAAAACCCTTCAGAAGAGTACACTTCGTGAACACCAATCTGTTTGGTAAGTATACTATAGAATCAGCCATCTGTGAAAAAGATATTGGAACAATGAGAAGGTTTCCAACTCCCAATAGTTTTAAGAAAATTTTAAAACTGGAGTTGCAATCACAGTCTGCTCCAGCTGACCTTCCTGTATAAATTTGAAATTTTTCATACAGGAAACGTCAGAACCAGGTGTGGGGTTGAATACAAAAGTTGTAGTATGCTTCACAACCTTTCCAGATTGTACTCATACAGCTCCAGGTGAGCTAGGGAATAGAATCTATACAGGTTTAATGTTGACCCAAATTTTATGGAAATTTTGACAGAACCTCTCCTGTATACGTGGTGATTTCCACAATTTATACAGACATATCATGACAATATATTGAGGTAATGAAAAAATAAACATTGTATAACATCAAGTTAAAATCCATAGGTAAAATATTTCGGCCATGAAACATTTGTTACATAGGTACAGTGCGCTAATTCTATGTGCTAACTGTTTCAAGTTCTGATCCGCCAGAACCAAGTTTGCAACCATAGGAATTAAACACAGCTATACCAAGATTTAGGCCATGAGTGCAACACAAAGTTGATAGAGGACTTGCTAAGATTTTCAGAAATGTATATATATGACCATGTCACTATTCTGGATCAAAAGCTAGAGCTATCTAAACTTAACAGATGAACTGACTCTTGTTCAACAGCAGCCCTGCAGTTAACTGTTTTGAGCTCGAAATTTGAATTGTCTCCAATTCGAATCAAGAGAAACTTTAAATAACTAAACTGTAGATCTGCTTCTATCCTTTTCAGATATATATTGCAATAAGGCAGAAGATTTTTTTACAGTGAGTTATTGCAAAATTACAGAGACTGGTACAATTGTAGGGTTATCTGGAGTAATTTAAGCATACCCCAAATTTCAACAGGTTATCAAGCTTTTTTGTCTTGATGGTCAACAGAAACGTTGTAGAGGTCTTCGAGAAATTTTCATCCATATAGCATACCCCTGTGTTTATTCCTAACTAAACAAGATTACACCCTGGCAAAGTTGAGCAAACTTTAGCCAGAAATCAAGAATATTGGTGCTAACCCAATGTCGAATCAAAACTCATTTTGTGGAGTCCAAACCTACCAGCACCTGATAGTCAGACTTTCCAAAATATAATGCATCCATTTTTGTCGTTTGGGGATGGTCAAGTATCAAAGTTGATACCGACGGTACTACGTGCCTCACCAAAGAAAATTCTAACCGGTATTTCCGGATACGTTTATAGGTGGCCCTAGTATCGTTCACTCGCAAACGTGTGCTACACGGGTCGCTACCATAGGAAATGCTGCAGAAGACAAACAATCCCCTTTCACACCATCACACCTCAAGGGCGGTACGGGGAAACACGACAGGCAGTCACAATAATATATATGAAAATAAATGCATACGACTCTGGTGTGAGTCGCCCTCGAGCGATGTCATGTCTCGAGGTACATGGTTGTAATACGTCTGTACAGCAAAGAATCCCGCACGAACTGGCTTATACACGCTCGGGCATACGTGTTTCGCATGCTCCCATAGAATATGAATGATTCTAGAGAGGCATACTATCGGGTTATACACCACCCGACGGGGGCTCCCACTAACTTTGAAGCACGTTGGGGTACCGCCTATCATAGGTTCTCAGAAACATAGAAAGCTTCAGAGACTCCTATTAATATTTCCGTGCCAAGCCACGGAAAGACTTCCATGCTACCTCTTGCATGGTGAGCTTACCGCAATTGATCCGCTTACGGTGGCGTACCTTACCTCTTACCTGACGTCGGAGCGTCGTTACAGAATTAATAACATGTAAGTTAGTTTACCACCTTTATATCTTATACTAATAATACTCCTTATAAGGGCATATACTAATTCCTCACTCAATTCCTAATTTTTAAAAATGTGCTCTTTTCAAGTACATTGTTCCCAATGATGCTCTGATACCATGTCTGTGGGGACCGAAATCCCGACCTCCAAGAATCTCATTGGGTGGTGTCGTGCGATGCGACACCCAACAGTATGCAAGAAAAGAACGAGAACAATTTACAATACCAAATATTTATTGAAAAGCACAGCAGAAGTTTTAAAATACTAACGAAAGGAAAGAGAACTATACATCATAGCTACGCTCTCAGCACTAGCTATGCAAAAGCAAAGTCATCCATGTCCTAGATACTTCGCACTAGCAACACACAATTCACGGTGGCGTGCAGGGTTCCCACTCGGCTGTAAACCCTGGAGGGGGTGCAGCCTCGTCATCAAACCCGTCATCAGTCGTATAATCTGCAAAAACTCGTTAACTGCAATCGTGAGCATAAGGCTCAGCAAGACTAACCCGTCCCACTAGACATATGCAAGGGTGAATACTAAGCATAGGTAAGGTAAAGCATAAAGTACTCGCCTACAAGTGGATCCTTATATTAATATGTTAAGTAGCACATGACATTCTTCAGGCACGGCACATCATAGACTCCACAATCAAACAAGAAACGCTTTGTCGATGATATGACGTGCACAAAGCACATAATGCTTTTACAGGTAAAGTATGGGGAAACTGTAAACTTTTAATTGTACTATCTCTAAGACAAACAAGGTTGTCCAAGAAATTTGTAAACCAATATATCATATTCTCCTGACTTCTTCAGTATTTACTACGTCACGACGCAGTGAACAAGTGGTACTCTATTACCGTGAGGGACGGTGATTGCAATTAGTACATACCCGGAACAACACGACACATACGCACTTTCAGAAATGTCAGCGAGTACTTATAGCAGTACTTACATAACATCTCAGTACTAGTCGTATATGGCCACCTTTCACTAAACACTCGAATGTCGAACCAGTCGATCCGTCACGAGCAGGAGGTCACTGCGTGGGGCGTACTCTGACGTGCCCACTAGCTGATTTACACCTTGCTGCCCTCAACCCACGCCTATAAAATGGAACGGAATGCCTCGACAAACCAGTATCAAGCTACGTCAGTTTACTGGAGCCCATTCCTCCAGTATGTCGCCAGTATAATTCAAGCTTGTGCAGCAGGACCGCACACTAAACGGTCCTCAATCGACACAAGCATGGCTACGCCCGTGATACCATGTCTCACTGCATCCTACCCACAGCTCGGTCTCAATTTCATATTCATAAACCATTTTCTTATTTCAGATCCTCCCGTGTGATAAAATTCCTATCTCGCGAGTAGATTCCAACTACTTGACTTCTACCGAATTCCTATGAACATAAGCATAGCAGTGTCTTCTCAACGGGCCGTAGACCTACCCTAGACTCCATAGAATTTGTGGTCCATGCAAGTGGATGTCAAACACCTTAAACGTAATGCACAATCATCTGAAGACGTAAGGTGAAATAAAACTGCAAAACACTGTAAGGAACTTAAATGCAAACCGGGGCTTGCCTGAATGCGAGTCTGAGCCTATGTTAGTTTCTGGCAGCTGGACCTCCAAAGCTTCCGGTTGCTCCTCGATTTCAGCTACTACACGATATGCATATACTAGGTATGAATGACTTTGAAAATCATTAATATGCTTGAGGTGGTGTGATTATCCTAGGATGAAAATAAGATTGTCGGTACCCTGCGTACCGTATACCCCATGGGACTAAAAAAAGACCAAAGAGACTTCACCTGACCGAGTTGAAGACCTGCGAAGGCCCACTTGTCATACGGGACTGGACATGCCTCCCATCTATGGTTAGCTCCAGTACGGCCACGTGTACACTGCAGCTGGAGCTATACCCCACACATGGGATAGCTCCGGGCTAAACACTTGTACGGCACCCCCGGACCTAACCTCTGACAGAGGGAAGCTCCAGTACCGACACGTGTACATCTACACCGGACCTACCCGTCCCAGACGGATAGCTCTGGAGCTGCCATGTGTCCAAACCGTCGGACCTTCAACCTTGGCAATCAAGCTGGTGAACCCCCAACGGCTCGGACCTCCAAGGGGCAATCAAAGACCTCAAGACCTGATTAAGTGTCATTAATGCCATATTAATGACACACGATCAGTAGGCCCTTAATACTAGTAACGGCACTGTCAGGTCCCGTTACCACGCTACTAAGGGTAATTAATCTCATTAATTATGTATTAAACATTAGTAACCGCCAGGGCCACATGTCGGGCCAGGCTAACTGTGTAACGACCAGTCCTTGTACTATAAAAGGATTGGTCGACGCGAGACTCTCATAGACTGGGGGACGCTCTCAAACACAAACACAGTCTTGGACTGAAAGCTCTTAGACACTCAATACAACAGCTACACATCCCGTGGAGTAGGGTATTACGCTCAGGCGGCCCGAACAACGTAAATCCTTGTGTCCATTTGCCATATTCTTTGGAATCTCTGCACACCCAACACCGAACAACAAACTCCGCGAGCTACCAACGGTAGTATCGGGAGAATTGCCAGAAAAACACTCTGACAGTTGGCGCGCCAGGTAGGGGAAGCTGCCCGAGATTTCAAGAATGGTGAACACAGCTGCTGGATCGTCCAACGGCAACCCCACTGCGCAACCTGCTGGAGGCAATCCCTCCAACATGAAACAACCAGCAGGTGTCACGGTTCCAGCAGGAGTCATGCCCCCGCCGCCACCGTCTGCACCAGCAAATCAAGCTGGACAACACGATGGGGCATGCGTTGGTCACAGCGTCGGCGAATAACAACAATCCTGAACACGCGCTCCATGCAGCACGTGCTCTCCTCCAACGCCCACCACCTTCGGGTGCATCCCAGGGTGCAATGGAGCAATGGAGGGCTGATGTGGAACATCTGGTTGCAGCAGCAGCTGATCGCATTAGCAACCAAAGTCCTCCCCCCTCGGGGCGGGCCCCATCGCAGCATCGAACTTTGTCGGGCAGACTTGGTCCGCACGCTTCGCAAAATAGGAGGCGTGCTGCATCTCAACAAGTGATGTTGCTGCCTGTCGGGGCGCGACGCACCCACACAGTAACCAGGCTTTCAACTCATGACCTCCGGGCGGAGCTTGATCGCCGTTACCGTCAGCAGGACGGCCGCGTCAACTAGTTGGACCTCCACCATGTACAGCATCTCCATAACGCTGAAGCTGACAAACTCTCGACAAAAGCATCAACCGGAGCTCCGGCTCCTGATGGAACCTTCGTCTGGAGGTTGTCTAAACCGACAGCTCAGCCTGCCGAGCTAAGCGAAGGGGGCGAGACCAGCATCCCGAAGTTGGCGGTCCCGATGGCCCTGTTACCATGGCAGCCATCAAGGGTCGTAGGTGCTGCCGGAAGCTCTGAGCAACCCAGCAAGCAAGACTCAAATGCTCAAGCTAGCTCCGATTCATGGATCTCAGAGATCTGGAGCTACTTGAAAGACAATTTCCTTCCTGATGATGATGTATCCGCTGACCGAGATTGGCTAAAAGATACACGTTTGTAGAAGGGGATCTCTATCGGCGCAGTACCAACAGCATCCTAATGCGGTGCATCACAAGGGGAGAAGGCTGCGAGCTCCTCGCAGAAATCCATGGAGGCGAGTGTGGGAACCACGCATCTTCCTGCACGCTGGGCGGCAAAGCCTTTCAGCATGGCTTTTGCTGGCCTACGGCGCTCTAGGATGCAACTGAGCTGGTGAAGAAATGTGAAGCATGCCAGTATCATGCAAAACAAATTCACACACCGGCCCAGCCTCTACAAATGATACCTCCTACATGGCCTTTTGTTGTGTGGGAGATGGATATCTTTGGACCTTTCCGAAGAGCCATCGGAGGTTACAAGTTCTTGTACGTCGCCATTGACAAATTCACCAAATGGCCGGAAGCAACTCCAGTTGTAACAATAAACAAGCAATCAGCTATCAACTTCTTACAGTCCATTGTATGTAGATTTGGAGTCCCAAACAAAATCATAACTGATAATGGGACCCAATTTACAAGCTCTGCATTCCAAGGATATTGTGAAGACCTCGGCATTTAAGTCAGCTACGCTTCCGTCGCTCACCCGGCAAGCAATGGCCAAGACGGGAGAGCAAATGCAGAAATCCTAAAAGGACTCAAGACGCACATATATGACCATCTGAAAAAACATAAAGCCAACTGGATTGAAGAGCTTCGGCCCACTCTATGGGCCAATAGGACAACTCCAAACCGGTCGACTAGAGAGACACCCTTCTTCCTGGTGTATGGAGCTGAAGCAGTCCTTCCTTCAGAAATCTCCTTGGGGTCGCTCCGGGTCCGGACCTTCGATGATGCCGCGCAGGACCAGCTCTGGCGTGAAGACCTTGACCTCCTTGAAGAGGGAAGGTGCCGAGCAGCTGTTCGGAATGCCCGATACCGCTAAGCTCTCCGGCGCTATCACCAAAGGCATGTTCACAGCCGACAGCTCGAGGAAGGCGATCTGGTGCTACGGAGAAT
Organism: Tuctoria greenei; assembly: GCA_036927565.1. Classification (NCBI taxonomy): domain Eukaryota; kingdom Viridiplantae; phylum Streptophyta; class Magnoliopsida; order Poales; family Poaceae; genus Tuctoria; species Tuctoria greenei. The sequence goes on along the minus strand of JAYESD010000012.1, from coordinate 12,950,313 downwards.
ACAGTCCAGAGAAGGGTTAAACAAGCTCTCCCCTAGCTGGGAAGGACCCTTCCGAGTGATTAAAGTATCCCGTCCCGGATGCATTCGCTTGGCAACCGAGGATGGGACACCTCGCCCTAATCCTTGGAACATTGAGCACCTCCATAATTTTTACGCTTAATATCATGGAAGTGAGTCTGTAGTTACACATGATGTATGTTATACATTCATTGTACAGAGTCGGGTAGCTCCTCCAGGAGAATAGCCTGACCTTCCCCGGAAGGTCTGCAGAGTTCAGGCAACATTTGTCACAGTCTCAGAACTAAAAGTGTAGCTAGCTACCTTGGGTCAAACAAGAAACAAAACACACTTAGCCTGGTTTCGTACCCTAAGGGTGTACTTGTTTGCCCTGTACCCCGGACCTATAATGAAAGACATCTTTGTGTGAAAACAGACTCCACGTGCATTTACTTTGTACAAGCTCAATATTTTTTATTTTTCTCTTTCTTGTCTATAACAAAGTTGTGCGATTCTCAAGAATTTTTTAGATCGACTAATTCATGTACAACTCGAGTCGCATTGTTAATTTCTTTGGGTTTTCACATTGTTGAATGGCTCACTCGCCTGAATGGCGCCAGCCAATCTAGGTCTAGAGTGTGCTATCGACTTAGCCTGGTCCTGCACCCTAAGTACGCCACTCTACCTACACCCGGCAGGCCGAAGTAAGGTGGGTCCTGAAAACAATTGGACCTAGAGAAAACGACTCAGTGCACTTGATTGTACAAAGAATTGCGCTCGACCTAAAAATTTCTTACGAGAATAGTAAGTCGCAACAGAGTTATAGATAGGAAACGAATTTTACTATTTTTCTTGACTTCAATGCGCAGGAAAAATAAGGATCTCATGATGATGGTGAATTAAGCCGGAGCTATTAAAGCTCCGACATCCCCTAGATGGCTTGTAATCGATGTTTTAAACATTCATAGCAAGTACCGCTCGAGCTACTTAGCTCCAGTAAAGACAGGGGGCTAGCCGTCAATGTGAACAAAAGATGGTGGGAAGACTTCAGGAGACTAACTATCGACGCTCTACGCGTTGATGGAGACCACTGCTGGAGTTACCAAGCTCCGATGATGGTCAAAGCCGGAGCCCTTAAGCTCCGACAACCTCAGTAAGCCTTCACTACTGAAGACTTCGAACCTACGCTCTACAAGTCTGAAGCACGCAAGTCTTCAACAGCAGTTACATCCTCTTGGTACATGTTCACAATCAAATTGTGTACATCTACTAGGGGGCCAAGTGGGACAAAAGTGTTGAAGACAAAAAATGAAATTCATGAAAAACTTGGATTTCATTCATCTGGAGACAAGAGATTACAAAATTGGAGAAGAAGAAGAGAGAATACAAGCGGGAGCTACAAAGAGATGGTCCTAGACCCTATGGAAGAACGAGGCGACCTTCTGGGCAACCTCAGAAATGTTGGCCTGGGCAGCTTCTCCCTCTCCATCGATGGGACCTTGGAGCACCGGGTCCAGGGGGAATTGGGGGTCCCGTCTTGTGTAGCACGACAGAATAAATTCTGCGACGCTCTTGGCCAGGGATAGTCCCTCGGTTTCCAGCTGGTCCGCAATGACATCGCCCATCTTGGTGAGCTTGTTGCCTGCCGAACTCAGCGCCTGCAACGCCTGGTCCAGCTCCGGTTCTGGATCATCCGGACGCACGGGGCTAAAACCCATTAGCGTCAGCGCGTTGTTGGCTTTGCCCAGGAAGTCCCAAACTTGTTGGGACTCCGCAATCCTGCCGCTTCGCATCTCCTCCAAGGATCTTCAGGGTGCCGCAAGCTCCGAGTTCTCCCGAGCAAGACGCTCCACCTCTTTGGAGTTCTGCTGAATCTTTTCAGCAACCTGCCTTTTGAGTTTACTGATCTCTTCCTCCCGGAAGTGGATCTCATTCCGGCGGTTGACCAGGTCCTTCTCTCGACCCCACACCTTCTTCTCCCTGGCAGCAACATCAGTTTCCCTCCTGTGGAGTTCCCGTCCTCGCTGCCAGGCCTTCTTTTCCTCTCTCTCGCAGCGCTCATCCAATTTCTTCGTGCGCTCCTTGAGACTCTTGTCACCCAGAGCTAGCCTTTGAGTAAGCTCTTCTTCCCTCTTCACGACGTCGTACCGCAGCTCCAGGAGTTTTTGCTCTTCATCCTCGAGCTTTCTCTCCCGCTCCTCAAGAGCCTCCCGACGCTTAAAGAGACTGGTGTGAATGGCGTCGAGCCTCTCTTGGCGATCATCCGCTGTGTTATTAGCAGCCTTGTCTTGCTCATAGATGGCCTGGGACTGGTTGTCAAGGGATCGCGTCATGCTTTCCCTCTCATCCAGTAGTTTACCCCAGTACTCCAGGCGGACCTTCTCTTTCCTCACCCACTCTTTGTCGTCATCCAGCCTTGACTGCGCCAGCTTGGTCTCGAAGTGGATCCAGTTGTGCCACCTCCTAAGAGTTTGATGCTCCTCCTCGAGAGCCTTGCTGTCGTGGTAAAAAGCCAGTTGAACCTGGCGAAGACTTGAGCAGGCATTGTCAATAGACAACGATTAAGGAATTGGGTCCAGACCTGTCGGGGTCATCTCTGCCAGTTCTAGCGGGTTCTCCGTGACAAAAATTGGGCCCCACTGTACAAGAGCGGTTCCTTGAGCTTCCGCGGAACTAGGGCCGCCCTCCAGAATAGCCTCGACCGCTGTCGAGGAAGGTCCTGCCACAAAAGTTTCAACCTCCGGAGTTGGCTCTGAAGGTCCCGCTGCCAGATCGTCAATAACTGGATCCTCAAGCGGGGGGCCAACAACTTCATCTCGGCACCCTGGCTCGAGCGTGGGCACCTCCGGGATCACCACCTCCGGGGCAGGTGTTCAAGGTTTGGTCGGAGCTGAAGACACTTCCGGCTCCAACGTTGGCGCCTCCTCCACCACCGGCCTAGGCGCTTACGCTTCGACCATCATAGGCTCGGGCGCCAGCACCTCTGCAGCGATTGGTTCAGGCGCCGGAACCTCTCCGATGACCGGCTCTACCGCCGGAACATATACAGCAACCGGCTCTACCGCCGTAACTTCTTCAATAACCAGCTCAGGCGCTAGAGCTTTATCAACCACCATCTCTACCGCCGGGGCATTATCAAACACCGGCTCCACCGCCGAGATTTCAACGACCTCCGACTCTAGGGCCGGAGTCACAGATATCTCCGGTTCTGATGCCAGAGGGTCCACCATTTCAGCGTCCAAACCCGGAGATTCAACCTCCAGGGCAGGTGCCGCTGGTACATCCTTATTCCCGTGGTTCGGCACTACCACGGGAGCTTCCGGCGACGAGTCGAGGTCCATGACCACGACAGCCAGCGCCGGAGCTGTCGCAGCTTCAACCACTCCTTGGGGCGGCGCTGGGATTGGAGCCGGAGCCGGAGCCTCTGCCTGCACATCTTCGGATGTTGTGACAGGAACAGGAGCTTCAGTCCCTCTCTTGGGTACCCTGTGGATGGAGGACAAGGACACTTAAAACGTAATTACAACACAAAACAACTAACTGAGGTAAAAAACAAAAATTACCTCGGAAGGTTTCCTCACCAGTTAGCACGGAACCTCTTCTCTGGATGCTCAGGACTAGACCCTGGCACCACTGGCGTATCTATTCCGTAAGGTTCCCCAGAGCTTGCCGCAACCATCAGCACTGCTTTGGTCGAGGTCCCCCTCGATCGGGAAGAACTTCCAGATCTAGAGCCTTTAGCCGGTCCTGGTACTATAGCCACACGGCCAGAACTAGCACCCCGGGGAGATGTCGATGCTGGAGTGGATGTCGCCGTTGAAGACCTCCCCCTCCGGGGAAAAGGAGCCACCGGGGAAGGAGCAGTCCTGACGGACCTCCCATTAGAGTGCTTGAGCTTCCTTTTTCGGCTCGAGGGCTCGGCCAACTCTTTGCCCTTGCCCGCGACTTCAACTCTCTGTTTCGGGGCAGAAGGGGGACCACCCTCGGAAGCTCCAGAGATCACCAACCCAATGGTCGGACGCCTCTCAACGACACCAAGGTCATCAAGCACCGGCATTTTCTGTTGGAGCTCCCTGCTAAACTCTGCCTCCATGTTAAGAGGGAGGAAAGCCGCCAGCAGAGACAAGTAGTCGCCCTCGACATCGATGCCGTGCTGGAACTTCTTGACGTGAAGCTCCAAGGTGGTGCCTTCTAGGTTGGACTTCAAACCGATTTCGATCCAGTCATCATCCATCACATTGTTGAGGGCCCAAGCAAGCTTCTCCCTCTTCTTCAGCGGAGCCCACCTGATGGCCGGGAAGTTGCAAAATACAACCTGAGGGGTCACCCCTCCTTCCATGCATTGGCCGATCCTGGTCAGAGCAGGGTTGAAAGCGTCCGACGGCACCGGAACTTCACTCCAAGCTTCAGTGTCGACGTTGGGGAGGCCTACGAGCAACTCCAGACTCTCATGTTCCTCTGCCCTGTTGATGATCCAATCCTTCTTCCAGTCATCCCACTTACCAGAAGGGAACGAGTGCAAGTACTTGTGCGGGCACTTCTTGCGCTTCACAAAGTAATAGAAGCCAAGGTACTCGTCACTCTTGCCGGTGGTGTGGATGGTGAAGAAGGTGCGGAAGAGCTCGACGCAGGGAGGAATACCCACCCACATCTCGCAGAAGTGGACAAAGATCGACACCAAAAGAATGGAGTGGGGACCGAGGTGGTACAGCTGCAGACCATAGAAGTCTAGCAGCATCAAGAGAAAAGAAGAAAAGGGTGGGATCAGTCCCACCATGGCGTACGCGGAGAAGTACACCATTTCGCCGGTGTGCTCCTTCTCGAACATAAGCTTGTCGGTGCGGACCTGGTGACTGAAGAAGTCACTGGACCACCCAATGAGGGCCCGGACCTTCTTCAAGTTGCCGTCAGTCTTGAGTCGGCTCTCGTGGAGACCCAACTCCATCGCAGCACAAGCGGGGCTAGAGACGAAGAGAAAGCAAAAGTTTGGATGGTTTGAGCGCAAGATCGAATGAAGGCATAAAGAACCCCCAAACCGTGCCTAATTTCCTTCTTAAGTAAGCCCCCGCAACGCTTGGACGGAAACCGCAGAGGAGCCAACATTACAAGTCAAAAACTTCCCCCTGCCAAAAGGTCTTTCCCGGAGGTGGGCCCAGGGGGCCACTATCGGTACCCTGCGTACTGTATACCCCTTGGGACTACAAAAAGACCAAAGAGACTTCACCTGACCGAGTTGAAGACCTGCAAAGGCCCCACTTGTCATACGAGACTGGACATGCCTCCCATCTATGGTTAGCTCCGGTACTGCCATGGGTACACTGCAGCTGGAGCTATACCCCACACATAGGATAGCTCCGGGCTAAACACTTGTACGGCACCCCCGGACCTAACCTCCGACAGAGGGAAGCTCCAGTACCGACACATGTACATCTACACCGGACCTACCCGTCCCAGATGGATAGCTCCAGAGCTGCCACGTGTCCAAACTGCTGGACCTTCAACCTTGGCAATCAAGCTGGTGAACCCCCAACGGCTCAGACCTCCAAGGGGCAATCAAAGACCTCAAGATCTGATTAAGTGTCATTAATGACACACAATCAGTATGCCCTTAATACTAGTAACGGCACTGTCAGGTCCCGTTACCACGCTATTAAGTGTAATTAATCTCATTGATTATGTACTAAACATTAGTAATCGCCAGGGCCACATGTCGGGCCAGGCTAACTGTGTAACGACCAGTCCTTGTACTATAAAAGGACTGGTCCATGCGAGACTCTCACAGACTGGGGGACGCTCTCAAACACACACACACAGTCTCAGACTGAAAGCTCATAGACACTCAATACAACAGCTACACACCCCGTGGAGTAGGGTATTACGCTCAGGCGGCCCGAACCACGTAAATCCTTCTGTCCATTCGCCATATTTTTTGGAATCTCTGCGCACCCAATACCGAACTACAAATTCCGCGAGCTACCAACAGTAGTATCAGGAGAATTGCCTGAAAAACACTCCGACAAAGATAATTATATTAATTGGCTTTGGAACTTTTATGGTAGATACTAGAGACTATAGAGAAGATTCTTGCAAAGAACAGGAGATGATCAAGGAAGTTTGTTGTTCTTAAAAATTAAGGTAATCAATAACCTTCTCTATTTTTTGGTTGAAATTTTGGAGACCTATCATGGCTACCAGAGGTTGTATCATGTAGAGGGGGTCTCATTGGTCCTAGCAAAATTTATTTCACTATTTTCTAAGCTTCCTACAGGGATAAACTGATTTTTCAAGTTTGGGTAAATTTCTGAAAATTGATTTTCCATTTTTCTCAATTTATAACTACATAGAGATTTGGAATATTGATCAACCCAGTATTTTAAGTCCAAAGAGCTTGGAAATTTTACTGGAGATCAACGGTATTAACAATAGTGTTCTGACCAAAATTAGAAAATTTCCAATTAACAGAACTGTGGGAATGAATTCTTTAAGCATTTTGCTTATCTGAATTATAAAGAAATTTCTATGGCTTTTCATACAAATCCAAGTGTGCCACTGGAAATTATTCTTCATTCCAGTTCTAACAAATTTTATTTGGGAATTTTTGGATATTTCTACTGGAAGTTATGGATTTCCCAAGTTTGGATTGAATATGGATTTATTTTTCTATTGGAAATTTCAAATAAAGGGGCCGGTCCCACTTCATTTGAATCGGACCAATCGGAACGGAGCTACACTGGGAGCCACGGGGTTAACCCGTGTAGCTGCACCGGATTCGTGGTTACAGCTGATCCCACGCGAGCGGTGTCGTTGACAGGTGGGACCCGCACCTTCGTCAACCTCCCGACGAGGTGGCGTCTCTAGCCGGAACCGTGGTGGTGCTTTGCTGGACTTATGTGCATCGACCTCCTTTCGGCCTCGCCTTGACCGCTCAACCATAAAATCAACCGCACAAGCCGATGGTGGTGTCCAATCACGTCGGCGATGCAACGGTGACGGCGGAGCTAGGGTTTTGGCGTTCGTCGGAAAAGCTCGAAAATGGTGTAATAGGATCGGGAAAAGGTCGGGGAGGTTCCTGGGAGCACCAGGAGGATGATTTGGGGTTCATAATGGGGTGACATCACCGGCAAAGTTGAGTTCGACGGCGAAGTACGGTTTTTCAACCGGTGGCCGAGAAAACTCAAAATTTGACCCCGTCTCTCGATGTCTTCCTTTCAATTTTGGTGAGGTGATGCGCCGGGAGATCAAGGAGATAATACCTTATTGGATTGACAAATCATTGCACGTAGAAATGGAATTTAACCGGTAATCTAGTGATCTCGGTATGAACTGTATTCGGGGAAACTTGAGATAATGGAGCTAGGAAGCACGATAGTGGCTAAAACTTCACAAGAAGCATCTAGGTACCTTTGCGCGCCTTATTGCTTCATGGAAGGAGATGGAAACGTGCTTGAAGTGTCCTATCCTCGTGGAACAGAAGGTTCCCTAACGGCTTCACTCGCGAACTCCGAGGAAACTTCGAAATACCGCACATATAAGTAGGGAATCAAACAAATGACTGGATGGGAAGAAAGAGCAACTAGTTAAGCCACCTTTTGCTGTTGGAACCACCGCGAATCCTTGCGTTGTTCGGCCGGCGCGTAAAGAATGGCGGCGGCGATGTGGTGCAGTGGCAGAAAAGGGAAAACAGGGTAGAGCGTGTGCGTGTGTGTCCACTTCGACCGGGGGAGGGTTTATATAGCTCGGGGAGGAGTAGAAGGCACGCCATGAAGCAGGCAGACGAGCAGCTCCGTGGTGGTTTGCATGCGGCACGGTGTCGAGCAGGGGAGCGCCGGAAAAACGGCGTGCAGAGCAGCACCGAGTTTGCCTCTCTGACTGGTGGGTCCCACTACTCTTATCCTTGCCCCTTCTCTGCAACATCAATTCCCTTACCAAACTTGATCCAAAAATTCTAGACTTTTGTGGGACGGCTCAAATAAATTTCTGGAATTTGATTCTGCAATTGGATTTCGAATTGGAGCAAGTTCCAATTGAATTTCAAATTTGAATTTGAATTTGGATGAAATTCAATGGTGTCACTGATTTAAACAGTAAATGAGTTCCAAAAATTTTGAAACTATGAGGATAAGTCAAGAAAGTCATGTTGACCATGATGGTGTGTTCAAATCTTGATGTTCAATTAAGTTGAACACCATTCAAAATTTGAATTCCTAATAGGGTCTGAATTTGCTAAGCGTCTCAAATAAAATAGCAAATGGAGTTCTTAATTTATGAAACTTTGCAGGAAGTCTATTTGTATTATTAGTAAACCATAGAAAAAATTATGGCCCCTGAATTGAATAATTTTGACAGGGCCAAATATACAGTAGTATATTGAATTTGTAATTAATTTGAATATATATTGGGTACTGCATATTAATTTTACCAAGGAGCCTTCATTTAAATAATTCCATACTTTGAAGAGAGGTCAAAAGAATTTATCTAAGATTATTGGTGAAGTCCATTCCTCATGTTAATAAAATTTAAGCATGAGTGGAAGAAAATATTTGATGAGATCAAGTTCATAAGCATAGTTATAATTGGTCTCCATTAAGGTTGATAACCAACTTACAACTGAACCTCATATGAAGGAAAATGTGGGATTTTACAGGTAAAAGAAAGATTTGGGAAGAACAGAATTCAACAATGGCCGAGCTAGGTCTTCAGAATCCATACGACAGTTTCAGTGGACGGCTGAAACCATTTATGCGTGCTCGTTCACAGTTGTCTGACTCAGGTGGTATCACCTTCTACAGCCTGAGCACTGCAAACATTGCTCAAAGAGCCTGGAACCTGAGCAACGAAGAGTCAAATGGTGAGAGGAAAAATGATGCCCTCACCAAGGCCCTGCACAGACCGGAGCAACGAGGTTGTGTTCGTGGTGTTTCCATTGAGTTGACTTGGAGGGAGGGTTTTCCAGAACACAAAACTACTGATCGAAAGCGGAAAATAACCTCGAAATCACAAGTTGACATCGAGGAGGTGAAAACACAGCTGAGAAGGGAGCTCCTACGAGACATTAAGCAAATGCTGGAGGGAGCAGGTATACCAATCTCTAACACGTTTTTTCAATGACGACGAGCGTAGGAGCAGCTTTTCTTCGACAGCAACTGGGGTTGAACAACTACAGGAGGATCTTCAGGCACCAGTGTTTGGACCTTCAATTGAGCTGGACACGATAGATAACTTGGCTCAGCCAACAACATGCAGCCTTCTGCTAATGGTCGGAGGAATCACTCAAATGGAGATCGGGAGAGGGCTAGTGTATCCCGATCAGACCATGCTTGACAACATTCAGATGGATACAACATCCTATGATGTGGTCAAGGTGGACATGGTGCATGAAAATACAAAAAACCTGGAGCTCGATGTGCCACCGGATGATACAACGCTGATTATGAGGGATGCAGTTACTAGAAGAGTTCAGTGGAGACGGAGCCTTATTGTTGTTGACCCAGCAGCAGCAGCAGCAGCAGCTTCCGCATCAATCGCTTCAATGTCTCCTGAGGCACGTCTGCTTCTGCATCCAAATCCAGAACAGATGGATCTGTCTCCAATTCCAGAGCTATTGTTGCCTCCAGTTATAGAGAAGCAGCAGAAGTGTAACACCCTCATTTTCATGCATCATGCCCTACATACATTCATATACATGTTTAACATTAACCCACATAAAGAGGAACGAGTTTAAAATTGATTTGGAACAAAACCGCACTTAAAATGCTGAAAAGTGTGGACTAGTCCGATTTTGGTGAGGACTAGTCTGATTTCTCTCTGACTTCAAACGGACTTGTCCATTTTTGCTGCGGACTAGTTCGATTTTGCCTCTGGACACTTTTGGAATTGTCCGATTTTGTGCGGACTAGTCCGATATTCCAAGAAACCTTGAAAATTTGCTAAGTCCCTACACTTGTCTTGACTAGTCTGGTGTTCCAGCGGACTTGTCCGTTTTACCCTCTGACTAAAGTCGGACTTGTCCGATTTTTGGCCAGACTTGTCTTATTTCTTTCTGACTAACTTCGGACTAGTCCCGTCCTTTCTGGACTTGTTCGATATTTCGCGACCCCGAATTTATCTTTTGTTTTACGACTTGTTTCTTGGGTTTCACTTTAAGTGGGCCTAGGGACGTCATGCCTAACTCTTTTAGAGCCCACATGGGACTCTAAACCGGCCTCTACTCCTCTCAAATTCGAAATCCATATAACCCTAGCCTCCGCTTCTATATAAACAACCCCACCCCTTGGCTTGACCTCTATTTGCCACTTTTCCACCCCACCCAACCCCTAGTTCATGGAGAGCCATCATCAAGGAGGGAGGAGGAGATCCCAAGCAAGAAGAAGAGGAGGAAACGAAAGAGGATCAAGATCTCCACCAAGCTTTCGTTCTTCATCACCAATTCATCTCCAAGTTCATCATCAACCCTATATCGCCAAGATCCAAGTGTTGCCTCCAAGTTTCTTGATTCATTGGAGTCTTAAACACCTGGTATACCTTCTATTCCCTTCTCCTTATGTGAATTTGACCCCAAACCTCCAAATTCATATCGATCTAGAAAACCCTAATCTACTGATCTCGCAAAGTGCGGACTTGTCCGGTCCCCAGCGGACTAGTCTGATTTTCCTGGTTAAATTGTGTTGAATTAATTCTAAAATTTGACCTAATCAAATCCAAACATGTATAAACTTGTTAAAAGCTATTAGAACTAGATAGTGATCATTAAAAGCAACCGATTAACAAGTTCTACCTTGCATTTGCATTAATCATGCATGTCATGTCATATTGAGTAATATTTGTGCACTCTTTGATTGTGTTTCTTGTCTTGTATGTTTATTTTGCGGATTAGACGGATTTGCGCTAGAGAGTGCCACGGAGGATCTACAGCACCAAGAGTTTGAAGGCTTCGACCTGAATCAATCCCAAGAGCAAGGCAAGTGTCCTTGAAGCATATTGATCCTGTTTTAAAATAAATGTTTTGTTTGCAAACTGCATGTTGTGTCAATTTGATGGTAAATCCTATGATAGGAAGTTTACTAGATTTGTTTAACCACCCTTGTCACCTAGAATATATGGTAGAGAGTCGGGATGGGATTTTTACCTTTTTGCTTTGCTTAAATAATTGGGATGGGAAAACAATACTACACACTTAATTATGCATTTATGAGGCTATGATTAACATGAACTGGTTAATATGATATGGTAATGGGTGATCTAAGCAAGCTTGGTATGTGGATGGGTTGGATGTTATGGTGGTTTTGCTTGCTTTATATCTAAGGACCGATTCGTGGAGCGACCATCGAGGATTTACAGTGCCACCACGGGGCCAAGTATGGGTGCCGCGTAGATGATTAATTAGGGCTTTGCGACTGCTATTTGGACCATTAAGGATGCTCGGGGAAGGGGTAGTCGGATTGGGTTTGTTGATGATTGGTGGGACTACCCTGGGATCCGAATGGCTCAAGAGGGGCCCTTGGTTGAAGATGTGCTCAGTTGGAGACATCGCCACCGGTGAAACCTTAGTGGGGTCTAAATAGGCTAGTAATCCCTTTGTAAAGGCTATTTTGTGATCTCTTAGCCACACACCTAAGGAAGTGTGAGACGGCATAATTGAGATTCTATAGTCACCAAAAGGTGATGAAATCACGAACACGTGGGTAAAGCGGTACAACCTCTGCAGAGTGTGTCTAAAACTATCATGATAGTCGTGCTCCCGGTTATGAGCAACCTAGACCCTCACATGATTAGAGGGAACTTGGTATTGGGATGGTATTTTGGATGGTTATGGTTGGTATTATGGTTATGGTTGGTATTATGGTTATGAATGGTTATGAATTGAATTCTGGTATTGAATATGGATATTGGTATATGATGATGGATATGGAATATGGACTAGTATTATGATAGATGCGTGGTTTATGATGGGTTTATTTCATATACATGTAATATATTGCTTTTCAAATGTTTTAATGTACTTTTCAGCACTCAACCATTATTATATTCGTCATTTGGATCAGCTACATGGCATACATTCCACACTCGATGAGTACGACATGTACTCACTCTTGCAATCCCCCCAAATAGTTGCAGGTCAGGATTGGGAGTTTAATGGTGATAATGCGGAGTTCTAGGCCGTGTCTACTGTCAGCTTTGCCTGTGGTGTTGCATGGAGCCGCGCTATACCCTATAGCTTATGCTGCCTAGCTGTTTAGTTTGCTTATTTAGTTTATTTCTGCTGCATAAGTTGAACTTGTCCTTTATAATCATTAGAGCTTGTATTCGAGGATATTCTGGATTGTGTAATAAAAGTACTTATTTAATAATTTGTGATGTGGTAATTATCTGTTTATCATTTGTGAATCACTTGTATATGTGTGTTGAACATCCTGGGCACACATATACTGCACTTGGTTCATTTTTCGGAACCGGGTGTCATAGATTGGTATCAGAGCCAAAGGTTGACCATAGGACGCAGCCTAGATAGAATGGACACTTTAGAGCACATAGGAGCACTCAGAAATCGATGTGTTTTTGTTTGGTGTGTTGTTTGCTATATATATTGTTTGCTTGTGTGCTTAATAGAGGATTTTGGGATGCTTTAGCATTACCATATCCACGTAGGTTAGAGTAGATAGTTGTTTAGTTTCATATCCCTTGATGCATATAGTTGGGGACGTTTTCTAATTCTTATCGCTTGCTTTTCTTCAAATGGTGAGAACTCGCAACCAGAGGGATGCTAATGATGAGGAGGAGAACCATGGAGAACCTCAGAACAACAATGGATAAGGACCTGCCCAAGGAGCTATTAATATTGAGCAGCTATTGGCTATGCAAAACCAGCTCATGCAAACCATGATACAAACTATGGGACAGCTGCAGGCTGGCAACATCAACAATCAGCCCCACATGCCTCCACCACCACCCCCACCTCCTCATAACCGGTTGAGTGAGTTTATGAGGACTAGGACGCCAGCCTTTGCGCAAGCCGCTGACCCTATAGATGCGTATGATTGGCTCAAGCCCGTGGAGAAGAAGCTTGCTATTGTCCAATGCAGTGACCGGGAGAAGGTCTTATTTGCTTCTCATCAACTAGTTGGAGCAGCTGCGGATTGGTGGGATTCTTATTGCAATGCTCATGAGAACCAAGAGAGGATTACGTGGGCCGAATTCAAAGAGAGCTTCCGTTCTCATTATGTGCCGGAAGGAGTTATGATTTTGAAGAGGCAAGAATTTGAGAACTTGAGGCAAGGAAAATCGAGTGTGGGTGAATACCTCAACAAGTTCACTCAACTCTCAAGGTATGCGCCTGAGGATGTGAGTCGGGACAGCCGGAAGCAATATTTGTTCATGAGAGGCTTGAACAATGAGATTCAAGTGCAATTCCTCAACTGTGATTATGCCAATTTTCAGAAGCTTGTGGACAAAGCAATTGTGGTGGAGAACAAGATCCGTGAGATGGAGCAAGACAACAAGAGGAAGGTGCCATATCAAGGACAGCCGCAAGGAAGTAATGTGCACCCTCGCTTTGCGCCTCCTAATGCGCCATACTACAGCTCCTCTACTCCTGTACATCGCCCCGGATTTGCACCGCGCCCAGCTCAGTTTGTGCAGCAGCACCCTGTTATGCAAGCACCTAGGCCTCCAATGCCTTTTGCACCTCGTGCTAACTTTCCTGGTGCAAGCGTTCAGAACCAAGCTCGTCCCAATAATTCTGGTGGAGTTAAGAAGTGCTATACTTGTGGAGAAGCTGGACACTTTGCGCATCAATGTCCTAAGTCAGGACTTTGTCAAGGAAGCAATGCGTCGAGGCAAAACCCAAGACCCAATTGAGGACAACCGCAAGGGAACCGGGGACATCAGAATTTTGCTCGTGGCAACGTGAACCATGTCTCTCTACGGAGGATGCTCAACAAGCAGATGATGTGGTCATTGGTATGTTTCTCGCCAACTCCAACCCCACAACTATGTTGTTTGATTCTAGAGCATCGCATTCATTCATTGCATCAAAGTACGTTGCCAAGTATAGTTTGCCTATCTCTCATATGAATTTTACTCTATTGGTTAAGTCTCCTGGAGGAGAGATGAGGACAAATATAGTATGTCCAAAAGTAAGCCTTAGAATAAGGGGGGGTAGAATTCTCCGCCAACCTCATTGTCTTGGATTCTCAAGGATTGGACATTATACTTGGTATGGACTGGTTGAGGAAACACAATGGAGTTATTGAGTGTGCCACAAAGACGGTGAAGTTGACCAATGAAGAAGGGATCACCATAGAATTTTAAGAATCTCAAACCGCATCAAAGCAATTGGAACTGCATCATATGGACGGTGCCGCAATTGAGGAGATTCCGGTGGTGTGTGAATTTTTGGATGTTTTTCCGGACGAGTTGCCAGGTATGCCACCTGATCGAGACATTGAGTTTGTTATTGATTTAATACCTGGAACTACACCTATAGCTAAGAGGCCATATAGGATGCCTCCTATGGAATTAGCGGAGCTCAAGAAGCAGATTCAAGAGCAACTAGAGAAGGGTTTTATTCGCCCAAGCTCTTCACCTTGGGGAGCGCCCGTGCTGTTTGTGGACAAGAAGGATGGAACCCAAAGGATATGTGTGGATTACCGAGCTCTCAACGAGGTAAGAATCAAGAACAAGTACACCTTGCCACGCATAGAGGACTTGTGTGATCAGATGAAGGGTGCTTGTGTCTTCTCTAAGATTGATTTGAGGTCGGGATACTTTCAAATGAAGATTAGACCATCGGACATACCCAAGACACCTTTTAGGACACGGTATGGATCTTATGAGTACATTGTGATGTCTTTTGGATTGACAAATGCACCTGCCTACTTTATGTACCTCATGAATAAGGTCTTCATGGAGTACTTGGGTAAGTTCGTTGTGGTGTTTATTGATGACATTATGATCTACTCGAAGGATGAGAAGGAACATGAGGAACACTTGAGGCTTACGCTGCAGAAATTAAGGGAGCATCAATTGTATGCCAAGTTCAACAAGTGTTAGTTTTGGTTAAAAGAGGTGTCGTTTTTGGGTCATATCATCTCAGGAGGAGGGGTATCGGTTGACCCCGGGAAAGTGAGAGACGTGTTTAAGTGGGAACCACCACAAAATGTCAAGGAAATAAGGAGTTCTCTTGGAATGGCTGGATATTACCGTCGATTCATCAAGGACTTTTCCAAGATAGTCAAGTCAATGATGGAACTGCTAATGAAGGAAAGGCATTCCAATGGACTCAAGCTTGTCAAAACAGTTTTGAGGAGTTCAAGAAGAGATTAACTACAACCCCAGTTTTGATATTGTCGGACGTAAGCAAGAGTTTTGACATATATTGTGATGCCTCGAGACAAGGACTTGGATGTGTGCTCATGCAAGAAGGTCAAGTGGTCGCCTATGCGTCAAGACAATTGAAGAAACATGAGCAGATTTATCCAACACATGATTTGGAACTTGCAGCCATGATACATATATTGAAAATTTGGAGACACTACCTTCTTGGACATAGGTGTGAAATTTATACGGATCATAAGAGTTTGAAGTATATTTTCACACAAACAGATCTGAACTTGAGGCAATGAAGATGTTTGGAGCTCATCAAAGATTATGATTTAGGAATCAACTATCATCTGGGAAAAGCCAATGTAGTGGCCGATGCTTTGAGTAGAAAAGGAGTAAGCCATCAACTCACAGTTCGAGAGTTACCATCCGAGTTATGTAAGGAGTTTGAACGGTTGAACCTCGGATTTGTAAATGAGATGGGGACAATGGAATTAAACCCAACCTTGGAGCAATAAATTCTGGAAGGCCAAACTAAGGATGAGGAAATTCAGGAAATGAAGGAAAGGACCCAAGAGGGGAGAGAATTCATATTCGATGAGGATGAACATGGTACCTTATGGCTGGGAAAAAGGATTGTCGTGCCTAATGTGAATCATATTCGGGGGACGATATTAAAAGAGGCACATGACTCACCTTACTCAATTCACCCCGGTTGTACGAAGATGTACAAAGACTTGAAGACTTGCTATTGGTGGGATAGCATGAAAAAGGACATAGCTGAATATGTAGCATTGTGTGATGTGTGTCAACGGGTCAAGGCGGAACATCAAAGGCCAGCTTGACTATTACAACCATTAAAGATTCCGGAATGGAAGTGGGAAGAAATCGGTATGGACTTCATAGTTGGTTCACCACGTACTCAGTCCGGTTACGACTCGATTTGGGTAATTGTGGATCGGTTAACTAAGTCAGCCCACTTTATTCCCGTCAAGACCACCTATAATGGAGAGAAATTGGCGGAACTGTATATGGGAAGAATGGTATGTTTGCATGGAGTTCCGAAGAAGATAGTCTCAGATAGAGGTTCACAATTCACTTCCAGGTATTGGCAAAAATTGCATGAAGCTTTCAGAACGAGGTTCAATTTTAGTTTAGCATATCACCCTCAAACAGATGGACAAACCGAGAGGACCAATCAGATTTTAGAGGACATGTTAAGAGCTTGTGCTTTAAAACATGGGAAAAGTTGGGACAAGAGTTTGCCATATGCAGGATTTTCATACAACAATAGTTACCAAGAAAGTTTGAAGATGTCACCATATGAGGCACTATATGGAAGGAGGTGTAGGACGCCCTTGTTCTGGAATGAGGTAGGAGAAACTCAAGTATTTGGTTCGGATGTGTTGCAAGAAGCCAAAAAGCAACTCCAAATAATTCATGAAAACTTGAGGGTTGCCCAATCAATACAAAAAGGCTATGCGGACAATAGGAGAAGGAAATTAGCCTTTGAAGTGGGAGATTGTTTTACCTCAAGGTGTCACCAATGAGAGGTCATAAGAGGTTTAACATAAGAGGCAAGCTAGCACCTCGCTATATCGGACCATTCAAGATTTTGGACAAAATAGGAGAAGTAGCATATAAGTTGGAGATGCCAACTCATCTTTCGGATGTCCATGATGTCTTTCATGTTTCCCAACTCAAGAAGTGCTTGAGAGTACCGGAAGAACAAGTGCTAATGGAAGGATTGGAATTAGAGGCAGATTTGACTTATGCCGAGCAACCGGTCAAAATTTTGGAAACCAAGGAGAGAGTCACAAGGAACAAGGTTATTAGATGGTGTAAAGTTCAATGGAAGCACCACACAGAAAAAGAAGCAACGTGGGAATTGGAGGATGATCTCAAGAAGGAATTTCCCTATCTCTTCTCTTCCACGTCGAATCTCGAGGGCGAGATTCATTTTAAGGGGGGTAGGTTTGTAACACCCTCATTCTCATGCATCATGCCCTACATACATTCATATACATGTTTAACATTAACCCACAGAAAGAGGAACAAGTTTAAAATTGATTTGGAACAAAACCGCACTTAAAATGCTGAAAAGTGCGGACTAGTCCAATTTTAGTGAGGACTAGTCTGATTTCTCTCTGACTTCAAATGGACTTGTCCGTTTTTGCTGCGGACTAGTCCGATTTTGCCTCTGGACACTTTCAGACTTGTCCGATTTTGTGCAGACTAGTCCGATATTCCAAGAATCCTTGAAAATTTGCTAAGTCCCTAGACTTGTCCGTACTAGTCTGGTGTTCCAGCGGACTTGTCCATTTTCCCCTCTGACTAAAGTTGGACTTGTCCGATTTTTTGCCACACTTGTACGATTTCTTTCTGACTAACTTCAGACTAGTCCGGTCCTTTTAGGACTTGTCCGATATTTCGCGACTCCGAATTTATCTTTTGTTTTACGACTTGTTTCTTAGGTTTCATGTTAAGTGGGCCTAGGGACGTCATGCCTAACTCTTTTAGAGCCCACGTGGGACTCTAAACCAGCCTCTACTCCTCTCAAACTCGAAATCCATCTAACCCTAGCCTCCACATCTATATAAACAACGCCAACTCTTGGCTTGACCTCTATTTGCCACTTTTCCACCCCACCCAAACCCTAGTTCGTGGAGAGCCATCATCAAGGAGGGAGGAGGAGATCCCAAGAAAGAAGAAGAGGAGGAAACGAAAGAGGATCAAGATCTCCACCAAGCTTTCGTTCTTCATCACCAATTCATCTCCAAGTTCATCATCAACCCTAGATCGCCAAGATCCAAGTGTTGCCTCCAAGTTTCTTGATTCATTGGAGTCCTAAACACCTGGTATACCTTCTATTCCCTTTTCCTTACGTGAATTCGACCCCAAATCTCCAGATTCACGTCGATCAAGAAAACCCTAATCTACTGATCTCGCAAAGTGCGGACTTGTCCGGTCCCCAGCGGACTAGTCCGATTTTCCTAGTTAAATTGTGTTGAATTAATTCTAAAATTTGACCTAATCAAATCCAAACATGTATAAACTTGTTAAAAGCTATTAGAACTAGATAGTGATCATTAAAAGCGACCCATTAACAAGTTCTACCTTGCATTTGCATTAATCATGCATGTCATGTCATATTGAGTAATATTTGTGCACTCTTAGATTGTGTTTCTTGTCTTGTATGTTTATTTTGCGGATTAGACGGATTTGCGCTAGAGAGTGCCGCGGAGGATCTATAGCACCAAGAGTTTGAAGGCTTCGACCCGAATCAATCCCAAGAGCAAGGCAAGTGTCCTTGAAGCATATTGATCCTGTTTTAAAATAAATGTTTTGTTTGCAAACTGCATGTTGTGTCAATTTGATGGGAAATCCTATGATAGGAAGTTTACTAGATTTGTTTAACCACCCTTGTCACCTGGAATATATGGTAGAGAGTCAGGATGGGATTTTTACCTTTTTGCTTCGCTTAATTAATTGGGATGGGAAACCAATATTACACACTTAATTATGCATTCATGAGGCTATGATTAACATGAACTAGTTAATATGATATGGTAATGGGTGATCTAAGCAAGCTTGGTACATGGATGGGTTGGATGTTATGGTGGTTTTGCTTGCTTTAGATCTAAGGACCAGTTCGTGGAGCGACCATCTATGATTTTTAGTGCCACCACGAGGCCATGTATGGGTGCGGCATAGCTGATTAATTAGGGCTTTGCCAGTTCTATTTGGACCATTAAGGATTCTCGGTGAAGGGGTAGTCGGATTGGGTTTGTTGATGATTGGTGGGACTACCCTAGGATCTGAATGGCTCAAGAGGGGGCCCTTGGTTGAAGATGTGCTTAGTTGGAGACATTGCCACCGGTGAAACCTTAGTGGGGTCTAAATAGGCTAGTAATCCCTTTGTAAAGGCTATTTTGTGATCTCTTGGCCACACACCTAAGGAAGTGTGAGATGACATAATTGAGATTCTATAATCATCATAAGGTGATGAAATCACAAACACGTGGGTAAAGCAGTACAACATCTGCAGAGTGTGTCTAAAACTATTATGATAGCCGTGCTCCCGATTATGAGCAACCCGGACCCTCACATGATTAGAGGGAACTCGGTATTGGGATGGTATTTGGGATAGTTATGGTTGGTATTATGGTTATGGTTGGTATTATGGTTATGGATGGTTATGAATTGAATTATGGTATTGAATATGGATATTCGTATATGATGATGGATATGGAATATGGACTGGTATTATGATAACTACATGGTTTATGATGGGTTTATTTCATATACATGTAATATATTGCTTTTCAAATGTTTTAATGTACTTTTTAGCACTCAACCATTATTATATTCGTCATTTGGATCAGCCACATGTCATACTTTCCACACTTGCTGAGTACGACATGTACTCACTCTTGCAACCCCCCCCCCCAAACAGCTGCAGGTCAGGATTGGGAGTTTAATGGTGATAATGCGGAGTTCTAGGCCGTGTCTACCGTCAACTTTGCCTGTGCTGTTGCATGGAGATGCGCTATACCCTATCGCTTATGCTGCCTAGCTGTTTAGTTTGCTTATTTAGTTTATTTCCGCTGCATTAGTTGAACTTGTCCTTTATAATCATTAGACTTGTATTCGAGGATATTCTGGGTTGTGTAATAAAAGTACTTATTTAATAATTTATGTTATGGTAATTATTTGTTTATCATTTCTGAATCACTTGTATATGTGTGTTGAACATCCTGGGCACACATATACTGCACTTGGTTCATTTTTCGGAATCGGGTGTCACAACAAGTCTCCAATTGGAGAGGAGTTGCCTCTAGTTACAGAGAACCTGCATTTGTCTCCAACTGTAGAGCTGCCGCAGAACTCACCACTTGAAGAGCAGCCGCATCGGTCTCCACCTCGCACTCGAAGTGCCCTGCACCCTACACCTGATCAGCCGCCGGCAAAGCGTGCCAACAAAAAGGGTGTGCCGCAACGGCGAGTATCGATGAAGGAAGGTTGGAAGAAACAAGTGAAACAGTCGGAAGCTAACCGAAGGGCACCGAAAGCTATGCGCATGCAAACCCAATGTATGAAAAGGGAAAGTCGATGTTAACTACGATCGCACTCAAACAAGTTCCTAAACCTTGTGTTCAGCTTCATCAATACTACATGGAAAATTGCAATAAGTGTGATACCATACTAGTGTCATTGAAGGATAAACACTTTCTCTCGGGTGATGGCGCTTTTGTCATCGCATGGTTCGATCTCTACGACCTTTTCAACCTCAACGTGTTGGATATCTCCCTAATATGCTGCTTCGCATTGTAAGTCTCCTCAAAAACTAGGTTCTTCAATACATACTCAATACAAGTGTTATATGTGACAAAATTGGCATTTTGCGTTTAGGCACCAACAACAACATGCTCGTCATAACACACGAAACGTGTCTGCTGCATATCTTGACCCGCAAGTACCAGCACTTCTGCAAACGTCGAGCGGCAGAAAAGAGGATATTCAATATGTTGTGAAGGCAATGAAATATTTCAGTGATAAGGACCAGCTAGTCCTATCGTTCAACACGGGTAACCATTGGGTAACCATAGCAATATCTACGTGGTACGACCAAGTCTGGTACTGTGACTCCTCAAGGCCAACAGATGAAAAAACTGGCGAGCGAAAGACATGGTCATGGAATGATATCTCTTTCGTTATTGACGGGTAAGTTCCTTCTTCATATTAGTTTCCTTGCACGATAATTTTACATTAATTGTAAATGTTTTTGATTAGGGCATTTGTGCAAGTAAAAGGAAAACGCCAACATCTAACACATCATAGTGCATTCGACGTCCAACAACAAGCTTCGGGCAACACGTGCGGCTTCCACGTCTGCTTACACATGGCTTTATTTGGAGAGCAACCTAATTTCAATGTATGTGTAAGTGCATTTATTTTACTTTATTACTAATTTTTTGCTAAATCTCATTTTATCGTGTGGCAGGACTACTGACCCGCCTTCAGAAACGCTGAAGGTCGTAGCCTTGAGCAAGTTAGAGATGTCCTATGCAGATTTATCATTTCTGAAATCATTAATTCAAACTGAGAATTTCATTACCCAATAGATGATTAGGTGACAATTATTCTTTGTATAAATTAGTTACATGTAGCTGGATGAAAAGGGGAACTCTGTGTAAATAGTCACTTGGTAACCACGATTTACACTTGTTAATATTTGATTGGTCAATGTGTGTACACTTTTTAATGTTTGATTAGTTACATGTTAAGCTGTATGAACAGGAGACATTTGGCTACATATGTTTCTATATGTGTATGTTGCTGACACAAGCAATGCGGCTGCCAAATCCTGGCTAGCTCCAGGATGCAGCCGGGAACCAGCATAATCAGGGGTAGGGGCACCTAATAGGAGACGTGCGTCTAGCAGGGATCGTCTCTTGTGAGTGTCGCACTAAACTTGCCTGTAAACAATCTACGACGCGCTGTAACAAAGGATGTCTTGGATTACCTAAATAAAGGAGACATGCTTTGTATAGCTCGTTTCAGATCAGTCAATGAATGTGCGACGGGCTGTCATTAGGAATATTTTGGATCATTCAGCATATCTACGACGCGCTTCATAAGAGTGTGTCTCTCATTCAGAATGATGGGTGACGTGCACCATGCTCGTCTCCAATGACCTCGCAAAGCCCGTCTGTTATGACTCATCGAAGGGAGACGCACTAATTTGAGTGTGTCACGCACCTAGTATGATCGGCGACGAGCCTTGCCGCCTGTCTCTGATGATAACGTAATATGAGACGCGACGACGGAGACACACAGTTTGTTCGTCTTCCTTCTTCGTTCAGATACGTCTCGTATGAGCCTTTCTTATGTAATGTGATAGAATCGATCAAAAGGAAGAGTCGGATGAGCAACAAATACCTTACTGTCAGCCTCAATGAACATCTTCTGGTCGAACGATGTAGCTACCCTGTTGAGGTCAAGAGAAAAGACAGCCTTGCCCTCATAAATTTTCATCATTCTCGCCAATTTGATTCGCCACGTTTGAACAAACAAAGGGAAGCAGCAGGACGGAGTCATTTATTTGAAAATCGGTGACAACACAAACAAATGGTGCTTGTTTTGAAACATGAAAATCAAAGCCTGCTCATCATAACAAAAATGGACATATATGGCACTGCAGAACTTGCAAGTCTGAGGGAAACAAACAACAGTATAAAAATTCTTTTTTTTTCTTTCTAAAAATTCAAAAGTACTGTTTTTGCTTAACAGGGTGAGCAATGATCCTGTAGTCATATGAAGATTCAACTACCGATCCCATATATAGCTGGTCATAGTACTGATGTAACATGTAGCAAATGGCATAACTGATATAGCTGGTCATACTGCACGAACGACAACGAACGAACAGCACGAATCGAGCTAACCAACAGACCCCCTTCCCTCTCGATCTCGATCCAACCCACGCGGCGGACAAAACCCCATCAAGAAAAGGAAAGTGGGAAGCTAGGAGAGGAGCAACATGCACGAACTACGAACAGCACAAATCGAACCGAGTAAACATCTGACGACATCTGCAAACTGAAGGAGGGATCGATCAAGCTAACCAACAATAGACCCCCTTGTCGCGGCGGACAGGAAGGAACGCAAAACCCCAGCGTACATGTTCTGGAAATCAATCAGGGGGGGGGGGGAGCTAGGAGAGGGGCGCGGGCAACATACATGTTCCGGAACACGCGGCGGCGCAGGGCCGGCTCTACGCCGTCCTGCCACCGGCGCGGTTCGTCGTCCGGCATGGGGATGGAGGTGACCGGCGGAAGGTAAGCTGACGACGGACGAACAATGAAGAAGCGGAGACCGGAGAGAGGGAGGATTTGGGAGGAGGGGAAGCTTTTGGGTTTGTTGGGTCACCGAGCGTTCTCGTCTCTCGGGTATTTATAATGCCGCCAGGTGCCACGACTGCACAACACTCCAGTCCACACCCAGTATTAACAATGGTTTACGACAACTCACACTCCAGGAAGAGAACTAATTATTGTCTCAATTAATCAATATAAAGAATTTAACCCGTCATTCTTCACCCATTAATTCCAGTGAGGGGTGTGGGATCTTGACGATCACTCTGTAGATATGGTACTAAATATGCAAGATTTTGGAGCTCCGTGTGTTGTCTGATTGCATGCGTCTCGGCGCATGACCCCTAATGACCATTTTCTTTTGTTCTGGCTGGTTCTAATTAGTACATTATGATTACATATGTGTATTTACTATAACTAGATTCAAGATAAAAAAATGTATTGGAACACTCCGGGTACGTCGGTCCGGACACGGCTTCCCTCATGCCACACAATCTTTGTGTGATAATCCCAACGGATGACAAAATTTAACCCAACTCAACAAAAAACAGCCACCAAAACGTCCGTAGCTTCTAATTAATTGTGGCAACTGAGGAAACGGACGCTGCAAAAGTCGGGAATGGATGTCGCAAAAGTCAAGAACTGACGCGACAATCATTAAATAAATAGCGTCAAATAAAGGACCGGCCATGAGATAGAAGGCAAGCAAGAATCGCTACTAAAATGGTGCCAAACAAGATTTCTAGATTATAAATTACTGCAACAACCGTGTGTATATATATAAGGTAACTTTTATCTATAGCTGTCAATAGTTATCGGCGTATGGGAAACAACAGTCCTCCGCGACCACTACGCGAAGAAGCCGGGGTTGGGCGATGCCGCCCCACACGAAGGCGCCTTGGCAAGGATGCGGAGTGAAAGGAGGGGCCCACAGGGTCGACTTCAAGGAGCAACACACGCAGTCGGATCCAGGACCCTGAGCTATCCACCGTCCGGGTCGGCAAGCGACCCTGACCTGACCAAATGATGTCACTCACCCGGGCCAGGCCTCGCCACGTGGCTAGAGTGCACCACCCATCTTTTTGGGTTAGGTCAGGCCCCGAGCTCGGTTAGGCACCCAACTACCAAATTAAATCGGTCCGGATACGGCTTCCCTCGTGCCATACAATCCTTCTGTGAATACTCCAAACAGGTGACAAAATCTAGCCCAACTCGACGACAAACTGCCACAAAAATGTCAATAGCTTTTAATGGTGGCAACTAAGGAAACGGACATCGCAAAATCCGGGAACGCAAAAGTCGCGAACTGCCATGATAACCATTAAGTAAATAGCGCCAAACAAGGGACAAACCATGATGATAGAAGGGTAGGCAAGAATCGCTAATAAAATGGTGCCAAACAAGATCTTCGGATTATAAATTCCTGCAACAATCGTGTATTTATATAGAAGATAACTTTTATCTATAGCTGTCAGTATGGGAAACAATGGTCCTCTGCAACCACCGCACAGAGAAGCCAAGGTTGGGCAATGCCGACCCACCTTAAAGGTGCCCTGACAAGGATGCGGAGTGATAAGAGAGGCCTATAGGGTCATCTTCAAAGAGCAACCCACGCGATCAGATCCAGGACCCTGAGCTGGCCACTGTCCGGGTCGGCAAGCGACCCTGACCTGATCTAATGATGTCACCCACCCGGGTCAGGCATCACCACGTGGCTAGAGTGCACCACCCATCTTGCCGGGCCAGGTCGAGCCCCGAGCTCGGTCAGGCACACAACTACCACATTAAATCAGTCCGAATATGGCTTCCCTCATGACATACAATACTTCCATGAATGCTACCAACATGTGACAAAATCTAGCCTAACTCAATGACAAACTACCACCAAAACATCAGTAGCTTTTAATTGTGACAACTGAGAAAATGAACGTCGCAAAAGTCGGGAAGGGATTTTGCAAAAGTTGGGAACTGACGCGAAAATCATTAAATAAATAGTGCCAAAAAAGGGACGGGCCTTGAGGACACAAGGGCGCGCAATAATCGCTAATAAAATGGCACCGAACAAGATATTTGGATTATAAATTCCTGCAACAACCGTGTGTATATATAAGATAACTTTTATCTATAGCTGTCAATAGTTGTCGACGTATGGGAAACAATGGTCCCCCGCAACCACTGCATGATGAAGCTGGGGTTGGGCGATGCCTCCACACCATGAAGGCACCTTGGCAAGGATGTGGGATGAAAGGAGGGGCCCGCGGGTTCGACTTCAAGGAGCAACCCACACTATCGGATCTAGGGCTCCGAGCTGGCCACCGTCTGGGTCGGCACATGACCACGACCTGACCTAATGATGTCACCCATGCGTGTCAGGCCTCACCACATGGCTAGAGTGCACCACCCATCTTGCTGGGTCAAGTCAGGCCCCGAGCTCGGTCAGACACCCAACTACCACATTAAATCGGGACAATACACGATGTCAAAGGGTCAATGCGAAACTTCCCCCGGATCTGCTAAGGAGCAGCCCGCGAAGATTTTTGTTCAGCGGGGCTTAGGCCTCAAACTAGTGTTCTAACGGAAGAGTATGAGACCGTTGTTTTTACGTGGTTCGGGCCGCAAGGAGCATAACACCCTACTCCACGGTGGATTGTATTGATTGGTGAGTGTGTATGCGTATGTGTGTGTATCAGAGATTATGAGTCTGGTCCTTTGTATCGAAGGCGGTCCAAGCCTTTTATAACCAAGACTGGACGCCTTACAAGTGGGGTCTCGGGGCCTGAGAGGTGGCCCCAGAGCGATCTTATCCTAAAAGATCTAAGGCTTCCCGCGTAAGCTTCTCTAAGCATGGCAGTGGAGACTTGCCGTTTTGCTGCCTTCCTTGTCAGTAGCCCATGCACCGTTGCCGACGGTGGCAGATGGTGTCCCGTGAGCCTGTCTTGTTGCCGCAACCTACCCACTTGGCCAAGTGGGATAGGTCTGTAGTGCCTTCACTGTGATGTGATTGGTCATAGCGGTCTCTGACCGTTGGCGTGCTCCGCGTAGTGTGTTGGAGGTGGGTGCAGACCTTCAATGCCCGTCCTGAGTGGAGCGCTCCAGCTTTTAAATCCCGCACCTTACCGTCTGGGGGATGCTGGAGACACGTGGCAGCGCTGGTGCAGGTCCTCGTCGGGGAGGCTAGCCCCGGTGCTTCATGGCACGTGGCAGCTCTGGGGCTCCCCAGGGCACGTGGCAACTCTGCTCTCTCCTTAGAGGGAGGGCACTTGATCCGGCGCTCCAGGCTTCGTGGTAGCTCTAGAGCTTCCCCGCCGAGGTTGTGTGGGGTCTCCCCTCAACACGTGTCGCCTTGGGAGGTCGTCTCCCCTGAGGGTCTTTATCCCATCCTTCGTCCCCCACGTGGCGGCACTGGGGCTGGATATTGCGGGAGGTTGAGGCCTTGACAACTTCTAGACACGTGGCGCTACCACACATGCCCAGGTGTCTTCATCCTGTGTGCGAGGGTACCCTGTCTGCAGGGTACCGACAATGGCCCCTGGGTCCACCTTGGGGCAAGATGGGGAGCCTAAAGGTGGAGCCCTTTCCCTATTTTCCCGCACTGGGCTTTGAATTCTGTCTTGGATAGCTGAAGCAGTGGGCGCTTCTACCAATCATCACTACGCGTCATCTTCCAGTTTGAGTGGCTACAGTGAAGGGATCTTTGCTTTCTATAATATCTATGTCCTCTGCGGCGCCTTTAATTGCAACGGTCCCCGATGCAGCTTATAGCACTTTTGCTCGCTCCGTGATTGTGGGGGATGCTTCAGCGGCTTCCCCAAGCGGCAGACCAACTGGGCCAGTGCGTTTGAGTAGGTACATAGGACCTGTTATCATGGATGCAATGTGCTGAGTGGTGCGGTCTGATCCTTCGCTCAGGGTACTCAGGCGTCGTGGGGATGATAAAATGGGGAAAACCTCCGTTTAGAGGGAACGGTTCCTTCCTTACCCAAACCCTGCAACTAGAGTTTTCGCCTTCTTCCTCGAGCGCCCGAACGTCCTTCACCCCTTTTGGCAAGGCTCTCACCTTAGCCTGCCCCAGTGGCTTCCCTGCTGCCTCCTTCCCGCTTCCGATCAGTCAAAGAGATGGTGCCGATGAGGCGACTCCTTGGCTGGGCAGCTCCATAGTGTGGGTGGATGATCCGCTGCGGATCTCCTAATCTTCAGGATCTGCATGAAGACGAGACTGTTCTCTTTGTTGCCTACGCCATTGATGGGCTCGCACTCTCGTTGTCAAGTTTCTTTCTTGTAGTGCTAGCGGAGTACGGGCTGCAACTTCATCATATGTTGCCGAACTCCATTGCCTTGGTGGCTATGTTCATCCACCTATGCGAGGCGTTCGTGGCCTGTCTGCCCAAGGTGGAGTTGTTCTGGCATTTCTTCGTGATGAAGATGAACGGAAGGAGCGCGACAACTCAAGTGGGGTCCTACTACTTCTGCCACCGAGACAATAACTCCTGGGGTTACATCGCCTCATTCAAAGGGGGCAAATGGAGCGGCTGGAGGGAAGACTGGGCGATTGTGAGGACAGACTCTCATCCCTCGCTGAAGATGCCCTCTGGTGGTGTAGGCTCCGACCCTACCACCTGGGAGGCATCCCAAGGATTGCTAGAGGAATACAGGCCCGCGCTGGGGAGGATCCGGTTCTTGGCTAGCAAGGGCTTGACCTCGATGATGGTGTTGGCAGACTTCTTGTTCTGTCGTACCGCCCCTCTTCAGCAGCATCTGTATTTTGCCTGGGTCGACAACAGCGAGTATGATGAATGTTGGCTGGGCCTAGACACCCCAACTATTAAGATGCTGGAGGAGATGTTGAAAACTGTGGCCTTCGACGTTGTTGATGATGAGCATGTCTCCATTCTGAATGACTTCCAGCCGCTCCACATGACCACTGACGTGAGGGCTGAACTGCGGAGCTCAATGCCGAAGGTCAACGTGTTCAGCCTCGCGCGCCTACATTCTGAAGACACAGCTAGCACCTCTGCAGCCCTAAGGTGGTGCCGTAAAGCTGCGCATCCAGGATCGAGGTCTTCCTCGCGTCCTTCGGCAAGGGAGGAGGCAGAGCCCTCAACTACTTCTAGCAGGGCAGTGGTCAGCCAGCCGGCACCAGCTCCAGAGTCGAGAAAGCGCTCCCGCACGCTGGTCGCGGGCTCTGCTACTTCTATGCCCAAGAAGAGGAAGCTATTTCGGGGGGACGGTACTCCCATCTCCCGTGACCAGGGAATCGGCAGCGATGAAGCTTCTGTCGTAGATTTAGCCTCTGACTCCAATAGTGGCCCTGGTTCTGTAGGAGATGCTGAGGTGCCTAAGCCTACATCGGCACGGGTTTACTGGGAGTCGGTACTAGCGACGGCAGCACCGGCCTTGTCGTCAGGTTCCGGCAACCTTGATCTATCGCGCGGGGCAATGAGTCAGGGTCATTGGAGTTGCCCAACTCGCCGGTAAGTCGCAGCTTATTTCCTCTGCTATTTCTCTCCTTTCCTTTTTTGTCTTTACAAGATTTCTCTCGGTTTCTCGGGGCTTCATCAGCCAACTTGGTGCCCCTGGCGCTTCTTGGGGTAGGCCTGATAGCCCCCGCCTTTCCCAGTACCGGAGCGAGGTCTGCCGCGTCGCCTCCTACGCCCAAAGGCGTGTCAGCCTTAGGTTCCGCTGATGGCCCTGCACCACCGTCCGTTGAGGTAGGTGAGGCAGAAGTAGTGTCAAGCCTGGTCGTGCCAGGCGAGGTGGTGCCCGGCGAGGGAGTGCTAGGCGAGGAGGTGCCCAACGTGGAGGTGTCGAGCGAGGAGATGTCCGGCGCGGAGGTGCCGGGCGAGGAGGTTCCTAGTGTGGAGGGGGCTACATTGGTAGTGGATGCCTCCCTTGGTGGGGCTGACTCGATGGTCGTTCAAGCGGCGCCGGTGTGTGACGTGACCAACGCGCAGCGCAGCGACTCGGCACCAGCTGTCAGCAATACCCCTATAGTGCAGGGGGGCCTTCAGCGCCGGGCTGTGGCACGGCGGTCCTCGGTCCTCACGAAGATTCTAGTCTCCGAAAGCTGGCGTCTGCTGTAGCGTCGGTAGGAGGGACAGGGGACAACCGTTGGTGGGGATGGTCGAGCCAATCCCTCTCGCCGATGCTATTGTCGCGACTCAGACGCAGGCTGCTTTCGCCCAAGAGTCGGATCGACTTGCAGAGGAGCAGCGCTTGGAGAAGTTGGTTGATGCCAAGAACAAAGAGCTTGAGGTGAAGGCTTTGAAGGACCATGCTGCTGCCAACGCCCGCCTGAAATTGTGCGAGGATCAGCGTCTGAAGTTGGTCTGTCACGAGGTTGCCGTTGTTGATGCGGAACGGGGCTTGGCGGCAAAGGAGGAGGAGGTCTCCCAGAGCCTGGAGGAGAAACGTCGGACATTATAGGACTTGGAGTTGGCCATTCAGCGCCGAGAGGGTGACTTGGAGCGTTGTGCTCGGGAGCTTGCTGACCAGGAGGTGACTGCACAGAGAGAGGCGGAGAGTATCCAGGTCTCCCGTATGGCCGAGGCCCAAGGGGTCTGGGATTTCCTGGCCCGTGCTAGGGTGGTGCTGGAACCCCTCAGCCTTGGTCCCGTGCCGTGTGGGGAGCCATCTTAGGGAGTGTCCCAGCTACTTCCTGCCCTGGAGTCCCTCTGTTAATCGTTGGGGTCGTTGAACACCGTTCTTGCAAGGCGGCTGGAGGCCGAAGGAAAGGAGCTGGCTGAGCTGGTGGCCTACCACGCCCTGGTGTGCTTTCGAAGCTGGTACCTGCAGATCCCGCTGGAGCCGATGGAGAAAGGTCCCTTTGATGAGTGGGAGGCTGAGGCTAGGGCCAAAGTCTAGGGCCTTGCCAAGGAGGTGACTTCTTTGTTCCAGTGTAGCTGAGGCCGATGGCACCTAGGCGCCATGTTTTTGTATCCGGGGATGACCCCTTTTGTGTAAATAAATGGTCATGAATTTGGGATTATGTTGCTTTGCTTGTTGACTTTGTTGCGTTCTTCAAAAAGTTTCCCCAATTCCTTTTCCTGTGTAAAGTATTGAAGAGCCTTTGTTGACACTGTTAGCCTTTTAGAGACCAACTCTTGCATAGTTGACATGGCTGGTTTGTCGCTGGGTGACGTAGTGCCTACGGAACCCCCCTGAGAGGCCCCTCGGTAGGCGTGGCCAAATTGTTGGGTACGCCTGCCACTTGAATGCAGGGTGTCTTCGATGGGCCCCGAACGGACTGGTGGAGCGAGAGTGACTGGTCTCAGCGTGCCCCTTTTGGGAACGCTGGGCTTTTCCTGAGTGTTTTCATTGACGGCAGGCCCCCTAGGAGGTGCTGGAGCTGGATGCTCTGGCGTCGTCCACCATCTTCATAGAAACGTCGATAGCGAGCCCCCTGGGAGGTGCCGGAGCTGAGTGCTTCGGCGTCGCCCACCATCTGCGTGGAAACATCGACGGCATGCCCCCTGGGAGCTACCGGAGTTGGATGCTCGGGCGTCGTCCACCATCGTCATGAAGTCGTCATCGTCAGACCCCTGGTGTACAGGCTATTGCAAGAGAAAGCTGTTAGCAACAAGTGCAGGGCAGGAGAGTTTACTCACTTATTCGCGCTTGGTGTTGTCGCTGACATTCTGGGATGTCGACAGCAGGCCCCTTGGGAGGTGCCAGAGTTGGATGCTCTGGCGTCGCCCACCATCTTCATATGTATGTCGACAGCGCGCCCCCTGGGAGGTACCGGAGCTGGATGCTCCGGCATCGCCCACTATCTTCGTAGAAACGTCGACGGCGGCCCCCTTGGGAGGTGCCGGAGCTGGATGCTCCGGCGTCGCCCACCATCTTTGTAGAAACGTCAACGGCGTTCCCCCAGGGAGGTGACGGAGCTGGATGCTACGGTGTCGCTCACCATCTGCGTAGAAACATTGACGGCGGGCCACGTGGGAGGTGCCGGAGCTGGATGTTCTGGCGTCGTCCACCATCGTCTTGAAGTCGATGACGGCAGGCCCCTGGTGCGCAGGCTATCGCAAGAGAAACCTGTTAGCAACAAGTGCAGGGCAAGAGAGTTTACTCACTTATTCGCTCTTGGTGCTGTCGCTGACATTTTGGGATGTCGACGGCAGGCCCCTTGGGAGGTGTCAGAGCTGGATGCTCTGGCGTCGCCCACCATCTTCGTGGATACATCGACGGCGGGCCCCCTGGGAGTTGCCGGAGCTGGATGCTCTAGTGTCGCCCACCATCTTTGTATATACGTCGACGGCGGCCACCTGGGAGGTGCCAGAGTTGGATGCTCCGGCGTCGCCCACTATCTTCGTAGAAATGGCAACGGCGGCCCCCCTGGGAGGTGCCAAAGCTGGATGCTCCGGCGTCGCCCCCCATCTTCATAGAAATGTCAACGGCGGGCCCCCAGGGAGGTGTCGGAGTTGGATGCTCTGGTGTCGCCCACCATCTACATAGAAACGTTGACGGCGGGCCCCCTGGGAGGCACCGGAGCTGGATGTTCTGGCGTCATCCACTATCATCGTGAAGTCACCGACGGCAGGCCCCTGGTGTACAAGCTATCGCAAGAGAAACTTGTTAGCAACAAGTGCGGGGCAGGAGAGTTTACTCACTTATTCGCGCTTGGTGCTGTCGCTGACATTCTGGGACATCAACGACAGGCTCCTTCGGAGGTGTCGAAGATGGATGTTCCGACGTCGTCCACCATCATCGTGAAGTAGTCGACAGCAGGACCCTGGTGTACAGGCTATCGCAAGAGAAACCTATTAGCAACAAGTGCGGAGCAGGAGAGTTTACTCACTTATTCACGCTTGGTGTTGTTGCTGACATTCTGGGACGTCGACGGCAGGCCCCTTGGGAGGTGTCGGAGCTGGATGCTCCGTTGCACCCTGCTTCGTATGTCCGGCACACATAATGGAGGTGCATATTGTTTTGCTCGCTGCTGATCTTTTCCTATCCTTAAGTATAGTCATGTCTTATAGTCTTGGGCTGGTACACGGGATTTGGGTAATTCTGTGCATTGGAGCTCAGTGTAAAATCCCACATTTTCCTTCATATGAGGTTCAGTTGTAAATTGGTTGTTAACTGTAATGGAGACCAATTAAAGCCATGTTTATAAACTTGATCTCATCAAATCTTTTCTTCTACTCATGCTTAAAATTATTAACATGAGGAATGAACTTCACCAATAAACTTAGATTAATTCTTTTGACCTCTCTTCAAAGTTTGGAATTATTGGAAGAAAGATTGCTAGGCCAATTTAATATGCAGTACCAAATAGATATTTAAATTAATATAAATTGAATACATACTACTGTATATTTGGCCCTGTCAAAATTATTCAATTCATAGGCCATAAATTTTTCTATGGTTTTCTAATATTCCAAATGGACTTCCTGCAAAGTTTCATAAATTTTGAACTCCATTTGCTATTTTAATTGAGACGCTTAGCAAATTCAAACCATATTTTGATTTCAAATTTTTAATTCTGTTCAACTAGCTTGAACATCAAGATTTGAACATACACTCATGGTCAGCATAACTTGCTTGACTTATTCCCATAGTTTCACAATTTTTGGAACTCAATTGCTATTTAAAACAGTGGCACCATTGAATTTCATTCAAATTCAAATTTGAATTTGAAATTCAATTGAAACTTGCTCCAAATAGAAATCCAATTGCAGAATCAAATTCTAGATATTTATTTGAGCCTCCCCACAAAAATCTATAATTTTTGGACAAAATTTGGTAGGCGAATTGAAGTTACAGAGAAGGGGAGTAGATAAGAGGAGGTGGGGCCCACTGTCAGCCAAAGCACTCGAGTGAAACCCACGGGGGGGTGCCCTGTCTCCAGCTCGCCCCGCCGTTCGATGCCGGCAGCGCTCCCCTCTACCCTCGGTCCCTATAAATACCCCTTGGTCGTCGCCGTTGGACACCATCCCGGTTCACGCCATTTTCGCCGCCCCTGTTCGACCGAGCTCTCGCCGACGATTGCAGCCGTGTCTTCTCGAGCTGTAAGTAGATAAAAGGTGTGTCACAAACTCCTCTACGTATTCCATTTGGTCATTGATCGTGACATAGCTTCTGCTTGGCATATTTTGAAGTTTCCCAGTCACCACCGAGGAAGCCGCTGAGAAACCTTCACTGTCTCGCCGTTGAACACCAGTTCCAGACCATCTCCAGCCTCAATCCTTTAAGCAAAAAGGTTCGCAAACCTCTCTAGTTCATGCTCACAAAATCTAAGCTTATGACATGAAGTATAACTTGAGTTCTTTTTCGAGAACTGATCGGTTTCTCAATAGAACAGCAAAGCTTCGCGCTTAAATTCATTTCATTCTTGCAATCATCCTAAATCTGGTTAGCAGATAGTTTCTATGTGTCCTAAGGAAGCTCCATGCCCAAAAACCCTGAAAGTTATCAACCGAGTATCTTAGATTTCAAGTTTTCGAGGCCGCCGGTTGAAAAACCGCACTTCGCCGTTGAACTCAGCCTTGCCGACGATTTCACCCCAATCTGACCCCCAAATCATGCTTCTAGTGCTTCCAGTAACCTTCTTGAGTTTTTCCAGAGGCTATTGAGCCATTCCCGAGCATTTTCGACGAAGGCCAAAACCCTAGCTCCACCGTCACCGTCGCGCTGCCGTCTCCGACCATCACCGGCGTGATTGGACACCACCATCGGCTTGCGCTATCGATTTTAGAGTTGAGCGATCACGGCGAGGCTGAACGGAGGTAGACGCACCTAAGTCCGGCGAAGCACCGCCGCGGTTCCGGCGAGGAGCGCCGTCGCGTCGCGAGGTAGACGAAGGCCTATGGGCCCCACTTGTCAGCGCCTATTCGAACGTCCGGGGTCAGCTGCGGCACTGGATCCGGTGCGGCTACGCAGTTGAACTTCGTGGCCCCCGGTGTGGCCCAGATGCGATTGGCCCATTCAAATGAAGTGGGACCAGCCCCTTTTATTTGAAATTTCCAATAGGAAAATAAATCCAGATTCAATCCCAACTTAGAAAATCCATAACTTCTAGTAGAAGTATCCAAAAATTCCCAAATAAATTTTGTTAGAACCAGCATGAAGAATACTGTCCAGTGGTGCACTTGGATTTGTATGAAAAGCCATAGGAATTTCTCCATAATTCAGATAAGCAAAATGCTTTAAGAATTCATTCCTACAGTTCTGTTAATTGGAAAATTCCCAATTTTGGTCAGAACCCTATAGCTAATATATTTGATCTCCAGTAGAAGTTTCAAGCTCTTTGGACTTAAAATACTGGGTTGATCAATGTTTCAAACCTCTATGTAGTTATAAATTGAGAAAAATGGAAAAATCCATTTCCAGAAATTTACCCAAACTTGAAAAATCAATTTCTCCCTGTAGGAAGCTCAGAAAATTGTGAAACAAATTTTCCTAGAATCAGTGAGACCCCCTCTACATGATACAACCCTTGGTAGCCATAATGAATCTTCAAAAATTTCAACCAAAATTTAGAGAAGATTATTGCTTACCAAAATTGTTAAGAATAACAAACATCCTTTATCATCTCCTGTTCTTTGCAATAGTCTTCTCTATAATCTCCAGTATCCACCATAAAAATCCCAAAGTCAATTAAGATAATTATATTATTTTATATTAATATACTCACCCCACCTTAAGCATATTAATTATTCACAAAATCATTTATACTTAGTATATGCATATCGTGTAGTAGCTGAAGTCGAGGAGCAGCCGGAAGCCTTGGAGGTCCAGCTGCCAGAAACTAACATAGACTCAGACTCGCATTCAGGCAAGCCCTGGTTTGCATTTAAGTTCCTTACAGTGTTTTTACAGTTTTTCATTCACCTTACGTCTTCAGATGATTGTGCATTACGTTTAAGGTGTTTGACATCCACTTGCATGACCAATAAATCCTATGGAGTCTTGGGTAGGTCTACAGTCCGTCGAGTAGACACTGCTATGCTTATGCTCATAGGAACTCGGTAGAAGTCGAGTAGTTGGAATCTACTTGCGAGATAGGAATTTTATCACACGGGAGATTTTGGAATAAGAAAATGGTTTATGAATATGAAATTGAGGCCGAGCAGTGGATAGGATGCAGTGAGACGTGGTCTCACGGGCGTAGCCCTGCTTGTGTCGATTGAGGATTGTTTCGTGTGCGGTCCTGCTGGACAAGCTTGAATTGTACCGGCGACATACTGGAGAAATGGGCTCCAGTAAACTGACGTAGCTTGATACTGGTTTGTCGAGGCATTCCGTTCCGTTTTATAAGTGTGGGTTGAGGGTAGCAAGGTGTAAATCAGCTGGTGGGCATGTCAGAGTACGCCCCACGCAGTGACCTCCTGCTCGTGACGGATCGACCGGTTCGACATTCGAGTGTTCAGTGAAAGGTGGCCATATACGACTAGTACTAAATTGTTATGTAGGTATTGCTGAAAGTACTCGCTGGCATTTCCGAAAGTGCGTATGTGTCGTGTTGTTCCGGGTATGTCCTGATTGCAGTCACCGTCCCTCGCGGTAATAGAGTACCACTTGTTCACTGCGCCGTGACGTAGTAAATACAAAAGAAGTCAGGAGGATATGATATATTGGTTTATAAATTGCTTGGACGACCTTGTTTGGCTTAGAGATAGTACAATTAAAAGTTTACAGTTTCCCCATACTTTACCTGTAATAGAATTATATGCTTTGTGCACGTCATATCATCGGCAAAGCGTTTGTTGTTTGATTGTGGAGTCTATGATGTGCCGTGCCTGAGTAATGTCATGTGCTAAATAAAAATGACTATAAGGATCCACTTGTAGGCGAGTCCTTATGTTTTACTTACCTATGTTTAGTACCCATCCTTGCATATGTCTAGTGAGACGGGTTAGTCTTGCTGAGCCTTATGATCACGTTTGCAGTTAACGAGTTTTTGTAGATTATACGACTGATGACGGGTTTAATGACGAGGTTGCACCCCCTCCAGGGTTTACAGCCGAGTGGGAACCCTACACACCGCCGTGAATTGTGTGTTGCTAGTGCAAAGTATCCAGGGCATGGATGACTTTGCTTTTGCATAGCTAGTGCTGAGGGCGTAGCTATGATGTATAGTTCTCTTTCCTTCCATTAGTACTTTTAAACTTCCGCTGTGCTTGTCAATAAAGACTTGGTATTGTAAATTTGTTCTTGTTCTATTCTTGTATATTGTTGGGTGTCGCATCGCACGACACCACCCAATGAGATCCTTGGAGGTCGGGATTCCGGTCCCCACAGACATGGTATCAGAGCATCATTGGGAACAGTGTACTTGAAAAGAACATATTTTCAAAAAAATTAGGATTTGAGTGAGGAATTAGCTATATGCCCTTATAAGGAGTATCATTAATATAAGATATAAAGGTGGTAAACTAACTTATATGTTATTAATTCTGTAACGATGCTCCGACGTCAGGTAGGAGGTAAGGTACGCCACCGTAAGCGGATCAATTGCGGTAAGCTCACCATGCGAGAGGTAGCATGGAAGTTTTTCGTGGCTTAGCATGGAAATGTTAATAGGAGTCTCTGAAGCTTTCTATGTTTCTGAGAACCTATGACACGCGGTACTCCAGCGTGCTTCAAAGTTAGTGGGAGCCCCTGTCGGGAGGTGTTTAACCCGATAGTATGTCTCTCTAGAATCATTCATATTCTATGGGAGCATGTGAAACACGTATACCCGAGCGTGTATAAGTTGGTTCATATGGGAGTCTTTGCTGTACAGACGTATTTACAGCCATGTACCTCGAGACATGACCTCGCTTGAGGGCGACTCACACCAGAGTCGTATGCATTTATTTTCATATGTATTATTGTGACTGCCTGTCGTGTTTCCCCATGCCGCCCTTGGGGTGTGAAGGTGTGAAAGGGGATTGTTTGTCTTTTGCAGCATTGACTACGGTAGCGACCCATGTAGCACACGTTTGCGAGTGAACGATACTAGGACCACCTATAAACGTATCTGGAAATAACCGGTTAGAATTTTCTTTGGTGAGGCACGTAGTCGGTATCAACTTTGATACTTGACCACCCCCAACAACGACAAAATTGGATGCATTATATTTTGGAAAGTCCGACTATCAGGTGCTGGTAGGTTTGGACTCCGCAAAGATAAAAATTCGATTCAACATGGGGTTAGCACCAACATTCTTGATTTCTGGCCAAAGTTTTCTCAACTTTGCCAGGATGTAATCTTGGTTATTTTAAAATAAACATAGGGTTAGGATATATGGATGAAAATTTCTCGAAGTCCTCTACAACTTTTCTGTTGACCATCAAGGCAGAAAAGCTTGATAATCTATTGAAATTTGGAGTGTGCTTAAACTACTCTAGATAACCCTACCGTTGTACCAGTATTAGTAATTTTGCTATAACTCACTGTAGAAAAATCTTCTTCCTTATTGTGATATATATCTGAAAAGGGGAGAAACAGATCTACAGTGTTGTTATTTAAAGTTCCTCATGATTCAAACTGGAGGCAATTCAAATTTTGAGCTCAAAACAGTGAACTGCAGGACTGCTGTTGAACAACCGTCAGTTCATCTGTCAAGTTTAGGTAGCTTTAGATTTTGATCCAGAATAGTGACATGGTCATATATATACATTTCTGGAAATCTTAGAAAGCCCTCTATCAATTTTGTGTTGTACTCGTGGCCTAAATCTTGGTATAGCTGGGTTAAATTACTATGGTTGCAAACTTGGTTCTGGCGGATCAGAACTTGAACAGTTGGCACCTAGTTTCAAATTAACACACTATACGTAAGTAAAAAATGTTTATGGCCGAAATCTTTTACCTCTGGATTGTTAACTTGATGTTATAAAATATTTATTTTGTCATTAACCCCATATATTGCAATGGTATACCTGTATAACTTGTGGAAATCACCACATATACAGGAGGGGTTCTGTCAAAATTTCCAGAAAATATGGGTCAACTTAAAACCTGTATAGATTCTATTTCCTAGCTCACCTGGAGCTGTATGAGTACAATATGGAAAGGTTGGAAAGTGTACTACAACTTTTGTATTCAAACCAACATCTGTTTCGGACGTTTCCTGTATGAAAATTTTGAATTTATACAGGAAGGTCAGCGGGAACAGACTGTGATTACAACTCCAGTTTTAAATTTTCTTAAACGGTTGAGAGTTGGAAACCTTCTCACTGTTCCAGTATCTTTTTCACAGATGGCTGATTCTATAGTATACTTACCAAACGGATGGTTATTCATGAAGTGTACGCTTCTAAAGGGTTTTCTGGATTTGTTGATTGCAATGCTTCAACGGTTCGGGTATCATGAAATACCGTACTATTGGGGCAAGGAGATCGATGATGGAGGGGTAA
Source organism: Tuctoria greenei (assembly GCA_036927565.1). Taxonomy (NCBI): domain Eukaryota; kingdom Viridiplantae; phylum Streptophyta; class Magnoliopsida; order Poales; family Poaceae; genus Tuctoria; species Tuctoria greenei. The sequence continues at coordinate 12,911,779 of JAYESD010000012.1, read as the reverse complement.
CGAGGTGTACCATTTATGTCGATGTGCCTGCTGCTCTATTGAATATTGGATGGGCTCCTTTTTCCATCCAAGTGCAAGGGATTCAATTGGAAGATACGTGGTGTTATGCCGCAAGTGTGGCCATCATGAGGTTTTGCAAACTTCATTACCATGCTATGGCTGGCACTCCATTCGAGCTCTTTCCGGTCGACGGTAGAGCCGGTGACGAGTGGGCAAGTCGGATGGTTGCAGCATAAGGGCATACTGAAGAAGTACCCAGGATGATTTTAGCATCATATGCGGCATCAGCGTGTCAAGAGAGCCTTGATCAGCATGTTAGGCTAGGAAAAATGATGAGTGACCTGAAGCAGGCCGTGATTCGAGGGGATCACTTTGAAGGTGCCAACGACTCACTTAGAGACACGGTTGCTCCCCTAAACCACCGCTTAAATTTAAGGGAGAAGCAGTGGCACCAGGCTGTTCAAGCTCGATCGGAGGCTCGCATGAAAACGCAACACGCAGAAAGCGCGTTGGAAGCGAGTCAACTCGAGGTGCAACTGTTGGATGAAAAGCTGAGTGAGGTGACTCAAGAAAGGGATCAATCCAGAGGGGAAACTCAGGATTGGAAGGCCAGTTGCAAAAATGCACAGAAGGAACTGGATGACTTGAGGATGTTTCTTCTGCAGGCTGATGTGAAATCTTTAGTTGTCGCGACGTCATCAATGGTGGGTGGGATAGCAACTCTTGCTCCCGCAACCGCACCTGTGGCACCAACTTCGAATGATGAAGAAGAAGAAGAACAAGAAGAAGATCCCGAGGAACTCGAGTACCTCGAGTAGGATGTATTGGAGTGGGATGTGGCAGCACTTCTGCCGTCACGGGGCAACATATATAGTTTAATAGTTGCTCGTGTGTTTCTTTTGTGACCATGTTTGTGTCATATTAAGAATAGTAGTGGGTATGTCTAAGATGATAAGATGTGTATGACATCTCATGGGAACCAAGTATGGTAGAGATGTATTTCCATAGTGGGAGTCCATCATTTTGGAGTTTACTACTGTAAACTTGGTCATGAGATAATATATCTTGTATAAAGTTTGTACTTTATCAATATATGTGAATGTGATGCACTTATTTCCTCATCAAAAAGTCGTGCTACTGAATGATAAAATGGATATAGGAAAAGAAAACATGTGCTGATTTTAAGTCATTTGGATGCAGAATGGTCCGTACTCGCTCGACACTTGAAATGGGAGGATCCAGTCGTGGTCGTGAGGACGAATCTCTGACCCAGGAGACATCTGCAACACCGCAGCAACAAGTTCCTCCACCACCACCTCCGGAACTTCCAAGGAGTCTAGCGGAGGTTCTTGTCGCAGTGCTTGGCTCACACGACGAGCAAACGGAGTTACTACGGACTCTGGTCCAGCATTCGTGTCAAGGAGGGCGACCAGATGCGGGTCCACGACAACCTTCTCCAAGTTCGTACTTGGATTTCATGTTAACGCACCCACTGGTCTTCATGGAGGCCGATGAACCATTGGAGGCAGACAACTGGCTCCGCTCCACTGAAGGGAAGTTCGGTTTGCTACGAGTGACCGAACATCAGAAGACCCTGTTCGCGGCGCAACAACTACAAGGGTCCGCTGGTGCGTGGTGGGCAAATTACCTTGCCGCACGACCAGTCGGCTATGCCGCGAGCTGGGAGGAATTCCGGGAGGCGTTTCGCGCCTATCACATACCTTCCAGTGTGATGAGAAGGAAGCTTCAAGAGTTCTTGGAGCTGAAGCAAGGGGGAAGGAGTGCTTACGACTACTCCAAGATATTCAACCACTTGGCCCAATATGCTCAGGACCAAGTGAGTATTGAAGATTGGAAGCGGGAATTCTTCTATCAGGGTTTGAACCCCAAGATGAAGGACAAGCTTGCCTTGTTCAATAGCGGCAGCTTCAACAACATGGTCAATGCCACCATCATACAGGAGGACGCTACTAGGGAGATGTTCTCTGACAAGAAGAAAAGGAGTGCTCCGCGGGGCAGCGAAGGAGGTACTCCTCAGAAATACCGCATGGTGTATCGATCACCATTCGGCCAGAGGTGGCAGCCGCCTCGCGACCATCGATGTTTCGTGGTCACCCATTCAATAACGCCGGCTTCCGCCCACAACAGCAATAGGGGATGATTCCGCGTGCACCTCTACCTCCACCGCGTGCATCGGGATTCCGTTCTCCACTTCGTACCGATCAGACCCCGTACACATGCTATACGTGTGGATGTACGGGGCACTTCGCCAAGGACTGCCCGCAGAGTGGAGGACAGTCATCGTACCAGGGGCGAACTAGCCTCGCAACCAGCCCAAGAAGCCAGCCACCAGAATTGGCAACGTTCACCACCTCGCCATCGAGGACGTTCCGGAAGGCGCACCCGTACTCACATGTACGTTCTCTCTCAATGGTCATCCCATAGCCATCCTTTTTGACTCTGGTGCTTCCCATAATTTTATTAGCAAGTCTTATTTCAATCAATACCAATTGCCTATCATTTCCACAAAACCCCATATATGATTTGTTCTCCGGGAGGCAAAGTAGTAGCAGATAAGATGGTCCATAGGGTACCTCTTAATTTGTGTGGGAACATATACCCTATCTCTCTCATTATACTAGAGCATCAGAAGTTAGATGTCATCTTAGGGATGGCATGGTTGCAATACAACGGTGCTATTATTGACATCATTCCTCGGAGAATATATCTAAATTCTCTGGTCCACTCTCCCCAAATTATCATTCTTGAGAGTAATATCCACGTGCCTCCAACTGCTGATAACACCGAAGCCTGTAAACTCGAAGATATTCCAGTAGTATGTGAGTATCCGGACGTTTTTCCTGAAGATCTTCCTGGTATGCCACCAGAAAGAGATGTCGAGTTTAAGATTGAACTTGTACCGAGAACAGTGCCAATATCAAGAAGGCCATATAAGATGGCACCTAAAGAACTTGCAGAACTGAAAGAGCAGCTGAATGAACTGTTGGACAAGGGTTTCATTCATCCAAGTTCGTCACATTGGGGCTGTTCTGCACTGTTCGTGGAAAAGAAGGATAAAACATTGAGACTATGTGTGGACTATCGTCCACTCAATGTTGTCACAATCAAGAACAAGTATCCACTACCTCGTATCGATATTCTGTTCGATCAGTTGGTAGGTGCTTGGGTATTTTCGAAGATGGATCTTCGCTCTGGTTATCATCATATTAGGATTCAACCAAAGGATATACCTAATACAGCATTCTCGATGAGGTATGGATTATATGAGTACCTTGTCATGTCCTTCGGATTAACCAATGCACCGGCCCATTTCATGTATCTCATGAATTCGGTATTCATGCCGGATTTGGACAAGTTTGTCGTGGTTTTCATCGACGACACCCTTGTATACTCAAATTCCGAAGAAGAACATGCACAACATTTGCACATCGTGCTTCAGCGATTGCGGGACCACAAGTTGTACGCTAAGTTCAGCAAATATGAGTTCTGGATCAACCAAGTGCCATTTTTAGGGCACATCATCTCTGCCGAAGGGATTGCAGTTGATCCAAGCAAGATTAAGCGAGTACTCAAATGGGAGTCTCCCAAGTCTGTGCATGAAGTTCGAAGTTTCCTGGGTTTAGCTGGATATTACCGGAGGTTCATCCCAAGCTTTTCCAAGATAGCTAAACCAATGATGGAACTTCTGAAGAAAGAAAAGAGATATACCTAGACAAAGGAATGTGAGGGGGTTTTCAAGCATTGGTAAAACACCTCACAACAGCACCAGTATTAGCCCAACCAGATACAACAAGATCCTTTGATGTTTACTGTGATGCATATGGAATTGGTCTGGGTTGCGTGTTAATGCAAGGCAGAAGGGTGATCGCTTATGGATCCCGGCAGCTTTGAAACCATGAGCAGCATTATCCGACTCATGATCTTGAACTCGATGTCGTGGTACTAGCTTTAAAGATGTGTAGACACTATCTATGGGGCAACCTAGTACATCTCTACACCGATCACAAAAGCTTGAAGTACATTTTCACCCATAAGGAATTGAATATGCGACAACGAAGATGGTTGGAGTTAATCAAAGACTATGAGATTGAGATCCACTACCATCCCGGAAAGGCAAATGTAGTCGCAGATGCACTAAGTCGCAAGTCCCATATCAATAACCTTTCTATCACCTTGATAGAGGAGGAAGAACCGAGTCTCTACTTGGTTCCATATGGGGTGCTCTACAACCTCGCCCTCATTCCTACCATAAGGGAGGAAATTATGGAGGCTCAGAAGGAGGACAAGGGCATATCTCATATTCGTCAACGAATGAAGAAGGGAGAAATGAAGTGTTTCCGAGGTGATGATGATAGTACCATCTGGTTCAAAGACCGCATCGTGGTACCCCGCAATGTGGCACTTCGGAAGAAAATTTTGGACGAGGCTCATTTGTCCAAATATTCTCTTCATCCGGGGAGTAACAAATTGTACCAAGACGTGAAGAAGAAATTTTGGTGGACTCGGATGAAGAGGGAAATAGTGAAGTATGTATTCGAATGTGATACATGTCGACGAGTGAAAGTCGATCATCTAAAAGCAGCCGGACAATTACAACCGTTAAGCATACCTGCCTGGAAATGGGAGGACATCAGCATGGATTTCATTGTTGTATTACCTCTAACTTTTCGCAAACATGACTCGATTTGGGTGATAGTCGACCGACTCACCAAGTCGGATCACTTTATTCCAGTCAATGTCAAGTATGTGGCACGGCAATATGCAGACCTGTATATTGTCAAGATCTTATTCTTACACGGAGTACCCCCGCACTATCATATCAGACCGTGGAACCTTGTTTGTTGCTCGATTTTGGGAGCAGCTCCACGCATCCTTGGGTACCAAGTTGATTTGAAGCTCAGCTTACCACCCACAAACTGATGGTCAAACGGAACGAGTAAACCAAGTGCTAGAGGATATGCTCTGCGCCTGTGCCATCCACCATGGTAAGAACTGGGATGATCATCTACCATTGGCGGAGCTTTCATACAACAATGGTTATCAGACTAGCATTCAAATGGCACCATATGAAGCTCTTTATGGCTGGAAGTGCCGCACACCGTTGAACTGGTGTGAATCCAGTGAACGAGTAACATATGGTATAGACTTGGTAAAGGAAGCCGAAGATCGAGTACGAGTTATTCAAGCCAACCTCAAGGCTGCTCAGTCTCGCCAGAAAAGCTATGCGGACAAACGACGTCGATCGCTTCATTTTGATATCGGGGATCACGTTTATCTTCGTGTATCTCCAATAAAAGGGATTCATCGCTTTGGAGTAAAAGGAAGCTAGCTCCACGTTTCATCGGACCATTCACAATAAGTGAGCAATGCGGACCTGTAGCCTATCGGCTAGAGCTGCCAGCATCGCTATCAGGGGTCCACAATGTGTTCCACATTTCACAGTTGAGAAAATGTCTCAAGGCCCAAGCGGAAGACCGTATGGAGGATTTGGAAGCTCTCCAACCAGATCTTACTTACTCCAAACATCCAACCTAGATAATTGATGAGAAGACTCATACCACAAGAAACCGCACCTTGCATTTATACAAGGTCTTGTGGGGAAACCACACCGCTGATGAAGCAACGTGGGAAAGCGAGGAATATCTTAAAGCCAATTATCTGGACTTATTAACATCATATGTTCATTAGGTCTTTTCCTTTATCCTTCCTTTTGTAATCTCGGGACAAGATTCTTTCAAGGGGGGAGGAATGTAAAATCCCACATTTTCCTTCATATGAGGTTCAGTTGTAAATTGGTTGTTAACTCTAGTGGAGACCAATTATAGCCATATTTATAAACTTGATCTCATCAAATCTTTTCTTTTACTCATGCTTAAATTTATTAACATGAGGAATGAACTTCACCAATAAACTTAGATTAATTCTTTTGACCTCTCTTCAAAGTTTGGAATTATTGGAAGAAAGATTGCTAGGCCAATTTAATATGCAGTACCAAATAGATATTCAAATTAATATAAATTGAATATATACTACTGTATATTTGGCCCTGTCAAAATTATTCAATTCATAGGCCATAAATTTTTCTATGGTTTTCTAATATTCCAAATGGACTTCCTGCAAAGTTTCATAAATTTTGAACTCCATTTGCTATTTTAATTAAGACGCTTAGCAAATTCAAACCATGTTTTGATTTCAAATTTTTAATTCTGTTCAACTAGCTTGAACATCAAGATTTGAACTTACGCTCATGGTCAGCATAACTTGCTTGACTTATTCCCATAGTTTCCCAATTTTTGTAACTCAATTGCTATTTAAAACAGTGGCACCATTGAATTTCATTCAAATTCAAATTTGAATTTGAAATTCAATTGAAACATGCTCCAAATAAAAATCCAAATGCAGAATCAAATTCTAGATATTTATTTGAGCCTCCCAACAAAAATATAGAATTTTTGGACAAAATTTGGTAGGAGAATTGAATTTACAGAGAAGGGGAGTAGATAAGAGGAGGTAGGGCCCACTGTCAGCCAAAGCACTCGAGTGAAACCCACGGGGGGGTGCCCTGTCTCCAGCTCGCCCCGCCATTCGATGCCGGCAGCGCGTGACATGGTGACGCGCATGCATCCACCGAGCTGCTTGCCAGCTTGACGCCGTGGCGCGCTCCCCTCTCCCCTCAGTCCCTATAAATACCCCTTGGCCGTCGCCGTTGGACACCATTCCGGTTCACGCCATTTTTGCCGCCCCTGTTCGACCGAGCTCTTGCTGACGATTGCAGCCGTGTCTTCCCGAGCTGTAAGTAGATAAAAGGCGTGTCACAAACTCCTCTACGTATTCCATTTGGTCATTGATCGTGACATAGCTTCTGCTTGGCATATTTTGATGTTTCCCAGTCGCCGTTGAGGAAGCCACCGAGAAACCTTCAATGTCTCACCATCGAACACCATTTCCAGACCATCTCCAGCCTCGATCCTTTAAGCAAAAAGGTTCGCAAACCTCTCTAGTTCATGCTCACAGAATCTAAGCTTATAACATGAAGTATAACTTGAGTTCTTGTTCGAGAACTGATCGATTTCTCAATAGAACAGCAAAGCTTCGCGCTTAAATTCATTTCATTCTTGCAATCATACTTAAATCAGGTTAGAAGATAGTTTCTATGTGTCCTAAGGAAGATCCAAGCCCAAAAACCCTGAAAGTTATCAACCGAGTATCTTAGATTTCAAGTTTTCGAGGCCGCCGGTTGAAAAACCGCACTTCACCGTCGAACTTAGCCTTGCCGATGATTTCACCCCCAATCTGACCCCCAAATCATGCTCCTGGTGCTTCCAGGAACCTTCCTGAGTTTTTCCCGAGGCTATTGAGCCATTCCCGAGCATTTCCGACGAAGGCCGAAACCCTAGCTCCGTCGTCACCGTCGCGCCGCCGTCTCCGGCCATCACCGGCGTGATTGGACACCACCATCGGCTTGCGCGGTCGATTTTAGGGTTGAGCGGTCACGACGAGGCCGAACGGAGGTCGACGCACCTAAGTCTGGCGAAGCACCGCCGCGGTTCAGGCGAGGAGCGCCGCCGCGTCGCGAGGTAGACGAAGGCCTATGGGCCCCAATTGTCAGCGCCTATTCGAACGCCCGGGATCTGCTGCGGCACTGGATCCGGTGCGGCTGCGCGGTTGAACTCCATGGCCCCCGGTGTGGCCCAGATGCGATTGGCCCATTCTAATCAAGTGAGACCAACCACTTTTATTTGAAATTTCCAATAGGAAAATAAATCCAGATTCAATCCCATCTTAGAAAATCCATAACTTCCAGTAGAAGTATCCAAAAAATCCCAAATAAATTTTGTTAGAACCAGAATGAAGAATACTGCCAAGTGGTGCACTTGGATTTGTATGAAAAGCCATACAAATTTCTCTGTAATTCAGATAAAAAAAATGCTTAAAGAATTCATTCCTACAGTTCTATTAATTGGAAAATTCCCAATTTTGGTCAGAACCCTATAGCTAATACATTTGATCTCCAGTAAAAGTTTCAAGCTCTTTGGACTTAAAATACTGGGTTGATCAATGTTTCAAACCTCTATGTAGTTATAAATTGAGAAAAATGGAAAAATCCATTTCTAGAAATTTACCCAAACTTGAAAAATCAATTTCTCCCTGTAGGAAGCTCAGAAAATTGTGAAACAAATTTTCCTAGAACCAGTGCGACTCCCTCTACATGATACAACCCTTGGTAGCAATAATGCATCTCCAAAAATTTCAACTAAAATTTAGAGAATATTATTGCTTACCAAAATTGTTAAGAATAACAAACATCCTTTATCATCTCCTGTTCTTTGCAAGAGTCTTCTCTATAATCTCTAGTATCCACCATAAAAATACCAAAGTCAACTAAGATAATTATCTTATTTTATCTTAATTACTCACCCCACCTTAAGCATATTAATTATTCACAAAATCATTTATACTTAGTATATGCATATCGTGTAGTAGATGGAGTCGAGGAGCAACCGGAAGCCCTGGAGGTCCAGCTGCCAGAAACTAACATAGACTTAGACTCGCATTCAGGCAAGCCCCGGTTTGCATTTAAGTTCCTTACAGTGTTTTTACAGTTCTTCATTCACCTTACGTCTTCAGATGATTGTGCATTACGTTTAAGGTGTTTCACATCCACTTGCATGACCAATAAATCCTGTAGAGTCTTAGGTAGGTCTACGGCCCGTCGAGTAGACACTGCTATGCTTATGACCATAGGAATTCAGTAGTAGTCGTGTAAATGAATCTACTCACGAGATAGGAATTTTATCACACGGGAGATTCTGGAATAAGAAAATGGTTTATGAATATGAAATTGAGACCGGGCAGTGGATAGGATGTAGTGAGACGTGGTCTCACGTGCGTAGCCCTGCTTGTGTCGATTGAGGACCGTTTCGTGTGCGGTCCTACTGGACAAGCTTGAATTTTACCGACGACATACTGGAGAAATGGGATCCAGTAAACTGACGTAGCTTGATACTGGTTTGTCGAGGCATTCCGTTCTGTTTTATAGGTGTGGGTTGAGAGCAGCAAGGTGTAAATCAGCTGGTGGGCACGTCAGAGTATGCCCCACGCAGTGACCTCCTGCTCGTGACGAATCGACTGGTTCGACATTCTAGTGTTTAGTGAAAGGTGGCCATATACGACTAGTACTGAATTGTTATGTAGGTACTGCTAAAAGTACTCGCTGGCATTTCCGAAAGTGCGTATGTGTCGTGTTGTTCCCGGTATGTCCTGATTGCAATCACCGTCCCTCGCGGTAATATAGTACCACTTGTTCACTGCGTCGTGACATAGTAAATACTAAAAAAGTCAGGAGGATATGATATATTGGTTTATAAATTGCTTGGACAACCTTGTTTGGCTTAGAGATAGTGCAATTAAAAGTTTAGGTTTTCCCCATACTTTACCTATAATAGCATTATGTGTTTTGTGCACGTCATATCATCGGCAAAGCGATTCTTGTTTGATTGTGGAGTCTATGATGTGCCGTGCCTGAGTAATGTCATGTGCTAAATAAAACGTGACTATAAGGATCCACTTGTAGGCGAGTCCTTATGTTTTACTTACCTATGTTTAGTACTCATCCTTGCATATGTCTAGTGAGACGGGTTAGTCTTGCTGAGCCTTATGCTCACGTTTGTAGTTAACGAGTTTTTGCAGCTTATACGACTGATGACAGGTTTAATGACGAGGTTGCACCCCCTCCAGGGTTTACAGCCGAGTGGGAACCCTGCACGCCACCGTGAATTGTGTGTTGCTAGTGCAAAGTATCCAGGGCATGGATGACTTTGCTTTTGCATAGCTAGTGCTGAGAGTGTAGCTATGATGTATAGTTCTCTTTACTTCCGTTAGTACTTTTAAAATTCTGCTGTGCTTGTCAATAAAGACTTGGTATTGTAAATTTGTTCTCGTTCTATTCTTGTATACTGTTGGGTGTCGCATCGCACGACATTACCCAATGAGATCCTTGGAGGTCGGGATTTTGGTCCCCACACACAAGGTTCGGCTTCCTTCTTATTCGAGGTGTGATCGTCCTGGCCCCTGGTACTTAGCCGTAGCACTGGGAGGCAAAGCGCACGTGCTTAGGGTACAGGAACAAGCAAAGCATGTTGTGCGCTCTGGACCTCCAGCTCGGCATTGGCCTTTCGTGGGGAACCATTTGGAACCACAGGTCCCCAAGTAAGAGGGGAGTCGCGAGGTTCCAAGACACCTTGCAGGTACCTCAAATACATCCGCCTTTTAGCAGTGTTGCATGACTCTACTAGGGACGATACAGAAAAGATCTCACCAAGTACACGAAGACGATGTAAGGAAGACAAGTCTAGTTTTATTGATCACAAAATTAATAGGTAACGTAAGTGAGCATAAGAGAAAGCATATGGTAAGATAGTGAATTTCTTATCATTGATGTTCCCAGGAGTGAATTGGCTTTACAATAAGGCAACGGCCCACTCCAGTTGGCAAGGGAGGTAGAGTGTTCATGCTTAGGGTACAGGACCAAGCTAAACGGCTGAACACTCTAGACCTGTCCCTCCCAGAGCTTGGTTGTCCTACATGTCGTTCCTTGGCACCGTGACACCCTACACTATCCTACTTTTAAGCTTAGGGATAGAACTTACGGAGGTGCTCTATGTTCCATGGGTTGGGGAGGGGCTCTCCTTCTTCCGTGGCAAGGCGGACACACTCGGGGTGGGATACTTGTATCACTCAGAAGGGGCCCTCCCAACTACAGTAAATTTTGTGCGACCCTTCTTGAAAGAGTATGTGCCGCAGCACCAGGTCACCTGTCTTGAGCTCTCTACTCTGCACGAACCACTCTTGGTAGCGCCTCAGCGCCTGTTGGTAACGTGCGTTTCAGATGGTGGCGTGCCACCTTGCTTTGTCGACGAGGTCAAAATCTTCTCGTCGGAGCTGTTCCTGTGAGGCTTCGTCGAACCCTCGAACTCTGAACGAGCCCACAACGATTTCTGGGGGGAGGATAGCCTCGGCCCCATACACCACAAAGAAAGGTGTTTCTCCTGTGGCATGACTGGGTGATGTCCTACTTGCCCACAGTGCACAGGGGAGTTCGTCGACCCATTTGGCACCATGCTTATCCAAGCTGTCATATGTGCTTGTCTTGAGGCCCTTGAGGATCTCAGCGTTGGCCCTTTTGACTTGTCTGTTGCTCTTTGGATGAGCCACAGATGCATAACAAACTTGGATGCTGAGGTATTCACAGTAGTCCTGGAAAGTTGCACTGGTGAACTGGGCCCATTGTCGATGATGATCCAGTTCGGGACCTCGAACCTGCACACAATTAATTTGATGAACTTGATTGTGGAATCCTTGTTGATGTTGATTACTGGGGCTGCTTCTGACCACTTGGTGCATTTATCTATGGCGACATAGAGGAATCAGTACCCTCTGACTGCCCTGGGAAAGGGTCCCAGGATATCCAGCCCCCAGACCGCGAAAGGCCAGGAGGGCGGGATCATCTGTAGTGGTTGCGTTGGGGTGTGGATTTGCTTGGCGTGAAACTGGCACACCTTGCACTTCTTGACAAGTTTGACTGCTTCTCGTAGTCCTGTTGGCCAGTAGAAACCATGCCAGAAGGCTTTGCCAACCAGCGTGCGGGAGGCCGCGTGATTCCAACACTCTCCTTCGTGGATTTCCCCGAGCAAGTCGCAACCTTCCTACTGAGTTATGCACCGTAACATTACGCCGCTAGCACCACATTGGCAGAGATCACCTTCTACCAGCATGTAGCGTTTCGCCATCCTCACAATCCTCTCAGCGGATGTAGGGTCCTCCGAGAGTAGGTTGTCCTTCAGGTAGTCCCGGGCCTCCGTGATCCACGCATCGGGACTGTCCTGGACTTCCAGATCTTGGGCGCCAGGTGATTGGGGATCCCTGGTGACACTCAAGAACCTTGGTGTCCCTCATGCTCGCAGGGCTGCCGTGGTTGCCAGCTCCGTGGGGCTGGGCTCACCTTCTTCATTAGGCCCTGCCGGCCTAGCGGTTGGCCGCACCAACCTCATGCTGAAGACCCCTTCTAGAACGGGGGCTCCCGTGGATGCCATTGTTGACAGGACATCGGCGACGGAGTTGTCGACAAGTGGCACATGGCAGATATCCAAGGCCTCGAACCCATCTTTTAGCTTCTTGACATGTATCAGATATGCTGCAAGCTGTGGGTTGCTGCAGCAGCACTCACCCCAGGCTTCCTTGATGATCAGCTGGGAGTCTCCCTTGACCAGCATCTGCTGGACACCAAGACCTCGCGTAGCTATGAGCCCAAAGATGAGGTCTTCGTACTACGCCATGTTGTTGGTGGCCTTGAAGCCGAGGTGCACTGTGTACTTGGACTGCTCCCCTATTGGCGAGGTGAGCAATACCCCGGCTCCAGCCCCATTCTTCCTTGAGGATCCGTCGAAGAAGAGTGTCCAGTGTTGTTCGGTAAGTATCAAAGCCCTGGGCTCTGGTTCACTGATCTCCCAGCCCCCTGGGTTGCTCGGTGAGGGGGTCCATTCAGCAACGAAGTCCGCCAGAGCTTGACTCTTGATTGCATGTCGGGGCAAGAAATCAAGCTCGAACTCCGCTAATTCAGCCGCCCAGTTGGCGATGTTGCCAGTTGCGTTCAGGCTGTGCAGCACTGCTCCCAGTGGGAACGAAGTCACCACAGATACTCGGTGTGCCTGAAAATAATAGAGGAGCTTCCTCGACGCGATTAGCACCGCATAGAGCAGCTTGTGCACTTTGAGGTATCTTGTCTTTGCCTCATGCAGGACTTCGCTGATGAAGTAGACCGGGCGTTGGATGGTCTGAACTTTTTCGGGGAATCCGACTCATCTTCTTCCCTCTGCTCCAGGTCCACCGATTCCATGTCTCCTAGGCCTGGTGCTTCCTTTGGGGGCCGGGACCCAAAGGCTCCAGGCCCCCTACGGGGACCCTATCATCCTCTGGGGGCTGGGACCCAGAGGCTCCTTGGTCTCCGGGGCCCCCTTGGGGGACCCGTACGTCCTCTGGGGGGTTAGGACCCAGAGGCTCCTTGGTCTCTGGGGCCCCCTTGGGGGACCCGGACGTCCTCTAGGGGATGGGACCCAGAGGCTCCTCTGTCGTTGGGCCCCCTACGAGCGCCAAGCCCTGGGGCTCAGAATCAGCTGCAGGGGCCCCTTCATTTTGTAGGTGCTGCTGGTGACCGGCCCGCTCTGCAACCAAAAACATGCTTACCACTTCTGTTGTGGCAGCGATGTAGAGGTACAGGGGCTCCCTGGGCTCTGGTGTCACCATTATTGGTAGCTTCGTCAGCTGCTGCTTAGCTCGCGGAGTGCCTTCTCCGCTTCTTCGGTCAAGATGAACGGTCCGGACTGGCGCGGGAGCTTCAAGAATGGAAGGGCCCGCTCAGCCAGCCTAGAGATAAACTGGCTGAGCGCTGCCAAACACCCTGCAAGCTTCTGTACATCCTTGATGCGGGCTGGGGCCGCCATCAACTCTACCACCCTGATATTTTCTGGGTTGGCCTCAATCTCTCGGTGTGAGACCAAGAAAGCGAGAAGCTTCCTAGCTTTGACTCCGAACACACATTTGTCGGGATTGAGCTTCGTGCGTGTGGTTCGCAATCTATCAAAGACTAGGGTGAGGTTCTCTAATAATGATGTATGAGACTGGATTTTTACTACAATATCATCGATATATACCTCTACTAGGTCCCGAATGAGGTCCCCGAATGTTTTATGCATAGCTCGTACAAAGGTGGGGAGGGCATTCTTAAGACCGTAAGGCATGGAGACATAGCAATAAAGGCCATCTACAGTTATAAATGCAGTATGTTATTCGTCCTCTCTAGACATTAGGATTTGGTGGAACCCTGAATATGCATCTAGAAAGCATAGCATATCGCACCCCGAAGTTGAATCTACGATTTGATCAATTCTAGGGAGAGGGAAGGGTTCTTTAGGACATGCCTTGTTGAGGTTGGTGTAGTCAATGCACATCCGAAGCTTACCACCATCTTTGGGGACAACAACCGGATTGGCCAGCCATCTGGGATGGTGGACCTCCCGTATGAAGCCAGCATCGAGGAGCTTCTTGATCTCCTCAGGAATGAAGTTCTGCCGCTCGATGGACTGCTTACGGGGCCTCTGTTGTTGCAGCCGTGCATGGGGGTAGATCTTCAGACGGTGCTCAATCACTTCCCTGGGGATGCCCGACATCTACGATGGTTGCTAGGAAAAGACGTCGACGTTGGCTTGCAGGAAGGTAGTGAGTGCCGATTCCTGCTCGCTGTCCAGACTCCCCGCGATACGGGTGGTCTGAGCCACGTCAGAGCCAATATGGATTGTCTTGATGGGTACATTGTCGTCGTCGGAGGGCTGCACTCGTGGTGCAGCGGCGCGGCTGCAAGCGCGTGGGTCTGGCGAAGTCTTACTCAGCTCAGCATCACTCAAGATAGGTGTTGGGACCGTTGCCAATGCTTGGAGCTTTTCCAAGACCGTCACTGCAACAGCATGATCTTCGCAGATCTTAAGGACGCCAGAAGGTGTCGACATCTTGAGGATGAGGTAGCCAGAATGGGCTACTTCCATGAACCAGTACAGGGCTGGTCTGCCGATAATGGTGTGTTATGGGAGGCTAACCTCCGCGATGTCAAATAGGATATTCTCCGTCCTGAAGTTCTTATGTGTCCCTAGGGTCACCCGGAGGAGGATGCAGCCGTACGGGGTACTCTCTGGTCCTACCCCTGAGAACGATCTCGTTGGGGCGAGCTCAGACATGGGGATCTTCAGCTTATCGAAGGCTCGTACGACTGATGAGGTTGAGGCCGTCTCCACCATCTATCAGGACGTGGTAAACTTTATGTTGGTGATGGTGGAGGCGACGAGGAGGGGCAGCTGCCCGGCTCCCGCCATGTTCTCAGGGCAGTCTGAGGCGTCAAAGTTGATCTTCATCTCCACCCATTTGTGATGCGGCGACGGGGCATGTGTAGAGGCTGATGAAGTCATTGCCCGACACAGGGTCTTGATCGCATTCCTGGAAGCAGGTTCCCAAGATCCTCCACATATGACATGGAGTGCTTTGCGACGCTCGTGGTCGCTGTTGAGGTTGAATGTGGCCTAGAGGGGGGGAGGTGAATAGGCCTTTTTGAAATTTATCGGAACCTGCAACACTTAACAACCAGATCAAAACCAGAGATATCGGACTAGTCCGGTCAAGTGCGGACTAGTCCGGTGGGTACCGACTAGATTAATCAAGTTTGATCATTTAATTTGATTCTACAATGTATGCAGCGGAAATATACAGTTAATAGAAGTGTTGCAAGATTATGAACTAGGATATACTACAAGTTAAGATTATATTTGATGTTTCAACATAAAGTAGGCAATATTGATTGAAATCCTAGATTGTTGTGATGAATAAGAATGATGAACACAAAGCAAGAACACGAACAATTTATCACGTGGTTCGGCTCCCACTGAGGCAACCTACATCCACATTGAGGAGTCCACAAAAAGACTGAGTCTTCTCCAACCCTACCCTAGTTGGATTGCCACGAATGCCAATCCTCTTCTCTTATCACAAAGGGTAAATAAACAATTCAAGGGGCCTTCTCACACTTTGAGGGCTCCCCTAGATTACAATGAAAACTCCACCAAGAACACACTCAAAAGATTACAATAAAAATCACAGGAGTGTGTTAGGGAATCAAACCAAGAGCTCAAGAGTGATGAATCGTGTCTCTCCAATGATACAAAGTGTATCCTCAAGGGATTGATCTGTTTGGCTTTTGATTTCGTGGAGAGATGTGTTTTTGAGGCTCTTGGGAGGTGTGACGGCGCAGGGGTTCGAGAGAGATTAAAGTTGGGTCGTGCACCTCTATTTATATGGGGTTTCTAAAAGTGACCGTTAGGGTTTAGAAAGATCGGACTAGTGCGTGGTGGACACCGGACCAGTCCGGTGTGCTATGTGTAGCAAACCCTAAGTGTCCCGAAATATCGGACTAGTCCGGCTAGGAGCGGACTTGTCCGATTTCATTTCTGGAAATCTTCGGACTAGTTCGATAGTCATCGGACTTGTCCGGACAGTGAAACCCTAAGTAGTTATGAGGACAAGTCCGCACTTGGAGTACTTGTCCGATTTAGGTCAGAGAGTTTTTTGGACTAGTCCGTGCTAATATCGGACTTGTCCGATTGACATCAGAAAGATATCGGACTAGTCCGGTGTGTGATCGGACTTGTCCCATTTTGTGTGACTTGTGAAGTATTTTGAGGACTAGTCCGCACTGGGGAGGACTAGTCCAATTCTAGTCAGAGAGATATCGGACTAGTCCGTGGTGATATCGGACTAGTCCGGTGTCAGTCGGACTAGTCCGATCCTGTATAAATTTGTGCAATGTGTGTGTTTATTTGTGATTGAGCTCTTGGGTTGTGTTTCCTTAACACACTCCACACATAATGATCTACTAATCTTGTTCCTTGAGCTCTTTTTCACATTGCTCCTCATTATCCCTTCTTTTTGGCACTTTGCTTATTTTCACATTAAAACATGTGCTCATCTCAACAAAGTGGTTAGGATCTCATTTGCTTGTCATAAATCATCCAAAACCCGCAAGGGATTCCTAGATGCACTTTCAATCTCCCCCTTTTTGGTGATTGATGACAACCAATTGAGATTTCACAAAATATGATAAAAAGTTGAGATTTTCATAAAGTATGCACATATGATAAACACATTAATCAATGAAAACATGATTCATATGTGCATTCTTTATGGTGGGATGCATAACTAACTGCATTGAAACAACAATCATGAAGAGAATGACATAATTGAAATTAACATATCAATAACCAGCATATATGTCATTCTAGGAGCAAAATTACATATTTCATAGATTAATTCACAAGTAGATCAAGACATTGCATCACACAACCATTAAGTAGCAAAATAGCATATTAAACAGTTTTACAACCCACAAAATAGACAAAAAAACATAAAGGAAGCTCTCTCCTCGCATCCTACAGCTAAAGTCCTAAGACCTAAGACTCCCCCTCAATCTCTCCTCCTTTGGCATCAAGACACCAAAAAGGAGAGGAGGGACCTAAAGTCTTCACGCCTCACTGTTGGTCCTCTCATCGTCTTCATCTTCGTCTTCGGGCTGATGAGGAGGAGGAGGAGGAGGTGCGGAGCCGCTCGAGCCCCCAATGCCAAAGTAGGCAAGCTCGGAGGGGGTCAAGGGCCCGAGCTCGGTGAAGTAAAAATCGGAATCTTCAGAGATTATCGAAGATCCAATGGGCTCAATCTCCAGTTTCTGGCATATCTTCTTCACATTGGCCTTGACATACTTCATGTCTTCTTTTCTCCTCTTGTTGATCTTGTGGGCCTTCACCTCGGCCTTTCTGCAAGAAGCAAAGATGGCAGCCAAGTATTTGAAGATGCCACTTGCAGGTCCCTTTTGAGGAGCTGCCCTAGTGGCAGGGGCAGCCCTGACATCTTCACTTCTTCTTGCCGGGGCCTCAGGACTGGAGGCCGGAGAAGGAGCAGCCTGTATGCTTGGCTTCTGAGACATCTGAGGCCTCAGAGGAAGGTGCTCCACATCTTTAACAAATTCAATCCCAGTTACCTTCTCAATCACAAACATCAGATATGGAGCATAGCCACAAGACCTGTTGGGTGTAAAGAAATGTTCACCATGTCATTCCAAATATAGTCCGCCACATCAAACTGGCAGTCCTTGCTTATGACCCTCATCAGGGTCCGGAGATTGCCATGCACACTCCCAACATCTCCATCCTTGGGAGCAATAGTCTTCCTCAATACTCTGTTCAACACCACAAAGAATGGATTCATGTTCTTGGTAGAAGGGGGGTTGAACTTGGAGTTGGGCTCATAGAGGAACTTCATCATGTCCTTCTCGATGACACCTAGGTTGTGAATGATTAAGCAGTCATTGCTTGAGGTGTTAAGGTGCAGCAGGCTTGCAAAATATTAATAGGTTATGCTGTACTTGGATCCGTGAGTCATCCAAGTAACACTCTCTTCATCATCACTCGAGAAGTGGCGTGTTGAAAAGAATTGCGCTATGACCTCATCATTCCAGTAGTTTCTGAAGGCAAAAAGATCCTTTAGTCCATGCTTATCTATTGCTTCCACCACTTCAACAAACGGGGAGCAACCCACCTTCTCAAAATGTGCCCAATCAATCCATTGGCTGCACACTACCGGTGTCTTCATGGGGAGGTACACAAATTTGTAGAAATCTGTATGGAAATTGCTCCAAAATCTTTCGTCGATAGCTTGCTTTGGACGGTCATACCAATCAATACTTCTGAACTTCACAGTCGAGTCGCTGCCCTTCCCATTGAATCTTTGTTCAGTGGGGTCCCTGACCCCTTCCCTTGGAGCATGCAGCTTTAGGGGGCCAACCAGGCCCGTTGCTATTCCCTTGCCCATGCCCTTAGCTTGGCGAGGGCCACTTGTTGCTGCAGCAGCCTTGGAAGCCGGCTTCTTTGCCAGCACCTTCCGACGAGCCTGCGGAGGAGATGGAGCTGGCTCGGAAGGACGCTCTTGGCGTTTCTTGCCAAGGATCGTCGAGGTTCGAGGTGAGACCTCATGGTCCATCTCGGCCTCAGACTCAGAAATCTCATCGTTTGAGCTCGACATGCCCTGAGAATGAATTGTGTAAGGCATGAATGAGAATGGATGATAAGGAATTGAATGGAGGACAAGAGAATTTGCGTTGAGGAATTAAGGTTAGGGTTGAGTCCAGAAAAATCGGACTTGTCCGGTGTACAGGCACGGACTAGTCCGGGGTGATCGGACTTGTCCGTGCATGGACCGGACTAGTCCGGTATTCATCCTCAAAAACCTAACTTATGAGAAAAATGGACTTATTCAATGCAAAATTAGCCTAACAGCAATGTAATACATCAAGGACACTAGTATTAGGTGAAAGAAGCTAGGCTATTCGATCAATAATGAAGAAAATAGGGATTTCTAGGGTTTGGGCAAAAATTACCAAAGAAATCGCTTGAAACTTGGAGATGAGGGTGTTGAACTCCAAAAAAGTCCGTGAACTTCAATCTTCGAGCAAGGAAACTTGATTTCCGCCCAAATGCGGAGCCTTTTGGTGGAGAAAGCACGAAATCGCCTTGGGAGCTCGAGCGCGAAGAGAGAGAAGCTTGAGGCAAGTTGTGAGGGTGAGGGAATTAGGGTTTGGAGGCGGCTATGGTTATGGACACGAAAAATCGGACAAGTCCGGAGAAGACCGGACTAGTCCGAACTTTTCCAGAGGCTATATCGGACTAGTCCGTGGTCTACGGGACTAGTCCGGCCTAACCGGCGCTCTGTGGACTAGTCTACATGGGCGGACTAGTCCAGGTAACCACGGACTAGTCCGTGGTCACCAGGCAAGAACTTTTTAGTCCATTCATATATATTTGAAGTTACATATTTAGAAAATAGGGAGGCAAATCGAATCAAATAATCTTGATGAATATGATCAGTAAGCATACAACAATCAAGCAATGACCATAATTCACCAAGATCTAGTAATTGACATAGTTTTTCGGAGAAAATTGAGAGAGATGATTTTCACAATCCAGTCAACATATTTTGAAGAAATCATACAGGTATGTAACATTTCAAGCCACATTCCGAGCATCAAGGATGTTTAGTTCATTTTGAAGCTCGCAAAAGCGTTTTTCATCAAGTGGCTTGGGGAATATGTCGGCCAATTTTTTTTTGGTGTTGACATGGGAAATTTCTATATCTCCTTTCATGGAGTGGTCTCTCAAGAAGTGATGTCGGATGTCTATGTGTTTGGTTCTAGAGTGCTCAGCTGGATTATGGGCAATTTTAATGGCACTCTCATTGTCACAAAGGAGTGAAATACGGTTCATATTGTAACTGTAATTCCTTAGAGTTTGTCGCATCCAAAGGAGTTGTGCACAACAACTCCCGGCTGCAACATACTCCGCTTCGGCTGTGGATTAGGCAATGGAGTTTTGTTTCTTGGAGGACCAAGAAACTAGAGATCTACCTAGGAATTGGCACGTACCGGAGGTACTTTTTCTATCTACTTTGCATCCGGCATAATCGACATCGGAGTAACCAATGAGATTGAATTTTGAGCCTTTTGGGTACCAAAGACCAAGGTTGGGTGTATGAACTAAATATCTCTAGATCCTTTTTACGACTGTCAAGTGACACTCCTTAGGAGTGGCTTGAAATCTTGCACACAAACATACACTCAACATAATGTCTGGCCTAGATGCACATAAATAGAGTAGAGATCCAATCATGGAGCGATATACCTTTTGGTCGATGCTAGGTCCATCTTCGTTGAGATCCAAGTTGCCATTTGTTGCCATGGGAGTCTTTATGGTCTTCGCCTTGTCCATCCCAAACTTCTTGAGTATATCTTGAGTGTACTTAGTTTGGCTTATGAACGTCCCTTCCCTTTGTTGCCTCACTTGGAATCCCAAAAAGTACTTTAGCTCTTCCATCATAGACATCTCAAACCTGTCTGTCATAATTTTACTAAACTCCTCACAAAAAGATTTGTTAGTTGAACCAAAGATTATATCATCAACATAGATTTGACAAACAAAAAGATCATTTTCAAAATTCTTTGTAAACAGTGTATAATCTACTTTGCCAATCTTAAAGCCATTTTCAATTAAGAAATCTCTAAGACACTCATACCAAGCTCTAGGAGCTTCTTTGAGGCCGTAGAGAGCGTTACGCAATTTAAATACGTGGTCGGGGAACTCTTCGTCTTCAAACCCAGGGGGTTGCTCCACATACACCTCCTCCTTGATTGGTCCGTTGAGGAAGGCGCTTTTCACATCCATTTGATACAGCTTGAAATCATGATGAGTAGCATATGCAAGTAATATTCTAATGGACTCAAGTCTAGCTACGGGGGCAAAGGTTTCGTCGAAATCCAAACCTTCGACTTCTGAATACCCTTTGGCCACAAGTCGTGCCTTGTTCCTTGTCACCACCCCGTGTTCGTCTTGTTTGTTGCGGAAGACCCATTTGGTGCCGACGACGTTGGATTTGGATCTTTCGACTAGTTCCCACACCTCGTTTTTCTTGAAATTGATGAGTTCTTCTTCCATGGCCACTACCCAATCTAGATCCTTCAATGCATCCTCAACCCTACGTGGTTCCAAAAAAGACACAAATGAGTAATTCTCACAAAAATTAGCTATGCAAGATCTAGTAGTTACTCCCTTTTGGATGTCACCGATGATGTTGTCGATTGGGTGATCCCTTTGGACGCATTGGTGTACTCTTGGGTGTGGTACTTGCTGTCTTGAATCTTCATGATCATCTTCTTCTCCCCTTAAATGATTGCCTTCGTTGACTTGTTGATCATCTTCACTTTCTTGAGGTTGATCTCGTATGGAAGCTCCCCCTTGATCATTGGTCTCCTCTTGTGGTTCGTTTTCCTCATGGATATGTAGAGGTGGCTCTTGTGGTCGAACTTCGCCTAATACCATTCTTCTCAATGTTTGACAAGGAGCTTCTTCTTTATCTAGCACACATGGATCAACTTGCTCCTTTTGAGAGTCATTAGTTTCATAGAACACTACGTCACGTGCTACTTCAACAAGTCTGGAGGTCTTGTTGAAAACACGATAGGCGTAAGTGTTCGAATCATAACCAAGTAATAAACCTTCAACGGACTTCAAAGCGAACTTTGAAGTCCTTGGATTCTTGTTTAAAATATAGCATGGGGAACCGAAAACTCGAAAGTATGAAATATTAGGCTTTTTACCGGTAAGTAGCTCATAGGATGTCTTCTTGAGTAGTCGATGAAGGTAAAATCGATTTATGGTGTGGCAAGCGGTGTTGATCGCTTCTGCCCAAAATTGATCCGAGGTCTTGTACTCATCGAGCATTGTTCTCGCCATCTCTATGAGAGTTCGGTTCCTTCTTTCAGCAACTCCGTTTTGTTGAGGGGAGTACGGAGCTGAAAACTCATGCTTTATGCCTTCTTCATCAAGGTACTCATCCACTTGTGTGTTCTTGAACTCCGTGCCGTTGTCGCTTCGAATGTTCTTGATTGTCAATGGGAAATCATTTTGAGCTCACTTGAAGAACTTCTTGAGTATTCCTTGTGTTTCTGACTTGTCATGCAAAAAGAAAACCAAAGTGAAGCGAGAAAAATCATCAACAACTACTAAACCATATTTGTTACCGCCGATGCTTATGTAGGCAATTGGACCAAATAAGTCCATGTGAAGTAGCTCGAGCGATCTTGTTGTAGTCATGACGTTCTTGGCGGGGTGAGGTGCTCCAACTTGCTTCCCGGCTTGGCACGCGCTACAAGGCATGTCTTTCTCAAAAACAACATCCTTCAAACCTCGGATGTGATTGTCCTTGAGGAGTTTTTGAAGGTTCCTCATACCAACATGCGCTAGCCGTATATGCCACAACCAACCCATGTTGGTCTTTGCAATCAAGCATGTGTCAAGTTCAGCTTTATCCTTGTTGAAGTCAACAAGATAAAGTTTTCCCTTTAACATACCCTTGAATGCAATGGAACCATCACTCCTCCTAGAGACGGTCACACCCTCGTTAGTGAACAAGCAATTATAACCTTTGTCACATAATTGAGATATGGACAGCAGGTTATAATCTAAGGAATCTACATGTAATACGTGAGAAAGAGTGTGTTGTGGTGATTATGGCAATTTTACTGGTATCGAGCACCTTTCCTTGAATATTGTCTCCGAAGTAGATGCCCTCGCTTGGATCCTCATTTGCTTCATATTCAACAAACATCCTTCTTTCTCTAGTCATATGGTTGGTGCAGCCACTGTCTAGCACCCATTTGGATCCACCAGAGGAATAGGGCTGCAAAAACAAATTATGCCTTGGTTTTAGGTTAGTCACAAGGGTTTGGGCACCCACACATGATATTTGGTGTTCTCATGGCGTGGCCCAACATAATGAGCATAAACCTTTCCATAATTACTTCTCATTAAGACATAAGATGCATTGAAAGTTCTGAATAGTAACTTTTGTTGTTTATACACAGGACTAGTCTAGGAAGCCGGACTTGTCCGGAGTACCGGACTAGTCCGGCGGTCATGCATGTTGTACTCATTAATTTTTGATTTTCCAGTTTGGAAGACTCCTCCCTTTACAGAGACATTGCTATCCCTGTTATTCTTATGGCTTCTAGCTTGTTGCTTTTCACCATAAGAGTAACCAATGTCATATTTGACATTTGGAGGTCTTGTGACCAAGTATGCACTACGTGCATATTTGATCTTCTCCTTGTCAAATATGCCATTTTGTGCAGGATGCTTGTCCTTGGTGGAGGGTGACTTGTCTTTCAAACTGTTGTCAAGTTTACCACATGTACAAGTAGAAGCAACTTCAGTTTTGATGGGTTGAGAAGGTGAACTTGAAGAGGATGAAGGGTCACCTTGCTTGAGTGACTCAACTTGCACTTCAAGGATCTTGTTAACCTTGATTAGGTTAGCAAGTTCTTCCTTGATTGCAGCATTTGAGTCGTTTAACTCTAAGCAAGCTTCCTTACTTGAAGCTAACTCAAGCTCTAGTGATTTGCTTCGCTCCTTTTCAAATGCGAGAAGTTTTTCAAGTTCGACATATTCCTCCTTTTGGGAGATAATCATGTCCTCTTGACGATGTATCAACCTCTCCTTCTCAACAAGTTGATCAAGTAAAAATTTCATTTTTGTGGATGTTTTCCTATCTAATCCAATAAGCATATCCTCATTATCACTATTGATTTCATCATCGCTAGAATAGGAATGCACGGAAGGGGGTTTGGTGTTTACCTTGCGTTTACCTTCCTTTGCCATGAAGCAAGTGCCATTTCCCTTCCATGCACCGATTGTAGGGAAGAGAGTAGACTTCTTGGATGTCTTCTCGATGGCTATGCTAGCCATCTCTTCTTCTTCGGATGATGAGGACTCATCATTTGAGTCCCACTCTTTCCCTATGTGCGCTTGTTCGGCTTGTTTCTTCTTCTTGAAAAATTTCTTGGGTTGAGGCTTGGCTTCTTTGGTCTTCTTCTTGTTCTCTTCATATGGGCAATCAACTATAAAGTGGTTATACTCACCACAATTATAGCATGCCCGCCTCAACTTTGGCTTTGTTCTTTCCTTGTACTTTCCTTCGCTTGATTTAGTACCTTGTCCCTTCTTCATTATTCTCTTGAATTTCTTCATGAACAGTATCATGTCTTCTTCATCTAATTCACTGCTCTCATCATCACCGTCTTATTCTAGCTGAGCTTCTCGAGCTTCTTTAGATAGGGGCTTGAGGGTGGACTTCAAAGCAACCCCTTTGTTCTTTGCCGAGGTGAGGTCGGCAATTTCCTTGACATGCTTTGCTTGTTTTTCCATCATCTCGAAATTGATGATTTTCCAAGTAATTCATCCGAAGTCATTTTCTTGTATCCGGGGCTTTCTCTAATCATTGAGCATAGGGTGACGTTGCGAGGCATGAAAGCTCTAAGGATGAGCTTCACCACCTCGTGGTCATTCCACTTCTTGCTTCCGTATGATCGAACCTTGTTGACGAGTGTCTTTAATCAGTTGTACATATCTTGAGGTTACTCGTCTTCTTCGATTGCGAATCTTCCTAATTCGCCTTCGATCATTTCGATCTTTGCTTCACACACATGACGGTCACCTTCATGTGCAGTTTGCAATGTGTCCCATATCTCCTTCGCAATCTCGAGTCCATCCACCTTGGTGTGACACCCGGTTCCGATTATGAACCAAGCGTAACGCATATGTGTGCCCAGGAAGTTCATCACACATATACGGTTGCATCACAAACGATATACAGAATTTAACCACGTCTTAACTAGTAAATAAGTACTTTATTACAATAATCCAATAGTTCACAAATGATAAAACTCTAAATAATGCAGCGGAAAATAAACTAAGCAGTACGACTCCAATCCACAGGCAATTGACGGCGGTACGCAACCTAGTACTCCACGTGATCCTCAGGGTACTCCCAATTGTCTCCAGTAGCTGTTGGGGGGATTGCAAGGGTGAGTACATGTCGTACTCAGCAAGTGTGGAAAGTATGACATGTGGCTAATTCAAATGACGAATGTAATAATGACTAAGTGCTGAAAAGTACAGTAAAACATTTGAAAAGCATTATACTATGTCTATATGAAACAATCCCATCATACCCATCATATTAACAAAATATAAACCATGTCCAATTATTGCCAACATCATCATTATCCATGTCTAGTTACCATAACTCAAATTCATATCCATAACCATAATCCATAAACCATCCATAACCATTACCAAACCATAACCATAAACCAATCATAACCATTACCAGACCATAACCATCCATAACCATCCCAAATCCCAATTCCAACTCTAATCATGTAGGTCATCCAGGCGCTCATAACCGGGAGCACGGCTATCATGATAGTTTTTAACACTCTGCAGAGGTTGTACCACTTTACCCACATGTTCGTGATTTCATCACCTTTCGATGATTAAGAAACCTCCATTATGCCATCTCACACTTCCGTAGGTGTGTGGCCAAGAGATCACAAAATAGCCTTTCAAAAGGGACTACTAGTATGTACGGGCCCACTAAGGTTTCACCGGCAGGCTCGAATCTCTATTCTCCCACCCACGGGCCCCCTCGTGTGCCATGCGGATCCCAGGGCAGTCCTCCTCGACTCCCATTCCCTGCGCCATCCAATAGTCCATACAATACTAGCAGCGCTCCTAATTATTCAGCTACGCCGCACCCATACTTGGCCTTGTGGTGGCACTATCGACCTGGCATATTCTCGCATGAACCGGTCCTTAGATCTAAAGTAAGCAAACCACCATAACATCCAACCCATCCACATACCAGGCTTGCTTAGATCACCCATCGTATTGACCAGTTCACATTAACCAGAATATCATTGGTGCATAATTAAATGTGTAGTGTTGTTTGCCATCCCAATTAATTAAGCGAAGCAAAAAGGTAAAAACCCTTCCCGACTCTCTACCATAAATTCCAGGTGACAAGGGTGGTCAAACAAAACTAGTAAACTTCCTACCATAGGATTCCCATCAAATTGACACAAGCATGCAGTTTGCAAACAAAACATTTATTTTAAAACAGGATCAATATGCTTCAAGGTCACTTGCCTTGCTCCGACGGATGGGGTTGCTCAAGCGCTTCAAAGTCTTGATTTTGGAAATCCTCGTATGCGGCCTCTTGAGCACGTTCCTCTACGCGTGATCATACATACAAGAAAACATATACAATCAACATAATGCACACAAAATAATCAACATGCAATGACATGTATGCATGCACAATTCAATAATTAATTTACTACAGTTGTTTATTAATTAGATGCGGGTAGTTCATACGTGTTCATATGAGTTTACGGGGGTTTTAGGGTGGATTAATGTTGCTGAAAATAAAATTATAGTGCAACTAAAATCAATGTACGCCTATTAGATTCAATATGGTCGCTAAAATTCGCATCGGGAACATGGCCTACCATAGATGCGATGGCTTCGATGATTGCGGGATGGGGACGATGCGTAGACGAAGTAGATGCGTCCTCCGGTGGCACGACGACGGCGACGCGATGGCGACGACGATCTCCGGCGGAAGACGGCGCCCTCCTTTTTTTTCTTCCTCTCCTTCCCCTCTTTTTCCCTGGCGGCGCAGCCCTCTAGACTCTTTCTTTCTCTGTACCGGTGGCGGGACCCTTTTTTATCGTGGAGGCGGCGTTTCCTGGGATCTGGCGGCGTTGGGAAAACCTACGAAGGCGTTTTTATAGGCGCAGACGCGCGGCTCCAGGTCGACTCGGCCACGGGGCGCTGGCGTCGGGCGAATCAGGGCAGGCGGCGGGGTGGGACCGAAAATCGCGCGGGAATCGGGGCTGCGGTTCGGCGCGGGAGCGGTCGGAGGGTGCGCTGCGTGTGAAACGCGCGGGAGGCGCGGGGATTCGGCGCGGGAGGGGGAGCGGGAGCGCTGCGCGGCGGGAGTCAGGCGGGGCGGGGTCAGCTGCGGAGAGAGGCGCGTGGCGGCGGGGCCAAGGCGCGGTGCGGGAGCGCATCGGGAGGGCGGCGCGGGGTGGGACCCGGGCGGCGGGGCTGGTCGGCTCGGGGCGGGGTCGCGCGCTGGCGGCGCGGCGCGGGAGGTCGGGGCTGCTCGGCTGGGCCGTCGGCCTGGCCAGCGGCAGGCCCTTTTTTTTCTTTTTTTTTCTTTTCTTCTTTTTTTTATACTTTCTTTTATTATATAATTTATTATATATATTTATATATATATTATTTATATTATATATATATTATTTATTATTTATTATTATTATAATATATACTATTAATATTAATATTTTATTTATTATTTTTTATATATATTGTTATATATATTATTTATATATATATTTATATATATATTTTTATTATTATTTTTATACTTATTCCCTATTACAAGTTTTAGGCTATAACTATTATTTTCTTTTCCTTCTTTTGCTACACATATTTGTATATGTATGTTTTATTATTTTTCTCTTATTCTACTAGTGTTTAATGCATGCTCGTGTATGCAATGCATGATGCGAAAATTTAGGGTGTTACAAACCTACCCCCTTAAAGTGAATCTCGCCCTCGAGATTCGATAGCGTGGAGAAAAGATGAGGGAATTCTGCCTTCAGGTCTTCTTCACGTTCCCATGTAGCTTCGGCTTCCGTATGGTGTTTCCATTGCACTTTGCACCAACGGATCCTCTTATTTCTCGTGACCCTTTCCTTCATGTCCAAAATTTTGATAGGTTGCTCAACATAGGACAAATCCTCTTGAAGTTCTAGCTCGTCCATTGGCACTTGTTCTTTTGGTACCCTGAGACACTTCTTGAGTTGAGAGACGTGAAACACGTCGTGTACATCGGAGAGATACGTCGGCAGTTCAAGTCGATAAGCTACCTCTCCTCGCTTGTCCAAAATCTTGAATGGTCCAATGTAATGTGGTGCCAGTTTTCCTTTGACGTTAAACCGTCACTGACCTCTGATAGGTGACACTTTGAGGTATACAAAATCTCCAACTTCAAAAGTCAGGCTCCTTCGCCTATTATCAGCATAACCTTTCTGTCGAGACTGGGCAGCCTTTAAGTTTTCCCGTATTATTTGGACTTGCCTTTCAGCGTCTTGTAACACGTCGGGACCAAACACTTGATTCTCTCCGGTTTCATTCCAAAACAAGGGAGTCCTACACTTCCTTCCTTATAGTGCTTCATAGGGTGACATTTTCAAACTTGCTTGGTAACTATTGTTGTACGAGAATTCAGCATACGGCAAACTTTTATCCCAACTTTTCCCATGCTTTAAAGCACAAGCTCTTAACATGTCTTCCAAAATTTGGTTGGTCCTCTCGGTTTGTCCGTCTGTTTGAGGGTGATACGCCGAACTGAAGTTCAACCTTGTTCCCATCGCTTCATGCAATTCCTGCCAAAATCTGGAGGTAAACTGAGAACCTCTATCCGAGACTATCTTCTTCGGTACTCCATGTCGACACACAATATGCTCCATATACAATTCCGCTAGCTTCGCGGTGGTATATGTGGTCTTGACAGGGATGAAGTGAGCAGATTTTGTCAATCGATCCACAATAACCCATATTGAATCATAGCCAGACTGAGTTTGCGGTACTCCAACTATAAAGTCCATACCAATCTCTTCCCACTTCCACTCCGGGATCTTCAATGGTTGTAACAATCCGGTTGGCCTTTGATGTTCAGCTTTCACTCGTCGGCACACATCGCAAAGTGCAACATATTCAGCTATGTCCTTTTTCATGTTGGCCCACCAGTAGCATGTCTTTAAGTCCTTGTACATCTTCGTACAGCCAGGATGAATTGAGTAAGGCGAGTCATGTGCCTCCTTCAATATTGTTTCTCGAATATGCCTGACATTAGGTACCACAATCCTCTTTCCAAGCCATAAGGTACCCTGTTCATCCTCATCAAACCTGAATTATTTTCCTTCTTGGGTCCTTTCCTTGATTTCCTGTATTTCCTTGTCCTTTGTCTGTCCTTCCCGTATTTCCTGCTCTAATGTTGGGTTGACTTCCATCATTCCCATCTCATTTATGAATCCAAGGTTCAACCGTTCAAACTCCTTGCATAACTCGGATGTCATCTCTCGTACTATGAGTTGATGACTTACTCCTTTTTGGCTCAAAGCATCGGCCACTACATTGGCCTTCCCTGGGTTATAGTTGATTCCCACGTCATAATCCTTGATGAGCTCCAACCATCGGCGTTGCCTCAGATTCAGATCCGTTTGCGTAAATATGTACTTGAGACTCTTGTGATCCGTATAAATCTCACATCGGTGACCAAAAACATAGTGTCTCCATATCTTCAAGGCGTGTACCACGGCTGCGAGTTCAAGGTCGTGCGTAGGATAATTCAACTCATGTTTCTTTAGTTGCCTCGATGCATAAGCTACCACTTGGCCTCCTTGCATGAGCACACATCCTAATCCTTGTCTTGATGCATCACAATATATATATCAAAACTCTTGCTCACGTCCGATAATACTAACACCGGGGCGGTTGTCAACCTTTTCTTTAACTCCTGAAAGCTATCCTGACAAGCTTGAGTCCATCAGAATGCTTTCCCTTTCATGAGTAATTCGGTCATAGGATTGGCTATTTTGGAGAAATCCTTTATGAATTGGCGGTAATACCCCGCCATTCCAAGGAAACTCTGAATCTCCTTGACATTCTGTGGCGGTTCCCACTTAAGCACATCTCTCACCTTCCCTGGGTCAACTGATACTCCTCCTCCGGAAATAATATGGCCTAAGAAAGAAACTTCCCGTAACCAGAATTGACATTTACTGAACTTGGATACAATTGGTGCTCCCTCAATTTCTGCAGCGTAAGCCTCAAGTGTTCCTCATGTTCCTTCTCATCCTTCGAGTAGATCATAATATCATCGATGAACACTACAACGAACTTATCCAGATATTCCATGAAGACCTTATTCATGAGATACATAAAGTACGCAGGCGTGTTCGTCAATCCAAATGACATGACGGTGTACTCATAAGATCCATATCGTGTCTGAAATGCTGTCTTGGGTATATCCGATGGTCTAATCTTCATTTGGAAGTATCCTGACCGCAAGTCGATCTTGGAGAAGATACAGGCACCCTTCATTTGGTCGAACAAATCCTCTATCCGGGGTAGTGAGTACTTGTTCTTAATTGTCACTTCGTTGAGAGACCTATAGTCCACACACATCCTCTGGGTTCCATCCTTCTTATCTACGAAGAGCACTGGGGCTCCCCACGGGGATGGGCTTGGGCGTATAAAACCCTTCTCTAGCTGCTCTTGAATTTGCTTCTTGAGCTCTGCTAATTCCTTAGGAGGCATCCTATACGGCCTCTTAGCTATAGGTGCAGTTTCGGGTATCAACTCAATGGCGAATTCTATGTCACGATCAGGTGGCATACCTGGCAACTCATCTGGAAACACATCCGGGTACTCGCGAACGATCGGAATGCTTTCCAATGTCACTTCTTCCACGTGATTCAGCATCGCTTTCTCTCTTGCAGGTTGGGCTGCCTCAACTTCGATGCGTGTACCATGTTCACTTGTCAACTGCACAATCCTCTTGGCACATTGAATAACTCCATTATACTTGCTCAGCCAGTCCATTCCAAGTATTATGTCTATTCCTTGGGAGTCCAAGACTATGAGGTTTGCGAGAAAGTCTACCCCCCTTATTTTAATGCTTACTTTCGGACATACTATATTTGTCCTCATCTCTCCGCCAGGAGAACTTACTAGCATAGTTTTCTTCATATGAGATATAGGCAAATTATACTTGGCAACATACTTTGACGAGGTGAATGAATGAGATGCTCCCGAATCAAATAAAATAGTCGCGGGGTTGGAGTTGGCGAGAAACATACCAATCACGACATCATCAGCTTGCTGGGCTTCCTCAGTAGAGACATGATTCACATTGCCACGAGCAAAATTCTGTTGTCCACGGTTGCCTTGTGGTGCTCCTCCATTTGGTCGCGGGTTATTTGGCCTTGGTGCATTGTTCATAGGTCCATAGTTTCTCCTGGGGCATTGGCTTGCAAATTGTCCGGGTTCTCCACACACATAGCATGTCTTACCGCTCGTAGCATTGGGGAAGTTTGGGCGCAACTGGTTTTGAGCATTTGCCGCCATGTTAGGACGCGGCGCAGGTGGCACAGGATAGCGAGGCGCTTGCATGGCGGGGCGTTGCTGCGGTGGCTGATTTGGGCGGGTGGATAAGTAGCGCGGTATGCAGGAGCAGGTGGGTTGTATTGTGGTGCAGTAGGTGGTGCATAGCGGGGGCGAACATTGCTTCTTTGCTGCGGTCCATGATGTGGCATCTTCCTCTTATTGTCCTGCTCCATCTCACGAATCTTGTTCTCAACCACAATAGCCTTGTCAACAAGCTTTTGGAAGTTTGGATAATCAGTATTGAGCAATTGGACTCGAATTTCATTGTTGTGACCCCTCATAAACAGATACTGCTTCCTACTATCAGTTTTGATGTCTTCCGGAGCATATCTTGATAATTGAGTGAATTTGTTGAGATACTCACTCACGCTCATCCTTCCTTGACTGAGATTTTCAAAGTCTTGTCTTCTCAGTATCATAACTCCTTCAGGTACATAGTGGGAACGGAAACTCTGCTTAAACTCAGCCCAAGTGATTGCCTCCTGATTATCATGAGCGTTGCAAAGAGCTTCCCACCAGTCAGCGGCTGCTCCAACTAGTTGATGTGATGCAAAGAGAACCTTCTCCCTATCAGTGCACTGGACAATAGCAAGTTTCTTTTCAACGGACTTCAGCCAATCATCAGCTTCCATTGGGTCTGTGGCTTGTGCAAAGGTAGGCGGTCTGGTCCTCATGAACTCTCCCAAACGGTTGTGAGGAGGCAGGGGTGGCGGTGGAGGTGGTATATGAGGCTGATTATTGTTGCCAGCTTGCAGCTGTCCCATGGTCTGTATCATGGTCTGCATGAGCTGGTTCTGCATAGCTAATAGTTGTTCAATATTGATGGCTCCATGAGCAGGTCCTTGTCCAATATTGTTCTGAGGTACTCCATGGTTCTCCTCCTTATCATTGCCATCCCTCTGGTTGCGAGTTCTCGCCATCTGAAGAAAAGCAATAGGTAAGAATTAGAGAACGTCCCCAACTATATGCATCAAGGGATATGAAATTAACCAGCTAGCTACACTAGCCTAAGTGGACATGGCAATGCTAAAGCATCCCAAAATCCTCTATTAAGCACACAAGCAAACAATATATATATATAGCAAACAGCACACCAAGCAAAAACACATCGATCCCTGAGCGCTCCTATGTGCTCTAAAGTGTCCATTCTATCTAGGCTGCGTCCTACGATCAACGCGGCTCTGATACCAATTTGTGACACCCGGTTCCGAATATGAACCAAGCGTAACGCATATGTGTGCCCAGGAAGTTCATCACACATATACGGTTGCATCACAAACGATATACAGAATTTAACCACGTCTTAACTAGTAAATAAGTACTTTATTACAATAATCCAATAGTTCACGAATGATAAAACTCTAAATAATGCAGCGGAAAATAAACTAAGCAGTACGACTCCAATCCACAGGATATTGACGGCGGTACGCAACCTAGTACTCCACGTGATCC
This sequence comes from Tuctoria greenei, assembly GCA_036927565.1. Lineage (NCBI taxonomy): Eukaryota > Viridiplantae > Streptophyta > Magnoliopsida > Poales > Poaceae > Tuctoria > Tuctoria greenei. The sequence goes on along the minus strand of JAYESD010000012.1, from coordinate 12,879,029 downwards.
TCAAGATACTCCCAATTGTCTCCAGTAGCTGTTGGGGGAGATTGCAAGGGTGAGTACATGTTGTACTCAGCAAGTGTGGAAAGTATGACATGTGGCTAGTTCAAATGACGAATGTAATAATGGCTAAGTGCTGAAAAGTACAGTAAAACATTTGAAAAGCATTATACTATGTCTATATAAAACATCCCATCATACCCATCATATTAACAAAATATAAACCATGTCCAATTATTGCCAATATCATCATTATCCATGTCCAGTTACCATAACTCAAATTCATATCCATAACCATAATCCATAAACCATCCATAACCATTACCAAACCATAACCATAAACCAATCATAACCATTACCAGACCATAACCATCCATAACCATCCCAAATCCCAATTCCAACTCTAATCATGTAGGTCATCCAGGCGCTCATAACCGGGAGCACGGCTATCATGATAGTTTTTAACACTCTGCAGAGGTTGTACCACTTTACCCACATGTTCGTGATTTCATCACCTTTCGATGACTAAGAAACCTCCATTATGCCATCTCACACTTCCGTAGATGTGTGGCCAAGAGATCACAAAATAGTCTTTCAAAAGGGACTACTAGTATTTACGGGCCCACTAAGGTTTCACCGGCAGGCTCGAATCTCTATTCTCCCACCCACGGGCCCCCTCGTGTGCCATGCGGATCCCAGGGCAGTACTCCTCGACTCCCATTCCCCGCGCCATCCAATAGTCCATACAATACTAGCAGCGCTCCTAATTATTCAGCTACGCCGCACCCATACTTGGCCTTGTGGTGGCACTGTCGACCTGGCATATTCTCGCATGAACCGGTCCTTAGATCTAAAGCAAGCAAACCACCATAACATCCAACCCATCCACATACCAGGCTTGCTTAGATCACCCATCGTATTGACCAGTTCACATTAACCAGAATATCATTGGTGCATAATTAAATGTGTAGTGTTGTTTGCCATCCCAATTAATTAAGCGAAGCAAAAAGGTAAAAACCCTTCCCGACTCTCTACCATAAATTCCAGGTGACAAGGGTGGTCAAACAAAACTAGTAAACTTCCTACCATAGGATTCCCATCAAATTGACACAAGCATGCAGTTTGCAAACAAAACATTTATTTTAAAACATGATCAATATGCTTCAAGGACACTTGCCTTGCTCCGGCGGATGGGGTTGCTCAAGCGCTTCAAAGTCTTGATTTTGGAAATCCTCGTATGCGGCCTCTTGAGCACGTTCCTCTACGCGTGATCATACATACAAGAAAACATATACAATCAACATAATGCACACAAAATAATCAACATGCAATGACATGTATGCATGCACAATTCAATAATTAATTTACTACAGTTGTTTATTAATTAGATGCGGGTAGTTCATACGTGTTCATATGAGTTTACGGGGGTTTTAGGGTGGATTAATGCTTCTGAAAATAAAATTATAGTGCAACTAAAATCAATTTACGCCTATTAGATTCAATATGGTCGCTAAAATTCGCATCGGGAACATGGCCTACCGTAGATGCGATGGCTTCGATGATCGCGGGATGGGAACGATGCGTAGACGAAGTAGATGCGGCCTCCAGTGGCACGACGACGGCGACGCGATGGCGACGACGATCTCCGGCGGAAGACATCACCCTCCTTTTTTTCTTCCTCTCCTTCCCCTCTTTTTCCCTGGCGGCGCAGCCCTCTGGACTCTTTCTTTCTCTGTACCGGCGGCAGGACCCTTTTTTTATCGTGGAGGCGGCGTTTCCTGGGATCTGCCGGCGTTGGGAAAACCTAGGAAGGCGTTTTTTATAGGCGCAGACGCGCGGCTCCTGGTCGACTCGGCCACGGGGCGCTGGCGTCGGGCGAATCGGGGCTGGCAGCGGGGTGGGACCGGAAATCACGCGGGAATCGGGGCCGCGGTTCGGCGCGGGAGCGGTCGGCGGGTGCGCTGCGTGGGAAACGCGCGGCGGGAGTCAGGCGGGGCGGGATCCGCAGCGGAGAGAGGCGCGTGGCGACGGGGCCAAGCTGCGGTGCGGGCGCGCATCGGGAGGGCGGCGCGGGGTGGGACCCAGGCGGCGGGGCTGGTCGGCTCGGGGCGGGGTTGCGCGCTGGCGGCGCGGCGCGGGAGGCCGGGGCTGCTCGGCTGGGCCGTCGGCCTGGCCAGCGGCAGGCCCCTTTTTTTCTTTTTTTTTTATTTTCTTCTTTTTTATACTTTCTTTTATTATATAATATATTTATATATATATATATATTATTTATATTATATATATTATTTATTATTTATTATTATTATAATATATACTATTAATATTAATATTTTATTTATTATTTTTTATATATTGTTATATATATTATTTATATATATATTTATATATTTTTTTTATTATTATTTTTATACTTATTCCCTATTACAAGTTTTAGGCTATAACTATTATTTTCTTTTCCTTCTTTTGCTACACATATTTGTATATGTATGTTTTATTATTTTTCTCTTATTCTACTAGTGTTTAATGCATGCTCATGTATGCAATGCATGATGCGAAAATTTAGGGTGTTACACTTGGTGAACTCGTCCCGACTGAGCGAAGAGGTAATGACTGCTGCGGCTCGAGCATTTCGATGAATTGCCTGCTCTTGGCTTGGTGTAAGTTCTTCATCGTCGTCCGGTATATCTATCCCTGTGCACACAATATGCCATAAACTTGAATTGAGGGAAATTAGATGCATTTTCATATTTTGCCTCCACATTGAGTAATCACTTCCATCGAAGTGTGGGGCTTTTCCTAGAGGGATAGATAAATAATGATTATTGTTGGGATTAAGACGATCATAGTTGAAAGGATATCGGGAGTAGTCGGTGTGACTACTCCCCTTCTTCTTCTCTTCAATCTTTACTTTCCCTTTGGAAAGTGTCTTCTTTCTTAGGAGCGCTTTTAGTTCCAGCGTCTCCTCATCGTCGTCCTCGAAGTCTTGAATGGCTTCGAGGAGCTTTTCAACTTTCTGATTCTTGTCATCATCAACCTTCTCTTGGTTGTTCTCTTGTGTACGTCCTTCATGTCCAGCATGATCTTCTTCGAGCGATTAGTCTCTTTCTTGAAGAACCTGGCTCTGATACCAATTGAATGTGGCCTAGAGGGAGGGTGAATAGGCCTTTTTTAAATTTGTCGGAACCTGCAACACTTAACAACCAGATCAAAATCAGAGATATCAGAGTAGTCCGGTCAAGTGCGGACTAGTCCGGTGGGTACCGACTGGATTAATCAAATTTGATCGTTTAATTTGATTCTATGATGTATGCAGCGGAAATATATAGTTAATATGAGTGTTACAAGATTATGAACTAGGGTATACTACAAGTTAATATTTTATTTGATGTTTCAACGTAAAGTAAGCAATATTGATTGAAACCCTAAATTGTTGTGATGAATAAGAACGATGAACACAAAGCAGGAACACAAACAATTTATCCCGTGGTTTGGCTCCTGCTGAGGCAACCTACATCCACGTTGAGGAGTCCACAAAAGGATCGGGTCTTCTCCAACCCTGCCCTCGTTGGATCGCCACGAAGGCCAATCCTCTTCTCTTATCACAAAGGGTAAATAACCAAATTCAAGGGGCCTTCTCACACGTTGAGGGCTCTCCTAGATTACAATGAAAACTCCACCAAGAACACACTCAAAAGATTACAATAAAAATCACAGGAGTGTGTTAGGGAATCAAACCAAGAGCCCAAGAGTGATGAATCGTGTCTCTCCAATGATCCAAAGTGTATCCTCAAGGGATTGATCTTTTTGGCTTTTGATTTCATGGAGAGATGTGTTTTTGAGGCTCTTGGGAGATGTGACGGCGCAGGGGTTCGAGAGAGATTAAAATTGGGCCGTGCACCTCTATTTATATGGGGTTTCTAAAAGTGACCGTTAGGGTTTAGAAAGATTGTATTAGTCCGTGGTGGACACCGGACCAGTCCGGTGTGCTACGTGTAGCAAACCCTAAGTGTCCCGAAATATCGGACTAGTCCGGCTAGGAGCGGACTTGTCTGATTTTGCTTCTGGAAATGTTCGGACTAGTCCAATAGTCATCAGACTTGTCTGGACAGTGAAACCCTAAGTGGTTATGAGGACAAGTCCGCACTTGGAGTACTTGTCTGATTTAGGTCAGAGAGTTTTTTGGACTAGTCCGTGCTAATATCGGACTTGTTCGATTGACATCAGAAAGATATCGGACTAGTCCGGTGTGTGATCGGGCTTGTCCGATTTTGTGTGACTTGTGAAGTGTTTCGAGGACTAGTCCGCACTGGGGAGGACTAGTCCGATTCTAGTTAGAGAGATATCGGACTAGTCTGTGGTGATATCAGACTTGTCCGCTCTTGTGCAGAGAGAGATATCGGACTAGTTTGGTATTAGTCGGACTAGTCCGATCCTGTATAAATTTGTGCAATGCGTGTGTTTATTTGTGATTGATCTCTTGGGTTGTGTTTCCTTAACACACTCCACACACAATGATCTACTAATCTTGTAACTTGAGCTCTTTTCCACATTGCTCCTCATTCTCCCTTCTTTTTGGCATTTTGCTTATTTTCATATTAAAACATGTGCTCATCTCAACAAAGTGGTTAGGATCTCATTTGCTTGTCATAAATCATCCAAAACCCACAAGAGATTCCTAGATGCACTTTCAGAGGTCGAGGTTCACAACCTGGTGTACCATTTCCACGGCACATTCCGACCTTTGGAACTCCTTCTCCACGTGTTCGTCGACACGATAGTCGACCCTTTGCGGCTTGATTTAGCCGCAACTTTCAATCTTGATGAACACCATGGTTGGTGAAAGCGCTACAACTTTTTTGAGGGGAAAAGCCCCTACCTGGCGCGCCAAATGTCGAAGGGTCAATGCGACTCTTCCCCCGGATCTGCTAAGGAGCGACCCGCGGAGGTTCTTGTTCGGCGGGGCTTAGGCCTCAAACTAGTGTTCTAGCAGAAGAGTATGAGATATTTGTTTTTACTTGGTTTGGTCCGCAAGGAGCGTGACACCCTACTCAACGGTGGATTGTATTGCTTGGTGAGTGTGTATGTGTATGTGTGTGTATCGGGGATTCTGAGTCTGGTCCTTTATATCAAAGGTGGTCTGAGCCTTTCATAACAAAGACTGAACGCCTTATAAGTGGGGTCCCGGGGCCCGACAGGTGGCCCCGGGGCAATCTTATCCTAAAAGATCTCAGGCTTCCCTTGTAAGCTTCTCAGAGCATGGCAGTGGAGACTCGCCGTCTTGTCGCCTTCCTTGTCAGTAGCCCATGCGCCGTTGCTGACGGTGGCCGATGGTGTCCCGTCAGCCTGTCTTGTTGCCGCAACCTACCCACTTGGCCAAGTGGGATAGGCCTGCATCGCTTTCAATGTGATGTGATTGGTCATAGCGGTCTCTGATCATTGGCGTGCTCCATGTAGTGTGTCGGAGGTGGGTGCGGACTTTCAATGCCCATCCTGAGTGGAGCGCTCCAGCTTTAAACTCCCGCACCTTACCGTCTTGGGGGTGCTGTGAGACACGTGGCAGCGCCGGTGCAGGTCCTCGCCGGGGAGGCAAGCCCCGGTCCTTCATGGCATGTGGCAGCTCTGGGGCTCCCCAGGGAACGTGGTAGCTCCACTCTCTCCTCAAAGGGAGGGCGCCTTGTCCAGCGCTCCAGGCTTCGTGATAGCTCTAGAGCTTCTCCGCCGAGGTTGTGCGGGGTCTCCCCTCAACATGTGGCGCCTTGGGAGGTCGTCTCCCCTGAGGGTCTTTATCCCATCCTTCGTCCCCCATGTGGCGGTATTGGGGCTGGATCTTGCGGGAGGCTGAGGCCTTGACAACTTCTAGACACGTGGCGCTGCCAGAAATTCCCCGGTGTCTTCATCCTGTGTGCGAGGGTACCCGGTCTGCAGGGTACCGACACACGGTCTAGAGGAAAGGGCACTTATGGAAGAAGTCAGTCCATGTTTCCCTCTCTAACCAGCTCAATGAGAAATGGCCACTGAAAGATCAGTAGTCTCTAGTTGCGGAAACTAAGAAAACAGACACCGCAAAAGACTGAAATAGATGCCGCAAAAGTGGGGAACTGTTGCAAAAATCATTAAATAAATGGCACCAAACAGGAGAGGAGCCGGGAGGAGAGAAGTCGGGCAAGAACAGCTAATAAAATGGCACCAAACAAGATCTATATAATAAATTCATGCCACAAGCGACTACATATAGATGATAACTTTTATCTATAACAGTCAACAGTTTCCGGCGTATGGGGAACAAGGATCCCCCGCAAACACCGCACAAATCACACGGATAGGGTGAGGCTGCCACACTTCGAAGGCACCCTAGCAAGGATGTGGGGCCCACAAGTTGGACTTCAAGGAGCAACCAACACGTGAGGATCCAGGACCTCGAGTTGGCGACTGTCCGAGTCGGCACGCAACCCCCAACCTGACCTGATGATGTCACCCACCCGGACCGGGCCACAATCATCTTGTCGGGTCAGGTCGAGCCCGAGCTCAGTAGCCTTTAATTGCGGCAAGAGAGGAAACAAACACTGAAAAGTCAAGAATGAACACAACAATCAATAAATAAATGGCGCGAAACAAGGGACAAGCCATGAGAAGAGAAGTAATGCAAGAATTGCTAATAAAAGGGCACCAGACAAAATCCGTAAAACATAAATTTGTAATTGTAGTTTAATATGTTTATTTACTATAACTAGATTTTATATAAAAATGTTTGGAGCACTCCAGGTGCATCAATCCGAACGCAACTTCCTCATTTCACACAATCCTTCCATGCATACTCCCAAGGGATGATAAAACCTAGTTGGTCCATGTTTCCCTCTCTGCCCAGCTCAACGACAAACGTCCCTTTAAACAGCCTTTACTTGTGGCAAGTGAGGAAACAAACACCAGAACAGATAAAACAATCATTAAATAAATGACGTCAAACAAGAGACCATCCAAACGAGAAGTCACACAAGAATTGTTAATAAAATGGCGCCAAAATTAACAAGATCCCTAGATCATAAATACTCACCACAACCGCGTTTATATATAGAAGATACCTTTTATCAATAGCAGTCAATACTCTATTCTTAATTTCTCAAATTCGTGGACTAACGCTATCAAACAAGATCTCTTTAACTTTCCATCACAATTGTGTACATGTAGAAGATATTTTTTACCCATAACAATCAACACTCTATTTCTAATCTCTCATATACCAGAACTAATGTTGATATTGATGAGGATGCATCTTTGCGTAGAGTCACATGGTCATTTGCTGCACCATCAATATCAGGAGTGTGTTTTTAGAAACTGTAATAAACAAATACTTTTAAAAATAGCACAAGTGATTTGTAGTATTGAACTTATTTACTTTTGACATATTTTTTTGCTAAGTGCATACAAAAAAATCTTCAAAAAGTTTAATTTTTGAAAGTTGTCTTGAGGGAGGTGAATAGGCAAATATGAAAATTTAAACTTAATTTAAATTTGTTAGATCCCAAAACTCGAGTATGTCCGAGTCTGAATTGTACTTATCTGATATGCTTCGGACAAGTCTGAATTTCTGCGCATGACAAGCAAAAGGAAAGATTTTTCTCAACTATATTGATGTAAATATACGCCTAACAATTCTAGTAGTAATATTGATGACAAAATATGAAATACAAGATGCTAGAACAAGTATATAATAAAGATACGCCTAGATGATCAATAGAAAGATAAACACGGTGTGAAAAAAGGGAGACAATAGATACGGGATCTTTTACTAAGGTTCGATTCCAAAGAAGAACTTACTTCTCGGTTGAGTAGTCCACACAGGACCGGGCCTTCACTAACCCTTCCCTAACCAAGAGACTACAAAGATCACGCCTTGGTTTTTCACTATCTCAACAAGGGTGAATACAAACTTAACGGATAAAGAAATCACAAGCCCGAGCGAGCACCAGTGGAAGAGGCTTGGGAATATGTTGAAAGATGGAAATGAAGAGAAGAGGTAAGAGGAAATTAAACAGGCTTGCCTACAATCCCTTTCTTTGTCAGAAAAGCAATTTCACCCCTAACTTAATCAAACGGGCGACACCTAATCGTCTAAGGTATGAACTCAAGAGTAAGAAACACGAAAAACTCAAGCAAACTCAACGAATCAAATCAAAGCTCAACCTCAAAGTTGCTTCCACTCAAGCAATCACTCATTTACTCTTCCCAAAATTCAACGATTTTGGCTCTAGAATGTGAAGAACAGATTTTGGAGAGCTCATGAGAGTTTCTCAGGTGCAAGTGTGTTTGTGAAGAATGGTTAGAGTTAGGACTAAAAGACAATTTGGTCCTCTATTATAGCCGAACGACAATTTTGACCATTGCTAACAGCCCACCTCAGACAAATTTGAAATATTTCGGACATGTTCGAGCCAATAAACTTACTGACGGTACGACAAAGTACTACAATTTGAATTAACGTGCAAAATCTATTTCGGACATGTCCGACAAGCTTCTGACAAGTCCGAGCTCCAATATTTCCGGTTGCACATACTCGAACAATTCCGACAGACCTCGGACATGTCCGATTTCTTGTAGAGAGAATTCGGACATGTCTGCCCAAACTCAGACATTTCAGATTGCCAAGGATCTCAGAATTTTCTCTAAGTACTGGTAGGTCGGACATTCGAAAACTTGCAGAGAGATTTCGGTTAAGTTTGGTCTATCTCGTACATTTCCGAGTGCTAAGAGACTAGGAATTTTTCTAAGTCCTCGTAGGTCGGACAAATCCGACCTACTTCGAACAAGTCAAATCCTGCAAAGAGTCTTCGGATATGTCTGAGCCTACGACTCAGACAAGTCCGAACCAACACAAAAACTCACTTCTAGAAGTATTCAAAAGGTTGAGCTCTAATTTGATTATCCAAAATTTTGAGAGTCGTGTTTCTTTTGATAGTACGTTACTTTTTATTACTCAGAAAAAATAGAAATCTAATTCTACGGGTCCTTCCACACATTTTGTTTATGTTTTTCCAAAAAATTGCATGGTTTTCATTCTGTACAAAATTTCTACGAGAACTCAACCAAATTCATTATATCTGTAATTGTTTATCATTAAGCATCCAAAATTCACAAGTTACCTAAATGCGCTTTCAATTGACACATGCTCCGGACATAAGAGGGCAAATAATATCCTCGTTGTTCAACGTAGCCAGCAGTGGCCTCAGATCTTGACAGCCGCATCCTAATGGTGACCATCACTATTTAGATATACTCTAGTGTTAAATGGATTTTGAAGCTCCGCGTGTTTCTGGTTGCATGCATGCATCTCGGAGCAATCCAAATCCAGCACCCGTCTTCACATGTACAGCTACGTAACATGGAGTACTACGTATAAAAACTCATATACGTGAGCGCAGCCATGAGCACATTAATATCGGGAAAGATTAAAATGCAAACAATTTATTGATGTAATTGTGCAAAAATCTTTCTTGTATTATGTGACCTACATCATACGGTAGCTATATTTATATTTTTGTACTTAAATCCTCTCACTTGGCAAAAAAATGTAAGTTAAAAACTATTATCAGATGAGAGGGTGTAAGTACAAAAATGTAATGACCATAGTATGTAAATTATGTGGTTAGCACTATTGTCATGTGCGAGGGTTTAAATTAAAAAAATACAGTAATCATAAAACGTAAATTTCAGAGTAGATTTTTGCTCGATTGCACAAAATTGTTGTTTGCATTTTAATGGTTCCAATAACCAATTTTAGAAGCAGTTTTCTCCTGGGTGAGACCTACCAGTCAGCCACAGGGGTGTAGGTCCCTTTTCTTTTTCAGAGTTTTGGCTTCTTTCCCCTTGCGCAAACCAAAATGTTGGCGGCTCGCCGTCTCTCCGCCTCCGCCTCCCCGTCCGCTCTGCTCCGCCGCCGCCGCGGCCTCTTCGCGCATCCCCAGCCCACGACGCCACCGCCGGAGGCAGCCGGGGAGGGCACCGGCGCGTGGGCCCGTCGCGCCGCAGCGCTCTCGTTGCTGGGGCTGACTGGCGCCGTCGGCGCCAGCGCCGTCAGCGACATCTCCGTCTTCCTCTCCTGCTCCAGGTCCGACCCTATCACTCCTCCACCCCCTCTCATCCCGCTAGATTTCAGTTTCCACCTGCTCTTGTCATGTTATGTCTGGGATCAGGATCAGATCAACTACAGCACGTGCTTGATCGGTTCGTAACTGTAAGCCCATTTATTGTGAACGTAGAACTGATTTGCTTGCATACGAAGAGTTTAGGCAGCGAACGGTGAACATGTGGCAGAACTATAGGATCCTTGTACCATTCAGTGATGTTATTTCTGTTCTATAACTGTAATGTGCTCAATGTCTTGTTTGGTTTTCTTTGCTAAGGAGAGGATTTGCTGGGTACGGTGCTGACTGCTGTTGGTGCTCTCGTTGCAGCCAGGCAATAGAGACGGCCACCCAAAACCAGCAGATAGTTGATGCCATCGGTAAGCCAATTGCGCGAGGCCCCTGGTACAGTGCTTCAATTGCAGTGAATCATGCAAGGCACTCTGTATGTTGCACGTTCCCGGTGTCAGGCCCCCAAGGAAATGGGCTTCTCAAGTTCAAGGCTGTTCGCTTGGGAGGTGCGTGCTTTTAACCATTACAGATATACTGTCTTGAAGTTCTTACACTCCTTAGTACTTATGAGAAAGTTGATTAGACATGCTCATATAGTCATATATACTTTCTTTTTATTGATGGGTCGTGGTTACACTAGTGGAGGGGGAGAATCTTAATTAATTGATTATGGTTTTATGTTCCTGTTTATTCCTCAGCATAATAGATTTATTTGGCCCCGCCTTATACAAGGAGTGAGTTCCTCAAATTGTCACCATATAGCTATCGCTAAGGCATATTATCCAACTAGTTAGTCTGTAAACTATGCTAGTTGTGTGACCCAGCAAATACACGTTACAGTTCATGTACTAATGTCTAAGATTCATCTATTTATTTTTAAAAATCATCTAGTAGAGTGTAAAACATATCAGAACTTAGACCAACTTTACAAATCTACGCCTTATAACTTACATATGCCATTGGTATTGTCCTGGTATTGCACATTTTGTCCTACATACACCTGACAGAAAGTCATTTTGGGTATGAGTTATGGCATTTGATAATGTTTGAGATAGCTTTGAGCAAGAATGCATGATAGCATGTTATCATTGCAAAATGCCTGATATTGTCGCCCATCTTGTCCTCCTATGAGTGTATTAGTTGGCATCAATTGATAATTCTTATGTATACAGTTCATTTGCTCTCGCCACTATTAATTTGTTCTCATGGTTCATTTATGTTGTCTTCCATTTGTGAAACATAGTTATCTTTTATTATTTGAAAATATTGTAAGGCAACATATACTTCCTCAAAAGCTTATTGGTATTGTTAAGTACTAATGGGTATGATGGGCATGCATAAAGTGCATTGTAACCAAATTTTCATGGATGATATGCTCCAGGTTATCAACTCAGAATTTTGTCAAAACTTTGCAAATGAAATAAATATTTTTTAGAGGGAGGAGAATTTAGCACATGGAGGTGTTGAGAAAGTGGAGGGGTGATCCAAGGCTTGGGTTTGATGGGTATATTACACATCATGTTAAGGAGGCAGTAATGGTCCAAGACTTCAAGTTATAAAAAAAAAGTAGTTAAAGTCATATCTTTTAATAAATCAAGCAATGAATTATTAAATTCTTTCCTCTACCAACTCATAAGCACTGAGGATAGCATAAGCTCTAGTTACCTAGTCCCACCGTTGCATGTGTGAAGTCCATAAGGTCAATAGCGTCAAATAAAAAGAAATAAAGTGAGTGTCGGAAGAAAGAAACTTATGGGAAGGGTAAATTATCATTAAAAAATCTAAATTTGATTTCCATTGTCTGACTATCCTTTTCTTGTTTAGTCAAAGTTACGTGTTGTGCTGGATTGGCTCTGGTAAGCCACTTTATGATTAGAACCATTATACGGTTGTTCCAAGTCTGCCGTTTTTTTTGGTGGACAATATCTATGTTGGGAATGAATGAAGGAAAATAGAAAATGAAGTGTGTTCTTTATTTTATTTTTGAAAAAGGGGTTGGATTCGAATTCGGCCTGGCACTAGACCTCATTGTTGCATATTTAAGTTTTCCACTAATATTTGTTAAGTTGCTGAGTCCTTGAACGAGCGTGAGCTTTAGTTACATTTCTTTAGTAATTTTGCCTAATGTTTGCTGCAAATTTAATATACATAAAGAGCATAAAGCAGATATATGATGAAATATAAGGTGCACTACATATAGCTATTAGGTACAAAAATAGACCTGCTGCTTCTTTTCACGGCTTAACATTGAAGGCACTCCATTAGTGTATTATCATCGGCCAAGCAGCTGGCTTAAGGGGCAAAGCTACAGCACCACAAACTGTTGTCATCTATTAGTTTTTTCATTTTGTTTTTTTAATTTGGCACAAAAATATTAATTTGATTTTTATCTCGTTGTTTATTTCAAAATCAATCTTACAAACTTCTAGATACCGCTATATGACATTGCTTGTTTGCTGCGTCACATGGTGGCGTGCAGAATGAGGCATTATGTAGTTGAACGCTAGATTGACTTCTGGTACATGTATCCATTGAATTGAAATTTTTGACATAACATTGCATTAAGGTTGGATGTTGATCTACTGAATTGGGCTCTCTTCCCATATAATAGGATGATCGTTAAAAATGCTTGGTAAAGTCTAATTGAGTGGTTGTTTTAGTTCTGATCCTTGCATTGAGATCCTAATTCTTTCCACGCCTCATCTTTTTCTTGCAGATGAATCTTGGTTTTCGTTTCTACAGCGCAGTGATTGGGAGATACTCCTCATGGATGCCATCCTCGACATCCCTACTGAAGATGGGAAGCACCGGACAATCAGGGTAACAATTCCGGACAACAAAGCTCCACCGACAGCTGACTGTCGGGTTTGCAAGACCCAGCCAACTCCAGCTCCCGCACCAGCACCAGCACCTGCAGAGAAGTGAGTTCGTCCGGAAATAGTGTTTCATCTGAATTCTGAACATTTCTGCTGTGAAGAGGGATTTGTTTTTTCCACGCCTCGTCAAACTTGCTGAGGATCTTTAGAAATAAGTTAAGTTCATTTTTTACAACAACAACATCAAGCTTCTGTCCCAAACAAGTTGAGGTCGGTTAAAAATAAATTCAACAATTTTTGAAGAAAAGTAATAGAAATTAAGAGAGTAAAAAATAATACAAATAAAATAAGATTATACATTTTATTTATTTTAGAAATGGATTAATAAGAAAGAAGATAAGAGTAACAAAATACGAATAAACTAAGATTCTAGCACATGAATTGCTAAGCCAAATTTATAGGTATGTTCTACTCTTTTAAGTCTCGTTTCACCGCCTCCTGCTATGTGAACCTTGGTCGACCTTTACCCTTTCTAAATTTTTTTCTACTCTTTATAATACCACTGTTAATCCGGTGCTTTTAGAGGTCTCCGCTAGATATGCCCAAACCACCGTAAGCGATATTCGACTAACTTCCCCTCAATCGGTGCTACTCTTACCCTATCACGTATCACCTCGTTCCTAATTTTGTCTCTTCTTGTGTAACCGCACATCTACCGTAGTATGCGCATCTCATTAACACTCATTTGTTGGATATGTTGCATTTTAGTTGGCCAACATTCTGCTCCATACAACATCGCAGGTCTGATCACTGTTTTATAGATTTTTCTTTCAATTTTTGTAGAATTTTTTTATCACATAAGATTCCATATGCTTTCCGCCACTTCATCCACATGATCTTGATCCTGTGGCAACCATCTTGGTCAATATCAGAATTGCTTTGTAACATTGATCATAAATATCGAAATGTGTCACTTCTAAGTACTACTTGTCCTTGTAAACTAACATTTTCATCCTCGCATCTGACATCACTAAAGTCATATCTCATATACTCTGTCTTGGTTCTACTAAGTCTAAACCCCTTAGACTCTAAGGTCTGCCTCTGTAGCTTCAATTTTCTATCAACACCATCTCGAGTTTCATCTACCAATACTACATCATCAACAAAGAGCATACACCAAGGGATATCCCCTTGTATATCCTTCAACACCTCATCTATCACTAAGGAAAAGATGTATGAAGTTAAGGCTGATCCTTGGTGTAGCCCTATTGTGATAGGAAAAGTATCGGTCTCACTATCTCTTATGCGCACACTTGTCACCACATTATCCTACATATCCTTGATAAGGTTAATATACTTTGTTGGGACTTTGTGTTTTTCTAGCGCCCACCACATGACCGGTCTCGGTACCTTGTCGTATGCCTTCTGCAAATCAATGAACACCATATGTAGATCCTTCTTTTGCTCCTTATACCTCTCCATAAGCTAACGGAGTAAGAAAATCGTCTCCATAGAAAACCAAACTGGTTTTTAGTGACATTGGTCACTTTTCTCAAGCGTTGTTCAATCACTCTCTCTCAGAGCTTCATAGTATGACTCATAAACTTAATTCTTCGATAATTAGTACAACTTTGAGCATCTCTTTTATTTTTGAAGATGGGTACTAAAATATTTTTCCGTCACTCTTCAGACATTTTGTTTGACTGAAAAATACAGTTGAATAGTTTAGTTCCTTTTTTGATATTGGAACATTGATAGAGCTTAGATAGGTGAAATGAAAATGTTATTTGGCCAGCCATACTCTAAGGTCGGTGTACCTATCATGTCAAGGCAGGATATCCTAGATGAAACTGTCAGCAAGAGGCATTGCTTTTAGTTGATGGTAGACAAACAACCTCTCTGGGAGAGTCTTTTTGGTTATCTTAGAATCTTGTTTAAGGTTGCAATACCTGCAACTATATCATGTACTACTCCCCCCATTCCAAATTGACAACAATTTTAGTTCATTTTGAACTAATTTTTTTCCTAAGTGATAAGTATTTTGAGATGTAGTAAAAGGAAGGGCCATTTGCGAAATTGACAATGTTAACTCCATGGCGAAAAGAAATTTACCCTTGCACGATTGACCATACTTTTAATTGTAATATTCATTTATGACTTTATTTTGTACATAAAAAATCAGCATTATGTCTGTCATCATAATGAAATTTTAGCACCAATTGAAACATTTTTTAATAATTTGATTTGAATGAAATTCTTAAATTGTATTCAATTTAATTTTATGAGCTAGTGTGATAATCTATTAGAGCCGTTTCCTCTAGAAGTTTCCGTACACTCATCTTAAACTGACATCTAATAAATCATACCGAGATTCATTTAGAATTCAGTTAACAAATAACGGCTAACAATAAAGGCGGGGAACCAAAATTTAATTAACGAACAGCAGCTACTAAATCCAACAAGCTGCTCATTCAACAGGGCAGGAGTAACGAAGGCGAAGAACTGTCGTCCTGCGCTCACGATGCTCCACAACCGTCGACGCACGGGCGCACGCGAAGTTGTCGCCAACCGCACTGTCGCGCGCGAAGCTGCCGCCGCCTCCGGTCGCGCGCTAGCTCCCCGCCGTACGGTCCCGCGCACGGCCGTTGAATGTGGCCTAAAGGGAGGATGAAAAGACGTTGAAATTTTTTCATGCAACACTTAGCAAAATGTCAAATACAGGAGGGCCGAACTAGTCTGGTGTAGGGTACGGACTAGTCTGGTGTGCTTGTTATATCTACGAAAAGATTGACTGTTTTATGTGATTTTCTCAAACGTTACAACAACGGAATGTAGTAAATTATCTTAACAACTTTAGCAAGTGTTTATGATGAGTCATTTGCCCGTGGAATACAAAATTAATACAAGTTGCAAATTTGATCAAGTTTATGCCCTAGATAGTGTTGATTGCAAAAGTAAAGAACTAGAATACACGAGACAATGAATTTTTACCGAGCTTTGATCTCTTTCGAGATTTACGTCCTCGTTGAGGAGCTCACACAGAGATGGGTCTCAATCAACCCTTTACCTCTTCAAGTCACGACAAAGGCCGACTTGAGTTCCACTATCACATGGTAATCACCGAGTCAATGGGGCAAGCTCACACGCTGAGGGCTCCCACAAAATTACATCGAGAAAGAGAATCATATAAACTCAAAATATGTACAATAGATGTGAGAGTGTACGAGAGATCAAACCTCAAGAGCTCAACAATACATAGGAGACGATCCCCCTTTCCCAAATCTTGATTTCCAAAAGATTTAACCTTTTAGAGCTTTAGATGTGTGAGGAGAAGTGTTTTTCCAAAGTCATGAGCCCTTTACATTAACAACTACTTTGCGCTTCCATCCTTCACTTGAGATTTTCCCTTCTCATTCCTCATTTTTCACCTTTTTGTGCACCATTAGTTCTATTCTTCGTATACCTGCTTTCATCTCAACGAAACTCATTAGAATCTCGTTTGTTTGTCATAAATCGTCCAAAACCCACAAGAGAATGTGTCGGTACCTGTTGACGGTCGTTATATACCAATATTGACCATCAATATAACTCAATTATAGGAATGAATATTTCTCACACACATTATAGTTAGAAATAACTTAGTTCCACATGTACTTGTAGAAATTGGTGCATGCAAGTATTTTATATAGAATTGAGGTGAAACAAGGGGATGAATCCTTTAAATTATCATCCCAGCCAATCAAGCGCTGACACGTGGGATCACATGGATCCAATGGCCCACAAACAAAAATATCTGAGGCCATCCAATGGCATATAACCCATATCAGTCAATGGGACCCACTTGGAAGTGACCTGGAGGAAGCACACCGCAAACAAAGCCAAGACCAGGTCGGCCGAACAAGGGGTTCAGCTGACCTCTTCCTGGCTCCAAACGCAAGTAACTTCCATGTGTCCACTCCCTGTGGTGCCCTGATAACGATGAAAACTGATTCACACGCTTTTGGTGGAGGGATTCGACGCTTCTCCAACTATAAATAGAACCCCTCACTTCAACACAGACCACTTGAGCATCATTCTATTGTATACACTAGTTCGCTTAGTCCTTAGTGGAGTTAGGCTATAGAGAGGAGAGCCTCTAGTCCCAAGTCCAAGTTGGGAAAGGTATGGCTCGTGTATCTTTTCTTATCTTTGTGACTTTATGCGTAATAAAGATATAATCTTTAGTCTTCTTTTATTCATATACTTGGATGAAGTATTTCTTGTTTGATTGTGGATTTCATGCATGTGGTAGGAGTAGTCTTTATGATTATGCCATATCACTCCTAATCTATCATCATAAACACTACAAACCCCCACTATAGTCTAATTAGTTATGATATAATCATGTTAATATGAATAACTTATGCTATGTCTCAACATTGGTTCACCGATGTTTAGCTTAGTAATTGCCTTAGAGAGGTACTTGTACTCGAGCCTCTAAGATATTTACTTAGTATGCTAGCATGGTGCTAGGATAGTAAGTAGCGTTGGATGTCTCGTAGACCCACAGATTGAAGAGGTAGGTAGTAGGTGGTGACAATCCTATCTGTCCTTTGTAATCATCCACGTTCGGCTATGCCACAGGCTCTTGGCGGGAGTCGCCTAGTGTTGCTAGGGGTAAACCCGTGTCCGATGTGTTGAACAACTTAGCAAATGTATTCACCATTGACATGCTCATTAGTACCTAACCTAGGCTATGTATATGTATATTAGAAGCATTGTAGGAGCAACTCCCCAACTCTAGGTCTAACCTCCATTAGAACCCATTTACTCCTTAGAATAGAATGCTTAGGTGTGTGTCACACTACCCATATATTATCAATTTACCCCTGTCTTGATAATTGATTAGTATCCCATAGCTTGATCATAAGAATAGTATTTACTTTACTCCATTGCCTTCCTTTGGGATAAATACGATACCCTTGAGAATACTCTTGGGTGAAATGCTACACGATAGTTTTCGTGCGCTTGCGGACCTCATCTCTTTTGAGAGATGATCTGTGGCGTAAGAAACATCAATATTTGCTCTCTTCTTTGGTGTCTCATCAACTGGTGCCTTGCTCTTGTCCTTTGATCCCCTAGCTTCTGAAGTTTTTGCTTTCTCGCCCATGGTCACAAGTCTCTTCTTCCTTTGGACAATCTCAGCTGCAGCTGAGTTGTGTGCCTCTCTTTGCTTCTTCTTGGCATTCCTTGCTTCAGACCTCGATTCGAGGAGATCTATAACAAGCTCTCGTTCCTCTCGAGCCCGATGATAGATTTCTTGCCTTTCTGCCTCAGCATCTAGATCGGATAGAGGCGAGTAGTCGGAATCCGACATCGTTCCTAAGAAGTGATGCAAAAGAGAGTATGTGAGTCCAAGAAAGTGGAATATTGTGTTAGAATTCAAAAAATCGATCAAGGTTAGGGTTTTCACTGTGAGATCCGGACTTGTCTGCACGAGCCGGACTTGTTCGCCCTAAGGTCGGACTAGTCCAGTTTACACAGTAAGAACCCTAATCTTGAGGATTAGTGAAAAATCTACAGATCCGACCACAATATTCCAGGTATAAGATCACAATGACATATACAATAGCTTTTGTGAAGAGGTTTATATCAAAAG
This sequence comes from Tuctoria greenei, assembly GCA_036927565.1. Lineage (NCBI taxonomy): Eukaryota > Viridiplantae > Streptophyta > Magnoliopsida > Poales > Poaceae > Tuctoria > Tuctoria greenei. Next base: position 12,860,451 of record JAYESD010000012.1, on the reverse strand, counting down.
ACCTCAAAGAATTGAATTTTAAAGGGTTTAGGGCTAGGTCAAGAATACCTCTTCAAATCTTCATATCGACGAAATGTGGATGAAGAATCGGCCTAAGATGCTTGGGGAAGAGTTTCCACGCACCTTGAGGCTTCAATCCACGGATTGGAATCAAGTTTTAGTGGAAGGAATCGAAAATTGCCGATTTGGTGTGCGGTTTTCGCGTTTTGAGGAGAGAGAGTGCTTGAGTGGAAGTGAGAAGGTCAGGGGTCCCTGGGGAGGTTAAGTCCCGAGGGCCCAGACTAGTCCAATGGGAGACCCAGAGTTGTCCGGCCTACGGACTTATCAATCAAAGCCACGCGAAGCTGGACTCCAGACTTGTCCGACCACTGGGGCGGACTACTTTGGTCCAAAGGCTAAAAACATATATATATATATATATATATATATATATATATATATATATATATATATATATATATATATATATATAGGATTTTCATCGGAGATTTGATCCTTTTGGACTAGATTTTCACAAAAGATCTTTGCAAACATGGTCAGTAAGCAATCAACGACCAAACTATGACCATAATTCACAAAGATTCAATAATTACAAATAGTTTTCTAGAAAATCGAGGGGGATGAGTTTTTCGCAAGAATGTGTGAATTTTGAAGCAATTACAAGTAACAATCAGCTGTGCAAGATTCAAGCCACATTTTGAGAATCTAAGATATTGAGCTCACTCCTAAGTTCACAAAATATTTTCTCATCTAGGGGCTTGGTGAAGATATCGTCCAATTGTTTTCGGTTCTCACATGGGAAATTGCTATGTCTCCTTTGATGTAGTGATCTCTCAAGAAATGGTGGCGAATATCGATGTGTTTGGTCCTTGAGTGTTCAACTAGATTGTGGGCTATTTTGATGTCACTCTCGCTGTCACATAGGAGAGGGATATGGTGCAAGTTTATGCCATAGTCCCTAAGAGTTTGTCGCATCCAAACAAGTTGTGCACAACAACTTCCGACGGCGACATACTCCGCTTCAGCTGTGGAAAGAGCAATGGAGTTTTGTTTATTTGAGGACCAAGACACTAGGGATGTAACAAGGAATTGACAAGTTTTGGAGGTGCTCTTTCTATCAACTTTGCACCCCGTATAATCCGTATTGGAATATCCAATGAAATTAAACTTAGAGCCCTTGGGGTACTAAAATCCTAAGCTTGGTGTGTGAACCAAATATCTATGAATTCTATTAACGGCGGTCAAATGACACATCTTAGGAGAAGCTTGGAATCGAGCACACATACAAACACTTAGTATTATATCGAGCTTAGATGCACATAAGTAAAGCAATGAACCTATCATGGAATGATATACCTATTGGTCCACACTTGGACCATCTTCATTAAGGTCAAGGTGCCCATTTGTTCCCATTGAAGTCTTGATGGGTTTGGCTTTGTCCATATAAAACTTCTTGAGTATATCTTGTGTGTACTTTGTTTGACTAATAAATGTGCCTTCCTTGAGTTGTTTCACTTGGAAACCTAGGAAGAACTTCAACTCCCCCATCATAGACATCTCAAACCTTCTAGTCATTATCTTGGACAACTCATCACAAAAATTTTTGTTAGTAGAACCAAATATAATATCATTGACATATATTAGGCAAACGAACAAATCATCATTGAAATGCTTAGTGAATAAAGTGTAATCCGCCTTCCCAATTTTGAAACCATTTTTGAATTAAGATGTCTCTAAGGCACTCATACCAAGCTCTAGGAGCTTGTTTGAGTCCATAGAGAGCCTTACATAATTTATAGACATGGTTTGGGAAGTCTTGATCTTCAAAGCTGGGGATTGCTCCACGTACACCTCTTTTTTAATTGCACCATTGAGGAATGCACTTTTGACGTCCATTTGGTATATCTTAAAATCATGGTGAGTAGCAAAGGCAAGTAATATACGAATTGATTCAAGCCTAGCTACGGGAGCAAAGGTTTCATCGAAATCCAAACCTCTGACTTGTGAGTACCCCTTGGCCACAAGTCGCGCTTTATTCCTTGTAACCACCCCGTGCTCATCTTGTTTGTTGCGGAACACCCACTTGGTGCCCACAACATTCGCATTAGGCCTCTTCACTAGCTCCCATACTTGATTTCTTTCAAAATTGTTGAGCTCTTCTTGCATGGCCATCACTCAATCCGTATCTCGTAGTGCTTCTTCAAAATTATGAGGCTCCAAAGAAAAAACAAAAGAGTAATGCTTACAAAAATTAGCAACACGAGATCGAGTAGTTACCCCCTTGGAGATGTCTCAAAGGATGTTGTCAACGGGATGGTCCCGTTGAACACTTTGATGCACTCTTGGATGAGGTGCTTGAGGTCTCGAATCTTCATCTTCATCTTCCTCATTTTCTTCGTCTCCCCCTTGATTGGTGCCTCCATTTTCATCTTCTTGAAGCACATCTTGGGGGTCTTGACCTTGATTTATTGAGGAAGAGCTTGCTGGATGTGTGGGGTGATCACTTGAGTCTTGAGGTTGTTCTTGTGGTCGAATGTCTCCAAGTGCCATCTTTCCTATCACTGCTTGTGGAGCTTCTTCTTGATGTAGCACATGAAGATCAACTTGCTCCACTTGGGAGCCATTAGTCTCATCAAACACTACATCACGTGCTACTTCAACAATCCCGTAGGATTTGTTGAAAACACGATAGGCGTAAGCGTTTGAGTCATAACCAAGCAAGAAACCCTCATCGGAATGAGAAGCGAACTTCGAAGTTGTCGGTACCCTAAAAACCATACACCCCCTGAGGTTACGAAGATCTCAAGGGAAGGACATCAACTCAAATTGAAGACCCTCGGGGGCCCACTCGCCAGACGTGACGGGACCCACTTCTCCAACATGGTTAACCTCTAGGTTGCCACGTGTACTGTCAGCCCAGAGCTATTACCCGCAAAGGTGAAGCTCCGGGCCAAGTACTGAAACGGCGCCTCCGGAGGTAGCCCCTGACCGAGAGAAGCTCCGGACCTGACACGTAGCAAACCGCCCCGGAGCTTCCCGCTTCCCACGAGCAAGCTCCGGAGCTGCCACGTGTCCATACGTCGGAGCTAGCCACTTTAAACCCCCAGGAGACGTCGTAACGGCTCCGGATCTCCAAAGGACAGCCGCGGACTTCAAGACCCGATTAATTATCATTAATTCCACATTAATGATATTTAATCGGATGATCTTAACACCCGTAACGGCACTGTCAGAGCCGTTACAGGGTTATTAGCAACAATTAATCTTGTGTATCAATGCCAATAACCGCCAGGGCCACATGTCGGGCCAGGCTGAATTGTAACGGTTTGTCCTTGTACTATAAAAGGACAAACCGCCGGTACACGAGGAGAGAACTCTCGAACACACTCAAGCTCACAAGTAAATACAACTCACACACACCCGTGGAGTAGGGTATTACGCTCAGGCGGCCCGAACCACGTAAACTACTGTGTCACTCGTGTCCAAATCGCACTTCACTTTCTTAGATCTCCGCGCGCCCAAACCGAACCACAACTCCTTTAAACACTTCCATAGTGTCAGGGGATCTGCCGACTCCAACAGTCGACAGTTGGCGCGCCAGGTAGGGGCGCCTGAGATCTTCAAGAATGGTGAATTCTGCGGCTGGATCATCCAACGGGCAACCTGCTGTTCAGGCTGTCGGAGGCAATCCCTCCAACATGCAACCACCGGCGGGAGCCTCAGTTCCAGCGGGAGTCACACTCCCACCACCGCCATCTTCTCCGGCAAGACGTGCCGAACGACATGATGGTGCACCGGCGTCTCATTCTGCGCCGGCAAGTCGTGACAACCCAGAACACGCGCTCCATGCAGCGCGTGCTCTCCTTCAGCGACCACCACCTCCGGATGCATCTCAAGGTGCCATGGAGCAATGGAGAGCTGATATTGAGCATTTGGTCGCAGCAGCGGCCGAACGCCTCAACAATCAGGGTCCACCCCCTTCAGGGCGGGCCCCGTCGCAGCGACGAACGTTGTCTGGAAGACTTGGTCCACATGTCTCCAACAACCGGAGAAGAGCTGCGTCACAGCAAGTGACGTCGTTGCCCTCTGGGGCACGACGTGCCCATACTGCATCTCGACTTTCGACACACGACCTCCGGGCGGAGCTTGATCGCCGATACCGCCAACAGGATGGCCGTGTTCACATCGAGCGAGCTCGAGAAAGACGAGATGCTCAAGACCTTTCTACTCTGGAAGGAGTAGGAGGAGGCTGTTCCGCCCTAGCCATGCATCTGCGCATGGTTAGATGGCCACAGAAGTTCCGGCCACACTTGCCGGAAAAATTTGACGGGACTGTCAATCCCGTAGAATTCCTACAGATATACTCCACTGCGATCTTAGCAGCTGGAGGAAACGAGGCCGTAATGGCCAATTACTTTCCAGTGTCTTTAACTGGGACCGCCAGGTCCTGGTTTATGAGCCTTCCACCCAACTCTATCGACAGTTGGGAGGAGCTATGCCGCCAGTTCACCGCCAATTTCGGGAGTTCATACACCCGTCCGGGCACCGAACTGGACCTTTTCGCGGTCGTGCAAAAAGGAGGAGAATCTTTGCGGTCATTCATCCAGAGATTCTCTCAGGTACGTAACACAATCCCTTCTATCTCAAGCGCTTCTGTCATTGTAGCATTCAGACAGGGTGTACGAGACAAGAAGATGTTGGAGAAGCTGGCGATCAAAGAGATCACCAGCGTCACGGAGCTCTTCAGCCTGGCTGACAAATGTGCCAGAGCTGCGGAGGGCCGTGAAATGCACTCCAAACCAGCCCTGGAGGATCATAAAAAATCCTCCAAAGAAGAAGCCGCTACCTCCGGGAGTGGCAAGAAGAAAAAGAAGACCAACGGCAAGAAGAAGCCGTCGGCCGGCACATCCAACGTTGCAGCCGCTGCAACTCCTGGTTGCCGGGGGCCACGCCCCGAGAAGCGACATCGACCGTCTTCCGAAGACGGTGGCAAATCCAAGATGTGGTGCCCCATTCACAAAACGGGCAGCCACAGACTGGAGGACTGCCGGGAGGTCCAAAACCTTGCCGAGCGCTATCACAAGCGCCGGGAAGGGTCTCCCTTCCGACAGAGAGAGGGGAAACAAAAGGTCGATGAAGCTCCGGCTGAAGAGGAGTTGGGGTTTCAAGACCCCAAAAAGGTCTTGAAAGCCGTCTACACCTCTGTTGACGATGATTCCGACGTCTCCGACAACGAGCGTCGAAAAACCATGAACACCATCTTTGGTGGATCATGGGACATCACCTCTCGTCGTGTCATTAAGACTATGCGACGAGATATGGCTGTTGTAGCTCCTACAGCTAGACCGGAGCCACATCGAAAGTGGATGGACACACCCATTACTTTTGATGCTTCGGACTGTCCTCAAAGCATGATCGGAGCTGGCCAGCTACCCTTGATGGTATCTCCCACCATCAACAACATCCAGCTCCATCATGTCCTGGTAGACGGAGGTTCGGGGCTTAATCTCATTAGCTTCGAAGCTTTCACTAAGCTTCAGCTCCGACCTTCGGACCTCCAACCCTCTCGACCTTTCTCCGGAGTAGGTCCGGGGGCCATAACCCCACTCGGAGCTATCACTCTCCCTGTTACCTTCGGGACCCGGGAGAAGTATCGCACCGAAAAGTTGGTCTTCGACGTCGCTCAGATCAACTTACCATTCAACGCCATTTTGGGTAGACCTGCCTTGTACAAATTCATGGCAGCTGCTCATTATGGATACCTGGTGTTGAAGATGCCGACACCAGTAGGCGTTCTCCGGATCCGTGGAGATCGCACTGCCGGAATAACTGCTCTGGAGGAACTCCATGCACTCACCACAGCGCAAGAGGAGGACTCCAGACAGAAGCAAGCTCCACAACCTCCGAGCATTCGTCAACGAGGCTCGACTTCTGCACCCCGTATGCAGCCAAGCGGCGATACCGACATTCCCGTCAAAGTCGTCCAAATTGGTTCCGATGTCACTCAAACTACCCGCATATCGGGTGGCTTGAACGACAAATAGGAACTCGCGCTCATCACTTTCCTCCGGGCTAACGTTGACGTGTTTGCCTGGCAACCGTCACAAATGCCTGGGATCCCCAGGGAAGTGATTGAGCACAATCTGAAGATTTACCCCGACGCTCGGCCTGTACACCAGAAACCTCGGAAGCAATCTGTAGAGCGACAAAACTTCATCCGACAAGAAGTGAAGAAGTTGCTCGAAGCCGGATTCATCCGAGAAGTCTACCATCCAAAATGGCTGGCAAACCCAGTCGTTGTGCCTAAGGCCGGCGGGAAACTTCGGATGTGTATCGACTACACCACACTGAATAAGGCATGTCCAAAAGATCCATTCCCACTACCTAGAATAGACCAGATAGTGGATTCCACCTCCGGGTGTGAGTTGCTGTGTTTTCTAGACGCATATTCAGGATATCATCAAATCCGGATGTCTAGGGAAGATGAAGAACATACTTCATTCATCACAGTGGATGGGTTGTATTGTTACACAGCCATGCCTTTTGGTCTCAAGAATGCAGCTTCAACTTTTGTACGAGCAATGTACAAAACTTTCGAAGAACTCATCAGAGACATAGTGGAAGTGTATGTTGATGACATCGTAGTCAAAGTCAAAAACAAGGAGTCCCTCTTGGACACCTTGCAGGCTGTTTTCGACAAGCTGCGGGCCACCCGCACGAAGCTAAACCCAGACAAGTGCGTCTTCGGGGTTAGTTCCGGAAAGCTTCTTGGTTTCCTGGTAAGTCACCGGGGTATAGAGGCTAATCCGACGAAGATAAAAGCCATTGAAGACATGCGGCCACCAACCCGCATCAAAGATGTCCAAAAATTAACCGGATGTCTAGCAGCCCTCAGCCGGTTCATTTCAAGACTGGCGGAAAGGGCACTTCCCTTCTTCAAGTTACTGAGGAAATCCGGATCATTCCAATGGTCTGAAGAAGCAGAGAAGGCATTCCAGGAGCTGAAACAGTTCCTCACCACCCTACCAGTCTTGGTAGCTCCAAACCCTGGTGAGCCTTTGTTGCTTTATATTTCAGCAGCTGACGAAGTCGTCAGTATGGTTCTGGTTGCGGAGAGACCGGAACTACCCAATACTCAGGAATCCAGATCCCTTCGGGAGGATCCGGAGCTTCCTGAAAGCGGGTCTGGGTCCCAGCTCCCAGACCTAAACCCACAAGAAGCCACTTCAGAGGACCCGGATCCTCCCGATAGGATCCAAGTCATTCCTGAAGAAGCTCCGGGTTCATCCACCCAGAACCCGGAGGTCCCCGAAGATAGTCTGGACCCCTCTGACAGGGTCCGGATCAATGAAGAGGAAGTTCCGGACCCCTCCGGGAGGGTCCGGACCATTCAACGCCCAGTATACTTCATCAGTGAAGTATTACACGATGCCAAGACTCGATACCTAGAGGTGCATAAGCTGCTCTACGCAGTTCTTATTGCCTCAAGAAAGCTTCGACATTATTTCCAAGCTCACAAAGTCTCGGTGGTAACTTCATATCCACTTCGAGCGATCCTGCATAATCCCAATTCAACTGGGAATATAGCGAAGTGGGCAGCGGAACTGGCTGAATTCGACCTCGAATTCATTCCAAGACAAGCAGTCAAGAGTCAAGCGTTGGCAGATTTCGTGGCAGAATGGACTCCCTCTCCATTAAACCCTGGGGGCCCCAGCGAGCAGAAGAAGGAACCACAAGTTCCGGCCTTCACTAAGCCTCACTGGACCCTTTACTTCGACGGCTCCATGCAGAAGCAGGGAGCCGGAGCTGGAATCCTTCTCCTCGCACCAACCGGGGAAAAGGTAAAATACATGGTGCACCTTGACTTCAAGGCAACCAACAACATGGCGGAGTACGAAGCACTCATATATGGATCGAAAGTGGCACTATCCTATGGTGTCAAGCAGTTGCTGGTCAAAGGAGATTCACAACTTGTCATCAAACAGGTGAAGGGTGAATGCTCCTGCAATAATCTCCAGCTGGCTGCTTATCTCCTTGAAGTCCAGAGGCTTCAGAAGGACTTCGAAGTCCTAGACCTTCACCATGTTCAGCGTGCTCACAACGCTGAAGCTGACGAACTCTCGACTAAGGCGTCAACCGGAGCTCCGGCTCCAGACGGAACCTTTGTCCGGAGGTTGTCAAAACCCACAGTTCAGCCTGCCGAGCTGAACGAAGGGGGCGAGATCAGCATCCCGAAGCTGACGGTCCCGATGGCCCTGTTACCATGGCAGCCATCAAGGGTCGTAGGTGCTGCCGGAAGCTCCGAGCAACCCAGCACGCAAGGCTCAAATGCTCAAGTCAGTTCCGATGCATGGATCTCGGAGATCCGGAACTACTTGAAAGACAACATCCTTCCTGACGATGATGTATCCGCTGACCGGGTAGTTAGATTGGCTAAAAGATACACGTTGGTAGAAGGGGATCTCTACCGGCGCGGTGCCAACGGCATCCTAATGCGGTGCATCACAAGGGAAGAAGGCTGCGAGCTCCTCGCAGAAATCCATGGAGGTGAGTGTGGGAACCACGCGTCTTCCCGCACGCTGGTCGGAAAAGCCTTTTGGCACGGCTTCTACTGGCCTACAGCGCTCCAGGATGCTACTGAGCTAGTGAAGAAATGCAAAGCATGCCAATTTCATGCAAAGCAAATTCATACACCTGCTCAGCCCTTACAAATGATACCTCCTACGTGGCCTTTCGCTGTGTGGGGGATGGACATCTTGGGACCCTTCCCAAGAGCCGTCGGAGGTTACAAGTTCCTGTATGTCGCCATCGACAAGTTCACCAAGTGGCCGGAAGCTACTCCTGTTGTGACGATCAACAAACAATCTGCAATCAATTTTCTACAATCTATCGTGAGCAGATTCGGAGTCCCAAACAAGATCATCACTGACAATGGGACTCAGTTCACAAGCTCCGCATTTCAAGGATATTGCGAAGACCTCGGCATACAAGTTTGCTACGCTTCCGTAGCTCATCCTGCCAGCAATGGGCAAGCCGAGAGAGCAAACGCAGAGATCCTTAAAGGATTAAAAACGCGCACTTATGAGCGTTTGAAAAAGCACGGAGCTAATTGGATCGAAGAGCTTCCGCCCACTCTATGGGCTAACAGGACTTCTCCAAGTCGGGCAACCGGAGAAACACCTTTCTTCCTGGTGTACGGAGCAGAAGCGATCCTTCCTCCGGAAATCACCCTGGGTTCTCTCCGAGTCCGGACCTTCGACGAAGCCGCGCAGGACCAGCTCCGGCGTGAAGACCTAGACCTCCTCGAGGAGGGAAGGTGCCAAGCAGCTGTTCGGAACGCCCGATATCGCCAAGCTCTACGGCGCTATCATCAGCGGCATGTACACAACCGACAGCTCGAGGAAGGCGATCTGGTGCTACGGAGAATACTATCCAGAGAAGGGCAAAACAAACTCTCCCCCGGCTGGGAAGGACCCTTCCGAGTGATCAAAGTATCCCGTCCCGGAAGCGTTCGCTTGGCTGCCGAGGATGGGACACCTCTCCCAAATCCTTGGAATATCGAGCACCTCCGTAAGTTCTACACTTAATTCCACGGAGGTGAGTCTTAAGTAACTTCAAGTGTATGTTATAGAGTCATTGTACAGAGTCGGGTAGTTCCTCCGGGAGAGCAGCCGGACCTTTCCCGAAAGGTTTGGAAAGCTCATGCAACACTTGATACAGTCTTCGGACTAGAAGTGTAGCTAATTACCCTGGGTTAAACGAGAAACCGAACACGCTTAGCCTGGTTCCGTACCCTAAGAGTGTACTTGTTTCCCCTGTACCCCGGACCTATAATGAAAGACATCTTCATGTGAAATAGACTCCACGTGCATTCATTTTTGCATAAGGCTCAACATTTTTATTTTTCTCTTTCTTGTCTATAACAGAAACGTGCAATTCTTAAGAAGTTCTAGTTTAACCGGTTTATGTACAATTTGAGTTGGATTGTCAGATTTTTTAGATTTAAATATCGTTTGTGGTCAACTCGCCTGAAAGCCGCCAAGCCATTCTAGGGCCGGAGTGTGCTATCGACTTAGCCTGGTCAAGCACCCTAAGTACGCCACTCTACCTACATCCCGGCAGGCCAAAGTAAGGTGGGTCCATGGACAATTGGATCTGAAAGAAAAGACAATTCATCCAATTGTACTAAAAATCGTGTTCAGCTTGAAATTCTCTTAAGAACCGTAAGCCGCGACGAAGTTATAGATAAGGAACGAATTTTACTGTTTTTCTTGGCTTAAGTGTGCAGGAAAAATAAAAATGATATTGATGGAGAAAAACCGGAGTTAACCAAGCTTCGACTCCCACTGGCGTTAACTTAAAGATGGTGAGAAGACTCTATCACTAGAATCTGTTGCCAGCAAGCCAAGCGTGGCAAAGGTCATTGCCGGAGCTACTAAGCTCCGACACCTTGAAGTATTAACTATCGACACTCAACGTGTTGGTAGAAGCTATTGCCGGAGCTACTAAGCTCCGACGATGGACATTGCCGGAGCTTCTAAGCTCCGACGATTTCAAGGGACCTTCACTATCGAAAACTTCGGACCTAAACTATACGAGTTCGAAGCAAATCTGTCTTCAACAAAAATCAACATCCTTTTGGTACATGTCCACAATCAAATTGTGCACATCTACCAGGGGGCCAAGCAAGTGAAGACAAAGATGTTGAAGACAAGAAATGAAATTCACGAAAAATTGGGGATTTTATTTCATTTGAAGACCAGAGATTACATCTGGGGACAAAGGATTACAAAATTGAGGAAGAAGAGAAGATACAAATAAAGGCTAAGAAAGATAGTCCTAGACCCTATGGAAGAACTCAGCGACCTTCTGGGCGACCTCCGACACGCTGGCTCGGGTAGCTTCGCCTTCTCCTTCAACGGGGCCTTCAAGCACCGGGTCCAGAGGGAATTGAGGGTTCCGGCTAGTGTAACACGTCAACACATACTCTGTGACGTTTCTAGCCAGGGATTGCCCCTCGACCTCCAACTGGTCCGCGATGACGTCGCCCACCTTGGAGAGCTTGCTGCCCGCAGCGCCCAACGCTTGCAGCGCAAGGTCCGGCTCCGGCTCCGGATCATCCGAAAGCACGGGGCTGAAACCCATCGGCGCTAGCGCATCGTCGGCCTTGCTCAGGAACTCCCAAATTTGCAGGGAGTCCGTCTTCCTCAGGCCCTTCATCTCTTCCAAGGACCTCCGGGCCGCCGCCAGCTCCGAGTTCTCGCGGGAGAGGCGCTCAACTTCTTTGGCGTTTTGCTGAATCTTCGCAGCAACCCGCTTTTCGAGTCTTCCGAGCTCCTCCTCCCGGAGGTGGATCTTGTTTCGGCGGTCGACCAGGTCTTTCTCCCTAGCCTCTATTTTCTTCTCCCGGGCGACGAGGGCACACTCATACTCGTAGAGTTCCTGCCCTCGCACCCAGGTCTTCTCCTCCTCCTCGAGGCAGCGCTCTTCCAATTTTTTAGCGCGCTCCTCGAGGCCCTTGTCCGCCAGAGCTGTCTTCTCGGCGAGCTCTTCTTCACGTCGCAAGACGTCGTCCCGTAGTTCCAGGAGTTTTTGCTCCTCATCCTCGAGCCGCTTTTCCCTTCCCTCAAGTGCCTCTCGGCGCTTGATGAGTGCGGTACTGATGGCTTCGAGTTGATCGAACCGAGCGTTGGCTGCATCATTGGCAGCCTTAACTTGGTCATGGTACTCCCGGGATTGGGCGTCGAGGTTGTGAGTCATGCTCTCCCTCTCGTCCAGCATCTCACCCCAAAGCTCCAGGCGGATCTTCTCCCGCCTGATCCATTCCTTGTCCTCAGCAATCCTCGACTGCGCCAGCTTGGTCTCGAATTGGAGTCTATTACGCCACCTCCTAAGGGTTTGGCGCTCCTCTTCAAGAACCTTGCTGTCGTGGAAGAAGGCTAGTTGGACTTGGCGCAGACTGGAGCAAGCGTTGTCGTTGGACATCGACAGCGAGATGGGCTCCGGACCTTCTGGGGTCTCCTCCGCTGGCTCCAGCGGGTCTTCATCTACAAAAATTGGGTCCCACTCTGCGAGAGCGGAACCCCGAGCTTCCAAGGCACTAGGGCCCTCCTCCGGGATGGCCTCAATCGCCACTGAAGAAGGTCCCGCCACCAAATCCTCATTCGCCCCCTCAGGCTGGGGGCCGGCGACTTCGTCCAGGCACTCTGGCTCCGCCACGGGTACCATTGACGTCGTCGCCTCCAATGGCTCCGGCCGGGACGCTCCTTCCGAGGGAGGCTCAAGCTCCCTCGTCTCTTCAACCACCGGCTCTACAGCCGGCGCCTCCACCACCACCGGCTCTGCAGCCGGCGCTCCAATAACCACCGGTCCTGCGACCGGAGCTTCAGAAGTAACCGGCTCAATTGCCGGAACCACTTCAACTTCCGGCTCGCACGCCGGGGCTTCAGCTACCTCCGGCTCAACCGCCGGGGCTTCAGCACTTTCCGGCTCTGAAGCCGGGACCGCTACTTCCTCCGGCTCGACAGCCGGAGCATCTACTTCTGCAGCACAGGGGCCCGGAGCTTCAACCTCCGGAGCGGGTGCCGCTGGCGCATCTTCAATTCCGTGGTCCGGCGCTACCACGGGAACTTCTGGGGATGAGTCGAGGTCCATGACCACGACAGCCGGCGCCGGAGCTGTCGCAGCCTCCGCCTGGGGCGGCACCGGAGCTGGAGCAGAAGCCCTCATAGCCTCAGACACTGTGGCTGAGGGCGGAGCTTCACTCCCCTTCTTGGGAACGCTGCAGATGAAGAATGAAGAAATTGAGCAAATAGTTACTATAATTAAAGTTAATTGAGATAAGCAAGAAAAATTACCTTGGGAGGCTCACACACCAGCTTGCGCGGAACCTCTTTCCCGGACGTTCCGGGCTGGCCACGGTCGGCATAGGAGCTCCGGGAGGACTCCCAGGACTTGCCGTAGCCACGGGCGTTTCCCGGGTCGGAGCTCTCCTTGACCGGGAGGAACTCCTAGACCTGGAGGCCCTCACCGCTTCTCGAACCGGAGTCGCATGTCCGGAGCTGGCACCTCCGGAGGGACCCATCACAGGGACAGCAGCACTCCGAGAGGATCCCACCGCCGGAACAGTAGCGCTCCGAAAAGATCCCACCACGGGGACAGACGCTACAGCAGCGGAGGATCTTCCTTCCTGAGGACGGGGAACTGGCGGGGAAGTAGCAAGCCCGACGGACCTTCCGTCAGCATGTCGCAGCTTCCTCTTCCGGCTCTCCGGCTCCTCCGCCAGCTCCTTGCCTTTGCCGGTGACTTCAGCTCTTGGCTGAGAGACAGGGGCGGAGCCGCCTTCCGACAACCCGGGGATCGCCAACCGGGCGGTCGATCTTCTCTCGACGACACCAAGGTCGTCAAGCGCGGGCATCCTCCGCCGGAGCTCCCTGCTGAACTCAACTTCCACGTTCAGGGGGAGGAAAGCCGGTGGCGGAGTCAGGTACTCTCCGTCTACATCGATGCCATGCTGTAATTTCTTGAGGTGAAACTCCAAGGACTTCCCCACCATGCTGGACTTCAACCCGGTCTCGACCCGGTCTTCGTCCATCACGCTGTTGAGGGCCCAGGCGAGCTTCTCCCTCCTCTTCAGCGGTGCCCACCTGTTGGACAGGAAGTTGCAGAACACCGCCTGGGGAGTCAGTCCTCCCTCCACACATTGGCGGATCCTGGACAGAATGGGGTCGGAGGCTGCCGCCAGCACCGGAACTTCGCTCCACACCGACGTGTCAATGCCGGGCAGACCGTCTGGCAGCTCCAACCGCTCGTGCTCCTCCACCCGGACGACTACCCAATCTTTCTTCCAGTCATCCCACTTCCCGGAAGGGAACGACCGGAGGTACTTGAACGGGCACTTCTTGCGCTTCACAAAGTAGTAGAAGCCAAGGTACTCGTCACTTCGGCCGGTGGTCTGGACGGTGAAGAAAGTGCGGAAGAGCTCGATGCAGGGAGGGATGCCCACCCACATCTCGCAGAAGTGGACAAAGATGGACACAAGGAGGAGGGAGTGAGGGCCAAGGTGGTATAGCTGCAGACCATAGAAGTCCAGTAGCATCAAAAAGAAGGAAGAAAATGGTGGGATCAGCCCCACCATGGCATACGATGAAAAGTATACCATTTCGCCGGAGTGCTCCTTTTTAAAGGGAAGCTCCCCGCCGGTGCGGATTGAACGGTTGAAGAAGTCCGACGACCACCCCATGAGGGCTCGGACCTTCTTCAGATCGCTCTCCGTCTTCAAACGACTCTCACGCAGACCCAACTCCATCGCAGCACAGCTAGGCGAGAGAAGAGAAGCAAAGCACGAGTTGGGAGTTTGAGCGCGAGAACAGATGGAAAGCGTAAAGAACTCCCGACGGTGCGCTTTCCTTCTTAAGTAAGCCCTCGCAACGCTTGGATGGAAACTGCAGGGGAGTCAAGCGTACTACTCAAGAATTCAACCCAGCCGATGACAAGAGGGCCCGGGACCACTCCGACGATCAAGTCGAGGCTCTTACCCAGGCGAACAGTTGTCATCACGAGGCGGGAAACCCAAAGGCGGCGGACTGACAAGGCGCGCGGAACCGATACGGTTTTTGTATCGGGAACCGACGACCTTCAATTGCGAGAGATCCGCACGTCAAAGATCTTATCTGCCGCCTGAGGTGCGCCACGCGTCGGGACTCAACCATAAAGCCCCGCCAAAGGCACCTCCGAAGACCCTTGAAGACCCAGTTCAAGAGTCGCAAGTGTGGACCCACCTCCGGCGGAATGACTTCATCCCGTTAGCCTTCCCCGGAGGTAGGTCCAGGGGGCCACTGTCGGTACCCTAAAAACCATACACCCCCTGAGGTTACGAAGATCTCAAGGGAAGGACATCAACTCAAATTGAAGACCCTCGGGGGCCCACTCGCCAGACGTGACGGGACCCACTTCTCCAACATGGTTAACCTCTAGGTTGCCACGTGTACTGTCAGCCCAGAGCTATTACCCGCAAAGGTGAAGCTCCGGGCCAAGTACTGAAACGGCGCCTCCGGAGGTAGCCCCTGACCGAGAGAAGCTCCGGACCTGACACGTAGCAAACCGCCCCGGAGCTTCCCGCTTCCCACGAGCAAGCTCTGGAGCTGCCACGTGTCCATACGTCGGAGCTAGCCACTTTAAACCCCCAGGAGACGTCGTAACGGCTCCGGATCTCCAAAGGACAGCCGCGGACTTCAAGACCCGATTAATTATCATTAATTCCACATTAATGATATTTAATCGGATGATCTTAACACCCGTAACGGCACTGTCAGAGCCGTTACAGGGTTATTAGCAACAATTAATCTTGTGTATCAATGCCAATAACCGCCAGGGCCACATGTCGAGCCAGGCTGAATTGTAACGGTTTGTCCTTGTACTATAAAAGGACAAACCGCCGGTACACGAGGAGAGAACTCTCGAACACACTCAAGCTCACAAGTAAATACAACTCACACACACCCGTGGAGTAGGGTATTACGCTCAGGCGGCCCGAACCACGTAAACTACTGTGTCACTCGTGTCCAAATCACACTTCACTTTCTTAGATCTCCGCGCGCCCAAACCGAACCACAACTCCTTTAAACACTTCCATAGTGTCAGGGGATCTGCCGACTCCAACAGTCGACAGAAGTCCTAGACTTCTTGTTGAGAATATAGCATTTGCTCTGAAAAACACAAAAATAAGAAATGTTAGGTTTTTGTCGGTTAGGAGTTCATAAGACGTCTTATTCAATATGAGATGGAGATACAACTTGTTTATGGCATGGCAAGCGGTTTTAACCGCTTCCGCTCAAAACCGGTCCGACGTCTTGTATTCATCAAGCATGGTTCTTGAAATCTCAATGAGAGTCCTATTCTTCCTCTCAGTCACCCCATTTTGCTGAGGAGAGTAGGGGGCCGAGAACTCATGCTTGATGCCTTCTTCATCCAAAAACTCTTCAACTTGAGTGTTCTTGAATTCGGTGCCATTGTCACTCCTTATGGTCTTGATCCTTAAGGAGAACTCATTTTGAGCTCTCCTCAAGTATTTTTTGAGGACACCTTGAGCCTCACTCTTATCATACAAAAGAACATCCAAGTGAAACGTGAAAAATCATCGACAATGACAAAGACCATATTTGTTACCGCCAATACTTATGTAGGCAATTGGACTGAAGAGGTACATGTGTAGAAGCTCCAATGGTCTTGTTGTCGTCATGATGTTCTTGGAAGGATGTTGAGCTCCAACTTGCTTTCCGGCTTGGCATGCGCTACATGGGCGATCCTTTTCAAACACAACATTCCTTAAACTACGGATGTGCTCGCCCTTAAGAAGTTTTTGCAAGTTCCTCATCCCAACATGGGCTAGTCTTCCATGCCAAAGCCATCCCATGTTGTTTTTTGAAATTAAGCATGTATCAAGTTGGGCTTTATCCGTGGAGAAATCCAAAACATAGAGCTTTCCCATAAGTACACCCTTAAAAGCAATTGAGTCATTACTTCTTCTTGTGACGGTCACACTCTCATTAGTGAAAAGACAATTATAAACTTTGTCACATAGTTGTGATATGGACAAGATGTTATAATCAAGTGAACCAACATGTAAAATATTGGAAAGAGTATGATTAGGGGATATAGCAATTTTACCCCTACCAAGGATTTTCCCTTGGCTATTGTACCCAAAATAGATCCCCTCACTTGGATCTTTATTTTCTTCATACTCCACAAACATCATCCTCTCTCCGGTCATGATTTGTGCATCCACTATCAAGAATCCACTTGGTTCCACCGAAAGAGTACACCTACAAAATAGAATTAAGCCTTGGCTTTAGGTACCCAAGCGGTATTGGTCCTTTGATGTTAGTGAGGAGGCACTTGGGCACCCACACACAAGGTTTTGGAGTCTTGTGGTGTGGCTCAACATACCTAGCATAAGGCTTACCAAACTTGTTTCTCAACAGAACATATGAAACATCAAAATCATGAAACAATGGATGAGGTTTATTTTTAGGCATGTTATGAGATGTAGCAATGTTATTTACTTTGTTATTATTGTATGAACCTCCTTTGACAAAAACAATCAACTCTTTGCCATTTTTTGGAGTTTTGGCATTTTGCCTCTTCTCCCTAGAATAGCCAAGACCATCTTTAGCAAGTTGATGTCTTGTGTTGGTGTATGCACTACGTGCATAAGCCATCTTATCCTTGTCAATGATGCCACCTTTCGATGATTGGTTGTTTTGTGCCATCTTGAGCTCATCGTTAAGTTTTAAGATCAAGTTAGAGCACTTGCAAGTTTGAGATGTTTCGGATTTGACATTTGTGGAAGGTGGGCTTTTAGAGGAAGAAGGTGCATCGACCTTGAGAGACTCCACTTGTGTTTCAAAGATCTTGTTAACTTTTGTCAAGCTAACAAGTTCATCCTTTAGCAAAATTGTAGTGTTCTCAAGGTTCGAGCAATTTTCCTTGCTCAAAGTTAGTTCACGCTCAAGTGCATTGCTTATTTCTCCAAGAGCTCCTCAAACTCTTGACATCTCTCCTTTTGTTGGATGAGCATGTCCTCTTGACGATTGATGAACTCTTCCTTCTCAAATATATCATTCGATAATATCTCTAATCTTTTCAAAGTACTCTTACTAATATCTTTAAGCATGTATTCATTTTCACTACTACTATCAAAATCATCATGTGAGGAAATTGAAGAAGATGATTTAGGTTTAACCTTCTTTCTTCCCTCCTTGGCCATGAGGCAAGTTGGCCTTGAGTTCTCCAAGTTGGGAAAGACCTTGTTTTCCGTGGTTGACTTCTTCATAGCAATAGTTGCTATCTTCTCTTCTTCATCGGAGGAGTATTCTTCATTTGAATCCCACTCCTTCCCAAGGTGAGCATGTCCCAATTGCTTCTTCTTCTTGAAGTCTTTCTTTTTTGAGACTTGCCCTCCTTCTTCTTGTTCTCTTCATGTGGGCAATTGACAATGAAGTGGCTGTATTCTCCACAATGGTAGCAAGCCCTCTTTGGTCTTGTATTGGGCTTATCTTTGCTCTTGCCTTCACGATGGTAGCTCCCCCTACTCCTTCTCAACATCTTCTTCATGTTGATGAAGAGTGTGTCTTCCTCATCGGTGTCGGTGCTCTCTTCATCACTATCTCCTTTTTCTTGGGATCTTGAGGATGTTGCCTTGAATGCAACATCTCTCTTCTTGGAGGAGGAGAGTTTTTGAAGGTCGTTGTAGAACATGGCCTCTTGCTCCATCATCTCATGGTTGATGATTCTCCCTAGCACTTTTTCGGGAGTCATCTTATGGAATCCCGGACTTTCACGAATTAGTGAGCAAAGAGTGACATTTCTAGGCATGAATGCCCGAATCATCCTCTTCACCACTTCGTGGTCCGTCCATCGGATGCTTCCATAAGATCAACTCTTGTTGATGAGGGTCTTGAGGCAGTTGTACATGTCATGGGGGGGGGGGGGGGGGTCTCACCATCCATGATACTGAACCTCTCAAGTTCTCCTTTGATCATTTTGATCTTGGTCTCCCTTATGACACGGTTGCCCTCATGTGTCGTCTTGAGCGTGTCCCATATTTCTCTGGCCACCTCCAACTGTTCAATCTAGTTGAACTCTTCTCGAGTCAATGAGGAGGTGATCACTCCAACCGCTTGAGCATTGCGATGGAGTAGAATGACTTGCTCCGGGGTAACGTCTTCCTCATTCTTGGGTATATGAACACCTGTCAAGACAATTTGCCACAAGCTAGGGTTTAAGGAAATGAGATGCATCTTCATGTTATGATTCCACATAGAGTAATCATTTCCACCGAATTTGGGAGGTTTCCCAATAGGAATAGATAAATAGTGGTTACTAGCAGTTAATCGCTCATAGTTGTAAGGATATCGGGAGTAGTCTTGGGAACTACTCCCATTGTTGTTGTTGATTGGATCGATCGCCTTGGTCTCCTTGGGAAGACCTAGCTTCTCACGAAGTCGCGCCTTGAGTAGACGCACTTCCTCGTCGTCATTGGGATCATCTTGTAGCACATCGACGTTCTTCGTCTTGTCGTCATAGACGATCACTGGGACCTCATTGTCACCCCTTCCGGCCATCTCCTCTCTAAGTTGTTAGACTCTTGGTGGAGAGACCAACTCTGATACCAATTGAATGTCGCCTAGAGGGGTGGTGAATAGGCAATATGACATGAAACTGCTTAATCAAACGAGATTAAATTCCTGAGGCCAGACTAGTCTGGTCAGGGCTAGACTAGTCCGCTCATCACAGGGTGAAAACCTAAAAACTTGAACTCTACAAGTTATTCGCGGAATTTAGGTTCACAAAAGATGGATGCAATGTCTAGCAACCTAGTGCAACTTAGATTAACAAATGTAAGCAATTAGGTTGCAAGATTTCAGCGAAGAACAATATGAGGAATGCTATGTACCCTAAAAACAATTCTAGTGATTACGAAAAGTAAAACGAGAAGAGAGACATGATTTATCTCGTGGTTCAACTCCACAAAGAAGCCTACATCCACGTTGAGAAGTCCACACATGGACCGGGTCTCACTTGACCCTCTTCTCACCAAGCCACCACAATGGTCGACTTGGTTTCCATTATATTAAAGGGTAATCACCAAGTTTCTTGGAGCTGCTCACAAGTTGAGGATCCCACAAATGAATACAACAAAGAGCACACGAAGCTAAACTCACACAAGCCACAAAACGCAACACCAAGTGCGAGAGATCAAATCGACAACCAAAGTAGGTTGATCTTCCTTCACTCTCCTTCCCAAAGCCTAATCTCTTCAAGATTTGGTCTTAGAGGGCAAGTAGGACGAGTAGAAGGATTTGGAAGGCTCAAGGACAGTTGTGGCGGCGCTAGGGTTCAAGGTACTTCAAATAGGAGCCTGATTCTCCTTTTTATAGAGGTCCCGACAACTAACCATTGCCATCAACACAAATCTGGACTGGTACAGACCTGGACCACGGACTAGTCCGGCGTTTTGGGACCGCCAACAATTCGACATCATCGATCGACAAAACTGGTGACGTCCCCGCCAACGTTTGAATTTCAAATAGTCATGGTAACCCGGACTAGTCTGGCCATAAACGGACTAGTACGAAGTTGGACAGAATGCTTTAGTGCGGCTGAACGCGGACAACTCTGGGAGAGCCCGAACTAGTCCGGCCCCTGAGGCGGACAAGTCCGGCCTCCCACGACTTAGCTTTGGGATCTCTCACTAAGGCTCAAACGGACTAGTCCGTATCACAACAAACAAGTCCGAACTAGGACAGAAATGTTTGCTCCGTCCCAAAACGGACTACTCTAGCCCCTGAGCGGACAAGTCTGGCCTCCCGGGACTTAGCTCCACTGACGCTCACCAAGGATGAACGGACTACTCCGTATTCATACGGACAAGTCCGAATTCTAACAGAGACCTTTAGTTTGTCCCAAAATGGACTAACCCTGCTACCCGGACTAGTCCGGCCTGAGGCCCGGACAAGTCCGGTCACTAAAAATTTTCTCTCAAAGGCTTCCCACTTTGGTATTTCTCTCAACCACCACTTTGAGCCCTCTTTGATGATCACAATGCACTTGATACACACACCCTCACACTTGATACAACTAGTCTAAATTCAACACAATAGAAACCCTAATTTCTATGCTTGAGTCTTCAACGCCCATTTCAACCTTTTCTTTTTGAGGGATTAAGTCTCATTTCAATCATTACACCTGTGCTTAAGATCAACTTAGCCCATTAATCTCTTAATTGTTGTCATCAATCATCCAAAACTCACGGGGATGTCTAGATGCACTTTCACTCTGTTGTTGTTGCCTTCCGACAGGGTGTAAGGGACAAGAGGATGCTGGAGATGCTGGCCACGAAAGAAATCCATGATGTCACGAAGCTCTTCAGTCTGCCAGACAAATGTGCCAGAGCTGCTAAGGGGCGCGACTGGTACTCTAGACCAGCCGCAGAGGCAGGTGCGCCATCTGCTTCCAAAGGAGGAACCACTGCCCAAGACAGTGGAAAAAAGAACAAGAAGATAGGTGGCAAAAATAAACCACTTGTCGGCACACCTACAACTGTAGCTGCAACGGTCCAGGTGGCCGGGGGCCGCGCCCCGACAAGCGCCCACGATCATCGTATGATGACGGCGACAACAAGAAGTGGTGCCTGATCCACAACACTTCGGGTCAAGGCCTCGAGGACTGCTGTAAAGTCAAGAGGCTGGCAGAGCGTGTCCAACAGAAGCGTCGAGAAGACGCGCCTTTCCGCTAGCAGGAGGGCAAATAGAAGGTCGACTCAGAAGTCGCTGAGCAATGGAAGTTGGGGTTCCAAGACGCTAATAAGGCATTCAAGGCGGCCTACAACAACGTCGATGACTCCGACTGCAGCTCCGACAACGAGCGAAGGAGGAATCTCCATATGATGTATGGAGGGTCGTGGGACATTACTTCCCAACGTGTAGTGAAAACTTTGTGTTGGGAGGTAGCTGCTGTAGCTCCCACCGTCAAGGTGGAGCCACATCGAAAGTGGATGAACACTCGGATCACCTTCAACGCCTCCGGCTGCCCCAAGAACACGGCGGGAGTTGGACAACTTCCGCTGATAGTGTCCCCAACCATCAACAACCTATAACTCATCCACATTATGGTTGATGGCGGGGCCACACTCAACCTCATTAGCTTTGCTACTTTCAAGAAGCTGCAGTCCCCATGTCAAACCTTAAGCCATCATGCCCATTTTCTAGAGTGGGTCCGGGACCTATCACTTCGCTCGGCTGTGTGTCTGTCCCGATAACATTTGGGACGAATGAGAACTACCGTTCGGAGAAATTGATCTTTTACATGGCGGAGATCAGTATTCCCTTCAACGCCACCCTAGGCAGACCAACTCTGTACCGGTTCATTGTGGTAACCTACGTGGCTATCTGGTGTTGAAGATGTCGAAACCTACGGGCATCCTCAGGATCCGTGGAGACCGTACTGTAGGTGTCACTATGTTGCAGAAGCTACATGCACTTGCTACTGCGCAAGAAGCTGACACCAACAAGGAGCAATCAACTCAACAACCTCCGAGCATGCGCCACCATGGCTCAACATCTGCACCCCTGTATAGACAAACAGTGACGACAATGTACCTCTCAAAGTCATCCAAATTGGTTCTGAAGCTGCTCAGACCACTCGCATAGAGGGAGGTCTGTGTGACAAATAGGAACCCGCGATCATCACCTTCCTCCGGGCTAATGTCGAGGTGTTTGCATGGCAACCGTCACAAATGCTTGGGATCCCCTGCGAGGTGATTTAGCACCATCTGAAGATCTATCCCGATGCACGACCTATTCAACATAAGCCCCTAAAGAAGTCCATCGAGTGGCAAACCTTCATCCGTGAAGAAATCAAAAAGCTGCTCAATGGTGAATTCATCCGGGAGGTTCATCATCCACGATGGCTAGCAAACCCAGTCGTCGTCCCCAAGGCTGGCGGAAAGCTTCGGATGTGCATCGACTACACTCTTAATAAGTCATGTCCAAAAGACCCTTTTCCACTTGTGAGAGTAGACCAAATATTAGATTCTACTTGGCTGCGATCTATTGTGCTTCCTGGATGCATATTCTGGTTTTCATTAAATAGCAATGAGTAAGGAAGATGAAGAACATACAACCTTTATCACAGTAGATGGTATATACTACTATACTGCCACACCTTATGGTCTCAAGAATGCTCTATCAACTTTTGTGCGAGCAATGCATAAAACGTTTGGGGAACTTATCCGGGACCTTGTGGAGGTGTATGTTGATGATATCGTTGTCCAAGTCAATACCAGAGACTCTTTACTGGACAATCTTCAGTCAGTCTTTGAGAAGTTGTGCATGACGCACACAAAGCTAAACCCTGACAAGTGTGTCTTCGGGGTTTCCTCTGGAAAGCTTCTTGGATTTCCAGTAACACACCGAGGAATTGAAGCAAATCCGGAGAAGATAAAAGCTATTGAAGGGTTGCGGCCTCCTGCCCGTGTCAAGGATGTCCAGAAGCTTATAGGATGTTCGACCTCACTCTGTCGGTTTATCTCTAGACTGGCTGAGCGGGCACTTCCATTCTTCAAGCTCCCGCGGACGTCCGGACCTTTCAACTGGTCCGAAGAAGCAGACAAGGCGTTCCGGGAGCTAAAAAAGTCTCTCACAACACTACCAATCATGGTAGCTCCGAAACCAGATGAGCCTTTACTGCTTTAAATTGCTGCAATGATAGAAGTTGTTAGCATGGTGCTAGTTGTGGAGAGGCCAGAAGTATCTCCAAATTCCTCTTCACAAAGGCTCGTATCCCTCCGGGAGGGTCTGAGCCACTTGGAGGAATCAACAATCAAGGCGAGTCTAGGTCCCAGATCCCAGACACTGAAGAAGGTCTTGAAGACCGAGGGCCTCCAGACGTTCCTCTACAAGAATACATGTCGGACCCCTCCGGGAGGGTCCTGACGGCACATGAAGAAGACCCGAACCCCTCCGGGAGGGTCTAGGTTGATGGAGAGGATGGACCAAACCCTTCCGGAAGGGTCCGGAAAGTCCAACGACCTGTTTACTTCATCAACAATGTCCTCCACGACACCAAGACAAGATATATTGAAGTGCATAAGCTGCTATACACAGTTCTTATCACGTCAAGAAAGTTGTGTCATTACTTTCAAGCTCACTAGATATCAGTAGTAACCTCTTATCTATTGCGGGCTATACTCAATAATCCCAACGCCAGGAAATATTACCAAATGTGTTGCGGAGCTAGCAGAGTTTGAGCTTGAATTTCTGCCACAACATTAGGGATGAAAACGGTCGAAAACGATCGGAAAAACATCAATCTCATTTTGTTTTCATATTTTTAAATGGTATGAAAACGAAAACGAAAAATCACGATCAGAATGCGAAATCGATATTGTCAATTATTCAAAAACGAACAAATCAGTACAAAAATATGTCGATAACGATAAAAAAACGATAAATAAGACAGGATGGCAACAACAAATTAGTTCACACAAAATGAGTAGTCATATTAGTGAATAGTTATACATCACATTTTCATTTGTAGTCCTTACATTAATTAGTAATTAGTCACTAGATGACATAATCCATACATGTACACATAGTCCATACACATACATAAATACATAGTCCATACATTAACACACAATGATAAAATAGCATTCTAACACCCTTGACCTTGGAGTATTTTTTTCAGCTGCGTTGCCCACCTGCAAGACAAATGCCGCTGCCTGTTGCCTGCAGGCAAAAAAAAAAAAAATTATACAAGTTTGTCTAACAAATAGACTGCTGCCCGAAATACAAAAAATCTATGAAGAGTTAGCTAATAACGAATGAATGAATGCATGAAGTCGGATTTGCCCGCACTACAGTCTGATTTGCCGTTGGACTCATGCTAGTAACAATGAACGAATTAACTAAGAACCAATAAATGAATGTATGAAGTTCTAGTAACCATGAACGAATTAACTAATTGAACCAATGAATGAATGCGTGAAGTTGGGAAGGGGAAAAAATGAAGGCAAACGATGGAAGCTGCTGACCTAGCTGGGGATCTAGCGTCCGTAGATGGCTCGCTGCTCGCTGAGTATCTGGTGACCGTGGATGGCTCTCGGGGCCGTCGTCGTCGACGACGAGGGACGCAGCGCGGCGTCGACCGCGGCGTCAGCAGCGACGGCAAGCAGGGGCAGCTTCGGCGGCAACGTCTCACGGAGGCAACCACGGCGGCGGAGATGGATCACGGGGGCGACGGCGGCGATGTATCCCGGAGGCACCAATTGGGAATCAAGAGAGGAGAGTAGGGTTTCACTTCAGTATTTTACTGTGTTGGTCGTGTGGGCTAAAGGGCCGCCACCCGCCAGGCCTTACAAAGTCCGATCTGCACCGCGTGGGGTAGTTAGGCTGGGCTTATTCCGAATTCTATAATACGGTATAAAAACGGGATTAACCCTAATAAAATACGGGAACCGCAAAAACGGTCGGAAAAACATCTAAATCATTTTCGATTCCGATTCCGAATATCTCGTTCCGTTTTCATACCGGTTCTGAACAATTACCAAAAAAACGAAAACGATGGGAAAAAATCAAAAAATACGATATATGGTACGGGGCGGGATTTTCCCGTCCCGTTTTCATCCCTACTCGACATGCTATCAAGAGGCAGGCGCTAGCTGATTTTCTTGCGTACTGGACTCCATCTCCATCTGGTATAGGAGGCCTCAACATTCACATGCCAAAACCCAAGGTCCCAGTTTTCACCAAGCCTCACTGGACTCTCTTCTTCGACGGCTCCGTGCAGAAGTAGGGGGTCAGAGCAGGGATTCTGGTCCTCGCACCAACTGGAGAGCAAGTCAACTACATGGTCTGCCTTGACTTCAAGGCGATCAACAACAAGGCAGAATATAAAGCTCTCATCTTCGGACTGAAGACTGCGTTGTCATTCGGTGTTGCTAGTAAAAGGAGATCCGCAACTCATCGTCAAGCAAGTTAAAGGTGAATGTTGTTGCAACAATCTACAACTAGCAGCATATCTACTTCAAGTCCAGAAGATGCAGAAGAAAATCCATGTCCTATACCTATGCCATGTCCAGCGTGCCAGCAACGCTGAAGCTGATGACCTCTCGACAAAAGCTTTTACTGTGGCTTCGGCGCCCGATGGAGTTTTTGTAAGGAGGCTACAAGCACCATCCACCCAACCTGCCGAACTCGGTGAAGGGGGCAAGTACAGCACCTTGAAGCTGGCGGTCCCGGTGGCCCTACTACCATGGTGTCCACCAAGGATCGTAGGCGTCACAGGGAGTTTCGTGCAACCAGGCGCGCAAGATCTAATAGCTCAAGCTAGTCCTGATGCATGGATCACGGAGGTCCGGAACTACTTGAAACACAATATCCTTCCTGAATAAGATGTATCCGCTGAACGAATTGTCTGGATGGCTAAGAGATACACATTGGTAGAAGGAGATCTCTACCGATGTGGCGCCAATGGCATCCTATTGCGATGCACAACCTGAGAAGATGGCTGCGAGCTCCTCGTAGAAATCCATAGAGGCGAGTGTGAGAACCATGCTTCATCCCGCACGTTGGTCAGTAAGGCCTTTCGGCATGGTTTTTACTGGCCTACAACTCTCCAGGATGCAGTCACGCTGGTCAGGATATGCGAGGCGTGCCAGTTACATACCAAGCAGATCCACACACTGGCACAATCACTACAAATGATTCCACCCTCATGGGCATTCGCTGTATGGGGGGCTGGATATTCTGGGAACATTTCGCAAAGCCGTCGGAGGACACTGGTTTCTCTATGTCGCCATTGAATAGTTCACAAAGTGGTCGGAAGCAGCTGCTGTTGTACCAATTAACAAGCAATCAACCATCAGGTTCTTGAAGTCCATAGTCTGCAGGTTTGGAGTCACGAACATAGTCATCATTGACAACGGGACTCAATTCACAAGTGCAACATTGCAAGAATATTGTGCAGACATTGGCATCAAGATTAGCTACGCATCAGTAGAGCACCCAACAAGTAATGGGCAAGCTAAGAGAGCAAATGCTGAGATTCTCAAAGGACTCAAGACTCGCACCTATGAACACTTGAAAAAGCATGGTTCCAATTGGATTGAGGAGCTTCTGTCTGCATTGTGGGCTAGCCGGACAACACCCAGCCGGACTATAGGAGAGACACCTTTGTTCTTGGTGTACAAAGCCGAAGTTGTCCTTCCTCCGGAGATCACCATGGATTCTCTTCGAGTCCAAACTTACGACGAAGCCACGCAGGACCAGCTCCGGCGTGATGATCTGGACCTTGCCGACAAGGCAAGATGCTGAGCAGCTATCAGAAATGCACGGTGGCGCCAAGCACTCCTGTGCTATCAACAAGGGCATGTGCGCAGTCGGCAGCTTGAAGTAGGTGATCTGGTGCTGCGACACATTCTTTATCAAGAAGGAGCAAACAAGATCTCCCCCAGCTGGGAGGGACCCTTCCGAGTGATAAAAGTTTACCACCCCGGATGCGTACGCTTAGCTACAGAGGAAGGGACACCGCTTCCCAACTCTTGGAACATTGAACACCTTCGTAAGTTCTACACTTAGCACGGAGGTGAGTCTATTGTTATTATAGTATTTCATAGTGCCCAAGAATAACTAGGGTTGGTCCAAATATGTGCATCATGCTTAGCATGGTTCCGTACCTTAAGTGTGTATCCTTTGCCCCCTATTATCCGGAATTACTATGAAATGCTATAATATGAAACATTCCTTTACGTGCATTTACATTGCACATGTTATTACTTATTTGCCCTGTTATACCTTCTTGCCAATAGTAAAGGTGTGCAATCCTGTTGCAAATGGGTTTCTAAGAATTCATGTGATGTATATTTAAGTATTTTTGGTAGTCTTTTTTGGGACCTAGTGAACGCCGAATGGCCTACTCGCCTAAAAACCAATGCCAATGATGTGGGGACCGGGGTCCCGACGTCCAAAGATCTCATTGGGTGGTGTCGAGCGGTGCGGCACCTAACAGTACACACGAAAAGACTTACCAAAACATACAAATTTTTCATTTCATAAATATAATTAGGGTTTACAAAATAGTGTACAATAGAGGTACACACGCAGCGGAACTACATACTCATCTTCTCACCTATCTAAGAATGAGAGAAGACGTCCATGCCCTAGGACGCTTCTCACTAGCAACATGATGATCATCCAGCAGCGGCATGGTCCACACGAGATTCTTCTCGACACCTCAAGGTCTCATGTACATCCTGAGCAGCAGAAATAAACTAATACCTGCAAAAATTGTTAAAGCTCAAACGTGAGCATAAGGCTCAGCAAGACTGACCCGCCTCACTAGACATATGCGAGGTAAAGTCTAACCATAGGTAAGGAATAGCATAAATAGACTCGCCTACAAGTGGATCCTTATAGTCATGTTTTAAGTAGCAAATGACATTCCTCAGGCACGACACATCATAGACTCCACAATCAAACAAGAAACGTTTTGTCGATGATATGTCATGCCCAAAGCACATAATGCTATTACAGACTGAGTATTTGGAAACCTTTAACTTTTAATTGTGCTATCTCTAATCCATACAAGTTGCAATACAATAATAATCATGGCAACAATTTCATAATAATTCCATTACTCTTTATTACTACGTCACAACGCAGTGAACAAGCAGTACTCAAATAACCGCGAGGGACCGTGATTGCAATCAGTAGACACCCGAATAACACGTCACATACACCCATTTTGGAAGTGGATCGAATCACACTTCAATACTATGTTGTATGCAACAACCTTTCACAAGAAAATCAAATGTCGAACCGGTCCCACCATCGCAGGCATAAGGTCCCCGCACGAAGCGTGTATGTGCCCGCCGACAGATTTACACCTTACTGCCCTCAACCCACCCCTATCGACCGTGGGTAATGCCTCGACACCCAAGTTATCAAGTTACATCGGTTTCCTGGGTTCCATATGCCCAGTATGCATCCGGTACAGTTCAAACTTGTCCAGGAGGGCCGCACATGGATCGGTTCTCAATCTACACAAGCAGGGCTACGCACATGAGACCCGGTCTCGTTGCATCCTATCCCGCTGCTCGATCTCCAATTCATATTTACAAAACATTATTTGCTCAAATTCATCCCGTGTGATAAAATCCTATCTCGTGAGTAGATTCCAACTACTCGACTTCTATCGGATTCCTAAAAATATAAACATGGCATTTTCTACTAGTCGAGCTGTAAACCTACCCAATACTTTATGGGATTTGTGGGTCATGCAAGTGGAGTTTCAATCACCTTAGCCCTAATGCACAAAATTATTCCTAGACATAAGTGATACAATTAGAAAATTTGAAAAGCACTTAAATGCAAACTGGGGCTTGCCTTAGTTTGTGACTCGATTAAATGTCAATGGTCAGTGGTCTTCCTCCGGAGATTTCTCCAAGGAACTTCAAGACGGACACCCTGGCCTTCTCCTCCAAGCGAAGCTCCTCATCGATCACCTATTATCACGTTCCTATCGACATGATATGCATATAAGTAAACATTGTAACTATACTTTAGATTAAACAAGTTAAACAAACTCTAAGACTGATGAGATTAACTAGGAGGAAGAGGTATGTCTCTGTTGTGTGGATAAACAAAGGATGGAGTCAAGTGGTCATAGTAGTGTCGAGATGGGAATTGAAAGGTGCAATGAAAGCATGTAATGCCATTATTCACTTAACACGTGGAGCTATGCCATTCGAGAAGGCTGGGACTGACTGGAAAGTGTTAGACTGATTAGGGTAAGGATGACACAGGAATCAAGGTGGGACATCGAAAGCTTGAGTATGAGTGGAGTGTGTAACAAATAAGGTCGCGACTTAGAAGTCTACCAATGAAGTTATACAAACTCACTAAGGTGTAAACCTAGTTGAGTGAGAATTGTGGTCGCAGGGTCTAGAATTAGGATGAATCGAAGTGGAACCCTAGCAACACTTGGAAGTGAAATGAGATTGGCATTGCTTGGACTCAAAGAGTCATCACAAGCACTGCTAACTTGACTTCAGTACCAAGACAACGTTCAAATCACTTTTAGGTAAACCAGTCGCTACGACTAACTTCGCAAGCATCGTTGAAGTTCTTACATGACACTATTGCAGTGTCTTTTGCAAGATTGTCCAGGTGAGCTCTGTGAACTCCTGGAACTTGAACATAATGCATTACTATGCCATGACAACATGCTTTGCCATCTCGCGAAGGTCGTCTCATCGATGTTCACATCGACCCAGAACTCGTCAACGGTGGTGAGCAGAATCCCGAACACCTCCTCATCAGTCTCAAGGTTAGTGTTGTCGACTCGACCGTCGGCAAGCGACTCGACGAACCAACCGCCGATGAAGTGGCACACCTAGTTAAGCAGTTCTGCGAACGATTAGGAAACGTCTGTGACACGACCAAGAAACTCTTATCCAAGTTTCCCCTTGACCTAGTTCTCCTTGACGGTCGCGACGTTCTCGCATTCCTCTACCATAGGTTATCGGTGGTCACCAATACCCTTGGTTTGAACTAGAAGGCATTTCATCGAGCACCTTGGCTACACCTAGGACTTGATGAATCTCACCTCGACTAAACCCTAATTTGGCCAAATGGCCATCGTCCGATGTGTCATGGAGGCAAAGTTGTGGCGTGGGAGGCAATGCGGACGCGACACTGCGCGATAGAGGAGACAACACGCGTGCGATGAACTGGGAAGACGGAGGAGGATTACTTGGATGGTCGACGGGAGGGACGTCATCAAGCACCAGCGACGCGACAGGCGGCGAATTAAGACGCTGTGGTGGCCGTCGGGCGCTAGATGCAGGTAGAAGACCATGGCGCGGGTGGCGGCTGGCCGGCGGCTTTAGCTCTGGTGCGCAACGTGTGGCCGTCGGACAGCGGCGGGGTTGCATATGGGGGCGCGCTGGAGCGCGCACACAGAGGCGGCCGACAGCGAGCGGGGCAAAAGTCGTGACTGCGTTGGGGAGGGCAGAGCACAGGCGAGGGCGTGGAGATGAGGCGCGACTGGGTGCGAGCGGCGCGCAGGGTGCGGCGAGCTGGGCGCCGCGCTACTGGACGAGCGGCGCGCCGTGGCGGCCGGGCCAGCAGCGCGTGGGGGCAGCGTCGGTGAGGAGGCGGAGCGTCGTGGCGGCTTGGCCAGTGGTGAGGCGAGCAGGGCAACGCGGCGGTGGCGGGGAACTGCGCAGGACGACAACGCGACTGGAGTGGAGGCGACGCTGGGCGCACGATGCGCGGCGAGGTTGCAGGCGGGGCGCGCGAATGCGGCGCGACACTGGGTGGCTCGGCGAGCATGCAGCGGCAGGGCCGCGGTGGTCGAGCGGGAGCGGTGAGAGCCAGCCAGCAGCAGCGGCAGGCGCGCCGCTGGAGGCCAGGGCACAGTCGACGCAGGTGAGCAGCTTGGCGGTGAAGGAACGTGAATGGCCATGTGTTGTAGAGTGGAAGCCACGTAGAGAAGAACAAAACCGAACAGAGCACTTCACTTGGGAGGATAAGACCGACATGTGGGTCCATCTTCCCTTTATTCTCTATTTCCTTCTAAAAATCATTCAGCTACCATGATTTCAATAAATGAAAATTCTTGGCGGGGCAGATAGGGATAATGGTGAGCGATCAAGCAGTGCAACTCTGAGGTGGTAACCACTAGTCATGACACGTGGGCCCCACCTAACGGTGTAGTTTAATTTTGCACTGAACATACTTACTTTGAGTGGTCGAAGCGTCAGCATGCAGCGAGTGTTGACGTGGTGGCTTGCCGAGCAAAAGCGGCGGTGGAGGAGAGCAGAACCAAGCGACGTGTGGTGCTGCCAAAAACATCACGGTGGTGTATTATAAGTTGAAGTAGAGAAAGAGAAAGAGAGAGCGTGTTAAGCTCCAGCTGAACGAGGATAAGGGCAAGCCTAAAAAATTAGCTTGTGCGCGAACATTCTTAGCACAAACATCGAGATGGTTCCCGATAAGCACGAGCAGAAGAGGAAAACAAACGACGTTTGATGAGAGCTGACTGGTGGGCCACCCGATAAGTGGGCCCCACCCAAGGTGCTATCTTCACTTGAAACACCACGATGTTGCTCATGTTGAGGTTAAACTAGTATTTGAAGTAACACTCGAAGCTTTAACAGTTTATGTGACATTTTCCAGGTAATGTTTGAAGTTTTTAACAATTCCCCATTTTCGTGATCATTGGTTAACTAACATTATTTCATGTGAATTCGAATTGCCAATTCCACTTTTTAAAATTTTTTAAGCGCATCTTTGTGTTCTTGCTCTACTCAAATGCGGGCTTTTACAAATTGAAAGTGCATCTAGGTTCCCCGTGGGTTTTGGATGATTGATGACGACGATTAAGTCGCTAATGAGCTCATGTGATCTTAGCACAGGTATGGACTCGATTGGAGATGCAAACCCTCAAAAAGGAAAAGGAAGGAAACGGAGTCGACTCGAAGCGTAGAAACTAGGGTTTCTAGCGTGTTGAGTTAGACTAGCCGTAGAAATAGGAGGGTGTGTGTGTAAAGTGCAATGAGATCAAAGTAGGAGCTCAAGAGTGGTGGTTGAGGTAGAAATCCTATTTGAAGTTGAAGTTAGAGTAGTCTGGCAGGAATGGCCGGACTAGTCCGCCTTAGGGCCGGACTAGTCCGCTCCTGGCCAGACTAGTCCGTTTTCACACGGACCAGAAGGTCCTGTGTGACTTCGGACTAGTCCGTAGTGGACCGAACTAGTCCGGGGTGCCCCTTGAAGTGGAGTTTCAGGACTAAGTCCTAGAGAGCGGACTTGTCCGTTTTGGGGCGGACCAAAAGGTCCTGTATGAGATCGGACTAGTCCGTGGTGCTGAGTGCAGAGAGGTTTTGTGACTAAGTCTGGGAAGGCCGGACTAGTCCGCCCTTGGGGCCGGACTAGTCCGTGGTCTCCAGACTAGTCCGTTTTCACACGGAACAAAAGGTTCTGTGTGAGATCGGACTAGTCCGGTAAGGGCCGGACTAGTCCGTTGTGGAAGTTACCGTTTGAATTTGAACTTTGGCGGGTAGCGTGACGATTGCCGCACAGTGCGACAGTGTCAGAGAGGTCAGTGGTCCCCTAGGCCGGACTAGTCCGGGCCTGAGGCCGGACTAGTCCGCCCTTTTGCTGAGGTCAGCAGTTTGGGCTCGGGACTCCTATAAAAAGGGGACCCCCGGCCTCATTTCAAATACTCTTGAACCCTAGCGCCGCCACAGCCAACTTGGAGCACTCTTAAGCCTCTTTCTTGCCAACTTTCCCTCTAAAACTAATTCTTGTGTGGATTAGGGTTTAGTGAGGTGGAGAAGAGGAAGAACATCGCGTTTGTGCTCCCGGTTTGATCTCTTGCACTCATTGAGTCTTTGTGAGCTGTGTGTTGAGTGTGTTTGCGTTGTTGATCATCTTTGTGGTGTGGGAGCCTCAGATTGTGAGAAGCCCCAACGAATCTTGTATTCGCACTTTGAGATAGTGGAGAACCAAGTTAGGCCCGTGCGGTAAACTTGGTGAGGGAAGGGTTGGTGAACCCGGTCCTTTGTGGACTTCTCAACGGGGAGTAGATTCTTGTGTGGAATCGAACCTCGGGATAAAATTCCTAGTGTCTCCGTGTTCTTCGCATTTTGTCTATCACTTACTTCGTTCTAGGGTTGCTAGTCTTGTTTTGAGCCTCACATTGTTTAATCTTGTTAAAACTTGACTCACTCTTGTGTTGATAGATTCTAAACTTGTATTAAACATATCCTCACCTGTAGCCTCGAGAAAATCCCCTTAAAACTTGCTAGAAACACTTTTTAGGGATCTTCACGCAGGCTGACCGGACTAGTCCGCCCCCAGACCGGACTAGTCCGCCCCCTGTGATTTAATCTCATTTTATTCAGTCATTTGCAGGTCGATTAGCCTATTCACCCCCCCTCTAGGCAACTTTCAATTGGTATCAGAGCAGGACTCTCCACACAGAGTCTAACAACTCGGAGAGATGGCCGGAGTGGTGTTTGAAGAGGTGTCGACCAACGACTCTCAACCGACACGTGAAGAGACAATGGCTTATCAAGACAAGCCAACGGATGATGAGGAGACTCGCCAGCTCAAGGCGAAGCTCCGAGAGAAGTTGAAGATTGTTGTGGTTGAGCCGTCAAGCTCATCAAGTGGTGGCGGCGGGGTCAACTACAACCGACAAGGGTTCAACTATGAACGCCTTGCCGCCAACAACCACTACCTCTCCATCCCATTGGGGAAACCTCCTCAATTCGATGGAACCGACTACGGATGTGGAAACACAACATGAAGATCCACCTCGTGTCACTCAATCCGGTATTGTGGCAAATTGTCATGACCGGGGTGGAGATCCCGAAGGATGAGGACAACATCACGCAAGAACAAGCCATCCTCATCCACCGCAACGCTCAAGCTGCGGGTGTGATTATCTCATCTCTCTCAAGAGATGAGTTCAACCGTGTCGATGGTCTTGAGGTGGCCAAAGACATATGGAACACCCTCAAGACGGCGCATGAAGGAAATCGGGTGGTCAAGGAGGCCAAGATCGAGCTCATCGAAGGAGAGCTTGGGAGATTCGCCATCTTGGATGGTGAATCCCCCCAAGACATGTACAACCGGTTGAAGGTGCTTATCAACAAGAGCCGATCATATGGCTGCACCAAGTGGACCGACCACGAGGTTGTGAAGAGGATGATCCGGGCGTTTATGCCTAGGAATGTCGCCCTTTGCTCCATGATTCGAGAAAGCCCGGGGTTCACTCAAATGACCCCGGAGGAGGTCCTTGGTAGGATCATTAACCACGAGATCATGGAGAAGGAGGCGCTCTTCTACAACGACCTTCAGAAATTCACCGCCTCCAAGATGAAGAACGTTGCACTCAAGGCAACACCCTCTTCAAAGGAGCAAGAGGAAAGTGATGAGGAGAGCCTCGACACCGATGAGGAAGAGGCCTTCTTCATCAACAAGTTTAGGAGAATGATGAGGAGGAAGAAAGGTGGATACAACCATGAGGGCAAAGGGAAGGAAAGAGCAAGGCCCAAATCAAAAAGGTCTTGCTACAATTGTGGCGAGTATGGGCACTTCATCGCTGATTGCCCACATGAAGAAGCGAAGAAGAAGAAGGAGGGCAAGCCTCAAGACAAGAAATTTTTCAAGAAGAAGAGGCCCTCCGGACAAGCACACTTGGGGAAGGAGTGGGACTCTAACGATGAGTCCTCCTCCGAAGAAGAAGAGGAGAAGATGGCTACCATAGCCATCGGGAGGAGCTCCAAGGGAAGCAAGCTCTTCCCCAACCTCAACGACGACTACAAACCTACTTGCCTCATGGCAAGGGAGGGAAAGAGAAAGGTAACATCTCATCCCTCCTCCACAACCTCCTCTCAAGACGAATTTGATGGTGCTAGTGAGAATGAACACATGTTTAAGGACATAAGCAAAAGCACCTTGCGAAGGATGAAATTGCTTATGGATGAGATCTTTGAGAAGGAGGATCTCATCAATAGACAAGAGGACATGCTCATCCTTGAGAAGGAGAGGTGTCGAGAGCTTGATGAGCTCCTTGAGCTCGAAAGAGAGAAGAGCAAGGCATTGGAACACGAACTTGCTCTAAGTAAGAAAACGTGTTCAAGTCTTGAGGAGAAGACAATTGAGCTCAAAGATGAACTTGGGAACTTGTCAAAAGTTAACAAAATCCTTGAGTCTCAAGTTGAGTCTCTCAAGAACAATGTAGCCTCTTCCTCCAAGAGCTCAACCGTCTCAAAGGCCTCATCCAATGCAACTCCGCCTTGCAAGTGCTCTAACTTAATCCTTAAGCTTAAGGATGAACTCAACTCAGCACAAGGCAAGCAAGCACCTAAGGGTGCCATCTTTGACAAGGAGAAGGTGGCGTATGCACGAAGTGCATACACCAACACAAGACCTCCCCATGTCAAGGATGGTCTTGGCTATACTAGAGGTGGAAGGCATAACGCCAAAACCTCCAAGTATGGCAAGGACATGATTGTCTTTGTTAAGGGGAGTTCATCTCCAACTAAAATTGAAAAGAACTCACCCTCTAGCAGCAAAATGCCTAAATCTGAATCGCATCCTTTATTTCATGATTTTGATGCATCTTATGTGCTTAAGAGGAACAAACACGGCAAAGTGTTTGCTAGATATGTTGGGCCACTCCGCAAGAGCCCCAAGCCTTGCGTGTGGGTGCCCAAATGCCTAACTACTAACGTGAAAGGACCCAACTCCGCTTGGGTATCTAAAAGGAAGGCATAAACTTGTTTTGTAGGCTTACTCCTCCGGTGGATCGAAATGGGTGCTGGATAGCGGATGTACCAACCACATGACCGGAGAGAGGAGCATGTTCATAGAGTATGAGGAGAATGAGGACCCAAGTGAAGGAATCTTCTTTGGGGATAATAGCCAAGGGAAAATCCTTGGCTCCGGTAAAATTGCTATCTCCTCTTTGCATACTTTATCTAATGTCTTGCATGTTGATTCCCTAGACTATAATCTCCTATCCATATCACAGCTTTGTGATAAAGGATATAAGTGTGTTTTCTCTAGTGAGGGTGTGAATGTTCTGAGAGAGGGTAATGACTCAATCGCCTTTAAGGGAGTGCTCAAGGGAAAGCTCTATCTTGTGGATTTTACCACGGATAAAGCTCAACTTGACACATGCTTAATGGCAAAAGCCAACATGGGATGGCTTTGGCATAGAAGGCTAGCCCATGTTGGAATGAGGAACCTTCAAAAACTCCTTAAAGGAGAGCACGTTCGTGGCCTAAAGGATATGGTATTTGAAAAGGATAGGCCATGTGGTGCGTGTCAAGCGGGAAAGCAAGTAGGAGCTCAACACCCCTCTAAGAATGTCATGACGACCACTAGACCTTTGGAGTTACTCCATATGGATCTTTTTGGCCCCATTGCTTACATTAGCATCGGTGGCAACAAGTATGGTCTAGTCATCGTTGATGACTTCTCTAGATATACTTGGGTGTTCTTCTTGCATGATAAGAGTGAAACCCCCGGTGTCCTCAAGAAATTCCTAAGGAGAGCTCAAAATGAGTTCACCTTAAGGATAAAGGCTATAAGGAGTGATAATGGCACCGAATTCAAGAACATGCAAGTAGAAGAGTTCCTAGATGAGGAGGGCATCAAGCATGAGTTTTCCGCTCCCTATTCTCCACAACAAAATGGAATTGCCGAAAGAAAGAATAGGACGCTTATTGAGATGTCAAGGACGATGCTAGATGAGTACAAAACATCGGACCGGTTTTGGGCGGAAGCGGTTAACACCGCTTGCCATGCCGTAAACCGATTGTACCTTCATCGCCTCCTCAAGAAGACTCCTTATGAGCTTCTCGTTGGTAAGAAACCCAATGTTTCTTACTTTCGTGTTTTTGGTAGCAAGTGTTATATCCTCAACAAGAAGCCTAGGACTTCGAAGTTTGCTTCAAAGTCCGATGAGGGTTTCTTGCTTGGATATGACTCAAACACTCATGCGTACCGTGTGTTCAACAAATCCTCCGGAATTGTTGAAGTAGCACGTGACGTGGTGTTTGACGAAACCAATGGCTCTCAAGTGGAGCAAGTTGATCAACATGCCCTTGATCAATAGGAACCTCCACTAGAAGCTCTAAGGAGAATGGCACTTGGAGATGTTCGCCCACAAGAACCATCTCAAAGCCCAAGTGACCATCATCATTATGAAGTAGGTCAAACCCCCATTGGACAAGCTGGAGATCCACTAGATACTTCCCAAAATGATAATGGGAATGAAGATCAAGGGGGAGGCTTGGATCAAGGGGGAGACCAAAGTGAAGAAGATGAAGCAAGTGATTCAAGAGCTCAACCTCCGCATCCTCGTGTTCATCAAAGTGTTCAACGGGATCATCCCGTTGACAACATTCTAGGAGATATCACAAGAGGAGTAACAACACGTTCACGTGTTGCAAACTTTTGTGAGCATTTCTCCTTTGTCTCATCCTTGGAACCCCATAAGGTTGAAGATGCCTTAAGAGATCCGGATTGGGTAGTTGCCATGCAAGAGGAGCTCAATAACATTGAAAGGAACAAGGTTTGGGAGCTTGTCAAGCGCCCACAAGCTAATGTTGTTGGAACCAAGTGGGTGTTCCGCAACAAACAAGATGAGCATGGCGTGGTAACTAGGAACAAGGCACGACTTGTGGCAAAAGGGTACTCACAAGTTGAAGGATTGGATTTTGATGAGACATTTGCTCCCGTAGCTAGGCTTGAGTCAATTCGGATATTACTAGCCTTTGCTACTCATCATGACTTCAAGCTCTACCAAATGGATGTTAAGAGTGCATTCCTTAATGGCCCAATCAAGGAAGAGGTTTATGTAGAGCAACCTCCAGGGTTTGAAGACCAAGACTATCCTAACCATGTTTACAAATTTCGAAAGGCTCTTTATGGCCTCAAGCAAGCTCCTAGAGCTTGGTATGAGTGCCTAAGAGACTTTCTAGTTGAAAATGGTTTTAGGATAGGCAAAGCGGATTATACCCTTTTCACAAAGCACTTCAATGAAGATCTTTTTGTGTGCCAAATATATGTGGATGACATCATATTTGGTTCCACAAATAAGGTGTTTTGTGATGAGTTCTCCAAGATAATGACGGAGAGGTTTGAAATGTCCATGATGGGTGAGTTGAAGTTCTTTCTAGGATTTCAAGTAAAACAACTCAAAGAAGGGACGTTCATAAGTCAAACTAAGTATACACAAGATATTCTAAGGAAGTTTGACATGGATAAGGCAAAACCCATCAAAACCCCTATGGGGACAAATGGACACCTAGACCTAAATGAGGATGGTCCAAGTGTAGATCAAAAGTTATATAGGTCTATGATTGGTTCACTTCTCTGTCTTTGTGCATCTAGGCCCGATATCATGCTAAGTGTGTGTATGTGTGCTCGCTTTCAAGTGGCACCTAAGGCTTGTCATTTGACCGCCGTTAAAAGGATCTTGAGATATCTAGTACACACACCTTCCCTAGGACTTTGGTACCCCAAAGGATCTAAGTTTAACCTCATTGGATATTCCGATGCGTACTATGCGGGGTGCAAAGTTGATAGGAAGAGCACATCGGGTACATGCCAATTCTTGGGTCGATCTCTAGTGTCTTGGTCCTCCAAGAAGCAAAACTCTATTGCTCTCTCCACCGCCGAAGCGGAATATGTTGCAGCCGGAAGTTGTTGTGCACAACTTCTCTGGATGCGACAAACCCTTAGGGATTATGGGATTAACTTGCGCAACATTCCACTCTTGTGTGACAACGAGAGTGCCATCAAGATAGCCCATAATCCGGTGGAGCACTCTAGGACCAAACACATAGACATTCGACACCATTTCTTGCGAGATCACTCAATGAAGGGAGATATTGTAATTTCTCATGTGAGGACGGAACATCAACTCGCGGATATCTTCACCAAGCCTCTTGATGAGAAGCGTTTCTGTGAGCTAAGAAGTGAGCTCAACATTTTGGATTCTAGGAATGTGGCCTAAACCCCATTTCTCAGTTTTTGAGCTATATTTCGAAAAACTCCTCTCTATCGTGATTTCTCTTCAAAATCTGTTTGAGAAAACTTTTTCTTGGGATTTGAACATGTTTTTATCACATTCTTTCTCTAATTATCATGTTTGCATTGCTTGTTGTCCAAAAGGACAAATGCTTGGAGAGCAAAAGCTCTAAAGTACAGTTTTTCAGCCCAGTCGGACCGGACTAGTCCGCCCCTTTGGACGGACAAGTCCGGGTCCAGACTAGTCCGCGGCTAGTCCGCATACCGGACTAGTCCGCTCTGAGGCCGGACTAGTCCGGAAGCAGACTAGTCCGCGTCTGGTCCGCTCACCGGACTAGTCCGTCCTGGCACCGGACTAGTCCGGCCCTTGGGGGCTTAAACCCCGAGGGTCGGCCCAGACCCCTCTTCTTCCTCCCACTTGCGCCTCTCCCTCTCCCACGCTCAAGCAACCGCCTTTTTGGCGATTTTTCGCTCCATCCACCAAATCTCGATTCCAATCCGTGCATTGGAGCCCTTGGGAGTGAGGGATCGTTTTCCCGCGCTTCACCTTCGCAATCCATCGTCGATTTTGTCGATTCTCGCGGATTTAAGAAGGTATTCTAGCTTTTTCAAAAACTTTCCCCATTTTTGATTCTTTAGGTTTTTGATAGGAACACCTTCATAGATATTGCTCCATATACCCTTGTGATCATAGCCTAGGAGTATTGCGCGCTGATCCAAAGTTTTTTCGATGATTCGATTAGGGTTAGGGTTTATCCTGTGCAACGCGGACAAGTCCGGTTTGCACAGAGCAAACTCTAATCCTAGTCCTCTCTCGAGACTTCTTCCGCAATACTTCCGTCTCCTTGAAATCATATCTTCCCGTCTATGCTTTTCGCAGCATGTCTAACTCGAAGCGCTCCCCTTCTCATCTCATCCCCACGGGCGATGAAGAACATCCCGAGACCAATCGGGGCCGCACCGAGGAGAGAGGTGCGGAAATACCCCGGGAGGGCCGCACCAAGGCTCAAATCGTCGAAGCGAGGACGAAGGCTGCCCTCATTAAGGTGCAGAAGGAAAAAGAAGAAAGGCGGCTTAAGGCACTCGAAGCCTCTAAAGTAGCCGCTACTATCTACAATGAGGAAGAAGCCTTGGCTCGAGCAACTGCAGACTCCCTGAATGAGCTAAGGAGGAAGAAAAGGCAAGACAGGGAGACTCACAACTCCAGGGCCGCTGAGGCAAATGCCCCCAAACGGAAGAAACTCGTCACTGTTGGCGAGAAAGCAAAGGGCAAGGAGCAAGATCAAAGGGAAGAAGAGCCAAGGGTTGAGCGTGACCCTAAGAAGGGAAAGGCCCCGGCTCCCATCGAGCCGAAAAGGAAGAAACCGGCAGTGAAAGTCTCAGCCAAGAAGGCAGCTGGGGGGTTTGTGATTCGCGAGCAGGGAAAGGACAAGGAACCTGGACCCCTCAAGATGCATTCACCTGCCAGAAACCCAAACCGTCAGCCCAATCTCTCAGCCAACACATTCAAAGGAAAAGGGGCAGAAAAGGCAAGACGGCTGAGAACAGACAAAGTGTACGCTTATGAGAAGAGCACAACTGACACGCGTTTCTGGAATGACTTTCACTGCGCTTATTATCGCCTTGTCTACATGAAGATGAAGACTCCTGTGACTGATGCCCAGTGGGTTGACTGGGACTACATGGCTCAGAAGAAGCATGCTGCATTTGATGCTGTGATCAATGCAGCGGAACGACATGGAATCAAGGATATCATGGGTTTCCAGTACGACTGGAACATTGAGGTGATTGTCCAGTTCTACACAACTGTCTACTTTCACTCCTTTGGAGATCGCCAGATGACATGGATGACAGATGGAGAGCAGTACACTGTCACATTTGAAGACTTTGCCAAGATTCTAGGATTGGAGGAGCACCTTGAGCATGAGATCATCATCTCTAACCTCAAGCCCCTAGACCGAGATGCCCTTGACTTCATGTATCCAGACCATCTTCCTTATGAGGCAGGATTGGCAAGAAACATCAAACCATTTTTTAGTGTGCTCAACCGCCTCCTTCGGAAGACCATTGCCCCGAAGGATGGGGATGCCGGAGTCATCCAGGGCAACTTGAGGCACTTGATGGTGCTGATAGATGGGGAAGAGAGCTTCAACTTAGCTGAGTACATCTTTGATGATATCTTCAATATATCTCATACCCCCAACAGGTCTTGTGGCTATGCTCCTTATGTGATGTGCCTTATTGAGAAAGTCTCCGGAATTACCTTCCAGAAGGATGTCTCACATAAGAGACTACGTCCTCAGATTCCTCCATCTCTGCCTCTCCCTCCGCGCTGGAAGAACGCGGATCCTCCCTCTCAGCCGGAGGAACCTCGTGGTGGAGCCTCTCGCCGCGCCACTCACTCACCCGGTGGCTCCTCTAGCAGCGGAGTCCTCAAGTTCCTTCGGTCCATCTTCACCTCGTGCCGCAAAGCCGAGGTGCGAGCTCAGCGGACTGAGCGCTACGTGAGGAAGCTCTGCGACAAGATGGAGATTCCGATGAGCCCTGAGGCCTCCGACGACGAGCTCACTCCATACCCCCTTCTCACCCCTGAGGAGCTGACACTCTTGGGTGAGACGGAGGGTACCTCCTCACCGGGCTCCGACGACGACGACGACGATCATGAGGAAGACGTCGAGGACCCGGAGGCCACGGAGAGTGACTCCCGCGACGGCGATAGTGACGAGGACGAGGACTAGCTTTTGGGTCCTTGTCCCCCTCTTCTTTTCCTTTTTGGTGCCTTGATGCCAAAGGGGGAGAGTTAGGGGGGTCAGTCCTTTGTGTGTGTTCGCGGGAAGTAGTAGTCTTTTGTGTGTGTGGTGTGTTCTTGTCATTTGGACTTCTCTTGTAACTTATTCATGCTACCTGGTCGTTTACATTTGTGCAAGACTTGCTAATGTTGTTAAATATCAATATAATGTTCCTATTGCCAATCTTTTGATTATATTGATGCTTTTTATGTCTTGTCACAATTGTTGAGCACATCACGTAGGCACCCCACCATAACGTGTGTGGGTATGAAAGAACTCCTCCACCTCTTTTACATGCTGCATACATTGAGGGGGAGTCATTCATACGCACACAAGTTATGAAAACCAATTTTTATACTCTTATTTGTGAAAGACTTGACGTGTTGTCATCAATCACCAAAAAGGGGGAGATTGAAAGTGCATCTAGGTTCCCCGTGGGTTTTGGATGATTGATGACGACGATTAAGTCGCTAATGAGCTCATGTGATCTTAGCACAGGTATGGACTCGATTGGAGACGCAAACCCTCAAAAAGGAAAAGGAAGGAAACGGAGTCGACTCGAAGCGTAGAAACTAGGGTTTCTAGCGTGTTGAGTTAGACTAGCCGTAGAAATAGGAGGGTGTGTGTGTAAAGTGCAATGAGATCAAAGTAGGAGCTCAAGAGTGGTGGTTGAGGTAGAAATCCTATTTGAAGTTGAAGTTAGAGTAGTCTGGCAGGAATGGCCAGACTAGTCCGCCTTAGGGCCGGACTAGTCCGCTCCTGGCCAGACTAGTCCGTTTTCACACGGACCAGAAGGTCTTGTGTGACTTCGGACTAGTCCGTAGTGGACCGGACTAGTCCGGGGTGCCCCTTGAAGTGGAGTTTCGGGACTAAGTCCTAGAGAGCGGACTTGTCCGTTTTGGGGCAGACCAAAAGGTCCTGTGTGAGATCGGACTAGTCCGTCCTTGGGCCGGACTAGTCCGTGGTGCTGAGTGCAGAGAGGTTTTGTGACTAAGTCTAGGAAGGCCGGACTAGTCCGCCCTTGGGGCCGGACTAGTCCGTGGTCTCCAGACTAGTCCGTTTTCACACGGAACAAAAGGTTCTGTGTGAGATCGGACTAGTCCGATAAGGGCCGGACTAGTCCGTTGTGGAAGTTACCGTTTGAATTTGAACATTGGCGGGTAGCGTGACGATTGCCGCGTAGTGCGACAGTGTCAGAGGGGTCAGTGGTCCCCTAGGCC
Source organism: Tuctoria greenei (assembly GCA_036927565.1). Taxonomy (NCBI): domain Eukaryota; kingdom Viridiplantae; phylum Streptophyta; class Magnoliopsida; order Poales; family Poaceae; genus Tuctoria; species Tuctoria greenei. Next base: position 12,817,326 of record JAYESD010000012.1, on the reverse strand, counting down.
GGACTAGTCCGGGCCTGAGGCCGGACTAGTCCGCCCTTTTGCTGAGGTCAGCAGTTTGGGCTCGGGACTCCTATAAAAAGGGGACCCCCGGCCTCATTTCAAATACTCTTGAACCCTAGCGCCGCCACAGCCAACTTGGAGCACTCTTAAGCCTCTTTCTTGCCAACTTTCCCTCTAAAACTAATTCTTGTGTGGATTAGGGTTTAGTGAGGTGGAGAAGAGGAAGAACATCGCGCTTGTGCTCCCGGTTTGATCTCTTGCACTCATTGAGTCTTTGTGAGCTGTGTGTTGAGTGTGTTTGCGTTGTTGATCATCTTTGTGGTGTGGGAGCCTCAGATTGTGAGAAGCCCCAACGAATCTTGTATTCGCACTTTGAGATAGTGGAGAACCAAGTTAGGCCCGTGCGGTAAACTTGGTGAGGGAAGGGTTGGTGAACCCGGTCCTTTGTGGACTCCTCAACGGGGAGTAGATTCTTGTGTGGAATCGAACCTCGGGATAAAATTCCTGGTGTCTCCGTGTTCTTCGCATTTTGTCTATCACTTACTTCGTTCTAGGGTTGCTAGTCTTGTTTTGAGCCTCACATTGTTTAATCTTGTTAAAACTTGACTCACTCTTGTGTTGATAGATTCTAAACTTGTATTAAACATATCCTCACCTGTAGCCTCGAGAAAATCCCCTTAAAACTTGCTAGAAACACTTTTTAGGGATCTTCACGCAGGCTGACCGGACTAGTCCGTCCCCAGACCGGACTAGTCCGCCCCCTGTGATTTAATCTCGTTTTATTCAGTCATTTGCAGGTCGATTAGCCTATTCACCCCCCTCTAGGCAACTTTCACAAATGATAGGTCTGGATGTGCTAAAAGCATAGCCTGGTCTAGCACCCTGAGTATGCACACTCTACCTTTTCTAGTGTTGCATCAAAGGCGGGTCCGAATAGCATATGGTCCTAGATTGAAGCGCAACCAATATACTGATATTATCACACTGAATTGTTCAGGACCCAGAGTTCAACTAAGGACAGTAAGACACAACTAAACTACAGGCAAGAAGAAGCACTTTTACTACTTTTCTTTGTCTCTCATGTGCAGGACAAAGATTTTATACACTCGTTCTAGGAGCTCTGACACCTACAAGGGGGCCCGATGTTAATGTTTTACATGTTGATGGTTGGTCCCGTCGGATCAACAAGCTCCGACACTTCCAAAGGGCCTGATGCTAATTTTTTACACTTTGGCAAAGGGTCCCGTCGGTGCTATCGGAGGCTACATTCAACCTAGGAGCTTACCTAACAACTCAATGCCAAGTACCTGATGGTAGGCGTCATCAATCCATTGATCACGTCTACCAGGGGGCCAAGTATACTACTGTGGTCATTCATTCACAGAAGACTCAATAATGAATACCAAATATCAAGAAGATCAAATTCATTCAAGTTCCAAGCTTTTTACAAAAATGTTTGAAGATACAATTGCAGGATGAGGAGGCCCTAGTTGTCGCTGGAGTTGCGTTCGAACCACGCGGCTACAGTCTTGGCGGCGTCCTACACGCTATCGTTGGTTGCTTCCTCTGTCTCTGCGGCTGGCCCTTCCAGCATGGAGCCAAAGAGATCGTGGGGTCCCAGCTGCAAAAGCAGGTCAACACATACTCTACTACTGACTTGGCCAGAACCTTCCCCTCTGTCTCCAATTGGTCGCTGATGACATCTTCCAGCACTCCTAGTTTGGTTCTGATGGAGTTTAGGGTGTGAGGGCTTGACCAATTTCCAGCGTCAGGTCACTCGATCGGACAGAGCTAAAGCCGAGAGGCACCAGAGCACTCTCAGCATGCCCCAAGAAGTCCCAGACTTGTTGAGCTTCTATCTTTCGTGCAACCTCCAAATCCTCTAAAGATTTCCTGGCGGACTTCAATTCTTTGAAGCCCTCCTTCGAAGAACAGCTCGACCTCTTTGGCATGCTGCTGCAGCCGCTCAGCCATCTGCGTTTCTTGGTCAGCAACCTGTTTCTCTCAAAGGTTCTTTGATTCACATTTCACCTCATCCTCTTTGGCAGATACTGCAAACTCCCACTTGCTGCGTTCTTCACCTGCTTGCCATAGCCGCTTCTGCTCTTCTTCAGAGCAAGCTTTGAACTAGCCGACGCAGAGAGCCAAATCTTTTTCTCCACGCTCCAGCTTCCGGGAGACCTTCGTGTCTCTTTCTTGGAGCTTCTGCTCCTTATTGGCGACCGCCTCTTGGCATTGGAGGAGTTCTTTCCTCAACTTATTCAGGGAATCGAAGCGAGCGTTAGCCAACTCATTGGCTGCTCTCGTGTCGTTGAGCGCCTGGCGAGTTTGAAGATCCAATGCGTCAATGGTTGCTTTCCTATTGTTGAGCAGTTCGTCCATTCACACCAGATGTGCCCGCTCTGTCGCCAAGCGCTCCTTCTTGTCCGCCAGCCGAGTCTGGGTGGTCTTCATCTTGAAGAACAATAATTTATGCCACCTCCTTAAAGCTTTTCGCTATCTTCAAAACATTATGCTCATGGTCGAAGCCAAGTTGTACTTGTCAATGACTAGAGCATGCATTCTCCATGGACAAAGACAGAGGAATTGGCTCCGGACCTTCCACTAGATCCGCCTCTTCATCACCAGCATCTTCGAGAGCGACCGTCGGAGCCCATGATACAAGAGCAGAATCTGACAAGTCTAAGGAGGAGCCTTCCACTGCTACATTCGACGTAGCACCAGTTGCTGGTTTTGGCACCATCATGGTTTTAGCCACTGGCTCTGTCACAGCGTCAGGCGCCGGCTCCAACGCTGTTATGGTGCCAGCCAACAAATCTGACACGGTGCTAGTCTCAGGCTCCGAAGCCGCCGTGGTGCCAGCTAATGGCTCCGACACTACCTCATCATCTACTGCTGGCTCCAAAGTTGGCTCCGACACATTGGCTCCAACACCACTGTTGTCAGCTCTGGTGCTGATCCAACATATCCCGACAAGTCCGGCACGAGCACAACATCATCAGCCGACACCGAAGTCATCCCAGCATCAGCAGTTGGTTTTGGTTCCGCCACAGTATCCACCGCGACCTCCAAAGAAGCCACGACATCAACCGACGGATCAGCTAGCCTGATATCTTTGGCTGTGACTCTAGTGTGGCCTGTTGGTGACGCCCCTGTTCTTACTGCAGATGATGGTGAAGCAGAGGGACTAGTGGTTGGCCTTGAAGCTCTAGAAATAGAGGAAGTAAAGAATCAACAAGGTTCAAGAAATGAAAAATAAGGCACATTCTTAAAGACATTTTGTACCTGGGACCAAAACAACTCCAGTCGGCGTAGAACTTCTTTCGTGGGCGGTCGGAGTCATCTAAACCCACCGTCACCAATGAAGCAGATGATCCGTACTTGGCCCCGGGAGTCTCCGAAGCAGACACTGGCTTTGGATCCATCGAGACCTCCAAATATGACGTCGCATCTAATCCCGTCAGAGCTTCTATCGCTGTATCCTTTCTGGACCTAGTGCTTGACTTGGGCGTCGGGACTGAAGCTGAAGATGTGGGAGGTACGACCACCACAAACTTCAGAGTTGGGCGTGCCCCAGACGATGTGACTACCTTCGTCGGAACTAGCATGGCAGAGCCTGCATCCACCCGCTCCAGCTTCCACTTCTTGGTAGAAAGGTCCGCGGATTCCTTTCCCTTGGTTCGGCTAGAATTGGACGAGAAATTTTCTGCTGGTTTGGCACCGCAAGAGATTTCCCTTTGCCAACAACAGAGGCAGACCCAGACCTCTCCTAAGGACTAGAGGTCGGAACTCCGGTGATGACTATTCCTCTGGAGGTGTCCCCACTCTGTCGCACGGTGATGCCAGTATCATCAAGGACTGACATCTCCTTCAGCACCTGCGACCTCAGCTCTGGTACGACGAATATTGGAAGGAAGTTCGATGGAAGCATGAGATCATCATTTGATATGGTACCGCTGTGCAACTTTGACAGAGTGAACAACCGTGTCTTCTCAATCAAGTCAGTTCCCTCGTTGCACTCTAGCTGGTTGAAGTCCATCACCCCACCATACCTCCAGGCTGGGAACTCCCGTTGCTGAAGAGGAGCAAGGCGCCGTGTTAAGAAATCGCCGAGCACCATCAGAGATGTTAACCCTCCTTCTGCCTGGTGCCAGATCCCGATAAGCACTGGTAAGATCTTCTGATAGATCCGAAATGAGCTCCCAAAAATCGGTATCTGTTTGGGAAGTCCAGTCGACAACTCCAAACGATCATGCTGATCTGTCTAGACTATCACCCAATACCTCTTCCAGGTCTCCCACTTCCCAGAGGAGAAAGTTTGGATGTACTGGTACGAAGACATCATGCGCCTCACAAAGTAAAAAGCTCCTATGAGGCCTGAAGCTTTCACAGTTGGCCGGAGGGTGAAGAACGTCTTGAAGAGTGACACATAGGGCCTCACAAACACCCACATTTCACAGAGGTGGACGAAGACTGCCACCAATAGAATGGAATGAGGGCTGAGGTGGTGAAGTTGCAGTCCATACACCTCAAACAACATCAGGAGGAAGGAAGAAACAGGCGGGACTAACCAAACCATGACATACGCTGTGAAGCAGACTATGTCACCGGAGCTTTTCTTGGTGAAAGGAAGGCACCCGCAACACATCGATTTTTCAAAGGAAGGACTTTGCCAGCCCATCAGTTCCCATACCCTCACAAAATCCCTCTTGCTGACGAGCTTGGAGGGGAGAAGACCGGGTTTCGTGGCTGCGAGTGGAGCAAAGCGGAGAGCACGATGGAGAGAAGGAAGCGGAGAGCTCTATGCGCAAGGAAATAGATCGAAGCGTAAGAGTTCCTTCTCTATGCAAACATATCCCTTTATTATCCTCTGCAATGCTTGGATGGAAACTGCACGCGAAGCTCGGTTATGCACCGCATACTCACATTCAACGATGACAAGGGGGCCCGATCCACTTGGTAAAAAAGTCGCACCAGGTGAATCGTTGTCATGATGAGGAGTTGGGAGGAACCCAAGGAAGGCCGCAGAAGGCAGCCTGATAGGACTATAGTGATTGCGCTGGGAACTGATACGAAAAGCGTATTGGGAGCCAACATTCTTCAATGCATGGGATCCGCACGCCACACATCACACCTACCAAATCAGAAAGGGCCACGTATCAATGGTGCAAGAATGTGCTGTCGTTTCAACGGCCCAAGTGAAAAGTTGAAGAAGCAAGGTGGGAATGTTTGACGATGGCCCCACCTACAGGACCGAAACCTCCCCTGAGGTGGGCCCGGGGGCCAATGGCGGTAGCGGACCAGGTACCCTCCCTTACCAGAGAAAGAAGTGTTGAGTCCCACCTTCTAGGAGAGAAGACCTTCGGAGGCCGTGTGTCCCGCAACTCCGGACCTACCTCCTGACAAAGGGTGGCTCCAGTGCTGCAACATGTCCCGCAGCTCCGGACCTGCCTCCCTCCTAAGGGTGGCTCCAGTGCTGCCACGTGTCTTGTAGCTCCGGACCTGCCTCCCTTCTAAGGTGGCTCTGGTGCTGCCACGTGTCCCATAGCTCCGGACCTGCCTCCCACCTAAGGGTGGCTCCCATGCTACCACGCGTCTTGCAGCTCCGGACCTGCCTCCCTGCTAAGGGTAGCTCCGGTGCTGCCACGTGAATCCGGACACTACCTCTCCAACGGGAATGACTTCAGATCTCCATCTGTTTAGTAACGACGTGGACATTCAAGACCATAAATCAGCCATTTCAAGACCTGGTTAACGCGTCATTAACTCCGCATTAATGACGCACAATCAGCGGGGCCTTCAAGTGTGGTAACTTCATAATTAGGATACGTTAAAACACAGTTAAATCACTGTTAAGTGCCTTAGATCGTGTACAGGGTGCCTAATAGCCTGGAGCCATCTGTCGGGCCTCAGTCTCACTGTAACAGCCTGACCTTGGCATATAAAAGATGTGCACTACACGGTAGATGGGATAATACACAACGAACTCATACACAAGCAGGCTCAGCCAGACACTCAATACAGCACACAAACCCCAATAGAGTAGGATATTACGCTCAGCCGGTCCGAACCATGTAAAAATCCTCATGTTCACCTTGTTCTGAATTCTTCAAGTTAACGCCCCTCCGAAAAAAACCTCCACGGACTAGTTCTTAGTAGTACTGGGGGAAGTGTCGTTGGCACACTTCGACATAATGCCTAGATGCACTTTCAATCTCCTCCCTTTTGGTGATTGATGATAACCATTTGAGATTTGACACTCAAGAGAAAAAATTGATTTTCATAAAGTGTGCATATATGAGAATGAGATATGAACAAGAATTATTTCTCACATATATGCACCCTTTATGGTTGGGTGCCTATAGAGTCTGTGTGAGCAAATATTGTGACATGCATAATTGAAAATACAGTAATTATAATAAACAACCATTACAAGAATATCATAATGAGCATCACACATCCATATTAAACAAAATAGGCATCATTTAATTAGATTACAATAGTTTGAAAAGATACATGTCCCTGATCACTAGTCCTTAAGGCTCATAAATAGACTACAAGTCTCAATCTCTTTCCCTTTGGCATCAAGGCACCAAAAATGGAAAAAATGAGGGAAGTTACTGTCTGTCACTCCCTCTCTCACTTTTTGTCTAGTCCTTGTCTTCATCTTCAGATTCATGATCATGCTGAGGAGGAGGAACAAATACACCTGCAAGTCAAAAATAAGCTAGTTCCTGTTTCGTGAGATGTGCAAGCTCTGTGAAGTTCTCTGCGGAGTCTTCGGAGATATGAGGAGATCCTACTGGTTCAATGTCCAATTTTTCACAGATGGCTTTTTAAATTTGCCTTCATGTACCTCTGGTGCCTCTTCCTAGTCAAGCTTTCCTTTTGTTGCTTTGCTTCCAATTTGCGGCGAGACGCAAAGATGGAGGAATATTCTTTAGAACACCACTTGAGGACTCTCTGGAGGGTGGAGGAGTAGAGGTAGTAGCTGGAGCCCTTCTGCCTTCATGAGCTTGTTTTGACCTTTATTCCCTTGCGGGTGAGGCAAGTGCATCTGGAATTGTAAGTTGTGGGCTTCTGGGGCTTGAGACCGACATGCTCAACATCTTTGGAAAACTCAAGGCTGGTTATCTTATTGATCATGTACATTACACATGCCTCGTAGCCACACAACCTGTTGGGAGTGATTGAGATGTTCACTATATCATTTTAGATGTACTCAAACACATTGAAGGTCTATCTCTTGCTTATCACTTACATCAAGGTCCTTAGTGTTCCTTGAATGGTCCTTGCATCTCCATCCTTTGGAGCAATCATCTTCCTCAAAATCCTATTTAGCACCGCAAAGAATGGCTTCATGTATTTTGTGGTAGGTGGCTTGTTTGGCATTCTTGTGTCATAGAGGAATGTGAGCTCATCCTTCTCTAAAGCCTTCAAGATGTGAATCACAATTTCATTATCCAAGGTATCTACAAGATGAAGTATCTTGTCAAACTACTCATATGTGACATTGTACTCGGATCCATGTGTCATCCATGTGATTACTTCCTCGTCATCACTTGAGAAGAGGGTGGAATAGAATTGGGTGATAACTTCATTGTTCCAATTGCATTGGAAGGATAGGAGATCTTTTATACCACGTATCTCCAAAGTCTCTAAGACTTCATGATAGGCCTGACAATTCTTGGATTGCATATTTGTCACGTCCACCCACTGGATCAGAACAACTGGATTTCTCATCTTCCTGTACACATACTCATAGTAATCAGCATGGAAGTGACTCCAGAATCTTGGATCAACCGATTGCTTTGTTTGCTCATAGACATTGATCTTCCTGAGTTTATCTTCCAGATCATTGTCTTTGACTCAGAAATCGTCTTCAGAGGGCTTCCTGTTTTGCTGCAAAGGTGACTTTATCTTTAGTGGACCAATGGGTGCACTTGCAAGTCCCTTGCCCTTGCTAGTGCTTCTTCTTGGTGCCGTTGATCTGGCACCGGCACCATCCTTGCTTGATGCCTTCTTCACTACCACTTTCCTCTTTCATGGTAGCCCAGAGTCAGGAGGAGAAGTGTTGGCATCATGGTAATGTTGCTTTTTGCTTCTATGTTCTTTTGCCCTGGCTACTCTCTCGCGATCACGTTCGGTGAGACCTATGTGTGCTGAATACATTGGCTATGACAATAAAAGTTTTGAATTCTGCCAAAACACCCTTTTAACAAGGTCCGACTCTAGGTCCATGCTCCTACAAGGTCCGACGATAGGTCCCGCTTGTTTTGGGTAGCTCCGGCAAGGTCCGACGTAAGGTCCGACTTGCTTTGGCTAGGTCTGACTTTTTTGTCTAGTTCCGACTTATTTTGGCTATGTCCGACATGTTCTGGCGCTAGGTATGACTAGCTTTGGTAAGCTACGGTGCTAGGTTCGGCTAGCTTTGGTAAGCTACGACGCTAGGTCCGACTAGCTTTGGTTAGCTTCGGCGCTAGGTCCTGCTAGCTTTGGTAAGCTTCGACTCAAGGTCCGGTTAGCTTTGGCAAGGTCCGGTGCTAGTCTGCAATGGTTCTACTTTTACCTTGAAATGTTTCAAACTTGTTTTACACTTATGAAAAGTTTGCTTAGTTTTCTTTTACTAAGTTTTGATGCGTTTCGGCTGATATATTTTGATATGGTTTGCAACATTCTTATGTGAGGTGCTCACGTAAGGTGTTGTGGTTTTGGTCCAATGAGAGTCAAGTCGAGGATTTGTGCTCGGAAGAATTGGTTGTTTATACATGTGCAGGTGTTGCTTTAGTTCAAGACATGGATGGTGACGAGATCCATTGAACTAGTCTTAGGGAGAAGATGAGATTCAACAACCAAGTTCGGGAGAAATTATAGTTGAGTTGATTGGGAGGTCGCACAACATTTTTGGGTCGAGAACAATGCATATGAAGGTATCGTGGATGTTGTTGGAAGATGTTTGAACGTGTGCAAGGAGTGCATGGACGTGGCAACATGGTTCCAAGGCATGATGAAGAGAAGTGGACGTAAAGAACTGATCGGAAAGGTCCAATCGGCTTGGTTATGCACTTAGGCTGCGTGATGAGTAAAGTTTAGGCCCGATCTTCCGAGAGGTAAGTCGATTGGGGTGGAGAACTCGACGTTGATGATCCGCGGCACTCGAGCAGTTCGAATACCCCTGCAATCACTACGCCACTACTCTGTTGGTTATCAACCGTGCATCACACTTGACCTCGCCAAGAAGGCTAACACCTGCAAGTGCAACCGAGAACACAAGCAAGAATGTAGAAGACACGATCTGAAATCGCGAAGTTGGGGTTTTACAAACCGTAGAACGGCGATATTATTGATCTAAGCAAAACCCAATTGTTTATGGCAGCTACCATGGAGTATATATAGGTGGGAGGACATCCAAGGGGGTGTTGGGGTCGTGACCTAACCCTAAGATACGAAAATAATGGACTTAGACTTGATACATGGCCCAATTGCCCAATACAGTGGCGCAACACCCTGACAGATTCTGTACTTGATTTTGTTTCGACGATTCCCATTGACTCCGAAGGGATTTTGACATGGGACCAGCACAATTTAAAGGTTATCCTCTCTTCTTTCCGTGCATATGTAGAATGTCCAAAACGGAGTTCGTATGCGTCCTGGGCGTCCGTTTTAGTGCGTACTGCTCCTGGACTCCGAGTTGGACACGATTTTGAGTTTGGCTCGGTTTCCATCTTCTTTATTCTCTGGTCCTCCACGTCCCTAATACTTCCTCCAAGTACTCTTTGAACCTCTCCATGGATCCTAATCACAATTAAATCATTAGGTAGCAATCTAGGCTTAAAAACATATAAGGAAACATATAAGAACGAGCTCACCTCTGAAATTAATTGTTGTGTATGAACTCTATTGATTGCATCTTGTATGTTCAATGGAGTGTTGTTTGTATCCATAGGAGTGATGTCCTCATCATCCTCCCCTTCTTGAATTGGAGTCGTCCTCGACTCAAGTTCATCTTCTCTCACGTGTTGGTCCAAATATACAACGCCATCAAATCTTTTTGTATGCATGAATGGAGGAGGCCAAGGTGGTGGACGACATTGTGTGCCATCTTGATCTTGTCCATGAAATAAGAGTGCACATCCACTTGAGCCAGGATCCCAAACAAATAAACATTGTGTCATGTTTGTAGGTGCAATGATAACATGCATGATCTCATCATTCTCCCCTTCTTTATGACAAGCCGTCCTCGACTTGCTCGTATATCCAGGGAAGAGACTTTTGGGGATAATATGAGCGATGTCCATATTGCACAACCGTAGCGAACAATGCTTCTCTTTTACTTTTTGTCTCCGCTGCAAGGAAAAAATACTAGAGAAACTTGACAAGGCATTATTAGCATTAGTGCATTTTTTTTTACTTTACCATGTTGTTGTAGCACAAAAGGAGCTTGCACATTGGAACATATGTAAACTTTATACACCATAAATTCAACACTATATTCATAGTTTCCTATAGCATAAAAAATATTTCTACTTAACAAAGGCAATTCAGATTGGGAAAATATTCTCCTCTCTACAATATCTAGATCACAAAGAGTGTCAAATTCAATATATCCCAGATTATTTAGAAAAAACAACAATTTCAGCTCATCCCTTTCACATGTAATTGGAATCAAATGCTTAATTTCAGCACATGTGAGTGATAAAGTATCAAATTCATTTGATTGTTCTAGCATAGGTACAATATAATTATCAGCACACAACTCTTTCTTAGAGCTACGATCAGCAGGAAAATCAACATGTGATAATGGTGTATAAATAAACGATTCTAATATTTGCTCCTCAAAAATAGCATGATTGGTGGAAAAATTCAGAACATCAAAAAACTTCTCACCTTCTGTATCTGTAGAATGTCTTGCCTTACCATTTTCAGCAGTTATTTCGAGTGCATTATGAATTGATCCATCTAAAATTTCACAAGTGTTGTTGAAAGCCTCGTTCTCTTTTGCATCATCTATATTATTTTCTATATTGTCCTGCAAAATGTTAGACACAAAAGGAGGTACAACAAGAAATTTCTCCTCAAATTGATGCACTTCATCTTTGCAATTAGATACATTCATAAAAGTTTCTCGCATACAAATTTTCATATCCTTCCATGTTCGAGGTTTTTCTAAATCATTTAAATTGTTCCACCAAGTTAATGCACAACCTACTAATGCACTTGCAACATTTCTAATCTTTCTTCTCTCACACATATGACATTGTCCAAAAACTGTATCCAACTCTATTTCCCAAGCAATATATTCATCGTAACCAAAACCATCATAAGAAGGAAGAGATGGGAGAATGTAATTACTTTCTGTGGAAGGAGTTGTAAAGATAGTCTGAATGTCATGTGAAACCTTGGTTGATGTTTGATTCTTAGCAAGCAACTCCATCGCTGTCTTCATCATGTCAATCATTTTAGCATATAATGCATGATTCTTGCTTTTACCTGATATTGTTAGTAGCAAACAGAAGACAACAAAAAAATATGTTATCCCTATCAACTACAAAGGATAATGGCAATTTGGAAGTGGAATCACACACTCTCAAGCGTCTTACCACACTCTTACAAGTGTTCTTACCGACACCGCAGGTGGCAAACGGTGGCCGATATGAAGAAACCAATGAAGCGTGGGATGATAGCAAAGGTGTATCGATTCTGCTCAAAAGTAAGGTGTAGCTTGGATGACACTTTATATTTAGCAAGGATTAGCAGCAATGCAATCAGATAGTAAAGTTGAATATGTGTCCAAAGTATTTGTCAAAGTTGCTGGCCTAAATGTGTTCCTAGTAGTTCAAGCTAGCAAGACATGAGACAAAACTAGATGACACAAAGAATGCAAGCACTTCTGTTTTGTTGTTGTTTTTTTCTCCTTTTTTTGTGCGGCTTTTGTATCTTGTTTTGCACTTGCCTTTTTCTTTTTTCTTCCTTTTTTTCAGAATGTGCTGCAAAATAAGAATACAATGAAAAACAATCAAAAATATCTCATGAGTCTGTCACAGATTTTCTGTTCAATCGTCCAAGGACAAATAGGCACACTTATAGGCTTCAAATCTAAAAACTTTCAACAGCAAGATTATATATCTATCTCTCCTCTTTAATTTCAATATATTGAAGACCTATTTTGGGTCATAACAGTAGGAAATATTGCCCCCGAAATACAGACTGTTCAGAATTTCTAGGTCAATAACAGATTCGGATCTAATGCAATTTTGACCTTGATAACTCTATTTTCTAGGAAACTGGTGAATACTAAAATTATAGAGAAGTTCTTAAGCTTTCCAGGAAGTACAAGAACACCAAAATCCGAGTTCATATGAGCGAGATATGATGAAAATACTAAACTGAACAAAGATGAATCTAATCTGGAAGTGATGACGTGATTCAGAAGGATGAATCAACACAATGCAAAACTTAAACTAAGACCAAAAACACTTCTAAACCAGCAATATGACTCAACCACGGACACAAACTCAACAATACCAAACTGAATAACAAAGTTGCAGAGGCTCAATGGTGGTTTGGACAAAGTGATGAATAGATGTACTAAACTACAAGTTTTTTGTGGCTTTTTTGTGGACTCTAGGTATGAAAAACAAACAAATCAAAAGGATAGATGAATTACCTAACGGGCAACCTGAAAATATGATACCAATTGATGAGTAGGTTTAGACCCGATCTTTCAAAAGGTAAGGCGATTGGGGTGGAGAACTCGACGTTGATGATCCGCGTCACTCGAGCAGTTCGAATACCCCTGCAATCACTACACCACTGCTCCGTTGGTTATCAACCGTGCAACACACGCTTGACCTTGCCAAGAAGGCTAATCCCTGCAAGTGCAATAGAGAACACAAGCAAGAACGTAGAAGACACGATCTGAAATCGCGAAGTTGGGGTTTCACAAACCGTAGAACGACAATATTATTGATCTAAGAAAAACCCAATTGTTTATGGCAGCTACCATGGAGTATATATAGGTGGGAGGACGTCCAGGGGGTGTTGGAGTCGTGACCTAACCCTAAGATACGAAAATAATGGACTTAGACTTGATACATGGCCCAATGGCCCAATACGGTGGCACAACACCCTGACAGATTCTATACTCAATTTTGTTTCGACGATTCCCGTCGGCTCCGAAGGGATTTTGACATGCGACCAGAGCCATTGGAAAGGTAATCCTCCCCCCTTTCAGTTCATATGTAGAACGTCCAGAACAGAGTTCGTATGCATCCTGGGCGTCCGTTTTAGTGCGTACTCCTCCTGGACTCCGAGTTGGACACAATTTTGAGTTTGGCTCGGTTTCCATCTTGTTTGAACGATTTCTCTGGTCCTCCACCTCCCTAATACTTCCTCCAAGTACTCTTTGAACCTCTTCATGGATCCTAATCACAATTAAATCATTAGGTAGCAATCTATGCTCAAAAACATATAAGGAAACATATAAGAACGGGCTCACCTCTGAAATTAATTGTTGTGCATGGACTCTATTGATTGCATCTTGTATGTTCAATGGAGTGTTGTTTGTATCCATAGAAGTGATGTCCTCATCACTGCGTCTGAGTTGTGTTTGACTCAAATATGGAAATATTTGAGTAAGTTATGATAGGTTTTCGTATGGTTCACGAAGTTGAGTTGCTTTTAGGACTGTGGGATGCATTCCTAAGTGTTTGGAAGTCTTAACATTGCTTCTATCTATGTATAGAAGAGTCTTGAGTAGTTATGGAAAGTTTCAGTGGAAATTGAGTAGGATACTGTCGGTACCCTAAAAACCGTACACCCCCTGAGGTTACAAAGATCTCGAGGGAAGGCCGTCTACTTGGATTGAAGACCCTCGGAGGCCCACTTGTCAGACATGACCGGAACTGCTTCTCCAACATGGTTAATCCCTAGGTCGCCACATGTACTGCCAAACCGGAGCTACCGCCCACAAGGGGGAAGCTCCGGGCCAAGTACCGAAATGGCACCTCCGGACTTAACCCCTGACCGAGAGAAGCTCCGGACCTGACACGTGTCAGATAGCCCCGGAGCTACCTGCTTCCCACAGCAAGCTCCAGAGCTGCCACGTGTCCAAACGTCGGAGCTAACAGCCTCTAACCTCCGGAGACCTTGTAACGGATCCGGATCTTCAAAGGAGAGCCAAGGACTTCAAGACCCGATTAAGCACCATTAATGCCATATTAATGACGCTTAAACGGACGATCTTAACACCAGTAATGGCACTGTCGGAGCCCGTTACAGAATCATTAACAGCAATTAATCGTGTATCAATACTAGTAACCGCCGGGGCCACATGTCGGGCCAGGCTAGCTTGTAACAGTCTGTCCTTGTACTATAAAAGGACAGGCCGACAATACACGCGGGACAGACGTTCACAGACGATGACAGACGTTCACAGACGTGGACAAGCAATCATACGTGACAAGCTAATACAACACCAACACACCCGTGGAGTAGGGTATTACGCTCAGGCGGCCCGAACCACGTAGATCCTTGTGTCTCCTGTTTTAAATCACAATTCACCTTCTTGAGTCTCCGCGCGCCCACACCGAACCACAAACTCCTTCAACACTTTAGCAGTGTCAGGAGATCTGCCGACTCCAACAGTCGACAATTGGCGCGCCAGGTAGGGGCGCCTGAGATTTTCGAGAATGGTGAACTCCGCGGCTGGATCATCCAACGGCCAACCTGCTGCTCAGGCTGTTGGGGGCAATCCCTCCAACAGGCAGCCACCAGCAGGAGCCTCAGCACCAGCAGGAGCCACACTCCCACCACCACCATCTTCTCTAGCAAATCGTGCTGGGCAACGTGATGGTGCGTCGGCGTCACTTACTGCGTCGGCAAGTCATGACAACCCGGAACACGCGCTCCATGCAGCGCGTGCTCTTCTCCAACGTCCACCACCTCCGGATGCATCTCGAGATGCAATGGAGCAGTGGAGGGCCAATGTGGAGCATTTGGTCGCAGCAGCGGCCGAACGCCTCAACAACCTGGGTCCTCCTCCTTCGGGACGAGCCCCGTCGCAGCGGCGGACTTTGTCAGGTAGACTTGGTCCGCACGTCTCCAACAACAGGAGACGATCTGCGTCACAACAGGTGACGTCGTTGCCCTCTGGGGCACGACGCACCCATACGGTATCCAAGCTTTCGACTCATGACTTTCGGGCGGAGCTTGATCGTCGATACCGCCAACAGGATGGCTGTGTCTATATCGAGCGCGCTCGTGAAAGACGGGAAGCTCAGGACCTTTCTACTCTGGAAGGAGTAGGAGGAGGCTGTTCAGCCCTAGCCATGCACCTGCGGATGGTTAGATGGCCACAGAAGTTCCGGCCACACCTGCCGGAAAAATTTGACGGGACTGTCAACCCCGCCGAATTCCTTCAGATATACTCCACTGCAATCTTGGCAGCTGGAGGAAACGAGGCTGTAATGGCCAATTACTTTCCAGTGGCCTTAACTGGGACCGCCAGGTCCTGGTTTATGAGCCTTCCACCCAACTCTATCAATAGTTGGGAGGAGCTGTGCCGTCAGTTCACTGCCAACTTCGGGAGTTCATACACCCGACCAGGCACTGAACTGGACCTTTTTGCGGTCGTGCAAAAAGGGGGAGAATCTTTGCGGTCCTTCATCCAGAGGTTCTCTCAGGTACGCAACACAATCCCTTCTATCTCAAGCGCTTCTGTCATTGTGGCATTCAGACAGGGCGTACGGGACAAGAAGATGTTGGAGAAGCTGGCGATCAAAGAGATCACCAGCGTCACGGAACTCTTCAGCCTGGCAGACAAATGTGCCAGAGCTGCGGAGGGCCGTGAAATGCACTCCAAACCAGCCTCGGAGGATCACAAGAAATCCTCCAAAGAAGAAGCCGCTACCTCCGGGGGTGGCAAGAAGAAAAAGAAGACCAACGGCAAGAAGAAGCCGTCGGCCGGCACATCCAACGGTGCAGCTGCTGCAACTCCGGGTGGCCGGGGGCCGTGCCCCGAGAAGCGACCTCGACCTTCTTCCGAAGACGGTGTCAAACCCAAAGTGTGGTGTCCCATTCACAAAACAGGCAGCCACGGTTTGGAAGACTGCCGGGAGGTCCAAAACCTTGTCGAGCGCTACAGCAAGCGCCGAGAAGGGTCCCCTTTCCGACAGAGGGAAGGAAAACAGAAGGTCGACGAAGCTCCGGCTGAAGAGGAGTTAGGGTTTCAGGATCCCAAAAAGGTCCTGAAGGCCGTCTACACCTCCGTCGACGATGACTCTGACGTCTCTGACAACGAGCGTCGGAAGACCATGAACACCATTTTTGGTGGATCATGGGACATCACCTCCCGTCGCATCATCAAGACTATGCGGCAGGATATGGCCGCTGTAGCTCCTACAGCTAGACCGGAGCCACATCGAAAGTGGATGGACACATCCATCACTTTTGATGCTTCAGACTATCCTCGAAGCATGGTCGGAGCTGGACAGTTACCTTTGATGGTATCTCCCACCATCAATAACATCCAGCTCCATCATGTTATGGTGGACGGAGGTTCGGGGCTGAACCTCATAAGCTTTGAAGCTTTTACCAAGCTTCAGCTCCGACCTTTGGATCTCCAGCCCTCTCGACCTTTCTTCGGAGTAGGTCCAGGGGCCATTACCCCACTCGGAGCTATAACTCTCCCCGTTACCTTCGGGACACGGGAGAAGTATCGCACCGAGAAGTTGGTCTTCGACGTCGCTCAGATCAACTTACCATTCAACGCCATCTTGGGTAGACCTGCCCTATACAAATTTATGGCAGCTGCTCATTATGGGTACCTGGTGTTGAAGATGCCAACACCAGTAGGCGTTCTCCGGATCCGCGGAGATCGCACCGCCGGAGTAACTGCTCTGGAGGAGCTCCATGCACTCACCACGGCGCAAGAGGAGGACTCCAGACAGGAGCAAGCTCCGAAACCCCCGAGCATTCGTCAACGAGGCTCAACCTCTGCACCCCGTGTGCAGCCAAGCGGCGACACCGACATTCCCGTCAAAGTCGTCCAAATTGGTTCCGATGCCGCTCAAACCACCCGTATATCGGGAGGGTTGAACGACAAATAGGAACTCGCGCTCATCACTTCCTCTGGGCTAATGTTGACGTGTTTGCCTGGAAACCGTCACAAATGCCTGGGATCCCCAGGGAAGTGATTGAGCACAATCTGAAGATTTACCCTGATGCTCGGCTTGTGCATCAGAAGCCTCGGAAGCAATCCGTAGAGCGGCAGAACTTCATACGACAAGAAGTGAAGAAGTTGCTCGAAGCCGGATTCATCCGAGAAGTCTTCCATCCAAAATGGCTGGCGAACCCAGTCGTTGTGCCCAAGGCCGGCGGGAAGCTTCGGATGTGCATCGACTACACCACACTGAATAAGGCATGTCAAAAAGATCCATTCCCACTACCTAGAATAGATCAGATAGTGTATTCCACCTCCGGGTGTGAGTTACTGTGTTTCCTAAACGCATATTCTGGGTATCATCAAATCAGGATGTCTAGGGAGGATGAAGAGCATACTTCATTCATCATAGTAGATGGATTGTATTGTTACACAGCCATGCCATTTGGTCTCAAGAATGCAGCTTCAACTTTTGTACGAGCTATGTACAAAACTTTTGAAGAACTCATCAGAGACATAGTGGAAGTGTACGTCGATGACATCGTGGTCAAGGTCAAGAACAAGGAGTCCCTCTTGGACACCTTGCAGGCTGTCTTCGACAAGCTGCGGGCCACCCGCACGAAGCTAAACCCAGACAAGTGTGTCTTCGGGGTTAGCTCCGGAAAACTTCTTGGTTTCCTGGTAAGTCACCGGGGCATAGAGGCTAATCCGGCGAAGATAAAAGCCATTGAAGACATGCGGCCACCAACCCGCATCAAAGACGTCCAAAAGTTAACTGGGTGTCTAGCGGCCCTCAGCCGGTTCATATCAAGACTGGCGGAACGGGCACTTCCCTTATTCAAGTTGTTGAGGAAGTGTGGACCATTCCAATGGTTCGAAGAAGCAGAGAAGGCATTCCAGGAGCTGAAACAGTTCCTCACCACCCTACCAATTCTGGTAGCTCCGAACCCTGGTGAGCCTTTGTTGCTTTACATTTCAGCTACTGACGAAGTCGTCAGTATGGTTCTGGTTGCGGAGAGACCGGAACTACCCCATACTCAGGAATCCAGACCCCTTCAGGAGGGTCCGGAGGTTCCTGAAAGTGAGTCTGGGTCCCAGCTCCCAGACTCAAATCCACAAGAAGTCACTTCAGAAGACCTAGACTCCTCTAAGAGGGTCCAGGTCATTTCTGAAGAAGCTCCGGGTTCCTCCAGCCAGAACCCGGAAGTCCCCGAAGAGAATCTGGACTCCTCCGACAGGGTCCGGATCAATGAAGAGGAAACCCCGGACCCCTCCGGGAGGGTCCGGACCATTCAACGCCCGGTATACTTCATCAGTGAAGTATTACATGATGCTAATACTCGATATCTAGAGGTGCATAAGCTGCTTTATGCAGTTCTTATTGCCTCCAGGAAGCTTCGACACTACTTCCAAGCTCATAAAGTCTCGGTGGTGACTTCCTATCCACTTCGAGCGATCTTGCATAATCCCAATTCAACTGGGAATATTGCAAAGTGGGCAGCGGAATTGGCTGAATTCGATCTCGAATTCACTCCGAGGCAAGCCATCAAGAGTCAAGCGTTGGTAGATTTTGTGGCGGAATGGAATCCCTCTCCATCAAACCCTGGGGGCCCCAGTGAACAGAAGACGGAGCATCAAGCTCCAACCTTCATCGAGCCTCACTGAACCCTCTACTTCGATGGCTCCATGCAGAAGCAGGGGGCCGGAGCTGGAATCCTTCTCCTTGCACCGACTGGGGAGAAGGTGAAATACATGGTGCACCTTGACTTCAAGGCAACCAACAACATGGCGGAGTATGAAGCACTCATCTACGGACTAATGGTGGCACTGTCATACGGTGTCAAGCAACTGCTGGTCAAAGGAGATTCACAGCTCATCATCAAGCAGGTGAAGGGTGAATGCTCCTGCAATAATCTCCAGCTAGCTGCTTACCTCCTTGAAGTCCAGAGGCTTCAGAAGGACTTTGAAGTCCTAGACCTCCACCATGTTCAGCGTGCCCACAACGCTGAAGCTGACGAACTCTCGACTAAAGCGTCAACCGAAGCTCCGGCTCCTGACAGAATCTTTGTCCGGAGGTTGTCAAAACCCACAGTTCAGCCTGCCGAATTGAACGAAGGGGGCGAGATCAACATCCCAAAGCTGACTGTCCCGATGGCCCTGTTACCATGGCAGCCATCAAGGGTCGTAGGTGCTGCCGGAAGCTCCGAGCAACCCAGCACGCAAGACTCAAATGCTCAAGTCAGTTCCGATGCATGGATCTCGGAGATCCGGAACTACTTGAAAGACAACATCCTTCCTAACGATGATGTATCCGCTGACCGGGTAGTCAGATTGGCTAAAAGATACACATTGGTAGAAGGGGATCTCTACCGGCGCGGTGCCAACGACATCCTAATGCGGTGCATCACAAGGGAAGAAGGCTGCGAGCTCCTCGCAGAAATCCATGGAGGCGAGTGTGGGAACCACGCATCTTCCCGCACGCTGGTCGGAAAAGCCTTTCGGCATGGCTTCTACTGGTCTACAGCGCTCCAGGATGCCACTGAGCTGGTGAAGAAATGCGAAGCATGCCAATTTCATGCAAAGCAAATTCATACACCTGCTCAGCCCTTACAAATGATACCTCCTACGCGGCCCTTCGCTGTGTGGGGGATGGACATCTTGGGACCCTTCCCAAGAGCCGTCGGAGGTTACAAGTTCCTGTACGTCGCCATTGACAAGTTCACCAAGTGGCCGGAAGCAACTCCAGTTGTGACGATCAACAAGCAATCTGCTATCAACTTTCTGCAATCCATTGTAAGTAGATTCGGAATCCCAAACAAGATCATCACTGATAATGGGACTCAATTCACAAGCTCCGCATTTCAAGGATATTGCGAAGACCTCGGCATACAAGTTTGCTACGCCTCCGTAGCTCATCCAGCCAGCAATGGCCAAGCCGAGAGAGCAAATGCAGAAATCCTTAAAGGACTCCAAACGCGCACCTATGAGCGCTCGAAAAAGCACGGAGCCAACTGGATCGAAGAGCTTCCGCCCACTCTATGGGCCAACAGGACTTCTCCAAACCGGTCAACCGGAGAAACACCCTTCTTTCTGGTGTACGGAGCTGAAGCAATCCTTCCTCCGGAAATCACCTTGGGTTCGCTCCGGGACCGGACCTTCGACGAAGCCGCGCAGGACCAGCTCCGGCGTGAAGACCTAGACCTCCTCGAGGAGGGAAGGTGCCAAGCAGCTGTTCGGAATGCCCGATATCGCCAAGCTCTACGGCGTTATCACCAGCGGCATGTACACAACCGACAGCTCGAGGAAGGCGATCTAGTGCTACGGAGAATACTATCCAGAGAAGGGTTAAACAAACTCTCCCCCGGCTGGGAGGGGCCCTTTCGAGTGATCAAAGTATCCCGTCCCAGAAGCGTTCGCTTGGCTACCGAGGATGGGACACCTCTCCCAAATCCTTGGAACATCGAGCACCTCCGTAAGTTCTACATTTAATACCACGGAGGTGAGTCTTGAGTAACTTGAGATGTATGTTATAGAGTCATTGTACAGAGTCGGGTAGTTCCTCCGGGAGAGCAGCCGGACCTTTCCCGAAAGGTCCGCAAAGCTCATGCAACACTTGTCACAGTCTCCGGACTAAAAGTGTGGCTAACTACCCTGGGTCAAACGAGAAACCAAACACACTTAGCCTGGTCCCGTACCCTAAGGGTGTACTTGTTTCCCATGTACCACGGACCTATAATGAAAGACATCTTCATGTGAAATAGACTCCACGTGCATTCATTTTGTGCAGGCTCGACATTTTTATTTTTCTCTTTCTTGTCTATAACAGAGACGTGCAATTCTTAAGAAATTTTTAGTTCGACCGGTTTATATACGATTCAAGTTGTATTGTCAGATCTTTTGGATTTAAATATCGTTTATGGCCAACTCGCCTGAAAGCCGCCAAGCCAATCTAGGGCCGGAGTGCGCTATCGACTTAGCCTGGTCAAGCACCCTAAGTACGCCACTCTACCTACACCCCGGCAGGCCGAAGTAAGGCGGGTCCATGGACAATTGGATCTAAGAGAAAAACAACGCATCCAGTTGTATTTAAAATCGCGTTCAACTTAAAATTTTCTTGAGAATCGTAAGCCGCGACGAAATTATAGACAAGGAACGAATTTTACTATTTTTCTTGGCTTAAGTGTGCAGGAAAAATAAACTCTACGTTGATGGAGAAAAGCCGGAGCTAACCAAACTCCGGCTCCCCCAAGGGGGTCAACCGTCGACGTTGAGTAAAAGATGGTGAGAAGACCCCGTAAATGGAGTCTGTTGCCAACAAACCAAGTGTTGGCAAAGGTCACTGCCGGAGCTACTAAGCTCCGACACCTCGGAGGACTAACTATCGACGCTCTACGTGTTGATAGAGGCTATTGCCGGAGCTACCAAGCTCCAGCGATGGACAATGCCAGAGCTTCTAAGCTCCGACAACTTCAGGGGACCTTCACTATCAAAGACTTCGGACCTAAATTCTACAAGTTCGGAGCAAATTCGTCTTCAACAAAACTCAATATCCTTTTGGTACATGTTCACAATCAAATTGTGTACATCTACCAGGGGGCCAAGTGAAGATAAAGATGTTGAAGACAAAAAATGAAATTCGCAAAAATTTGGGGATTTCATTCATCTGGAGACAGGAGATTACATCTGGAGACAAGGGATTACAAAATTGAGGAAGAAGAAGAGAAAATACAAGTGAGAGCTAAAGAGATGGTCCTAGACCCTATGGAAGAACTCGGCGACCTTCTGGGCGACCTCCGACACGCTGGCTCGGGTAGCTTCGCCTTCTCCTTCGACGGGGCCTTCGAGCACCGGGTCCAGAGGAAATTGAGGGTTCCGGCTGGTGTAGCACGTCAGCACATATTCTGTGACGTTCCTCGCCAGGGATTGCCCCTCGACCTCCAGTTGGTCCGCGATGACGTCACCCACCTTGGAGAGCTTGCTACCTGCTGCGCTCAACGTCTGCAGCGCAAGGTCCGGCTCCAGCTCCGGATCATCCGGGCGCACGGGGCTGAAACCCATCGGCGTCAGCGCATCATTGGCCTTGCCCAGGAACTCCCAAATCTGCAGGGAGTCCGCCGTCCTCAGGCTCTTCACCTCTTCCAGGGATCTCTTGGCTGCCGTCAGTTCGGAATTCTCACGGGCGAGGCGCTCAACTTCTTTGGCGTTTTGCTGAATCTTTGCAGCAACCCGCCTCTCAAGTCTTCTGAGCTCCTCCTCCCGGAGGTGGATCTTGTTCTGACGATAGACCAGGTCCTTCTCCCTAGCCTCCACTTTCTTCTCCCGGGCAACAAGGGCACACTTGTATTCGTAGAGTTCCTGCCCCCGCACCCAGGTCTTCTCCTCTTCCTCGAGGCAGTGCTCTTCCAACTTCTTAGTGCGCTCCTCGAGGCCCTTGTCAGCCAGAGCTACTTTCTCGGCGAGCTCCTCTTCCCTCCTCAGGACGTCATCCCGCAGCTCCAGGAGTTTTTGCTCTTCGTCCTCGAGCCGTCTCTCCCTCTCTTCGAGTGCCTCTCGGCGCTTGATGAGTGCGGCGTTGATGGCCTCAAGTTGTTCGTGCCGAGCATTGGCCGCGTCGTTGGCAGCCTTGGCCTGATCGTGGATCTCCCGGGATTGAGCGTCGAGGGCATGAGTCATGCTCTCCCTATCATCCAGCAGCTTGCCCCAGTACTCCAGGCGGATCTTCTCCCGCTTGATCCACTCCTTGTCGTCCGCTAGCCTCGACTGCGCCAGCTTAGTCTCGAAGTGGAGCCGATTACGCCACCGCCTAAGGGTTTGGCGCTCCTCTTCAAGAGCTTGCTGTCGTGGAAGAAGGCCAGTTGGACCTGACGTAGACTGGAGCAGGCGTTGTCGATAGACATACAGCGGGATGGGCTCCGGACCTGCTGGGGACTCCTCCGCTGGTTCCAGCGGGTCTTCACATACAAAAATTGGGTCCCACTCTACGAGAGTGGAACCCTGAGCTTCCAAGGCACTAGGGCCGTCCTTCGGGACGGCCTCAGTCGCCATCGAAGAAGGCCCCGCCGCCAAGTCTTCATTCGCCCCCTCGGGCAGGGGGCCAGCGACTTCGCTTGGGCACTCTGGCTCGGCCGCAGGTACCATCAACATCGTCGCCTCCGGAACAGGAGCTGCTACAGGCTCTGACCGGGACACCTCTTCCGAGGGAGGTTGGAGCTCCCTCGCCTCTTCAACCGCCGGCTCTGTGACCGGCGCTCCAACAATAACCGGCTCAGCGACCGGTACTTCCGAGGTAACCAGCTCAACTGCCGGAACTACCTCGACTTCCGGCTCGCATGCCGGAGCTTCAGTCACCTCCGGCTCAATCGCCGGGACTTCGACAAGTTCCGGCTCCGAGGCCGGGACTACTACTTCTTCCGGCTCTACAGCCGGAGCTTCCACTACTGCAGCACCAGGACCCGGAGCTTCATCCTCCGAGACAAGTGCCGCTGGCGTGTCTTCACTCCCGTGGTCCGGCGCTGCCACGGGAAATTCTGGGGACGAGTCGAGGTTCATGACCACAACAGCCGACGCCGGAGCTGTCGCAGCCTCAGCCACCACCTGGGGCGGCACTGGGACAGGAGCAGAAGCTCCCACGGCCTCAGACATCGTGGCCGAGGGTGGAGCTTCACTCCCCTTCTTGGGGACGCTGCAGAGGATGGATAAAGAAAATTAACAAACAATCGCTACAATTAAAAAGTTAACCAAGGTAAAGATCAAAAATTACCTTGGAAGGCTTCTGCACCAGCTTGCGCGGAACCTTTTTCCCGGACGTTCCGGGCTGGCCATGGTCGGCGTAGGAGCTCCGGGAGGCCCCCCAGAACTTGTCGCAGCCACGGGCGTTTCCCGGGTCGAGGCTCTTCTCGATCGGGAGGAACCCCTGGACCTGGAGCTAGCACCCCAGGAGGGCTCCACCACGGGGACAGACGCGCTCCGGGAGGATCCCACTGCAGGAACAGTATCGTTCCGGAAGGACCCCACTACGGGGACAGTCACCACGGCGGCAGAAGATCTTCCCTCCTGGGGAGAAGGAACCGAGGCGGAAGTAGCGGGCCACGACGGCAGAAGATCTTCCTCTCCCGACTCTCCGGCTCCTCCGCCAGCTCCTTGTCCTTGCCGATGACCTCGACCCTCGGCTGTGGAGCAGGGACCGAGCCGTCTTCAGGCACCCCGGGGATTGCCACCCGGGTGGTTGGTCTTCTCTCGACGACACCAAGGTCGTCAAGCGCCGGCATCGTCCGCCGGAGCTCCCTGCTGAACTCCACTTCCATGTTCAGGGGGAGAAAGGCTGACGGTGGAGTCAAGTCATCACTGTCGACGTCGATGCCGTGCTGGAATTTCTTGAGGTGGAACTCCAAGGTCTTCCCCACCATGTTGGACTTCAACCCGGTCTCAACCCGGTCCTCGTCCATCACGCTGTTGAGGGCCCAGGCGAGCTTCTCCCTCCTCTTCAGCGGCGCCCACCTGTTGGCCAGGAAGTTGCAGAACACCGCCTGGGGAGTCCATCCTCCCTCCACGCATTGGCGGATCCTGGTCAGGGCAGGGTCGAAAGCTTCCGCCAGCACCGGAACTTCACTCCATATCGACGTGTCGATGCCGGGCAGACCGTCTGGCAGCTCCAACCGCTCATGCTCCTCCACCCTGACGACTATCCAATCTTTCTTCCAGTCATCCCACTTCCCGGAAGGGAACGACCGGAGGTACTTGAATGGGCACTTCTTGCGCTTCACGAAGTAGTAGAAGCCAAGGTACTTATTGCTCCGGCCGGTGGTGTGAACGGTGAAGAAGGTTCGGAAGAGCTCGACGCAGGGGGGGATGCCCACCCACATCTCGCAGAAGTGGACAAAGATGGACACGAGGAGAATGGAGTGAGGGCCAAGGTGGTATAGCTGCAGACCATAGAAGTCTAGCAGCATCAAGAAGAAAGAAGAAAAAGGTGGGATCAGCCCCACCATGGCGTACGAAGAAAAGTACACCATCTCGCCAGGGCGCTCCTTCTCAAAGGGTAGCTCTCCGCCGGCACGGACCAAGCGGTTGAAGAAGTCCGAGGACCACCCCATGAGGGCCCAGACCTTCTTTAAATCGTTGTCAGTCTTCAGGCGACTCTCATGCAGACCCAACTCCATTGCGGCACAGCTAGGAAAGAGAAGAGGAGCGAAGTACGAGTCGGGAGTTTGAGCGCAAGATCAGATGAGAGGCGTAAAGAACTCCCGACGGTGCGCGCTTTCCTTCTTAAGTAAGCCCTCTCAACGCTTGGATGGAAATTGCAGGGAAGTCGAAGATACTACTCAAGAATTCAACCCAGCTGATGACAAGAGGGCCCGGGACCACCCCGACGATCAAGTCAAAGCTCTTACCCAGGCGAACGGTTGTCATCACGAGGCGGGAAAACCAAAGGCGGCGGCCTGACAGGGCGCGCGGAACCGATACGGTTTTCGTATCGGGAACCGACGACCTTCAATTGCGTGAGATCCGCACGTCAAAGATCTCATCTGCCGCCTGAGGTGCGCCACGCGGCGGGATCTAACTGTAAAACCCTGCCAACGGCACCTCCGAAGACCCTTGAAGACCCAATTCAAGAGTCGCAAGGATGGACCCACCTCCGACGGAACAACTTCACCCCAGTGACCTTCCTCGGAGGTAGGTCCAGGGGGCCACTGTCAGTACCCTAAAAACCGTACACCCCCTGAGGTTACAAAGATCTCGAAGGAAGGCCGTCTACTTGGATTGAAGACCCTCGGAGGCCCACTTGTCAGATATGACCGGACCTGCTTCTCCAACATGGTTAATCCCTAGGTCACCACGTGTACTGCCAAACCGGAGCTACCGCCCACAAGGGGGAAGCTCTGAGCCAAGTACCGAAATGGCACCTCCGGACTTAACCCCTGACCGAGAGAAGCTCTGGACCTGACACGTGTCAGATACCCCCGGAGCTACCTGCTTCCCACAGCAAGCTCCGGAGCTGCCACGTGTCCAAACGTCGGAGCTGACAGCCTCTAACCTCCGGAAGACCTTGTAACGGCTCCGGATCTTCAAAGGAGAGCCAAGGACTTCAAGACCCGATTAAGCGCCATTAATGCCATATTAATGACGCTTAAACGGACGATCTTAACACCAGTAACGGCACTGTCAGAGCCCGTTACAGAATCATTAACAGCAATTAATCGTGTATCAATACTAGTAACCGTCGGGGCCACATGTCGGGCCAGGCTAGCTTGTAACGGTCTGTCCTTGTACTATAAAAGGACAGGCCGACAATACACGCGGGACAGACGTACACAGACGGTGACAGACGTTCACAAACGTGGACAAGCAATCATACGTGACAAGCTAATACAACACCAAGACACCAGTGGAGTAGGGTATTATGCTCAGGTGGCCCGAACCACGTAGATCCTTGTGTCTCCTGTGTTAAATCACAATTCACCTTCTTGAGTCTCCGCGCGCCCACACCGAACCACAAACTCCTTCAACACTTTAGCAGTGTCAGGAGATCTGCCGACTCCAACAGTCGACAGATACGAGTCCTAGTTTGGTTTGGGTTGGCCTCATGGTTGGTTATATAAGCAAGGGACGCTAAAGCTCGTGGTAGACAAATTTTGGGCTGTTTTTCTTGTCGGTAAATCGGCGGTACGCTACTCTAGCAACTCTACCGCATCACCCAGGAAACATGCGAGTACAGAGGTCATGAATCGTTACCACTAGACGCACAATGCAGCGGAACATAGACTCGCGTCGGTGTAGGGAAAGTAGACGATCCCATTCGTCTCCTCCTCGCCCTCTTCTCAGGAGCAGTAGACGAACACGTTCGTCATAGCCGATCAGCGCAGCAGTAGCAGGAGCACCTCCACGAAGTCCACACGTACGGAGAGGAACGCCGTGTGCCGGTGTGCTAGCACCGCGCGCGCGGCAAGGGTCTCGGCGTGAGGCCTTCGAGGTGTGGCGGCTGGGGCTGTCACGTGGTGGGGTGATTAGCCCCTAACCCTACCCCTCATATTTATAGGCGTACTAATGGGCTTTTAGGTCACAGGCCCATTAGTACCCTAATTGCTTATGGATCAAATATCCAATAGGACTTACCCCGAATTGTTATGATTGCCTCTTGGGCACATCACCAACAATCTCCCACTTGCACCAGAGACAATCATCTAGCCAAGATTTTCGATATTCCAACTCCTTAAGTGTGTGACCCGTTAGGTTCATGTGCATTCGGTTGTGAATGGAAACCGTTTCCAACCACAAGTCAGTAGAGGTACCTAGCAGGACATACTGACTCCCGAATGTACATAAAGATCATATCGGTCGAATCTAGATACATTCAACATGCTAATTCCTTTGCCTCACGATACCAGTCAAGCTCAAGGCGAGATGCGTGCCATCCTTATGATAGCTCGACCATTCACTCGATCAAATAGTGGATTCATTCCGTGTCTAACTTTTAGTCACTGTGATTAACCTTTAATCACCTTGGCATGGTCATGCACTTTCAAATCCAACTATCTCGAGGGGCCCAAAGATATCTCTCCTGTTATTAAGGAGGGGCAAATCCCATCTTGATCCGCGCACATACCATTCTATGTTTCATTATATACCCGAAGACTACTTTTATGACTACCCATTTACGGAGTAGCGTTTGGTAGTCTCAAAGTACACAACTACGCATAGTGAGAAACAATGGCGATCTCAGGTCTAAGGATCTAGCAGGTGTATCACTCAAGACAACTGATGGCACATATGGAAATAACAATCCTAGGAGTGGCTCGGAGTGGGTCAATCCAACACCATGTTCACTAAAATGTGTTCACATTATTAATTTGATATCTCCATATCTATGATCCGTGAAATGTGATCATCAATTAATACATGTGCTAGTCTGTATGCAATCATTATCTCATATAATGATATAGACTAGGGATCATCTAGAGTAACATTACTATTAACAAAGAGTTTCACGAACAAGTC
Source organism: Tuctoria greenei (assembly GCA_036927565.1). Taxonomy (NCBI): domain Eukaryota; kingdom Viridiplantae; phylum Streptophyta; class Magnoliopsida; order Poales; family Poaceae; genus Tuctoria; species Tuctoria greenei. The sequence goes on along the minus strand of JAYESD010000012.1, from coordinate 12,789,170 downwards.
ACATACTTGATGATCAATGTAAATAATGATTACTCATATAACAATTTATTTAATAGTATATAAACATAGCTGTGACACAAGTCTCCCACTACACACTATGATCACTGATGTAAGTATCTAATACCCATAGATCTCATGTGCGCATCATGCTTTGATTGTGGAAGAGGCTTTGTCAACGGATCTGCAACATTCAAATCCGTGTGCACCGTGCATATCTTCACATCACCCCGGTCGATGATCTCTCGAATGAGGTGATAGCGTCGTAGTATGTGTTTGGATCGTTTGTGTGATCTAGGCTCCTTTGCCTGTGTGATGGCTCCACTAATGTCACAGTAGAGATCCATAGGACTGGACGCGCTAGGAACAAAACCCAACTCAGAAACAAATTTTCTGATCCAAATAGCTTCCTTTTCAGCTTCAGAAGCTGCAATATACTCCGCCTCTGTGGTTGAATCTGCTACTGTATCTTGTTTGGAACTTTTCCAGCTCACTGCCCCTCCATTGAGGCAGAACACAAATCCGGATTGTGATCTAGAATCATCCTTATCAGTTTGGAAGCTGGTTTCGGTGTAACCTTTTACAACGAGCTCTTCTTCACCTCCAAACACTAAGAACGCATCCTTAGTTCTTCTCAAGTACTTAAGGATGTTTTTGACAATGGTCCAATGAGCCTCACCATAATCTGACTGATACCTTCTCATGATACTTAGAGCATAACATACATCTGGGTGTGTACATAGAATGGCATACACGGTGGATCCAATAGCCGAAGCATAATGAATCGCTCTCATCCTCTTTTGCTCATCAGGTGTCGAAGGACACTGACTCTTGCTTAGAGTAATGCCATGTGACATTGGCAAGAAACCTTTCTTGGAATCTTGCATATTGAACTGATTCAATATCTTGTCAATATATGTATCTGGCTTAATCCAATTAGCCTTTTAAATCTATCTCTATAGATCTTTATGCCCAAAATATACGCTGCCTCTCCTAAATCCTTCATTGAGAAACTTTTTCTTAATGAGGATTTAACATCATCAAGCTTTGGAATGTCATTCCAATCAATAATATGTCATCTACATATAGGACCAGAAATACATGTGTGCTCCCACTAAACATCTTGTAAATACAAGGTTCTTCTACATTCTTGATGAAACAAACCCTTTGATTACTTCATCAAAATGTAGATTCCAACTCCGAGATGCTTGCTTCAGTCCATAAATGGACTTTTGAAGCTTGCATATTTTATTAGCATTTTTAGCATCGAACAACCCCTCAGGTTGTGTCATGTACACATCCTTAGTCAGACTTCCATTAAGAAAGGCTGTTTTGACATCCATCTGCCATATTTCATAATCAAAATATGCAGTTGGAAGAATCCGAACAGACTTAAGTATTGCAACGGGTGAGAAAGTTTCACCATAATCAACACCTTGAATTTGTTTGAAACCTTTCACCACCAATCACGCTTTATGGATGTGAACATTTCCATCCATATCAGTCTTTTCTTGGAAATCTATTTACAATCGATAGGTCTCACACCTTCGATTGGATCAACCAAGTTCCAAACTTGATTTTCATGCATGGATTCAATTTCGGATTCCATGGCTCCAAGCCACTTCTCAGAGTCGGGTCCCATCATTTATTCGGTATAGGTCGTGGGCTCATTATTATCCAACAATACCATGTCATGCTGCTCCATGGTTAGAAGCGTTAACTTTTCAGTCGCACGACGTACCCTCGTAGACCTTCGTGGGGCTGGTGTTTCATCAACTGGTTACACAACATCTTGTACATCTTGTATAGGATCAGTGGATGCTGAAACATTTTCAGGTATTTCTTGAAATTCTTCAAGATGCACCTTGCTCCCACTAACTCCTTTTGAGAGAAACTCTTTCTCCAAGAAGACACCATTGCGAGCAGTAAACACTTTACCCTCTGTTTTATTATAAAAATAATATCCTTTGGTTTCCCTAGGATATCCCACAAAGAAGCATTTGTCTGATTTTGGAGTGAGTTTGTCTGACGTCAAACATTTGACATAAACATCACATCCCCAAACTTTGAGGAAAGACAATCTGGGACATTTCTCGGTCCACATCTCATATGTTGTCTTCTCAAAAGACTTAGTTGGGACTCTGTTTAGTGTAAACGTAGCAGTTTAAAGAGCATAACGCCAAAAGGATAGTGGAAGATCTGCTTGGCTCATCATCGACCTAATCATGTCCAACAAGGTTCGGCTCCTCTGCTCGGACACCCCATTCCATTGAGGCGTTCCAGGTGGAGTCAACTGTGGAACAATTCCACATTGTTTTAAATGATCATAAAATTCATGGCTCAAATATTCACCCCCTCGATCATATCGTAGAAGTTTAATTTTCTTGCCCAATTGATTTTGTTCTTCATTCTGAAGTTCTTTGAACTTTTCAAAGGATTCAGACTTGTGCCTCATTAGGTAGACATAACCATATCTACTAAAGTCATCGATAAATGTGATGAAGTACTGAAAACCACCTCTGGCAATTGAACTCATTGGTCCACATACATCTGTATGTATAAGTCCCAACAAGTCTCTCACCCTCTCACTTTGTCCAGTGAAAGGTTGCTTTGGTCATCTTCCCAAGCAAACAAGATTCACATGTGTCAAGTGATTCAAAATCAAATGAGCTTAGTAAACCATCTTTATGGAGTTTTTCAATGCATTTCTCATTTATATGACCTGAGCAACAATGCCAAATAAAAGTGGGATTTAGATCATTACATCGAGCCCTTTTGGTATTAATGTTACAGACAATTTTATCTTCAAGATCAAGAACATATAATCCATTCACCAATGGACATTGAGCATAGAAAATATTATTGTAATAAATAGAACAATATTTGTTCTTTATTACAATCTCATAACCATCAACTTCTTCTAAACACGAAGAAGAGATGATGTTCTTGCTCAAAGTAGGAATGCAATAACAATTACTCAATTACAAAACTAATCCTGAGGGTAATGACAAGTGGTAAGTTCCGACAGCTATGACCGCAACCTTTGCTCCATTGCTGAAACGAACATCCAACTCGCCTTTTGCAAATCTTCTAGTCTCACTTAGACCCTGTAACGATTTGCAAGTGTGAATCATCGATCCGTATCAAATACCCATGATTCACTAGAAGATAATGCAATGTTAATTTCTATAACATTTATACCTGAAGCGGAAGTCTCACTTCCCTTTTTCTTCTTATCCTCCAAGTACTTCTTGCAGTTCCTAGACCAGTGCCCCTTACCATGACAGTGAAAGCATTCATCATCAGGAGATGGACCAGATTTGCCCTTTGGTTTAGACTTTGAGCTTGAAGGCTCATCGGGAACCTTTCCCTTGCCTTTACCTTTAGGATGCGTCACACGCTTCCTCTTTTTATTCTCCTTTTGCTCCATCATCACATGAGTGGCATTTTTCTTAATGCTTTCTTTGGCTATTTTAAGCATCCCATGCAATTCAGCTAAAGTTTTCTCCATGCCATTCATTTGAAAATTCAATATGAATGGCTCGTAGCTCGGTGGGAGCGACTGAAGAACAACGTCAATAGCCAGATCATCCTTGAGTTCAGAACCAAGTTTGCCCAAAGTTTCAATGTAACCAATCATCTTGATTACATGAGGGCTGACCGGGCTACCCTCCGCTAGCTTGCATGAGAACAAGGACTTTGAGATGTTGTATCTCTCAGCCCTTGCTTGATTCTCAAACATTCCACGCAGTCCCTCAGTCATAGAATAAGCATCTGTATGCTCATACTGTTTTTGTAGATCAGGGGACATAGTGGCGAGCATGAGGCAACTTACATTAAGCGCCTCATACAAGTGCTTCGTATAAGCTCTACGTGCTGCATTAGTTGCATCAGCTGGGAGTTCATCAGGGTAAGGCTGTAGAAGTACGTACTCGGTTTCCTCTTGCCTAAGAATGATTCTCAGGTTGCGGTACCAATCGATAAAGTTAGCTTCGTTGAGCTTTTCCTTTTCAAGCATAGATCGCAAATTGAAACCGAAATTGTTACTAGCATACATTATCTACAATAGAAAATAAATATGCAATGTTTAGCACTATGTTATGTACTAATCTTCTATTAACAGTTTAATAAAAGATATCACCACTATATGATCATCGTCTTCCCTCTAACGACATATAATGGTTCAAGATCCATATTCACTAATTCCTAGTCAGCTTTGGCTTCACTGCTAGAAAATTAGTGACATAGGTAAACAACCATTGTTAATCATATCCCTATATGACTCTTGTTTGTTGGATGACATCCAATGCCCCGACTCCCAACTCTATGCCATAAAGCCCAAAACCGTTTTGATAGCTTTGTTGAGTAAACCAATACTATGCATGTGAATGTCCAACATTCACCGTATGAATTATGATAGATGATGGTACTTTGCTTTGGCAAACCTATCACACAACGATCAAAATATCAAAGGTGCAGCTATTGGCAAATGGCATCAAATGCTCAACTTTTGTGAGGGAAGCTATTCTATCATGACAAAACATCCACCATATGAAAAGCATGGAAAGAATAGTAATAAGAATCACATGCATATTATCATATCACATTGTGAATAGTATGGCCTTTAGAATCATAATGGTCTCCTTCGCCATGGTTCCATCAAGATCAGAGCTGCCATGCCTCCCTTCTTGTGGTGATCTCCATCTCCACCATGCTTGAAGACATATCCATGATAATAAAAGAAGCTAATACAACTAATAGCTACCAAATAAATTACATGAGAGATCAAGCATCACAGGTTGACACGCAGGTCGTTATACAATTATGTGACAACCTCAACCCGGTTGTGTTAAATTTGCAACACGCAGACTCCACGAATTTACACACAGATCATCACATCCCATTAAGGCCATACCATTCACATCATTCCCTGCAAAAATGAGTTAAGCGTAGAACGATTTCTAGTGCGAAACTATATTATGTAATCGCTATAGCAGACAGCAAAACGTAATTACATAGATCGCATCTATGAAATCACTATGAAAATCTCATCGGATTGATCAAATCAACCCGAATCCGAGCCATTAAGAATGCCTCGATTTTCAATGTGACCGGTTATTCATGAGTAGATCGCGACTCATGATCGTGGTCTGTTGGCTCAATCTATTAGCTATGTACGCGATTAGTCCCGATGGTGATTCCAGCCGGTAGGGACAGGTTGCGCACACAACAGAGAAGGAGCACAAACTGACCCTTTAGTCATACACGATCACAATCTACTCTAACCAATTCCAAACCCCAAAAAACGTGCGATAAAATTCATCGTATGAACATGTGTGCAGTAGATCTCATCTACTAACAAGATCGAGACCAAAAACTACGCAAGTCGGCTCTGATGCCGCTGTCAGTAAATCGGCGGTACGCTACTCTAGCAACTCTACCGCATCACCCAGGAAACATGCAAGTACAGAGGTCATGGATCATTACCACTAGATGTGCAGCGCAGCGGAACATAGACGCGCGCCAGTGTAGGGGAAGTAGACGATCTCATTCGTCTCCTCCTCGCCCTCTTCTCAGGAGCAGTAGACGAACACGTTCATCGTAGCCGATCAGCGCAGCAGTAGCAGCAGCGTCTCCACGGAGTCCACATGTACGGAGAGGAACGCCGTGCGCCGGTGTGCTAGCATGGCGCGCGCGGCAAGGGTCTCGGCGTGAGGCCTTCGAGGGGTGGTGGCTAGGGCTGTCACGTAGTGGGGTGATTAGCCCCTAACCCTACCCCTCATATTTATAGGCGTACTAATGGGCTTTTAGGTCGCAGGCCCACTAGTACCCTAATTGCTTATGGATAAAATATCCAATAGGCCTTAACCCGAATTGTTATGATTGCCTCTTGGGTAAATAACCAACATTTCTTGTGTTCTATTGAATAAAAATCATAGTTTAAAGGAACTTTTGTGCCTTGTTCGTCCGACTTGTTTCAGACAACTTTTTCTCATTGAGTTTCTGCACAACTTCGGTGGTTTTATCATAACTCGAGTTTTACAGATACAATTGGCGTGATTCTTTTTGGGTTGTATTTAAAACTTGATTATCTATTATTTTTGAAAATTTCACGGTCATTGGATTTGTGGTTTCTGATCTACACGAGTTTCTTTGCAGTGTTATAGATCTGTTTTTGCTTGGGGAGAACAGATTGACCTTTGTTCAATCTTTTGATCGTAACTTGAGTTTTTCTTGACGAATTTTAGTGATTCTTGTTGTCATGTCTTCGTGACTCGATCCTCTATAATATATACCACTTTTGTCACAATTGAAAATCTTTAGATTAGTCGCACACACAATTTCTTTAACAGATCAATTTTCTGCACATGGGTTTTCGTTCCTTCTGCTGAAAAATTGAAATAGATCATTCACCCCCCTTTGGTAGCTTTTCACGTGCTCATCGATCCTATATTTGGTATCAGATCAAGGTTGCTCTAGTCTTTGAGATTTGCACGTGTTTTGACTAATAATCATGGAGAATTACTCCACAAAACCTTGTGTGTTTAGTGGCATTGATTTTCAGGTTTGGAAGGCACGCATGGAGGCTTTCATCCAGGCACAAGGCTTCACAATATGGGAAAAGGTGTACAAGCCTTACGATGTTCCGCTAAACGATCAAGTCACTGCCACGAACATGAGAGATGTCGACAATGACAACAAGGCGCGGAACTTGATCATACAAGGATTGACTCAAAGCAACTTTGATCGAGTTGCATACCTCCGATCTACATACAATGTTTGGAAAGCTCTATGTGATTATCATGAAGGATCAAAAAATATCAAGGAGGTGAGACAAGACATGTTCAAAAATGAGTACATGCGCTTTGAGATGCAACCAGGTGAGTCTATTGACGACCTCTTCACTCGCTTTAATAAAACCCTCAGCAACTTGCATAGCGTCAATGTTAATTTTTTAGATGCTGAAAATGCTAGGAAATTACTAATTGCATTAGACATGTCAATTTGGGAGATGAGTCACATCTATTCGTGAATCAACTGTCATGAGTACACTTACTTTAGATGTTCTATATTCTAAATTGAAAACTCATGAAATTGACATAATCTCACATAAGAACCCCAACAAGTATCTTGAATTTGTTTCTCAACATGACATGCCTAGCTTCAACCAATCTTCATCCTATGGAACACTTACTTTGTTATCCTCTCTAACCCTTGAACAAATTGAATAGTTTTGAGAGGAAGAACTTGCACTCATCTCTACTCGGTTCTCAGAAGCATTTCGAAATGTGAGAACTAGAAGGAGAGGGAGTGCCGGACCTCAACGATGCTTCAAATGTGGTAAGACAAGACATTTTTGCACGGATTGCCCTAACCTTTTAGGAACTACTTCTGGTGATGAAAAGCAAACAAGTACGAAACACTCCGCTGTAAACAACAACAAGAAAATGAAGGGTTTTACAGGACGCCATTTGGTAAATAGCTTTATCTCTGCACTTCAAGAACATGGATCGAGCGATGTGGACATCGAAAGTGACGAAGATGAAGATGATTTGGCAAACTTGTGCTTCATGGCGGGCAAGTCAAGATCAAGTATGGAGGAGGCAGAAGCAACAATGAAGAGGTATGTCCTACTTGCAAAGAAATGTGTGATGCTATTTCTTGTGTCACTGTTATAGTTAAGAAAAAGGACAAAAAAGCTTAGGGGCAATGCTGTTAAAATTGAGTCACTAGAATATGAAATTAATCGTTTGAAATATTTTATTCCTACTGATGATTCTTGTTCCTCATGTGATTTAATATATGAACAATTGTCTTCTCTAAGAAGTACACATACCTCCACACTTGATAAACTTGAGTTAGAGATTGAAAAGAACAAAGAGCTTGCTGCACTAAATGATAAAAACTTGAAAGCTGCTAGCTGTTCTACAATTGATTTGCATTGTTCTACTTGTGAAAGTGAATCTAGGAATCCCTTGTGGGTTTTGGTTGATTTATAACAAGTAAATGAGATCCTAACCACATTGTTGAGATGAGCACAGGTTCTAATGAAAGAATGAACAAAACGTCAAAAAGAAAGGAGAATGAGAAGCAATGCGGAAAAGAGCTCAATAAACAAGTGTAGTAGATCATTGTGTATGGAGTGTGTTAAGGAAACATAACCCAAGAGCTCAAGCACAAATAATATCACACATTGCACAAAATTATACAGGACCAGACTAGTCCGACTTAACCCGGACTAGTCCGATATCTTTCTGTACCAGATCGGACAAGTCCTCACAATGTGGACTTGCCCACACAGTCCATGGATCACTGATCGGACTAGTCTGATATCACCATGTACTAGTCCAATATCTCTCTGACTAGAATCGGACTAGTCCTCCCCAGTGCGGACTAGTCCCCCAAACCTTCACAAGTTGCACGAAATCGGACAAGTCCGATAACACCACAGACTAGTCCGATATCTTTCTGATGTCAATCGGATAAGTCCGACGTTAGCACGGACTAGTCTGAAATCCCTCTGACCTAAATTGGACAAGTCCTCCAAGTGCGGACTTGTCCCCCAAATTCACTTGGGGATTCACCTATTCGGACAAGTCCGATACCCATCGGACTAGTCCGAAGATTTTCAGAACCAAATCGGACTAGTACGCTCTCGCTTCGGACAAGTCCAATATTTCGGGACACTTAGGGTTTCCTACACGCAACACACTGGACTAGTCCGGTGTCCACCACGGACTAGTCCGATCTTTCTAAAGCCTAATGGTAACTTTTGGAAACCCCATATAAATAGGTGTGCACGGCCCAACTTTCATTGCTCTCAACCCCTTGCGCTGTCACACCTTCCAAGAGCCTAGAAAACACCTCTCTCCACGAAATACAACGCAAGAAAGATAAATCCCTTGAGGATTCACTTTAGATCATAGGAGAGACAAGATTCCACACCTTTGAGCTCTTGGTTTGATTCCCTATTACACTCCTGTGGTTTTCATTGTAATCTTAAGAGTGTATTCTTGGTGGTGTTCATATTGTAATCTTGGGGAGACCTCAACTTGTGAGAATGCCCCTTGAATTCGGTTATTTGCTCTTTGTGATTAGTGAAAAGGATTGGCCTCTGTGGCGATCTGACGAGGGTAGGGTTGGAGAAGACCCGATTCTTTTGTGGACTCCTCAACGTGGATGTAGGTTGCCTCTGTGGGAACCGAACCACGGATAAAGAGCTTGTGTTCTTACTTCGCGTATATCGTTCTTACTCTTCATATCTATCTAGGGTTTCAATCAATCTTGTTTACATTACGTTGAAACATTGAATATAAGATTAACTTGTGGTACATCCTAGTTCATGGTAGTGTGACACTCAATTACAAGTACTTTTCCGCTGCATACAGTCTAGGATCGAGATAATCGATCAAGCTTGATCAATCTAGTTCGCACGCACCGGACTAGTCCGCACTCTACCGGACTAGTCCGATACCTCGGGATTTGATCAGTTTGTTGAGTGTTGCAGGTTCCGACTAAAATTAAAAAAAAGGCCTATTCACCCCCCTCTAGGACACATTCAATTGGTATCAGAGGAGGACTCTTCAAAAGGAGACTAATCACTCAAAGAGAACATTTCGGACATGAAGGACGTACACAAGAGCATGAACCAAGAGAAGGTTGAAGAATAAAAGAACCAAAAATTGGAGAGGCTCGTCGAGTCTATTCAAGACTTTGATGATGCGGATGAGGAGACATTGGAACTCAAGGCACTCCTAAGAAGGGAAACCCTCTCCAAGGGAAAAGTGAAGATCGAAGACGAGAAGAAGAGGAAGGGGAGTAGTCACACCGACTACTCCCGATATACTTTTAATCATGATCGCTTAAAATCTGACAACAATCATTATCTATCTATTCCACTTGGAAAAGCCCCACACTTTGATGGCAATGACTACTCAATGTGGAGGCAAAACATGAAAATACACTTGATCTCACTCAATCCAAGCTTGTGGCACATTGTGGTTATAGGAATAGATATTCCCGATGATGATGAGGAGCTCACACCTAGCCAAGAGCAAGCAATCCATCGAAATGCCCAAGCTGCTGCAGTCATCACCTCATCACTTAGTTGGGACGAGTTCACAAAGGTGGATGGACTCGAGATTGCAAAGGAGATATGGGATACATTGCAAACCGCACATGAAGGCGATCGTCATGTGCGAGAAGCGAAGATTGAAATGATTGAAGGCGAATTGGGAAGATTCACCATTGAAGAAGATGAGTCGCCGCAAGACATGTACAACCGCTTAAAGACACTCATCAACAAGGTTCGAGCATACGAAAGAAAGAAGTGGAAAGATCACGAGGTGGTGAAGCTCATCCTTAGAGTTTTCATGCCTCGCAACGTCACCTTATGCTCGATGATTAGAGAAATCTCCGGGTACAAGAAAATGACCCCGGATGAGCTACTTGGGAAGATCATCAATTTTGAGATGATGGAAAAGCAGGCGAAGCATGTTAAAGAGATTGCTGACCTCACCTCGGCAAAGAAGAAAGGGGTCGCTTTAAAGTCCACACTCAAGCCCTTGTCCAAAAAAGCTCGGGAAGCTCAACAAGAAGAGGACAGCGATGATGAGAGCAGCGACTTGATGAAGATGACATGATACTATTCATGAAAAAATTCAAAAGTATGATAAAGAAAATACAAGGTGCTAAATCAAGTGAAGGGAAGTACAAGGAAAAATCAAGACCGAAGTTGAGGCGGGCATGCTATAACTGTGGTGAGTATGACCACTTTATAGTTGATTGCCCATATGAAGAAAACAAGAAGAAGACCAAGGGAATAAAGCCTCAACCCAAGAAATTCTTCAAGAAGAAGAAGCAAGATGAACAAGCGCATCTAGGGAAAGAGTGGGACTCAAATGATGAATCCTCATCTGAAGAAGAAGAGGAGATGGCTAGCATAGCCATCGAGAATACATCCAAGAAGTCCACTCTCTTTCCCACTCTCGGCGCATGGAAGGGGAACAACACTTACCTCATGGCAAAGGAAGGTAAACGAAAGGTAACAACGAAACCCTCTTTCTTGCATTCCTATTCTAGTGATAGTGAAATTGCTAGTGATAATGAAGATATGCTCATTGGCTTAGATAAGAAAACAGCTGCGAAAATGAAATTTCTACTTGATCAGCTTTTTGAGAAGGAGAAGTTGATAAACCGTCAAGAAGATATGATAATCTCCCAAAAGGAGGAATATCTTGAACTTGACAAGCTTTTTGAACTTAAAAAGGAGCGAAGCAAGTCACTAGAGCTTGAGTTAGCTTCAAGCAAGGAAGCTTGCTTGGAGTTAAGCGACTCAAATGCTACAATCAAGGACAAACTTGCTAACCTAATCAAGGTTAAAAAGATGCTTGAGGTACAAGCTGAGTCACTCAAGCAAAGTGACCCTTCATCCTCTTCAAGCTTGCCTTCTCAACCCCTTAAAATCGAAACTGCTTCTACTTGTGCATGTGGTAAAGTTGACACTAGCTTGAAAGACAAGTCAACCTCTACCAAGGATAAGCATCCTGCCCAAAGTGGCATATTTGACAAGGAGAAGGTCAAATATGCACGTAGTGCATACTTGGCCACAAGACCTACTAATGTCAAATATTTCATTGGGTATTCCTATGGTGGAAAGCAAAATGCTAGAAGCCATAAGAATAACAAGGAAAGCATTGCCTTTGTAAAGGGAAAGCCCTCTCAAACTGGAAAGTCCAAAGTTAACACATACAACACATATGATCACCGGATTAGACCGGTCAGGACACATACAAGTCCGGTCCTCCGGACAAGTCCGATTTCCTGGACTAGTCCTGTACATAGACAACAACAACTATTATTCAGGACTTTCGATGCATCTTATGTTTTAATGAGAAGTAATTTTGGTAAAATTTATGCTCATTATGTTGGGTCACGCCATGGGAACACCAAATCTCATATGTGGGTGCCCAAATCTCTTGTAACTAATCTCCAAGGACCCAAGCAAGCTTGGGTACCTAAAACCAAAGCTTGATTTGTTTTTGTAGGCCTATTACTCCGGTGGATCTAAATGAGTGCTAGATAGTGGCTGCACCAACCATATGACCGGAGAAAGGAGGATGTTCGTTGAGTATGAAGAAAATGAGGATCCAAGCGAGGGCATCTATTTTGGAGACACTAGTCAAGGAAAAGTGCTCGGTACCAGTAAAATTGCCATATCATCTCAACATACTCTTTATCATGTGTTACATGTTGATTCCTTAGATTATAACCTGCTGTCCATATCTCAATTATGTGACAAAGGTTATAATTGCTTGTTCACTAATGAGGGTGTGACCGTCTCTAGAAGGGGTGATGGTTCCATTGCATTCAAGGGTATGTTAAAGGGAAAGCTTTACCTTGTTGACTGTTGGTATTTCTTAACACCACAGAGTTATCCGAAAGCGCACGGAAATACCGTTGTAGCACTTCCCCTTAAAGAGTATTCCCAAGGGTATCGAATCCAAAGAACGTGTGTGCTAATCTTTCGAACTAGCTCACCCAAGGACACAAAGTTGTTTGGTAGGCAAGGAACAGAGAGAAATTCAAAGTATAGATCCTAATTCAAGGTAGTTTGCAGTAGATGCTTGCTTTGAGAACGGGCTTACTCCTAGCAATACTAGGACGACTCTCGCCAACAGCCTATGGCATAGCCGAACGTGGAAGATTACGAAGGACAGATAGGGCTGTCACCACCTACTGCCTACCTCTTCAATCCGTGGGTCTACGAGATATCCACTGATGATTTATAACCTAAGCACCACACTTACGTTCTAAATCACTTCTCTAGTTGTTTCGAACACAAAGCTACAACTAGAGCCTCTAACGAATTAAAGCAGTGAACCCACAAGTAACTACTTGTGCAAACTACTAAGAATAAAAGATCAAACTTGTATTGAATTCACAAAGGCTTACTTGATTGAGTAAAATCTTTGTAGGGGTACAAGTGTAGAAGAGGGACTTGACAAGCCCAAGCCTCCTTCTCCTAGACTCTTTACCACACTCTCCTTCTACTTTGGTAGCCTCTAGGACTACTCTAAACCTTTGGAGTGTAGCACTATTATCAACTTTTGGTGTGTGTGAGAAGTGAGGTGAGGGGGTCTATTTATAGGTGGAGAAGGGTCTGTTCCCGCCATAATTAACGCGCGAATCAGTCACCATTGACCTCAAGGAGCCGGGAGGAGCCCACACGTGTCGTTTGATCGAGTTTGGCGCCAGGAAGAGGTCGGCCTACCAGGGGGTTCGGCCGACCTGGTCAAGACTCCCCTCGGGGAGTGCTTCCTCCAGGTGGCTTCCAGGTGGGCCCTCTTGATATATATGGGTGCAACACTAGTGGATCTCCTTGTTTTCTTCTGTTTGTGGGCCATTTGATCCATGTGTTGCCACGTGTCATCGCCTAATTTGTTGAAATCCATTTTCATGGATTCATCCCTGCATGTTTTGGTATTTTGGGTAATACTTCACCTGCATACAAATAGACACCAACACTTGTGGAATTGGGTTAGTGTATAACCCTACCACTATGTTTGGTGTTTTTTTATGCACATTATGAGGTGAATTGACGGTCAAAATGTGGTACTTAAGGACCGTCAACAAACTACCCCACACTTAGTCCATTGCTCGTCCTCGAGTGAAGGCAAGAAGAACTAGAGTGTTGTCATGAAATTGCTATAAGGTAGAAAATAAGGATACTAGATATTTCAACTTATACCTGAATTCATGTATTCCCTTTGTGTATGTGGCTACCACATCAATCTTGGGTGTTTGAAAAGTGGAACAATTAGAATGAAGTTCCCTTGGATCATTCTCTGTTGAAATGATTAGGCAATTGCTACATTTGAAAGTCATCTGAACTTTTGCCTTTGCCTTCTCGATTGGAATCTCTCAAATCTCTCAAAGTGTTTGAGTCCTCACCATGGCATGTTTTGCCAATTCTTGTCCCTATACTAAAAGTGGCTATATCTGGAGCTTGGTAGGGATGAATGTGGCACACATTTGCAATTCATATGTTACTAAGTCAAAAACTTGATCCTATGAGGGACTTATGCAATGAACAAAGTGAAGAGAAAATTCTTGTGCACATGAATGGAATGGAGGGGCGAGAAGATAACTCCCATGAATTTGCTCTCTCTTAAGGATGAAACATGGCTACTTTTTTTTGAGCACTCTTACTCTTTTTTTCAAGAGTGGATGCTTCTTTTCTTTTTCTTGTAGTCATGTCTTCTACTCCTTTTTATTTTTTTAGAGAGGCTTTCGTTTGTATTGTATGGAGTTTCTTTTTGACGGATGGGTAATCGATGGATGAAAATTCTCAATGTGAGAAATTTTGCATGAATGGAGTGCACAAGAGTTTTCAAATCAAAAAGTTCATACATGTCACTCAATTGGGTCACGAGTTTGACAAAGTTCAATGAAAAGAAAAGTGGCATATGCTTGTGGTTTTCAATGAATGTATGATATGGCCTTAGTGGGTATATAAATTTCCAATGAGAGGTTTAGGCAAAGTTCAAGACTTCAAATAGTTACAAATGTCAAAATCAATTTCAAGCAAAAGGATGATTTCTAAAGAACTCATTTACCATATCACACTAGTCAAATGCCTAGATGATGTGTTTTTTCCTATTGAATTATGGGAATCAAAAACAAGGTAATGAATTGAAATATAAAATATTCAAATTTTCAGCTTAAGCAAATTCTTGACTACAAATTTTATTTCAATTTGTTGATTTGATTCATTTTAGATATGCAATGAAAAATATGAAATCAACTCAAACAGCAGGTTAGCGCATAAAAGTGGTGATAGGAAACCCAAACCGATTTTTTGGAGCGAAACGGAGTCGTACGGAGCAGAGAACAGGTCGGCCGACCAGGGGGTTCGGCTGACCTCATGGTGGCTCTCCTGTGGCTCTGTTTCGTCGGGTCGTTTTATTTATTCGGTCGCGACGTGTTTTGATATGCAACATTAATTTTTCACGTCGGGATTTCATGACTTGGGGATATGTTTCCCCCACACTTGTTTCCTGAATTCTTTATTCAACAAAATAAACTAAAGGGGGAACTTTACCGGTGTTAGATGAACCAGTAAGTTCATTTTATTGAAATCAAAATGTGGGGATGCTTACATTATTTAACCTAGCTTTAGAAAACAAATGTTTTTTTTTAAAAAATAAAAAATAAAATCCTAAATAGTAAGCATCCTATGCTGTCGGGCGAGGGAAGTTTTGTCATTGGCCGGCTTAATGTCTCCGCTCAGGTTGAAGGTTGAGCTGGAGGCATGAGGCACAATCTTCTTGTCGGCCATGAGAGGACGGGAGGAGGATGAGGATTCAATGAGGTGCAACTTTCCTCTCTGTTTCCGTCCTTTAAATAGGTGGGGAACGACGCATTTCACTGAGGATTTTGTGGAGGATATCTATGAGGATCAATACGAGAAAATAGAACGCGAGCGGCGCGAACCTCTTCTGGCTCCGTTCGGGCCACATTTTCTCGGGTCGATAGAATGGGCCTTCTAGAAGAAGAATTGGATGGGCCCATTTGTTGGACGTGGAGAATTAAACAGAATTGAAAGAAATGGCATGGAAATTGATTAGATTTACCACGTCAAATTCTTTTTCTGTATCCTTCTGGGTATCGAGAATAATTTGAGTCAGTGCCCATTCACTTTGAATTGTTGACCATCATCATCTTGGAGTGTGATTGCTCCATGGGATGAAGGCTCTACTACAGTGAAGGGTCCTTCCCATTTACTTCTAAGCTTCCCATGTCCAAAGAGTTTAACCCTAGAGTTAAAGAGTAAAACTTTATCTCCAGGTTTGAACTTTTTCGGCGTAATCCTCTTATCGTGCCATCTTTTGGTTCTCTCTTTATAAATTCTGGCACTGTGGTACGCCTTATATCTCCATTCCTCCAACTTAGAGATTTGCTTCAATCAGTGATTTCCAGCTTCGTTAAGATTCATGTTCCACCACTTGATGGCCCAATACGCTCTATGTTCCAATTCTACGGGAAGATGGCAAGTCTTCCCATAGACAAGTTGGAAAGGAGACATGCCGATAGGTGTCTTGTAGGCAGTACGATATGCCCACAATGCGTCGGGTAGTTTTTGCTTCCACCCCGTTCCCATTTCTAAGACAGTCTCATGCAGAATATTCTTTATTTGCTTATTAGATGTTTTTGCTTGAACACTTGTTTGTCGGTGGTATGGGGTAGCAATGTTATGCTGGACTCCAAGTTCCCTTAGAAAGTTCCAGAAGGTCTTATATATGAAATGAGACCCTCCATGACTTATGACCATACGGGGAGTTCCAAAGCGTGGGAAAATGATCTCATGGAACATTTTCCTTGCTTGCTTGAAATCAGCATTTTTGCTTGGCAATGCTTCTACCCATTTTGACACATAATCGACGACAACCAGAATATACTCGCAATCATAAGACCTAGGAAAAGGTCCCATGAAATCAATACCCCATACATCAAATAATTCCACTTGGAGATTGTATGTTAGGGGCATCGTATCGCGAGCAGAGATTCCTCCATGCTTCTTGCATTTCCAACATCTGCGAATGAATTCCTTGGTATCTTCGTACATTGAAGGCCAATAGAATCCACTCTGCCAGGTCATTGCCTTAGTACGGTAAACACTGTAATGACCACCATAGGGGCCAACATGTCATTTCTCTATAATTTTGGTGCCTTCGATTGATGGGACGCACCTTCTAAGAAGGCCATTGACACATACTCGATAGAGGTAAGGGTCATCCCAAAGGTGTCTACGACTCTCATAAATGAGTTTCTTTTTGTTCTCCCCTGGTGGTACGTATACCGTGACCATAAAGTTCACGATATCCGCATACCAAGGGTGAGAGTCTGTCACCTTGAGGAGCATATCATCTCGTAGGAAGTCATTGATAGGTATGTCCTTGGTTTGTGTAATTTCCATACGTGAAAGATGATCTGCTACTGAATTCTCTACTACTTTCTTATCTCTTATTTCCAGATCAAATTCCTGGAGTTGAAGAATCCATCGAATTATCCTGGGTTTAGCATCCTTTTTGGTAAGCAGATATTTCAAAGCAGCATGGTCTGTGTAGACTATGACCTTTGCTCCAACCAAATAGGATCTAATCTTGTCGATAACAAAAACTACTGCTAGGAGCTCTTTCTCAGTTGTGGCATAATTGAGTTAGGCTTCCGTCAGAGTTTTGCTAGCGTAGGCTATTTCGTGATGCTTTATATCTTTGGTTTGGCCTAAAACCGCACCAACAGCAAAGTCACTGGCATCACACATGATTTCGAATGACAGCGTCCAATCAGGAGGTTGGATAATTGGAGCTGAGATGAGTGCCTTTTTGAGTATATCGAATGATTTAATACATTCATCATCGAAATCAAAGGGAGCTTCTTTAGCTAATAGGTTGGTGAGGGGTCTAGCGATTTTGGAGAAATCCTTGATAAATCGTCGGTAGAACCCCGCATGACCTAAAAAGCTGCGGATTCCCTTAACATTGATAGGAGGTGGAAGTTTTTCAATAACTTCAATTTTAGCTTTGTCCACCTATATCCCTCTCTCAGACACCAAGTGTCCAAGAACGATGCCTTCCCGGACCATGAAATGACACCTTTCCCAATTAAGCACAAGGTCCTTCTCCTGGCATCTTTGTAAGATCTTATCTAAATTTTCCAGACAATGATCAAAAGTTTTCTCATAGACGGAGAAATCGTCCATGAAAACTTCCATGATATCCTCGATCATGTCTGAAAATATAGACATCATGCATCTCTGGAAAGAGGCAGGAGCGTTACACAGTCCAAAGGACATACGCCTATAGGCATAGGTCTCGTAAGGACATGTGAACGTGGTCTTATATTGATCATCGGGATGGATAGGAATTTGATGATATCCCGAATACCCATCAAGGAAACAGAAGTAGGAGTGTTTTGCCAATCACTCTAACATCTCATCGATGAAGGGCAAAGGAAAATGGTCTTTCCTTGTTGCCTTGTTAAGTTTTCGGTAGTCAATGCACATCCTCCATCCCGTGATGGTCCGTTGAGGAATTAATTCATTCTTCTCGTTTTGAACGACCGTCATACCTCCCTTCTTAGGCACTACTTGAACTGGACTTACCCATTCACTATGAGGAATAGGGTAAATAATCCCGACATGCAGAAGTTTCAAGACTTCTTTCTTGACAACTTGCCGCATCGCATTATTCAATTGCCTTTGAGGTTCTCTTGAGGGGACACTCTAAGGGTCAATAGGAATACGATGGGTGCATAACGCTGGACTAATTCCCTTGAGATCCTGAAGTGAATATCCAAAAACAGCTCTATGCCTTTCTAACATGGCTATGAGTTTGAGCGTTTCATCATCTGAAAGCTTGTCACTTATGATGACAGGGTCTTCCAAATCGCCATTTAGAAAGGCATAACGTAGGCTTCGAGGTAGAATCTTGAGCTCAACAGGAGGTTTTGGGGAGGGCTCTTCTTTTGGCAATTCTATTTCCTCCTGGAATTCATCCTCCTCTTGGATGAAGTCTTCTTCTCCTTCAATTTCAGGGGGTTCTAAAAATTGAAGAGTCCTAACCTCCTCTATTGGCTCATCTTGGATGGGAGATTCTGCAGATGTGTTCTTCGAACGCAGAATAGGCATTGAGAAATTTCTCCCTCCAAGATTGATATTGAGGCTTCCTTCCAAAAGGAACTTCCATGAGAAATTTCTCTATGGGAATCCCTATCATGATGTCAAAATCTTTCATTTCGAACACGTGAAAATCTAGGAGAGCCTCAACATCTTTGTGTCTAACAGACACGTGTTGCAAAACCCCACATCCTTCAAGAATGGTTTCGAATGAATCTCGGAAGGATTTGTGTGTTGGTGCCAATGGCACATTGCCAAGAATGGCGAGAGCACAAGAATCGGAAATGAGATTTGCTCCAACAGTAGGGTTATATAGGATTCTCATTGGTGTCCCTCTAATAGAACATAAAATGGTAGCCAAAGGTGAGGTCATCCGAAGAATTTTGGGTGAATTCTGGATTTCAACTGTCCACTCTCTGCTTAGGATAGAGGTTAACTCCTTGATCGTCTGACGGACGAACACCCCGTCAGGTGGATCAGGTGGAGTTGGTGGCAATGAAGGTTTCCTATGGCAACAATACTTCAAGGTATTTCCATAATCTTCAAAAAGCTTTTCCTCAAAGTAAAATGGAAACTGCGAGGGTTGAATTTCTTCTACCTTCGTAGTCTCAGGTTCGGGAGAGGATTCTTCTGGCAAGGCTTGGGGTAAACTAGAAAAGGGTTCATCCTCGTCCAATAGTGTATCCTCCGTTCTTTACACGACTTCCTCTTGGGGAGGCTCATTAAGACCCATAATGAAAGAAGAATTTTCTAGAATTCTGCCCAGAAGATCCTTGCCTTCTTCTGTAGTCTTATGGAGGAAAGATCCTCCAGACGTAATGTCATGATATAGGGCAGACTCTTTGTTTAATCCCATAAAGAAATGTTGCAAAAGCATTGGATCATGGATTAACAAATCTGGGCCAGAGTTTTTTAGAAAAGAAAATCTATCCCAAGCTGCACCTATGGGTTCCTTCTCCATCTGCTGGAAGCATAGTACTTCCTTTCATAAGGAAACAATTTGGGCAATGGGAAAGAAAGCAAGACAAAATTTGTCTCGTAATTCACTCCAATCACCGTTTGTCTTCCCAACGTAGTGGTTGTACCATTTTTTGGCTTTTTCCTTGAGGGAAAAAGGGAACAACTTCTATTTGAGAGTTTCTTGTGTCATACCTTTGATTAGAAGGCATGGACACATTTGTTCGAACTCTTGTAGATGGTGGTAAGGGTTTTCACAATCCATTCCCGAGAAGGATTGTTCCCAAACCATGGCTATAAAGCCAGGGCGAAGTTCATAGCTGGTTGAACAAATAGGTTCCGCTGAAGGCGGTGGCTCACAAAACTTGCCCTTCGGAGCAGAATAGGAAATAATAGTGGGTTGCTACATTTATATGGTGGTGGTAAGGTAAGAATAAGAAAGGTAAGATGATAGATAAGGGGGATATGATACGAGGGTGATCTTTGTTCAAAGATTAACATCAACCATTCCCTGAGAACGGTGCCAGAAATGCTTGTTGGTATTTCTCAACACCACAGAGTTTCCGCAAGCGCACGGAAATACCGTTGTAGCACTTCCCCTTAAAGAGTGTTCCCAAGGGTATCGAATCCAAAGAACGTGTGTGCTAATCTTTCGAACTGGCTCACCCAAGGACACAAAGTTGTTTGGTAGGCAAGGAACAAAGTGGAATTCAAAGTATAGATCCTAATTAGAGGTAGTTTGCAGTAGATGCTTGCTTCGGGCATGGGCTTACTCCTAGCAATACTAGGACGACTCCCGCCAAGAGCCTATGGCATAGCCGAACGTGGAGGATTACGAAGGACAGATAGGGCTATCACCACCTACTGCCTACCTCTTCAATCTGTGGGTCTACGAGATATCTACCGATGATTTATAACCTAAGCACCACGCTTACGTTCTAAATCACTTCTCTAGTTGTTTCGAACACAAAGCTACAACTAGAGCCTCTAATGAATTAAAGCAGTGAACCCACAAGTAACTACTTGTGCAAACTACTAAGAATAAAAGATCAAACTTGTATTGAATTCACAAAGTCTTACTTGATTGAGTAAAATCTTTGTAGGGGTACAAGTGTAGAAGAGGGACTTGACGAGCCCAACCACACTCTCCTTCTACTTTGGTAGCCTTTAGGACTACTCTAAACCTTTGGAGTGTAGCACTATTCTCAACTTTTGGTGTGTGTGAGAAGTGAGGTGAGGGGGTCTATTTATAGGTGGAGAAGGGTCGGTTACTGCCATAATTTATGCGTGAATCAGTCACCATTGACCTCAAGGAGTCGGGAGGAGCCAACACGTGTCGTTTGACCGAGTTTGGCACCAGGAAGAGGTCGGCCGACCTGGTCAAGGCTCCCCTCGGGGAGTGCTTGCTCCAGGTGGCTTCCAGGTGGGCCCTCTTGATATATATGGGTGCAACACCAGTGGATCTCCTCGTATTCTTCTGTTTGTGGGCCATTTGATCCATGTGTTGCCACGTGTCATCGCCTGATTCGTTGAAATCCATTTTCATGGATTCATCCCTGCATGTTTTGGTATTTTGGGTAATACTTCACCTGCATACAAATAGACACCAACACTTGTGGAATTGGGTCAGTGTATAACCCTACCACTATGTTTGGTGTTTCTTTTATGCACATTATGAGGTGAATTGACGGTCAAAATGTGGTACTTGAGGACCGTCAACATTGAGTTTAACAAAGATAAAGCCGAACTTGACACATGCTTGATTTCAAAGACCAACATGGGTTGCCTATCGCATAGATGGCTAGCGCATGTTGGTATGAGGAATCTTCAAAAACTCCTCAAGGGCGATCACATTCGAGGTTTGAAGGATGTTGTTTTTGAGAAAGACAGGCCTTGTAGCACGTGCCAAGCCAGGAAGCAAGTAGGAGCACCTCATCCCGTGAAGAACGTCATGACTACAACAAGACCGCTCGAGCTACTCCACATGCAGGTTCTAAATGTTATGGTTTGAACAAGAAGCCTAGGACTTCAAAGTCTGCTTCGAAGTCCGATGAAGGTTTCTTGCTTGGTTATGATTCAAACTCCTACGCCTATTGTGTCTTCAACAAGACCTCCGGACTTGTTGAAGTAGCACGTGACGTAGTGTTTGATGAAACTAATGGCTCCCAAAAGGAGCAAGTTGATCCATGTGTGCTAGAAAGATAAGAAGCTCCTTGCCAAGCACTAAGAAGAATGGCATTGGGCGAAGTTCGACCACAAGAACCACCTCTACATATGCATGAGGAAGATGAACCACAAGAGGAGGCCAATGATCAAGGGGGAGCTTCCATACAAGATAAACCTCAAGAAGACAAAAATGATCAACAAGTCAATGAGGGCAACCATCTAGGGGGAGAAGAAGATGACCATGAATATTCAAGACCGCAAGTGCCACACCCAAGAGTACACCAATGCGTCCAAATGGATCACCCAATGGACAACATCATCGGAGACATCCAAAAGGGAGTAACTACTAGATCTCGCATAGCTAATTCTTGTGAGCATTATTCATTTGTATCCTTTTTGTAATGGCGCAGGGTTGAGGATGCATTGAAGGATCCAAATTGGGTAGTGGCCATGCAAGAAGAACTCAACAACTTCAAACGGAACGAGGTGTGGGAACTATTGGAAAGACCCAAGTTCAACGTCGTCGGCACCAAATGGGTCTTCCACAAAAAACAAGACGAACACGGGTGTCGACGGCTCCTAAGATATACTAACAAATCATCCATGGCAACGGTGCCAGAAATGCTTGTTGGTATTTCTTAACACCACAGATCATCTCCGGTAAAGAGATGAGATCTGCAAGCGCACGGAAGATACCGTTGTAGCATTTTACCCATGAGTATTCCCAAGGGTATCGTATTTATCCCAAAGGAAGGCAATGGAGTAAAGTATATACTACTCTTATGGTCAAGCTATGGGATACTAATCAATTATCTGGACAGGGGGTACGTTGATAATAGGGGTAGTGTGACACACACCTAGGCAATCTGTTCTAAAGGGTAAATGGGTCGTAGAGGGAGATTGGATTAAGAGTTAGAGAGTTGCTCCTACAATGCTCCTAATACATAGACATAGCCTAAGGTAGATACTAATGGTCATGTCAATGATGAATTCCTATGTAATGCTATTCAACACATCGGGCACGGGCTTACCCCTAGCAATACTAGGGCGACTCCTGCCAAGAGTGTGTGGCATAGCCGAACGTGGAGGATTACAAAGGACAGATAGGGTTGTCACCACCTACTCCTACCTCTTCAATCCGTGGGTCTACGAGACATCCAATGCTACTTAAATACCCAAGCATCATGCTAGCATACTAAGCAAATACCTTAAGAGCTGCAGCACAAGCCATCCTAAGGCAATGAACTAAATCATCGTTGAACCAATGTTGATTGCATAGCATAGTTATTCATATTAACATAATCATATCATAACTACATAGACTATAGTGGGGGTCTATAGTGTTTATGACCATAAGATGTGATCATGAGAGTACAATCGTAAAGACTATACCTTCCACTTACATGGACTCCACAATCAAACAAGAAACGCATTGTCCAAGTATACGTATAAAAAGACTAAAGATAATATCTTTATTGAGCACAAAGTCACAAATACAAGAAGGAATACATGAGATATACCTTTCGCAATGTGGAATTAGGAAGAGAGACTCCTTCTACTCCTTTCCCAACTTGGACATGGGACTAGAAGCTCTCCTCTCTACATCCTAACTCCTCTAAGGACAATGGAAGATAGTGTATACAATAAAATGATGCCCAAGTGGTGTGTGTTGAAGTGAGGGGTATGGGGTCCTATTTATACTAGTGTTGATGTCGGTTCCCACCACCAAAAGCACGCGAATCAGTCGTCATTGACTCTAGGGAGACAGGAGGAGCCAACACGTGGAAGTTGACCGCATTTGGCGCCAGGACCAGGTCGGTCGACCCCCTGGTTCGACCGACCTGGTCAGGGCTCAAAACGGCCCGTACTTCCTCCAGGTGGCTGCCAGGTGGGTCCCATTGACTGATATTGGTGCTACACTGTTGGATGGCCTCGGATACTTCTGTTTGTGGACCATTTGATCCATGTGGTGCCACGTGTCATCGCCTGATTGGCTGGTATGATATTTTATAGGATTGCTCCCCATACTTTTCCTCAATTCTTGTATAAATATCTGCATACACATATATTTCTCCATGTACAAGTGGAATAGGTCAAGTATAAAGGAGATGTGTGCAAGAAATGATCAATTCTTTACATAATTGAGTTATATTGACGGCTGAAATTGGTATATAACAGCCGTCAACAAACTCCCCCATGCTTATCCTTTGCTTGTCCCGAGCAAAGTCAAGACTTTAGGTTGATTATCAGGAGTTTCTACAATGTCCTACCTTTCAGAAGTACCAAGTGCACAACAAAATACTCTACCTAGTATTGCAAAAAGTGGCTATGGTACTTCACCCTTCTTAAGTCATAATGGGAGTTATGACTTCTCCTATTCATGGGTAATTGAAAGATAGAACAGCAAATGGAGCAAGCGTAGCCTAGATATCAAGTTCCACTTAAATTCCAGAGAGATTTAAATTAGATTATAAGTACCTCAATTGATTCTCTCAATCGATCCTTTGTGTATAGAGAAAATATGTCCTCACCAAGGCATTATGCCTATACTATTCCTACTCTTTGAATATGGCTTGTATGTGGAGCTTGGTAGGGAAAGAAAGTAGGCATATTTGAAACAAATAATATTGCTAAGTCAAAAGAGCAAGCCTTGGGAGAAATCAATTCAAACTTTTGAATCAAGACTTGTGCATGTGCGATGGAAACATTGAGATGACTCCTTTTGATGTGGACTCTCTTTATTGCAAGGATGAAACATGGCTACCTTTTTTTTTGATGCTTATGGAGTAAGCATATTTTTTTCTCATGCTTATGATATAAGCATGCATTTTCTTTTTATTTTTCTTGTAGCCATGTCTTCTACTCCTTTTTATGCAATAACTTAAAGAGAGTGCTAACTATGAATAGTATGGAGTTTCTCTTTTTATTTTGGAATGGTGGATATGATGGAATTTTGCTTCCTTCTATTGTAGAAGTATAGCATGTGCAAGTGAAGTCTTGAATTCAAAAAGAATTGAATGATTTCTCATATAGGTCTATACTAGTTTGACTAGGCTCAATGTGAAAGCAAATAGCATATGCATAAGGTGTTGTCTATGTATGAATATCATATGGTTTTGGTAGGTATTTCCAATCAAATGAGGAAAACTTAAATCTTGATAGAATTTCTCCGAAAATCTAAGTTTCACTTTCAAAATAGGAATAGCAGCCCTATTACTAATTCAAATCTCCCAACAACCTAGAAGTAGATTAAGATTTTGCTACCCACAATTTCTAAATCAAGGCAAAGTTAATTTTAGCCAATTTAAGCAATATTCGGAGAGTAGAAAGTTGTAAACTAGGGACTTAGGAAAAATAAAATAGAGCAACTATTCATCATTTCATCTATGTGAATTCTAAATCATTCTTACCGCACATCTTTATTTGATAAGCAAAGCAAATCAAAGTTCCGATTTTTATGTTTTTTTAGATGCATGGTGGATGGTGGATGAATGGAAAGTAAATATGCAATGGATGATTTGAAATAAAAATGCAGTGGGTGTGATACAAGTTACCTCAAGTGGGGGTCCTCCCCCAAGCTTATTCTTGATCAAGGTCCGTGATCGGGGTTGAAACCCTAACGACGTAGGTAGGCCATGAGTTGGCCTATCCTTGTTGCAGCGTGGCTTTGACAATGGAGGGTTGAGTGTTGACTGTTGTGTTGCCTCCCATGGACACCATGAGTGTGGTTGAATAGAGTGTTTTCGATGTTGATCGTCCGCACATCAAGGTCTCCATGTGTTGTGTGTGATTTGTCATTCCTTGGCTAGGATAATGATAACCTTTAGATCCAAAGGAATGACGTGCACTCAATATACATTGAGTATGTTTCGTCATTCTTTGGCTAAGGTGTATCATATCTTTTTGCCATAAGGGAGTGACATGTGCCCAACATGCATTGGGTATGATCAGTTGTTCCTTGGGTAAGGTACAACATACCTTCTAGCCACATAGGAACAACTTGCACCCAATGATGGTGGCAAATCTCTTGAGCTTGAATGAGTGCTTAGAATAGTTGAGAGCATAATCCTCTCACCCATTCATGGCAGTCCATTGGTTGCTCATGGAGGGTTCCCATTTCAAATCTCTAGCCTCATATAGTTATGATTGACCTTCGGGCATAATTTCTGATAGGTAGCAACTATCCTCATTTACTCTTTGGCCAAGAGATGTTGAAATAGGATCCTTTAGGGATCCCAACAATCAGCTTCTTGAATGCCTACATAGTAAGATTACTCCTGCAAACTTCCTCTCTTGAATAGAGAGGGATGGTTAGCTCCCGATACTTGTACAAATGAACGTTCGGGTTAGGTAACCGAACTTTCATTTGTACATACGGGGAAGAACAAAATCAAAGATGCATTGGCTCCAATGTCAAGTGTATCCATGATCAATGTGTTATCCATTGATAAGAGTGGAGCTTTATGGATAATTCATGTTGCATATTTTCTAAAGCTCCTACTCATAGCAATGCATGTGATAGAAATATACTATATGGATCCCTACATCGTTTAAAGTTTCTAACAATCTTAGCTTTCAAGAGCAAATTTTATCATTTAGACAATGACACACAAGATTCTCAATTTTATCCTCCTGAACTTCACTAGGAATTTAAAATTTAGTGACTCCTCCAAAAAATGCAATTCAATTTTAGAGCAAGGATATGACTTATTCCTAGGAGTTTGAAATCTAGTGACACAATCTATTCATGAATCTCAATTAAAAATTATGGCTGTCACTATGCCCAAGTTTCTATATGCCAATTCACCAATTAAGTCATGCCCAAAATTTTTATTTTGTAAACCTAGACAAAAATGACTAAGTCTACAAAACAATGCTTAAAGGATTCTAGGTTCTTGTTTTAGATTTTTCCAAGTAAGGTGGGATTTCCTTTTGGAGATCCAAAAGTCAATACCCACACCTACCCTTGTGAGGATGCATGAGAATTAAATGATGAGGAAGTGTCAAACTTTCTCACAAATGCAAGCAAATGCATTCAATTCTATGGCAAACCAAACAATGAAAAATTATAAACTCATACCTCATTTGAAGAGCAGTTGGTGATGAAGGTCTTTGTGTGAGAAACTCACAACATTGATTTTCGGCGTAGGCTTGATGGTTGATGTCAAATGCCAAGTTGAGATTGGATTTGGCAATGGATTTGGTTCTGGCTCCTCCATTGGGTCATCATCTTGAACATTTCTCTTCCTCAAACTCAAAATGAGTTTGAAGGAGAGAAGTGTTCTCAAATCTTCCCAATGATGACTTGAGCTTGATGAAATCTTCCACTTTCTTGCCATACCACCTCTTCAAAATTTTGACCTAGCTGCACTATAATCAAGAACACACAAAACCACTCGAAAACGGGTTACGTTAGCCAAAAGCAAATTGAACCCAATTTTCAAATTGTATTGCCCAGCTTGAAATAACTTGTAAATGCAATGAGGGTCAAAGCAAATCTTTTTGGTTTGAACTAGGAAGAAAAATTTAAGTGGTCATGCACGTAGTTCATATCCAATTAAATTTCTACCCTAATTCAAATTTTTGGTTTTATGATGGTTGGAAATTTTACCTTCTAACATGCAAGTGTGGGATTTCAAACATGCAAATGCAAGGGTTGATGCAATTTGGAAAACAAATATGAGATAACTACCAATTAACCTATTGGCAAGGACTCACCGAATTTTTGAAGTCCGATGAGTAGGACTTACCTCCGTTCTGTTCAGCGCGATGATTTGTTGTCCAATCCCGGAGTTGAAGATGTGGACAATTTCTTCTGTTTTGACATGCCAAACTCATTTGGCTGTCATTTGGACATGTGGGCCACATGGTGGACCTAGCCTCTCCACATTGTATTGATATAGACATGTTGTTGTAGCGACGGGTTCTCCCTCTTGAATGTGTTCCTTCATGAGCATGGTGAGGCTTTGTCCTTCTTAGGGGTGCCACTTTGACCATATTGATATTCCATTGAGTCAACCCATACCTTGATCATGTATCAAAGGCTTCCTTGGGCATGATGACATGTGGAGTCCACAATCAAACAAGAAATGCTTCATCCACAATGTCACTTTCCCTAGGTTGAATGGGTTTGGTCAAAGTGTGGGAATCCCAACATGTGATGTGGGATATCTTGGACTTTGAATGCTCCTTAAGTTCTTGTCCTTGGCCAAGATCTTCATGTGAATGTTGTCTTGATTTTAGATTGGCCAAGATACTTTAAGGTAGGCTAGTTGAACTTAAATCCCTTGGAGAGCCATAGCCTCCTTGAATACAAAGGTGATGTTAATTCCACCCTTGACCTCCTTGTGAATGGTAGCCATTGGAGTTGTTGTTTCAAAAAAGGTCCTCATGGGTCTTAGGGAAATAATTCCCACGCATCCCATGATGACATGGATTTTCACAAATCATGTGAATATCCACGACTTGGATTATCCAAAAAAATCTCCAACGACTTGGATATTCATGACATTTCAATGGGAGGTGTAGTTCCATAACTAGCATATCTACCTTGTGAAGTGGTGTGCATGACAAGCTATGGGAACTTGAGCATTCTTCAATCCACCCCTTGAGTGGAGACCTTCTTCTCATCCATGATGAATGAGAATAGGACTCCTTCAGCTCCAGCATGAATGTGGTCATGGATTGGTGGAGCCAACCCATGACACGAGTGTTGGATGAAGAGCCAACTATCCAACCCATGCTGGAGGCAAACCAAGAAGAACTTCTTGGAGCCTTCCACAAGCTTGGTTATGGATGACTTTGGCTCCTACTGAAAGCTGAAATTCTCCCGCAAAAGGCAATGGTGTTGCCTAGCGGACATTTGTTGAGGTACGCCTTGAATCATCTTGCAGTTTAGCACTTGCATCCTCGTTGGCCATCCCATACAATGGGTTGGCCAACACTACCCTGTTTTCACACAAAGGAGAAAACAAACAAGGGTAATCCTGTCTAATAACTATTAGTACATATAGCTTAATCACAAGTGATAGATATCCTTCACTTCCATTTCCTTCCCCGGTAACGGCGCCAAAAATGCTTGTTGACGGCTCCTAAAATATACTAACAAATCATCCCCGGCAACGGTGCCAGAAATGCTTGTTGGTATTCTTAACACCACAGATCATCTCCGGTAAAGAGATGAGATCCGCAAGCGCACGGAAGATACCGTTGTAGCATTTAACCCATGAGTATTCCCAAGAGTATTGTATTTATCCCAAAGGATGACAATGGAGTAAAGTATATACTACTCTTATGGTCAAGCTATGGGATACTAATCAATTATCCGGACAGGGGGTAAGTTGATAATAGGGGTAGTGTGACACACACCTAGCAATCTATTCTAAAGGGTAAATGGGTCCTAGAGGGAGATTGGATTAAGAGTTAGAGAGTTGCTCCTACAATGCTCCTAATACATATACATAGCCTAAGGTAGATACGAATGGTCATGTCAATGATGAATTCCTATGCAATGCTATTCAACACATTGGGCACGGGCTTACCCCTAGCAATACTAGGGCGACTCCTGCCAAGAGCCTGTGGCATAACCGAACGTGGAGGATTACAAAGGACAGATAGGGCTGTCACCACCTACTGCCTACCTCTTCAATCCGTTGGCCTACGAGACATCCAACGCTACTTAAATACCCCAACACCATGCTAGCATACTAAGCAAATACCTTAAGAGCTGCAGCACAAGCCATCCTAAGGAAATGAACTAAATCATCGTTGAACCAATGTTGATTGCATAACATAGTTATTCATATTAACATCATCATATCATAACTACATAGACTATAGTGGAGGTCTATAGTGTTTATGACCATAAGATGTGATCATGAAAGTACAATCATAAAGACTATACCTTCCACTTACATGGACTCCACAATCAAACAAGAAACGCTTTGTCCAAGTATACGTATAAAAGAAGACTAAAGATAATATCTTTATTGAGCACAAAGTCACAAATACAAGAAGGAATACATGAGATATACCTTTCCCAATGTGGAATTGGGAAGAGAGACTCCTTCTACTCCTTTCCCAATTTGGACTTGGGACTAGAGGCTCTCCTCTCTACATCCAAACTTCTCTAAGGACTATGGAAGATAGTGTATACAATAGAATGATGCCCAAGTGGTGTGTGTTGAAGTGAGGGGTATGGGGTCCTATTTATACTAGTGTTGAGGTCGGTTCCCGCCATCAAAAGCGCGCGAATCAGTCGTCATTGACTCCAGGGAGCCGGGAGGAGCCAACACGTGGAAGTTGACCGCGTTTGGCGCCAGGACCAGGTCGGCCAACCCCCTGGTTCGGCCAACCTGGTCAGGGCTCCAAACGTTCCGTACTTCCTCCACATGGCTGCAAGGTGGGTTCCATTGACTGATATTGGTGCTACACCGTTGCATGGCCACGGATACTTCTGTTTGTGTGCCATTTGTTCCATGTGGTGCCACGTGTCGTCGCCTAATTGGCTAGGATGATATTTTATAGGATTGCTCCCCATACTTTTCCTCAATTCTTGTATAAATATCTGCATACACATATTTCTCCAAGCACAAGTGGAAATAGGTCAAGTATAAAGGTGATGTGTGCAAGAAATGATCA
The DNA here is from genome assembly GCA_036927565.1 of Tuctoria greenei. Classification (NCBI taxonomy): domain Eukaryota; kingdom Viridiplantae; phylum Streptophyta; class Magnoliopsida; order Poales; family Poaceae; genus Tuctoria; species Tuctoria greenei. The sequence continues at coordinate 12,758,731 of JAYESD010000012.1, read as the reverse complement.
ATCCTTCACATAATTGAGTTATATTGACGGCTGAAATTGGTATATAACAACCGTCAACAACAGGTGGTGACAAGGAACAAGACACGACTTGTGGCCAAAGGGTATTCACAAATCGAAGGTTTAGATTTCGATGAAACCTTTGCTCCCGTAGCTAGACTTGAGCCTATTAGAATATTACTTGCATATGCTACTCACCATGATTTCAAGCTCTATAAAATGGATGTGAAAAGCACCTTCCTCAATGGACCAATCAAGGAGGAGGTATATGTGGAGCAACCCCACGATTTTGAAGATGAAGAGTTCCCCGACCACATCTTTAAATTGCGTAAGGCTCTCTACAGCCTCAAACAAGCTCCTAGAGATTGGTATGAGTGTCTTAGATATTTCTTAAATGAAAATGGTTTTAAGATCGGTAAAGTAGATTATACATTGTTTACAAAGAACTTTGACAATGATCTCTTTATTTGTCAAATTTATGTTGATGATATTATCTCTGATTCAACTAACACACCTTTTTGTGAGGAATTTAGAAAGATTATGACAGATGTAAAATCCCACTTTTTCCTTTTATGTGAAGTTCAACTACAAGTGGTTTATCAAACATAAGGGAGGTCAATATAATTGTGCACATAAACTTGACCTCACTAAAAAGTTTTCTTTCTACTCATGTCTTAATCTTATCAACATGAGGACTGGACTTCACCCTAACCCTAGAACATTTTAAATAAACCTTTCTACAAAGTTGGGAAGTTATTGATTGTAATGGCTAGGGCAAATTATATGGCAGCAATATAAAAATCAAAACTAATGTAATTTGATTATGTTGATATTAGGCCCTACCAAAAAGATTCAAATCCAAGGCTCCAGATTTTTCCTTGGACTCTTAAAAATCTAAATAGCTTCTCAAAAAATTTTCAAAATTTTTGAAGTACCTCTTCCATTTGTTTGGACACGTACAAAGGATTCATTTCGCGTCGACATCAAATTTAGCTTTACACTAAACTTTGCCCAAATCAACCCCCAATTTTTCCTAAGGCCTTTTATGGTTCAGGGGACTTCGTTTCAAAGTTTGGAGATTTATGGACCTCAGATACTATTTATTTCAATAAGGTTTATACCCATATTTGAATTCAAATTTGAATTTGAATTTGATGCAAACTATGTCCAAATTGAAATCTGATTGCAGAATTGGATTCCCCATATTTTTCTTAGCCTACCTGTAAATTTTGGGAATTTTTGGACAATGTTTAAGACAAAATTTAGAGGAAGGGATAAGGGAGAGAGGTGGGGCCCACAAGTCAGTCGGTGAAACCGTTTCACCGCCTCTTTTTTCTTTCCCCGGGCGACACCGCGACGCTGCATGCCGCCAGCGCACCGTCGGTCGCCTCCAGCTGCCCCCCTGCGTCCTTATCTACCGCAGTGAAGGCTATAAAGCCACCCCCCGTCGGTCGAAGTCCATCACCGAGTCACTTTTCACCGCGCCGCTCCGTTTCATCGCCGTCGCGATCACCCACATGCCGCTCGACGCCGCGCAGCCTCGCTGTCGATACAAGCATCATCATCCTCTACGGTCTATATCAAAAAGGTAAGCAACGACCTCGTGCAGCTTCTGGTTAAGCTTGAATTCCTATCGTGCATCCTAGCTCCTGTATTCCTTAAAATCCCGAAGCGCTTTTATAATGTTGAGGCTAGGTCGTCGGTTTAATTCTGATTGTATGCACAAAATCTCTTTGATCCAGTTAGATGACATGATCTATGTAGCCTAGCGCACCTTCCCTCCAAAAATCAGAAGGAACCATCGACTAATTAGCAAGTTCTATGAGTTTTCCCCTTCCGCCATTGTTAGAGCTCGGTTCACCGTCGACTTCGGTATTGCCGGCTATGGCACGAGCTCTAGACCCTCCTAAGACCTTTCCCATGCATCCACGATGCTTCTCGAGCTTTCAAACGAGAGATTTAGCTAGGGAATCAAGGTTCTCCACTTCACCGAAACCCTAACACCCGCCGCCGCTGTCGGGAATGGTTTTCCGGTCACCCCTCGCCGTCAGAAGTTGGTCCATCGTGTTTCCCGTGCGAAAATATGGTGGAGCGGCGAGTCCTGAGGCCTCCCGTGGGCCGGAAGTCATCGCTAGCAAAAGCGCCGCAACACGCCGGTGAGAACGCCGCCGCCCGAGCCGTGGACCGAGGTTGAAGACGACCGGGTTCGCGGGTCCCAATTGCCAGCGAGTGAAAAAGGTGCCAGATCAGTCTGTGGCTAGGGATTTAGTGCGGCCATGTGGGAATCTTTATAACCCCCGGTGTGGCTAGCCCCTGATTGGATGATTTTAAATCCAGTTGGCCCTGGCGCCAAATTTAAAAGTTGAAATTTCCCCTTTGGTGCAGAACCATTTCCAAAGTTTAAAAATAAATATCTCTCTGAATGCTCCAAAAATATTCAAACAAATTTTGTTTGAAAGCCCTTGAGCTCTAGTTTCTATAAGTACCAATTAGGTTCTGTGAAACTCATAGTTAAATTCTGTATAAAACAATCTTTCCAAATGCAAATGCAATTTTTCCAGATCTTGTGCTATTCTTGGAAAAATCCCCAAAATACACATAAGATGCATTGTGCTATTCCTGACTACCAAAAAAGTTTGGGAGCCATTGCACCTGTATAACCCTCTGTATAGTTCAATTACCGTTTTCAGTTATTGAATTTTTACAGATGTTCAGTTGCTTTGTTATGTCCCAAATTTGGACTGAACCTTCCTTTAGTAATACACTAGTTCCTGTAAAAATCTTGGATTTAATTGACCTACTATCCTAGTCCTAATTCAGTTACAAACTGAATATTGATTAAAAAGCTAAAAATTCAATTATAAGATAATTCCAGAAACTTCTTGCCAACTTAGAAATTCAATAACTCCTTCACCAAAGCTTAGAAATTTATGTAAATTTTTTTGCTAGAACCAGGACAACTTCCTCTATCATGATTATCAACTGGACGCTATGTTCAAGCTACAATTTATTCTCAATTTTTTTAGAAGTTTAATACTTGCCATAATTTTAGAGACGACAATATACTTTGATCATCTCCTGTTCTTTGCAAGAGCTTCTATCATATTCCTTAGTATCTACCATCAAAGTTCCAAATCCAATTAAGGTCCCTATAATATAATAATCACCATAGATTAAATTATGGTCTTGGTAATAATTATTTTTCAAAGTCATTCATATACATGTTATATGCATATCGTATAGTGACCGAAGTCGAGGAGGAACCAGAAGCCTTGGAAGAGCACCTTCCATATATTAACCCCGACTCTGACCTGCAACCAGACAAGCCCCGATTTGCATTTAAGTCATTTATAAAATTTTGCTTTATCACTATGATGAGTAGTATATGAATTGTGCATTACGTTTAGGATGATTGAAAACTCCAGATGCATGACCCACAATCCTATTGGTTAATTGGGTAGGTTAATCACTCAACATGTAGAATTGCTATGCTAATGTAGTAGGTAAACCGGTAGAAGTCAAGTAGTTGGAATCGACTCGTGAGATAGAAATTTACACTCATCTACACTGGGATAATATTTATAGAAAATAACTGTTACATCTAAAACTCGAGAACGGTCAGAGATGGATAGGAAGCGACAAGACGTGGTCTTGGTCGCATAGCTCTGACTGGTCAGTTAAGGCCTGTCTGTATGTGGCCCCTTCGGACAAGCTTGAATTGTACCGGCGACATAATGGACATATGGAATCCAATAAACTGATGTAACTCGATAACTGGGGTGTCGAGGCCCATTAACTCACCATCGATAGGGGTGGGTTGAGGACAGTAAGGTGTAAATCGGCCGGCGGACACATGAGGTGTTCCGTGCGGAGACCTTCTGTTTGCGGAGGTGAGATGGGCTCGGTGTTCGGGTTTCTGGTGAAAGGTGGCCATATACGCCTAGTACTGAAGTGTTATGTAGGTACAGGTGTACTCACTGACACTTCTGAACGACGTATGTGTCGTGTTGTCCGGGTGTGTCCTGACTGCAATCACCGTCCCTCGCGGTAATAGAGTACCACTTGTTCACTGCGCTGTGACGTAGTAAATACTAAAGAAGTAAGAAAAATATAGTGTATTGAATTATAATTGCTTTGCAACCTTGTATGATTTAGAGATAGTCACATTAAAGTTTACAGTTTCCCCATACTTTAGCTGTAATAGCATTATGTGCTCTGGGCATGTCATATCATCGGCAAAGCGTTTCTTCTTTGATTGTGGAGTCCATGATGTGCCGTGCTTGGAGAATGTCATTTGCTACTTAAAACCTGATCATAAGGATCCACTTGTAGGCGAGTCGTTTATGTTTCACCTTACTTATGCTTAGTGTCCACCCTTGCATATGTCTAGTGAGATGGGTTAGTCTTGCTGAGCCTTATGCTCACATTTGTAGTTAACGAGTTTTTGCAGGTTATACAATTGATGAAGGGTTTGATGATGAGGCTGCACCCCCTCCAGGGTATACAGCCGAATGGGAACCCTGCACACCGCCGTGAGTTGCGTGTTACTAGTGCGAAGTATCCAGGGCATGGATAACTTTGCTTTTGCATAGCTAGTGCTGAGAGCATAGCTATGATATCAGAGTATCATTGGGAACCGTGTACTTGAAAAGAACATATTTTCAAAAATTAGGATTTGAGTGAGGAATTAGCTATATGCCCTTATAAGGAGTATTATTAGTACAAGATATAAAGGTGGTAAACTAACTATGTGTTATTATATTCTGTAACGACGCTCCGACGTTAGGTAAGAGGTAAGGTACGCCACCGAGAGCGGATCAATCTCGGTAAACTCAGCATACGAGAAATGGTATGTAAAATTTCCGTGGCTTGGCACGGGAAGTTAATAGGAGTCTCTGAAGCTTTTATTGTTTCTGAGAACCTATGACACGCGGTACCCCAGCATGACACAAAATTAGTGGGAGCCCCCGTCGGGTGGTGTATAACCCGATAGTATGCCTCTCTAGAACCATTCATGTTCTATGGGAGCATGCGAAATAAGTATGCCCGAGCGTGTATAAGCCGGATCGTACGGGAGTCTTTGCTGTACAGACGTATTTAAGCCATGTACCTCGAGACATGACCTCGCTCGAGGGCGATTCACACCAGAGCCGTATGCATTTATTTTCATATGTATTATTGTGACTGCCTGTCGTGGTTCCCCGTATCACCCTTGAGGTATGAAAGTGTGAAAGGGGATTGTTTTTCTTTTGCAGCATTAACTAAGGTAGAAGACCGTGTAGAAACCATTTGCGAGAGAACGATATAGGAACCACCTATAGACGTAACCGGATATACCGGATAGAATTTTCTTTGGTGAGATACGTAGTTGTAAGGATCGAATGCCCAAGAGGGGGGGTGAATTGGGCTTCTTTAAAAAAATCTAAGCAATAAAACTTAATTCCTAAATGCCCAATTCCCTACGCAAACTATCTATGCATTCAAGTAAATAGGAACTTTGCGGAATGTAATATGCATAAACGTAAGGTAAAGGAGGAGGATGCAAACTCCCGAGGAGACACGAGGATTTATCCCGTGGTTCGGTAAGATCGTCAATATCTTCCTACATCCACGTTGTGGCACCCACCAAAGGGTTTTGCCACACCCAAGTCACCGAGACGAGGGATCTTCACTATTCCTCTCCGTTTGCCAACCTCGGCAAGGTGGAACTCAAGCCTTGTACAACTTCGACCCTCCGGGCTTCCACAAACGCCTTGGCAAGCTCCGGAAGTCTTCTCACAGTTACAAACACCAAGGGCACTCCCTTGAGGCTCTCTCACTATCCTAGAGAGTCCACTCACCCAGAATGGAGGCACACAAGCTCTCTCTCTAGCTAGTTCTAGCTAATTCTTTGTGTATAGGTGATCGAAATGATGTGGAAGTGATTGCTCTTGGTCTTGAATGCTTGTGGATGTGTTGATAGTGTCTGGTGATCAAGACTTGGTGAAATGACAGGATTAGGGGGTATTTATAGCCAGCCTCCCCGAAATAGCCGTTGGAAAAGTAGGCTGACAGAACTTTACTGTGAACATCGGATGATCTGATGTCTCCCCTTTAGTTATCATCGGTCAAGTTTACTTTAGCTGACGTCATTGTGTCAGATATGACCGTTGTTAGACCGATGTTGATCCTGTCTTCTCATCGGATGATCCGGTGGCTCTTCCTCCAGAATTGACTCACACTTGATGCTTACTGGAGTGATTGACCTATGTATGTATTTCTGTACATCGGATGATCCGATGCTTCACTTGGTCCAGGGATATTGCAAACTGTACTGATGGACCGATGTAGATGAGCCATTCACATCAGATGATCCGGTGAGTGCTTTGTTCTGAGGTCTTCTTCTTCAGCTGAACCAACTCGACCGATATGTATATTTCTGGAACCATCGGTTGATCCGGTGAGTTGATTTTGTTTGCTTCGAGTTGTTTCTAAGTGATTTTGTATCTTGCTCGATTGACCTCTTTGATATTTGTTGCAAAGGCATTTCTGATGATCTTCAAGCATTGAATGTTGTCAATTTAAAGTTGAATGATTTTGACATAAGAGCTTTCACTTCTTGTCTTCATATAATTGATTTGATCTCATAAATTGATTGTATATGGGTCTCCAATGACATACTGATTTCATTTGATTGAGTGATTATGGGGACCTTGCATTCACAAATTCATTAGTAAAATCCAATGGTTGTCATTAATCACCGAAACCGTACCTCATGGGGGCCTAGATGCTTTCAATCTCCCCCTTTTTGGTGATTGATGACAACACAACAATTTAAGCGCAATAGTAATGAATTTGATAGAATGAAACTTAAACGGATATGTAATGAATACAAGATTATCACACTTAAAATTTGAAGGCTCAAAATCAAGTGATCACAAGATAGGCACCAAATAAGCTCAATCGATTAATAACTTAAGAGTACTCAATAAGCACCAAATGAGTAGCAAAAGTATCGAATTACAAAAGATGATAATATCGAATTACAAAGTACTCAATAAACTCCCCCTAAGGCTAGGACACTCCCCATGAGACTGAGCTATCCTCCCCCTGACTCCTCTAACTCTTCTCCCCCTTTGGCATCAAGACACCAAAAAGGGATCTGAGTGCCTAAGGACCCTGAGTACTAGGCGCGATGACGAACTGATCACCGTCGCTGTCGTCGGAGCTGCTGCCTGGAGTAGCGGTGGAAGGAGCTGTCGGAGCCGTAGGAGCCACCGTCGGTGCCTGCTGTGTAGTAGCTACTGGAAGCGGGGCACTGACGACGGATGTCGGCGTCTGCTGGAACAGGGTCGTAGCCGGCAGCGGGGAGTGAATCGGTGCACCAGGAGCCAGTAGTGGAGACATGTTGATGGAGGGGATCGGCGTAGTCGGCATCGGAGCTGCAGCTGGAGCCAGGACTGGTGGTGGTGGAGCAACTCCTGGCAGCTGTGACGGGAGGGCAATCCCGGTCTGGGTGTAGAGGTTGGTGATCAACCCCAGGATGCCCATCATCGCCTGCTGCGTCTGCTGCTGCTGGTCGAGGGTGCGCTGGTGCATCTGGTCTATGAGCCCAGTCAGCCAGTCAGTGTCCTCACGCCTCTCACGGGCGATCTGGCGCTGCATCTCCTGCTGCTGCTGCTGGAGCTCCAGAAGGCATGCGGCCTGCTCCGCTCGGGCCTGCTCAGCTGCAAGCCGGTCCAGGCACTGCTGCTCAACCATCTACTGCAGGAGCGAAGTGAGCTCTGACGTCTGAGTGACCTGTGCCTCAGTGACGGGAGGTGGAGTAGGTGGTGGCACTGTAGAGCCTCCAGCCTCCGCGTCGTGCTGCCTGGGTGAGGGTGGAGGTGGAAAGTACTCCTCGACACTGTCGTCGGTGTCGCTCTCGGACCAGATGTGTTGCAAGTCCTCACCCTGTGCCTCTGCCTCAGCTAGCCTCTCATCCTCTTTCTCCAGGTCTGACCAGTCCTCCTCAGATAGGCGTGCACGGACCTGACGCTCGACTGGACGGCCAAGGCGGCGGTCTCCAGGAGCTGGGGCACAGTAGTGACTTAACCGTGTGACACTCTCGTCATTGAGACGGTCATGCACGGTGGACTCCTCAGGGACCATCATGGAGAGCAGGTAGCTGATCCAGTGTCCATACACGAGCTGCCTCATCATCCCCACTCCATCTGTGATCACGTCCTCCATCTCGCATATGAGGACGTCCACTATGTCGAACTCCATCCCGTTCATGATGTAGAACAGGAGAGTCTACTGTAGGCTGGTGAATCCCTCCAAGTAACCTGACCTCGGCAAGAGCGTGCGGCGCAAGGCAAGGTGCACTGTACGCGCAGCTGGAGTCAGCAATGCCGATACCCTCGACTGGTCAGGGGAGAAAGTAGGACCAAAAAAAGAGCGGATCTCCTCCAGTGCTGGTGCCACTCCTCCAGTGAGTGGCCTCCTCGGTGGGTCTACCTGACCATACACTCTCTCATGCACGCAAGTGTCGTGTAGGTCCACTCCTAGCAGTTGTGCCAGTGTCTGCCTCGTCAAGTGGTAGTTCTGTCCCATGAACATGAAATCAATTGATCTTCTGCCCTCAGAGAAGTAGAGGGTGGCGTAGAACACGTGGACCCAATCCTCCACATATGCACTCCTCTCATATGACATCAGCTGCACCAAACCTCTGTACCTCTCAAAGTATGGGCGAATCTCTGTCTCTACTGCGAGGGCTAGCTGATGCCAATCCAGAAAGTTGTGCTGGAATAGCTTGTGGCCTCGGCGTCTGTAGGTCTTGTAGAGGGATGCCTGTGTCACAGTACAGAAATGACTGTCCACAAGAGCCTCTCTGGGCTGCGGGTACCACTCCTCTAGCAGCACACCCCACCTGAGTCTGCGGAGCTGCTTGGCCTTCATCTTCTGGTAGTCAGTCAACCGGACTCCTTCAGCGACATGGACAGTGGTGTCCATCTCGTAGATGGCTCGCTGGGCCTCCCTGTCCTCACGACGATCGGCAGCCGTCAGTCTCGGACGTGGAGCTGCCGCGGGATGACCCCCACGGGTCCGGGCTGAGCGCCGGCGGACGAGAGGCTCTTCCGGCTCTTCTTCGGCCTCAGAGTCATCGATCACAGGAGGCTGCCTCGTACGAGCCTCACGGATCCTCAGTGATCCCCCTCAGCCATGCTCACGCTCCTCGGCGGCACGAGCGACCATCAACGCCTTCTTCTCCTCCTTCGACAATTTTTGCTTCTTCGTGGCCGGCTCCGCAATGGCCTTGCCCTTGTTCTTCTTGTCGCGAGCCATTGCGATCGGGCGCGTGAATGGAGTCGACGACGTCGAACACACAGAACGGCGACGCGGAGATTGACGTGGCCGGAAACCCTAGCGACGACGAAACGGCGACCGTTGAGGGTGGTGGTGGTGTGGCTAGGCGGTGGTGGTGCGCGAGCGGTGGTCGGCGATGCAGAAGCGGTGGCGGCGGCGCTTGGTGATGGAGGCGGTGGCCTTGGGCGGCGGCGGCTGCAGTGGAGGCGAGAGGCGGCGGCGGCGATAGTGCTACAGTGGTGCGGCGATCGGAGGCAGCGATGGGCGGCAGCGGCCGGAGGGCGGCGGCGGCGTTCGGCGACGGCGGTGGTGCAAGGGCGAGTGAGGTCGGCGGCGGAGGTGCGTGGCAGCGTCGGGATCGGGAGAGAGAAGGAAAAAAAACGAACGGCCGTTTAAATAGTGGGTCCCAAACCCTAGTCGACTTTTTAACACCGGATGGACCGATGTTGAACGATAGATGCATCGGTCGAATGCCACAGTAAGGGTTTTCAGAAAAGTGTCGTTGACTCTGGATGGACCGACATTGAAGGATGGGAGCATCGGTCGAATAGCACAGTAAGGGTATTCAAAAATGGAATGTTGACACCGGATGGTCTGACGTGGGAGGAAGTAGCATCGGTGGAATTTAGCACAGCTCAAGAATTGTGAACACCGGATGAACCGATGTTTTTCAGAATGAACTCGTCGGATCATTTGAGATACTGACTGAACTGGCCCTTGGCTTTTGAACACAAACTAATCCGATGATGGTCTGACCTAAGCATCGGATAATCCGATGACTACCAAACAGCAACATCCCATATATGTCCTTTGACCAAATAAACAATTGAAAGTGCATCTAGGACTCCCTTGTGGGTTTTGGATGATTTATGACAAGCAATTGGGATCCTAATCCTTCTGTTGAGATGAATGCAGGCAAATGATGAAAAATGAGCAAAATGCCAAAAAGAAGGGAAATGAGAAGCAAAGTGAATTTGAGCTCAAGAAGAAGAAAATAGTAGATTATTATGTATAGAGTGTGTTAAGGAAACACACCCAAGAGCTCAATCACTTTCAAGCACACACATACAATGCACAAAGTTATACAGGACCGGACTAGTCCGATATCAGCCGGACTAGTCCGATATCACATTCTGCACTAGATCGGACAAGTCCGGTCTCCACCGGACTAGTCCGATATCTTTCTGATCCACTTCGGACTAGTCCTCCCCAATGCGGACTAGTCCTCAACACAATGCACAAGTCACACAAAATCGGACAAGTCCGTTGTGATCCGGACTAGTCCGATATTCATTCTGATCCACTTCGGACAAGTCCGGTGTCTACACGGACTAGTCCGATATACACACTGATCTAAATCGGACAAGTCCTCCAAGTGCGGACTTGTCATCCCAAACACTTAGGGTTTCATATGTCCGGACAAGTCCGATGGCAATCGGACTAGTCCGAAGATTTCCAGTAGCGAAATCGGACAAGTCCGTTTTCAACCGGACTAGTCCGATATTCCTGGACACTTAGGGTTTGCTACACACAGCACACCGGACTAGTCCGATGACCACCACGGACTAGTCCGATCTTTCTGAACCCTAACGGTCACTTTTAGAAACCCCATATAAATAGAGGTGCACGGCCCACTTTTACAAACTCTCGAACCCTAGCGCCGTCACACCTCCCAAGATACTCAAAAACCATCTCTCTCCACGAAATTAAGTGCAAAATCACTCAATCCATTGAAGATCACTTCTAGATCATTGGAGAGACACTTGGCACACATCATTGAGCTCTTGGTTTGATTCTCTAACACACTCTTACGTTTCAATTTGTAATTTTCGAGTGTGTTATTGGTGTCATTGTGAGTTGTAATCAAGGGAGCTCTCAACGTGTGAGAACGCCCCTTCAACTTGGTTATTTACCCTTTGTGATTAGTGGAAGAGGATTGGCCTTCGTGGCGATCCGACGAGGAAAGGGTTGGAGAAGACCCGGTCCTTTTGTGGGCTCCTCAACGTGGATGTAGGTTGCCTTTGTGGTAGCCGAACCACGGGATAAATCGTGTGTCTTGTCCTTTTTGTGTTCTTCATCTAATTTGATTAACTTAATCTAGGGTTTGATTCACTTTATTCAATTTAAGTCTAATTGTTGATCAAGAGCTTTAACTACAATAGAATCTGACATACAACTATTAAATTGAGATTCAAGTTTATATTTCCGCTACAAACATTAACGAATCAATCAAATTGTCTGAACTTGATCAACCTAGCCCGTGAAAACCGGACTAGTCCGCACATTACCGGACTAGTCCGATATCTCTGGTATTAACCTTGTTGTTGAGTGTTACAGGAACCGAGAAAAATCAAAAAGGCCTATTCACCCCCCCTCTAGGCCTACATTCAACAATCAATGAGAAACACATGTCTTAGGACTTTTTGGGCAACCCCTTACCCCTCAAAGATACTAATATGCCAATATCTTGGCTAAGCCTTAAAGCGAATAGAACACGGAGAAAAATAGGAGGAAATCATCCAAATAAAATGTAAGGCCCATGCTTTGTGAGCTAGAGTATGAAGACTTCTATCTCTTTGAAGCATGTTCCTCTAGGCATTAACGCACCTAACATTTTGCTCTTTCCACCTTATATGAGTTGAGATATTGCATTTCAAACAAGTCTCTTTCTCATGAGGTGGGTTCCCCTTTGTGACAATCTACCGTATGCAATGCCAAACATTTTATAATGCAAGAAATTATAAGTCTATATGGCAGGCATCATGCAAGGCATAAAATAAATCTATCTTGCCAAATTTGAACCTTTCAAAGGCTTCTTCAGGGAGAGCCACTCTCCAAACCTTGGGGAAACCCAAAAGAACCTCCATCCCAAGCTAACCCTTGCTCACCCCTATCCTTTAAGAGTTAGACAAGACCTATATGAAGTGCATTCTTACATGACGTTTGTTGCATCTAGCACATTTAATTCACTTCTTAGCCTAGAAAAAGTTTTCTCATCAAGTGGTTTAGTGAAGATATCCGCCAATTGTTCTTCGGACCTAACACCTCTCAAAGAGATGTCTCCCTTAGCTTCATGGTCCCTTAAGAAATGATGGCGAATATCAATGTGCTTAGTGCGGGAGTGTTGAACGGGGTTTTTAGCTATCTTAACCGCACTTTCATTGTCACAAAGGAGAGGCACACAACCAAGTTTAATACCAAAGTCCAAAAGGGTTTGTTTCATATAAAGAATTTGGGCACAACATGCACCGGTCGCAATATATTCCGCTTCCGCCGTGGACAAGGCGACGGAATTTTGCTTCTTGCTTGACCAAGATACTAGGGAACGCCCAAGCAAGTGGCACCCACCGGAGGTACTCTTGCGATCCACACGGCATTCGGCAAAGTCCGAATCCGAGTATGCCAAGAGGTGGAATTTTGCACCTTTAGGGTACCACAAGCCCATACTAGGGGTATGCTTAAGATACCTAAGTATCCTAAAGACCGCCTTCCTATGCGATTCCTTAGGTTCCGCTTGAAAGCGAGCACAAAAGCATACACTAAACATTATATCGGGCCTAGATGCGGTAAGATATAGCAATGAGCCAATCATAGAATGGTAGTTAGATTGGTCAATAGGTTTACCGTCCTTATTCGCGTTGAGATGACAATTTGTTGCCATTGGAGTGCTTCTTGAGCTACAATCTCCCATTTCAAATTTCTTCAAGAGGTCCTTGGTATACTTCTCTTGATAGACGAAGGTCCCCTCTTGAAGTTGCTTGATTTGAAATCCAAGGAAGAAGTTGAGCTCTCCAATCATTGACATCTCGAATTCCCTAGACATCATTTTGCCAAACTCATGGCTAAGAGCTTCGTTAGTTGAACCAAAAATAATATCATCAACATAAATTTGACAAATAAACAAATCTCCGTTGATGTCTTTGGTGAAGAGCGTAGTGTCCACCCTCCCGATCTTGAATCCTTGCATGATGAGGAAATCCCGTAGTCGTTCGTACCACGCCCTAGGTGCTTGCTTGAGCCCGTAGAGCGCCTTGTGCAACCTATACACATGATTAGGATTCCTCGGATCTTCAAACCCGGGAGATTGTTCAACAGAAACAAGCTCGTTAATGTGACCATTAAGAAAGGAACTTTTCACATCCATTTGATAAAGTCTAATATTGTGATGTGATGCAAAATCAAGGAGTATACGGATGGCTTCTAGCCGGGCGACCGGGGCGAATGTCTCCCCAAAGTCTAGTCCTTCAACTTGCGAGAACCCTTTGGCCACAAGTCTTGCCTTGTTGCGGACCACAACGCCATTCTCGTCTTGTTTGTTGCGGTACACCCACTTTGTTCCGATGATGTTCTTGTCCTTGGGTCGCTTCTCCAACACCCAAACTTCATTGTGGATGAAGTTGTTGAGTTCTTCTTGCATGACCATCACCCAATTTGGGTCTTGGAGTGCTTCCTCAATGTGAGTGGGTTCTACACACGAAACAAATGAGTAGTGCTCACAAAATGAAGCGAAATGGCAAGAACGCGTACTTACACCCCTTGACGGACTTCCAATGATTTGGTCCATCGGATGCGCCTTGGAGATGCGTCCGTGCCTCATAAGTGGTTGTGAAGCACTTGGCAAAGGTGATGCGTGTTTCTCCTCTTGTGGTTGAACTTGATCATGGACTTCTTCTTCTTCAAGATGTTGTTGTGCTTGTGAGTCTTGAGTCGGCAATGGTTCATCCTTCTCTTCTTCGTCAACTTGAGGCACCATGGAGGTGTTGTTGTTGGAACTTGAAGCCCCCCCTTGATCATGGCTCTCGTCAACTTCCGGCTTGATGTCTCCAATGGTCATGTTCTTCATGGCTTCTCGTAGAGGCTCATCATCTATTTAATCATGACCAAAACTCTCCTCTTGGGAGCCATTAGATTCATCAAAATCAACATCACAACTTTCCTCAACTAAACCGGAGGTTTGGTTGAATACTCGATATGCTTTTGAGTTTGATGCATAACCAAGAAATATGCCAACATCACATCTTCTTTCAAACTTACCAAGCCTTTTCTTGCGGTAGATGTAGCACTTGCATCCAAAGACTCGAAAGTAGGAGATGTTGGGCTTTCTCCCAATGAGAAGCTCGTACGGGGTCTTTTGAAGTAGTCGATGGAGATAGACCCTATTTGCGGCATGGCACGCCGTGTTGATTGCTTTGGCCCAAAACTTCTCCGACGTGTCGTAGTCATCAAGCATTGCTCTTGCAAGAGTGATGAGTGGCTTGTTCTTCCTTTCAACGACACCATTTTGTTGAGGAGTGTATGTGGCCGAAAACTCATGTTTCACTCCTTCACGGTCACACCACTCCCCAATGTTGTAGTTCTTGAATTCGGTGTCGTTGTCACTCCGGACCTTGATGATGGGAAGTTGAAATTCCCTTTGAGCGCGGTTGGCGAAGGTCTTGAACACTTCCGGAGTTTCAATCTTGTCACCTAGAAATAGAGTCCAAGCATAGTGAGAGTAGTCATCAACTATAACAAGACAATAGAGGTTACCGCCAAGGCTTTGATATGTGGACGGTCCGAAGAGGTCCATGTGGAGTAGCTCAAGTGGCTTGGAGGTTGACACCATTGTCTTCATTGGGTGGTGTGAAGCAACTTGCTTCCCGGCTTGGCAAGCGCTACAAAGCTTGTTCTTCTCAAATGTGACATCCTTCACGCCGGTCACCATCCCAAGCTTGAATGACTTCTTGAGTTTGCTCATCCCTATATGTGCTATGCGTCGGTGCCATAGCACCCCCAAGCTTGTCTTAGTGAAAAGACAAGTGGATAAGCTAGCATTCTTGTTGGAGAAGTCTACTAGGTAGAGATGTCCATGCTGAAATCCCTTGAAGACTATGTCTTGGCTTGTTTCACTACTCACAACAACATCATTTTTGCTAAATGTGCATGTTAGTCCAAGATCACATAGTTGTGCAATAGAAAGTAGGTTAAAGCTAAGTGACTTAACATACAAAACATTTGAAATGGATAAATCATTTGAAATAGCAATTTTACCTAACCCAATTACCTTTCCCTTAGAGTTATCACCAAAGGTGACTTGTTCATGATTGCCGGGGTTTTCTATGGTGGTGAACATACCATCATTGCTGGTCATATGTTGGGTGCACCCGCTATCGAGTACCCAATGCTTTCCTCCGGCTTTGTAGTTCACCTACACACATGAATTCAATTTTTAACTTTAGGCACCCAAGCCAACTTAGGTCCTTGTATGTGTGATACAAGTGTCTTTGGGACCCAAAGTTGCTTGGGGAGCTTCCCCTTCATGTCCTTCATGTCTTTGCCGATGAACCTAGCCTTCACCTTGCCATCTACTTTACTTAAGAGATAATAGCGATCATTGAAAGTAGATTTGTAGTTAATAGGCAACTTTGGAGAAGGTCGGTTAGGAAGAGGACTCTCCCTTGTGTGGTGACCGGTGACCTCACAATGTTGGCAATAAGAACCAACTTCCTTGATGAAGCTTGTTCTAAGCTCCGGTGAGGGCACATTTCCTTTGTTATGCACCGGGAAGGATCCAAGTCCTCTCTTGTTGAAGGCCTTTGCTTGTTGGAAGAGAATTTCCTTGTGCTTGACTTCTCCTTTTGAAAGTCTAGCCACACTAGTGCAGAGACTCTCAATTTCTTCCAACAAGTCCTTCTCCCTAGCATTTGCTTTCAAAGGAAAATACTTGTTCAAGGCATTAGTGACATGAGAAGTAATGGATATCCTATCATTAAGAGTTTGTTTCTTTGCATTTTTCAACTCTTGATCAAGCATGTCATGAGCAAGGTTAAGTGTTTGATGTTCTTGTATTAGCTTGTTGTGCTCTTCCAAGAGTGTTTGGTCTGCTAAGTTAAGCTCATGATTATCTAACTTGATTTTAGCCTTTTCTTCCTCAATTTGCTTGACATGAGATTTGAGCGTGTCATGCTCTTTGAGTATGCTTTCATACTTGTAAAGCAAATCAAGGTTAGCACTCTCAAGTCTAGCACGAGTTTCTTCAAGCACTTTAACCTTACTCTTTTCCCTCTTAATGATAGCATGATATTCATTTATCAAAGAAGTTAAATCATCGGGGGAAAGCTCATCATCGCTAGAATCATCACATACCTTGGTGTTACCTTTCGCCATGAGGCACATGGGTGGTGGATGAAGATGTGCGTCATCATTGTTGGCGATGGCGAGGCCTACCAAGCTTTCTTCTTCTTCTTCACTCTCTTCATCACTTGTTTCTTCATCGGTGACCCATTCATTTGCCTCACACATGAACACCTTTTGTGGGCCATTTCTCTTCTTTGGGAAGAGCCTTGCCTTCTTGCCCTTGTCATGTTTCTTCTTCCCAAAGGGTCTTGACTTGGGTTTGGCCTCTTCTTCATCATCATCAATTCCTTCAAGCTCGCGATGCTTGCTCTTGTGGTTCTCTCTTCTTTTGTCCGGTTATGGACAATCATAGGAGATGTGGCCTTGATCACCACAATTGTAGCAAGTCTTGCGATCATCTCTCCTTGGTAGAAATGCTCTCTTCTTAGGATCAAATGTGTATCCCTTCTTAGTGATCTTGGAGTTCAAGCGTGAGAACTTTCTCATCATCAACGCAAGCTCATCATCATCATCTTCACTTGATGCTTGTTCTTCTTCACTTGAGCTAGGCTCAACCACCTTCTTCTTCTTGAGTCTTGTTTTCTTAGTGGAGGCCTTTAGAGCAATTGTCTTTGAAGATGATTGCTCCATCATCCCAAGTACACTCATCTCATGAGCGTGTATTTCTCCAATGAGCTCCGAAACTTCAATATGGTCAAGTGACTCTTTTTGGAGCATGGAGTTGATGATGTTGTACTTTTGCTTGGGAAGGAGCATGAGGATCTTGCGGTTGATGAGTCCCTTGCCAAGAGAAGCAATGTCAAGAGCATTTATTTCTTCAATAAGCACATTTAAGCGAGAGAACATCTCATTGACATTTTCATGAGGTAGCATCTTAAATTCATCATATTTTGCTTTAAGCATGTGATATTTAAGTTCCTTGACTCTAGAAGAACCCTCATGAATCTCTATTAAGCAAGCCCAAATTTCACAAGCTTTTTCCTTGCTAGCAATCCTAGAAAACACATCTTGACTAATGCATTCATAAATAGCATTCCTAGCTTTAGCATCCCACTTAATTTGATCACCCACATAATTGTGTTCTCCAAACCCCGTGTGGGTCGCTTCCCATACTTCGGGAGCAATAGCCTCTAGATAAGCGCGCATGCGTGCTTTCCAATAGGCAAAGTTCTTGCCCTCGAAGATAGGAACCAAACCCCCAACCTTGGCCATTTTAGCTCTCTAGCGGTGAAGCTAGAATGATCCTATGAGCAACCTTGCTCTGATACCAATTGTAAGGATCGAATGCCCAAGAGGGGGGGGGGGGTGAATTGGGCTTCTTTAAAAAAATCTAAGCAATAAAACTTAATTCCTAAAGGCCCAATTCCCTACGCAAACTATCTATGCATTCAAGTAAATAGGAACTTTGTGGAATGTAAAATGCATAAACGTAAGGTAAAGGAGGAGGATGCAAACTCCCGAGGAGACACGAGGATTTATCCCGTGGTTCGGCAAGATCGTCAAGATCTTCCTACATCCACATTGTGGCACCCACCAAAGGGTTTTGCCACACCCAAGTCACCGAGACGAGGGATCTTCACTATTCCTCTCTGTTTGCCAACCTCGGCAAGGTGGAGCTCAAGCCTTGTACAACTTTGACCCTCCGGGCTTCCACAAACGCCTTGGCAAGCTCCGGAAGTCTCCTCACAGTTACAAACACCAAGGGCACTCCCTTGAGGCTCTCTCACTATCCTAGAGAGTCCACTCACCCAGAATGGAGGCACACAAGCTCTCTCTCTAGCTAGTTCTAGCCTAATTCTTGGTGTATAGGTGATCAAAATGATGTGGAAGTGATTGCTCTTGGTCTTGAATGCTTGTGGATGTGTTGATAGTGTCTGGTGATCAAGACTTGGTGAAATGACAGGATTAGGGGGTATTTATAGCCAGCCTCCCCGAAATAGCCGTTGGAAAAGTAGGCTGACAGAACTTTACTGTGAACATCGGATGATCCGATGTCTCCCCTTTAGTTATCATCGGTCAAGTTTACTTTAGCTGACGTCATTGTGTATATATGACCGTTGTTAGACCGATGTTGATCCTGTCTTCTCATCAGATGATCCAGTGGCTCCTCCTCCAGAATTGACTCAAACTTGATGCTTACTGGAGTGATTGACCGATGTATGTATTTCTGTACATCGGATGATCCGGTGCTTCACTTGGTCCAGGGATATTGCAAACTGTACTGATGGACCGATGTAGATGAGCCATTCACATCGGATGATCTGGTGAGTGCTTTGTTATGAGGTCTTCTTCTTCAGCTGAACCAACTCGATCGATGTGTATATTTTTGGAACCATCGGTTGATCCGGTGAGTTGATTTTGTTTGCTTTGAGTTTTTTCTAAGTGATTTTGTATCTTGCTCGATTGACCTCTTTGATATTTGTTGCAAAGGCATTTCTGATGATCTTCAAGCATTGAATGTTGTCAATTTAAAGTTGAATGATTTTGACATAAGAGCTTTCACTTCTTGTCTTCGTATAATTGATTTGATCTCATAAATTGATTGTATATAGGTCTCCAATGACATACTGATTTCATTTGATTGAGTGATTATGGGGACTTTGCATTCACAAATTCATTAGTAAAATCCAATGGTTGTCATTAATCACCGAAACCGTACCTCATGAGGGCCTAGATGCTTTCAGTAGTACCGTCAGTATCAAACATGATGCTAGACCATCCCCAACAATAGAATGGATGCATAATGTTTTGGAAAGTCCAAATATCAGATGCTGGTAGGTTTGGACTCCGTAAAAAGGGACTCCGACTCGATAAGGTAGATATAATCAAGATTCTTGGTTCTGGCAGAAGTGGCTCAACTTCGCCGGGTTATAATCTTGGTTATCGTATAGATAACATAAGCGTATCATATATTGGTAGAAAGATCGTGAAGACCTCTACAACTTTTCTGTTGACCATCAGGGCAGAAGAGTTTGATAGTCTGTTGAAATTTGGAGTATACTAAAACTGCTCCAGACGACCCAACCATTGTACCAGTTCCAGAAATATTGCCATAACTCGCTGTAGAAACATCTTCTGCCTTATTGTGACACATGTCTGGAAATTGCAGAGGCAGATCTACAGGTTTTGTTTTTAGAGTTTTTCCTAATTCGAATTTGAGTCAAATCAAATTTGGAAGTCAAAACAGTGGACTGCAGGACTGCTGGTGCAAACCAGTCAGTTCAACTGTTTAGTTTGGATAGTTATAACTTTTAATACAGAATAGTGACATAGTCACATATATATATTTATGGAAATCTTAGGAAGTCTTCAATCAACTTTCTTTTGCACTCATGATCTGATTCTGGGTATAGCGGTGTCTAATTCCATTTGTCGAAAACTTGGTTCTGGCACTCCAGAACTTGGACAGTTTGCCCCTATTGTGAATTCACACGCAATACCTGTATAACAAACTTTTCAGGGGATAGCTCTTTTACTTCTGGATTGTTAACTTGATGTTATACAAAGTTTATTTTGTCATTACCTCAAAATATTGTCATGATATCCCTGTATAAATTGTGGACATCACTACATATACAGGAGGTTCTGTCAAAATTTCCAGAAAATATGGGTCAACTTAAAACCTGTATAGATTCTATTTCCTAGCTCACTTGTAGCTGTATGAGTACAATCTGGAAATATTGAAAAGTATACTACAACTTTGGTATTCAACTTCGCTTTTGATTCTGAAAAGTCCTGTATGAAACTGTGGTGTTTCTACAGGAAGATGGCAGCAGAGATGATCCAACTACCTAACGGTTGGGTGCACGCAACATGCACTGGTCAAGGTGGGTTTCCAGATTTATTTGTAATGCTGATAAGCCAGTGCGGATATGAGGAGGTGCCTAGCTATTGGGGAAAAGAATTCCATGACAACAGGGTGAAGAGGTGTGTCATCTATGTCGACGTGCCTGCTCGTCCACCAAGCAACGGATGGGCCCCCTTTTCCATCAAAACAAGGGGTGTTCTGTTGGAAGAAACTTGGAGCTTCGCCGCAAGTGTTGCTATGGGGAGGTTTTGCAAACTTCACCATCATCAGCTAGTGGGTACTCCGTATGAGTTCTTTCCGGCCAGCGGTAGAGCTGCTGAAGGGTGGGCTAACCGATTGATCGCCGATTATGATCTCTGCGGTGGAACATCGGTGACAGCCTTAGCGGTGTATGCATCAACATCACGTCGCGAAAATGGCACCCAGAAGGCGTGCATTAAGGAGTTGGTGGATAATCAGAGGGAAACCATGATTCGAGGGGATCATTTTGAGCATGAAAATAAATCGCTTAGAACCTCAATCGCTCCTCTCAACCAACGTCTCCGTTTCAAAGAAGAGCAGTATGAGTTAATTGCTCAAGACCTGTCAGAAGCTCGTGGGGCAACTCAAGAGATGTAAATTGAGTTAGAAGCAAGCTTAGTTGATGTGCACCAGCTGGGTACTCAGTTGGGCACGATGACTGAAGATCGAGATCGGTCCAGGGCGGAGGCTTGACGGTTTTAGGATGTTTATGGTGCAGGCTGATGTACAAGCATTGGCTGCCACAAAAGCATCGATATTGGGTGAGGCAGTAGCTTCTACTTCAGCACCCATACCTATGGTGCCCAATCCTGGGGATGAAGAAGAGGATCCCGAGGAACTATATACGTTGAGTAGGATGTATTGAATTGGGATGTGGCAGCACTTCTGCCGACACGGGGCAACATATAGTTTAATAGTTGCTCGTGTTTTTCTTTTGTGACCATGTTTGTGTCATATTAAGAGTAGTGGTGTTTACGTTTAAGATGAAAAGATGTGTACGACATCTCATGGGGACCAAGTATAGTAGAGGCGTATTTCCATAGTGGGAGTCCATCATTTTGGAGTTTACTACTGTAAACTTGGTCAGATAATATATCTTGTATAAAGCTTGTACTTTATCAATATATGTTGATGTTGTATATTATCTATCGTGGTCTACCGCATTACTATTTATATGGAAGGATGAACTTGGGGCAATGAGACTTATGGGGTAAATCGTTGTATTGCAGCATGGTGTGTACACGAACAGCCACGGAAGTGGGAGGCTCAAGTGCAGGGCAGGGGGATGACACACCACCCCCAGGGCAAAACACGCCTCCGATGCAACCACCTCCACCACCTCCACCTACACTTCCCAGAAGTCTCGCGGAGGTTCTCGCAGCAGTACTCGGCTCACGCGACGAGCAAACTGAGTTGTTGCGGACCCTTGTACAACACTCGTCCCATCAAGGGGGGTGACATGCTGATGGGCCACGTCAGTCACATCCGAGTTCCTACTCGGATTTCGCATCAACGCATCCGCCGGTCTTCAGAGAGGCCGACAAACCTTTGGCGGCGGACAACTGGCTCCGCACCATTGAAGGAAAGTTCGATTTACTCAAAATAACCGAACAACAGAAGACACTGTTTGCAGCTCAGCAAATGCAGGGTTCTGCGGGTGCGTGGTGGGCAAACTACCTCACCGCACGCCCTGCAGGCTATGTCGTGAGTTGGGTAGAATTCCGGGAGGCGTTCCACGCCTACCATATCCCTCCTGGGATTATGAGGAGGAAGCTTCAAGAGTTCTTGGAGCTGAAGCAGGGAGGAAGGAGTGCTTACGAGTACTCCAAGGCCTTCAACCACTTGGCCCAGTATGCACGGGACGAGGTGAACACGGAAGACAGGAAGCGAGAGTGCTTCTACCGGGGGCTGAACACCAAGATGAAGGACAAGCTTGTCTTTTTCAACCACGGTAGTTTCAACGACCTTGTCAACGTCGCGATCATGCAAGAGGATGCTACTCGAGAGTTGTCCTTAGACAAGAAGAAGAGGATTGCTCCGCAGGGCAGCGGAGGTGGTGCTCCTCAGAAGTACCGAATGGTGTATCGATCACCATCCGGCCAGAGGTGGCAACCGCCATCATGACCACCAATGTTCAGTGGTCGCCAGTTCGGCAACTCCGGTTTCCGACCGCAACAACAAAAGGGGATGATCCCACGTGCACTTCCACCTCCACCGCGTGCACCGGGATTCCGTCCTCCCATTCGTACCGGCCAAACCCCGTACACGTGTTTCACGTGTGGATGCACGGGGCACTTCGCCAAGGACTGCCCGTAGATTAGGCAGGGCGGAGGACATTCATCATACCAGGGCGCCAACCAACCCCGCAACCAGCCCAAGAAGCCAGTCCCCAGACTCGGCAACGTCCACCACCTCGCCATTGAGGACGTTCCAGAAGGCGCACCCATACTCACGGGTACGTTCTCTATCTTTAGTCATCCTGTAGTCATACTCTTTGACTCCGGAGCTTCACACAATGTCATTAGCAAATCTTTTGTCATTAAGAATCAATTGCCTATTATCTCCACATAAACTATGTATATGATCTGCACTCCGGCAGGAAAGATAGTAACAAATGAGTTGGTTCCTGGGATACCACTTAACCCATATGGAACCATATATCTTACTTCATTTCTGATATTAGAGAATCAGAAGTTAGATGTCATCTTGGGAATGGCATGGTTACAATACCATGGTGCTATTCTAGATCTCGTTCCTCAAAAAATATATCTAAATTCTCCACTTCATCCTTCTCAAGTCACCAATCTTGAGAGAGCCATTCTAGTGAATCCATCTACTCACAATACCGAGGTTATGGAACTTAAGGATATTCCAATAGTATGTGAATACCCGGACGTGTTTCCCGAAGATCTTCCTGGTATGCCCCCAGAAAGAGATATAGAGTTCAAGATCGAGCTTGAACCGGGAACAGTGCCGATCTCAAGGCAACCCTACAAGATGGCACCCAAGGAACTTGCAGAACTGAAGGAGCAGTTAACGGAACTTGAGAACAAAGGTTTCATTCGTCCAAGTTCATCACCATGGGGTTGTTCTACATTGTTCGTAGAGAAGAAAGATAAGACCTTGAGACTGTGTGTGGACTATCGTCCACTCAATGCTGTCACTATCAAGAACAAGTATCCACTACCACGTATTGATATTCTTTTCGATCAACTAGTGGGTGCTAAAGTATTTTCAAAGATGGATCTTCGTTCTGGTTATCATCAGATTAGAATCCGAGCAGAAGACTTAGCAAAGACAGCATTCTCGACGAGGTATGGACTGTATGAATACCTTGTTATGTCCTTCGGATTGACCAATGCACCGACTCATTTCATGTATCTCATGAACTCGGTGTTCATGCCGCAATTGGACAAGTTTGTCGTGGTCTTCAATGACGACATCCTTGTGTATTCAAAATCCGAAGAAGAACATGCTCAACACTTGCGTATCATGCTTCAACAATTACGGGACCACAAACTATATGCTAAGTTAAACAAGTGTGAATTCTGGATCAGCCAAGTCCCAACTTTAGGGCACATCATATCAGCAGAAGGGATTGCAGTTGATCCAAGCAAGATAAAGCAAGTACTCAAATGGGAGTCTCCAAAATCCGTGCATGAAGTTCGAAGTTTCCTAGGTTTAGCTGGGTATTACTGGAGGTTCATTCCCAGTTTCTCCAAAATAGCTAAACCAATGATAGAACTTCTGAAGAAGGGGATGAAGTATGTATGGACTGAGGCATGTGAGGGATGTTTTCAGGCATTGGTAAAACACCTCACAGCGGCACCAGTATTGGCTCAACCGGACACAACCAAATCTTTTGATGTGTGTTGTGATGCATCAGGAATTGGTTTGGGTTGTGTGTTGATGCAGGATAGACGAGTGATAGATTATGGATCACGGCAGCTTCGGAATCATGAGCAGTACTATCCGACTCATGATCTAGAACTCGCTGATGTGGTACTAGCATTGAAGATGTGGAGACATTATCTACTGGGTAATCTAGTACATCTCTACACCGATCACAAGAGCCTGAAGTACATCTTCACCCAAAAAGACTTGAATATGCGACGGCGTAGATGGTTGGAATTAATTAAGGATTATGAGATTGAGATCCACTACCATCCAGGCAAGGCGAACGTAGTCGCAGATGCTCTGAGCCGCAAGTCCCATGTCAACAATCTTTCCATTACCTCAATAGGAGAAGAAGAACCAAGTCTCTACTTGGTTCCATATGGGGCACTCTACAACCTAGCTCTCATTCCCACTACCAGGGAGGATATTATGGCAGCTCAGAAGGAGGACAAAGGGATGTCGCACATTCGGCAAAGAATGGAGAAGGGGGAGATGAAATGTTTCCGATGTGATGATGAAGGTACCCTCTGGTTTAAAAACCGCATAATGGTACCCCAAAACATGGAACTTCGGAAGAAGATACTGGATGAAGCTCATTTATCCAAGTATTCCATTCATCCGGGGAGTAACAAAATGTAACAAGACTTGAGGAAGAAGTTCTGGTGGACTCAGATGAAGAGAGAAGTAGAAAAATACGTATCCTAATGTGATACATGTCGGCGAGTTAAGGCTGACCATATGAAGGTAGCTGGGCAGCTTCAACCTTTAAGCATACCGGATTGGAAATGGGAGGATATCAGCATGGATTTCATTGTTGGGTTGCCTCCCACTTTCCATAAGCACGACTCAATTTGGGTGGTCATTGACCGGTTGACCAAATCAACTCATTTCATACCAGTCAGTGTCAAGTATGATGTAATGCGGTATGTAGAACTTTATATCTCCAGAATATTGTGTCTACATGGAGTACCCCACACTATCATTTCAGATCGTGGATCTATTTTCGTTGCTCGCTTTTGGGAGCATCTCCACGATGCATTGGGTACCAAACTGATTCAAAGCTCGGCTTATCATCCTCAGACTGATGGATAGACCGAACGGGTGAATCAAGTGCTAGAGGATATGCTTCGTGCCTGTGCCATCCACCATGGTAAAAATTGGGATGACCATCTACCATTGGCGGAATTCTCGTACAACAACGGTTACCAGGCTAGCATTCAGATGGCGCCATATGAAGCTCTTTATGGCCGGAAGTGTCGCGCACCCTTGAACTGGTGCGAAACTGGTGAACGAGTCATATATGGCATCAACTTGATAAATGAAGCCGAAGAGCAAGTACGTCTTATTCAAGCCAATCTCAAAGCCACTCAGTCTTGTCAGAAGAGCTATGCGGACAAACGACATCGACCTCTTCACTTCGAGGTTGGGGATCAAGTTTATCTCCGGGTATCACCGATGAAAGGAATTCATCGATTCAGGGTAAGAGGGAAGCTAGCTCCACGTTTTATTGGCCCGTTCGCAATAATCAAAAGATGCAGACATGTGGCATATCAATTGGAGTTATCGTGTCGCTGGCAGGGGTCCACAATGTGTTTCACATTTCTCAGTTGCGGAAATGTCTCAAAGCCCCAGCGAATATACGTATTGAGGATTTGGAAACTCTCCAACCAGATCTTATGTATTCCGAGCATCCAATCCAGATCGTTGATAAGAAAACTCGCACCACAAGAAGGCGCACTTTGCGTTTCTACAAAGTCTTGTGGAGCAACCACAGTGCTGAAGAAGCCACGTGGGAAAGCGAGGAATATCTTAAAATGAACTATCCAAACTTGTTAGCGGCACATGTTCAGTAGATCTTTATCTTTTGTCCTTCCTTTGTAATCTCAGGACGAGATTCTTTTAAGGGGGGAGGAATGTAAAATCCCACTTTTTCCTTTTATGTGAAGTTCAACTACAAGTGGTTTATCAATCATAAGGGAGGTCAATATAATTGTGCACATAAACTTGACCTTACTAAAAAGTTTTCTTTCTACTCATGTCTTAATCTTATCAACATGAGGACAGGACTTCACCCTAACCCTAGAACATTTTAAATAACATTTCTACAAAGTTGGGAAGTTATTGATTGTAATGGCTAGGGCAAATTATATGGCAGCAATATAAAAATCAAAACAAATGTAATTTGATTATGTTGCTTTGCATATTAGGCCCTGCCAAAAAGATTCAAATCCAAGGCTCCAAATTTTTCCTTGGACTCTTAAAAATCTAAATAGCTTCTCAAAAAATTTTCAAGATTTTTGAAGTACCTCTTCCATTTGTTTGGACACGTACAAAGGATTCATTTCGCGTCGACATCAAATTTAGCGTTACACTAAACTTTGCCCAAATCAATCCCCAATTTTTCCTAAGGCCTTTTATGGTTCAGGGGACTTCGTTTCAAAGTTTGGATATTTATGGACCTCAGATACTATTTATTTCAATAAGGTTTATACCCATATTTGAATTCAAATTTGAATTTGAATTTGATGCAAACTATGTCCAAATTGAAATCTGATTGCAGAATTGGATTCCCCATATTTTTCTTAGCCTACCTGTAAATTTTGGGAATTTTTGGACAATGTTTAAGCCAGAATTTAGAGGAAGGGATAAGGGAGAGAGGTGGGGCCCACAAGTGAGTTGGTGAAACCGTTTCACCGCCTCTTTTTTCTTTCCCCGGGCGACACCGCGACGCTGCATGCCGCCAGCGCGCCGTCGGCCGTCGGTCGCCTCCAGCTGCCCCCCTGCGTCCTTATCTACCGCGGTGAAGGATATAAAGCCACCCCCCCCCCCCCCCCCCCCGTCGGCCGAAGTCCATCACCCATTCACTTTTCACCGCGTCGCTCCGTTTCATCGCCGCCGCGATCACCCCCGTGCCGCTCGACGCCGTGCAGCCTCGCCGTCGATACAAGCATCATCATCCTCTACGGTCTATAGCAAAAAGGTGCGCAACGACCTCGTGCAGCTTCTGGTTAAGCTTGAATTCCTATCGTGCATCCTATCTCCTGTATTCCTTAAAATCCCAAAGCGCTTTTAGAACGTTGAGGCTAGGTCGTCGATTTAATTCTGATTGTATGCACAAAATCTCTTTGATCTAGTTAGATGACATGATCTATGTAGCCTAGCCCACCTTCCCTCCAAAAATCAGAAGGAACTATCGACTAATTAGCAAGTTCTTCGAGTTTTCCCCTTCCGCCATTGTTAGAGCTCGGTTCACCGTCGACTTCGGTATTGCCGGCTATGGCACGAGCTCTAGACCCTCCTAAGACCTTTCCCATGCATCCACGATGCTTACCGAGCTTTCAAACGAGAGATTTAGCTAGGGAATCGAGGGTCTCCACTTCACCGAAACCCTAACACCCGCCGCCGCCGTCGGGAATGGTTTTCCGGTCACCCCTCGCCGTCGGGAGTTGGTCCATCGTGTTTCCCGTGTGAAAATATGGTGGAGCGGCGAGTCTCGAGGCCTCCCGTGGGCCGGAAGTCATCACCGGCAAAAGCGCCACTGTGCGCCGGTGAGAACGCCGCCGCCCGAGCCGTGGACCGAGGTTGAAGACGATCGGGTTTGTGGGCCCCACTTGCCAGCGAGTGAAAAGGCGCCGGATCAGTCTGTGGCTAGGGATTTAGTGCGGCCACGTGGGAATCTTTGTAACCCCCGGTGTGGCTGGCCCCTGATTGGATGATTTTAAATTCAGTGGGCCCTGGCGCCAAATTTAAAAGTTGAAATTTCCCATTTGGTGCAGAACCATTTCCAAAGTTTAAAAATCAATATCTCTTTGTAGAATGCTCCAAAAGTATTCAAACAAATTTTGTTTGAAAGCCCTTGAGCTCTAGTTTCTATCAGTACCAATTAGGTTTTGTGAAACTCAAGGTTAAATTCTGTATAAAACAATTTCCCAAATGCAATGCAATTTTTCCAGATGAACTTTCCACTGGAAAAATCCCCAAAATTCACATAACATGCAATGTCATATTCTGGACTACTAGAAAAAGTTTGGGAGCCATTGCTCCTTTATAACCCTCTGTATAGTTCAATTACCGTTTTCAGTTATTGAATTTTTACAGATGTTCAGTTGCTTTGTTATGTCCCAAATTTGGACTGAACCTTCCTTTAGCCATACACTAGTTCCTGTAAAAATCTTGGATTTAATTGACCTACTATCCTAGTCCTAATTCAGTTACAAACTGAATATTGATTAAAAAGCTAAAAATTCAATTATAAGATATTTCCAGAAAATTCGTGCCAACTTAGAAATTCAATAACTCCTTCACCAAAGCTTAGAAATTTGTGAAACAAATTTTGCTAGAACCAGGACAACTTACTCTGTCATGATTATCAATTGGCAGCTATGTTCAAGCTACAGTTTCTTCTCAAAATTTTTTGGAAGTTTAATACTTGCCATAATTTTAGAGACTACAATATACTTTGACCATCTCCTATTCTTTGCAAGAGCTTCTATCATATTCCCTAGTATCTACCATCAAAGTTCCAAAGCCAATTAAGGTCCCTATCATATAATGATCACCATAGATTAAATTATGGTCTTGGTAATAATTATTTTTCAAAGTCATTCATATACATGTTATATGTATATCGTATAGTGACTGAAGTCGAGAAGGAAGCAGAAGCCTTGGAAGAGCACCTTCCAGATATTAACCTCGACTCTGACTTGCAACCAGACAAGCCCTGGTTTGCATTTAAGTCGTTTATAAAATTTTGCTCTATCACTATGATGAGTAGTATATGAATTGTGCATTACGTTTAGGATGATTGAAAACTCCAGATGCTTGACCCACAATCCCATAGGTTAATTGGGTAGGTTAATCACTCAACGTGTAGAATTGCTATGCTAATATAGTAGGTAAGCCGGTAGAAGTCGATTAGTTGGAATCTACTCGCGAGATAGAAATTTACACTCATCTACACTGGGATAATATTTATAGAAAATAACTGTTACATCTAAGCAACAAGACGTGGTCTTGGTCGCATAGCTCTGACTGGTCAGTTAAGGCCCGTCTGTATGCAGCCCCTTCGGACAAGCTTGAATTATACCGGCGACATAATGGACATATGGAATCCAATAAACTGATGTAACTCGATAACTGGGGTGTCGAGGCCCATTAACTCACCATCGATAGGGGTGGGTTGAGGACAGTAAGGTGTAAATCGGTCAGAGGACACATGAGGTGTTCCGTGCAGAGACCTTCTGTTTGCGGAGGTGAGACGGGCTCGACGTTCGGGTTTCTGGTGAAAGGTGGCCACATACGCCTAGTATTGAAGTGTTATGTAGGTACAGGTGTACTCGCTGACACTTCCGAACGACGTATGTGTTGTGTTGTCCGAGTGTGTCCTGGTTGCAATCACCGTCCCTCGCGGTAATAGAGTACCACTTGTTCACTGTGTCGTGACTTAGTAAATACTAAAGAAGTAAGAAAAATATATTGTATTGAATTATAATTGCTTTGCAACCTTGTATGATTTAGAGGTAGTCACATTAAAGATTATAGTTTCCCCATACTTTAGCTGTAATAGAATTATGTGCTCTGGGCATGTCATATCATCGGCAAAGCGTTTCTTGTTTGATTGTGGAGTCCATGATGTGCCGTGCTTGGAGAATGTCATTTTCTACTTAAAACCTGATCATAAGGATCCACTTGTAGGCGAGTCGTTTATGCTTCACCTTACTTATGCTTAGTGTCCACCCTTGCATATGTCTAGTGAGACGGGTTAGTCTTGCTGAGCCTTATGCTCACGTTTGCAGTTAATGAGTTTTTGCAGGTTATACAATTGATGAAGGGTTTGATGATGATGCTGCACCCCCTCCAGGGTATACAGCCGAATTGGAACCCTGCACGCCGCCGTGAGTTGCGTGTTGCTAGTGCGAAGTATCCAGGGCATGGATAACTTTTCTTTTGCATAGCTAGTGCTGAGAGCGTAGCTATGATATATATATATATATATATATATATATATATATATATATATATATATATATATATATATATATATATATATATATATATATATATATATATATATATATATATATATATATATATTTCCTTCCGCTAGTATTGTAAAAACTTCCGCTATAAGATAAATAAAAGACTTTGTCTTGTATTTTATTCTCGTTCTGTTCTTGTATACTGTTGAGTGTCGCATCGCACGACCCCACCCAATGAGATCCTCGGATGTCGGGATTCCGGTCCCCACAACAGATAGGTTTGAGATGTCTATGATGGGAGAGCTAAAGTACTTCTTGGGATTCCAAGTGAGGCAACAAAAGTAAGGGACGTTCATAATCCAAACTAAGTACACTCAAGACATACTCAAAAAGTTTGGAATGGACAAGGCGAAGCCTATAAAGACTCCCATGGCAATGAACGGCCACTTGGATATCAATGAAGATGGACCAAACGTCGATCAAAAGCTATATTGCTCCATGATTGGATCTCTACTATACTTATGTGCATCTAGGCCAGACATTATGTTGAATGTATGTTTGTGTGCAAGGTTTCAAGCCAACCCAAAAGAGTGTCATTTGACAGCCGTAAAGAGAATCTTGCGGTATTTAGTTCATACA
Source organism: Tuctoria greenei (assembly GCA_036927565.1). NCBI lineage: Eukaryota > Viridiplantae > Streptophyta > Magnoliopsida > Poales > Poaceae > Tuctoria > Tuctoria greenei. Next base: position 12,727,948 of record JAYESD010000012.1, on the reverse strand, counting down.
CATAACCTAGGCCTTTCGTATCCCAAAGGTTCCAAATTCAATCTCATTGGTTACTCCGATGCAGATTATGTGTAGGATCGAAAAGCACGTGCAAATCTACCAAAGGGGGGTGAATGGTAGATTTTACAAATCTTACGTAGTGGAAATAATTAAATCCCAACTCCTTTGGCAGAAAAATGATCTGTTAAAGAATTCATGTGTGAGACTTATCTAAACGTGTTTCACCATGACAAAAGTGATGGATATCAAATCAGTCAAGGGAACTCAAGTTATGATCGAAAGATCGAACAAAGATCAATCTGTCCTACCCGAGAAAAACAATTCTGGAACGATGCAAAGAAACTCATGTAGATCAAAAACCACAAATCCAATGACCTTAAAATTTTGATAGATGATAAATAATCAAGTTGTGAAGACAACCCAAAAAGAATCGCGTCAATTGGATCTGTAAAACTCGAGTTATGATAAAACCACCGATGAAAGGTAGTGCTGTCCAGAAACTCAACGAGTAAAACTTGTCTGGAACAAGTCGGACGAACAAGGCACAAAAGTTCCTTCAAACTACGAATTTTATTCAATAGAACACAAGAGGAACAGCCCCAAAGCTGTACACCACGAGCTCTAGGCTCCCTTACTTATATAACCATCCCTTAGGCCAACCCAATCTTAACTAGGACTCCAATCCTACTCCGATCACGAATGAAAACTTTCCATAACTGCTTAGGACTCTTTTATACGCAGATAGAAGCAATCTTAAGCCTTCCAAACACCTTAGGAACATATCTCACATTCCTAAAACAACTCAAATTCGTGACCCACACAAATCCTATCATAACCAACTCGATAGCCATAACCGACTCCGCCGCAGCCAAAGTCATCAACCGATACGATCCGATCCTTCCAACCAGATCTTCCCATCCATAAACCATCTTCAAAACCATGTTGCCATGTCATGCACCGCATGCATACGTGCAAACACCTTCCTTCGACGTCCAGTAACCTTCATATGCACTACCCTTGATTCAATCATCCTGCGCAACCTCCTGACCCGCTCAACCACAATTCCTCATGAATTTGGTTGTTGGAACCTCATCTCCTCCCTGAGACTAGTCCAAAGGATCCTGTCACCAGCCATGTCTTGAACTCAAGCAACACCTGCACATGAATAAACAACCAATCTGTACGAGCCCAAGTCCACGACTTGACTCAAGTCAGTTCCCAACACAACACCTTACGTGAGCACCTCACATAAGCATGTTGCAAAGCATATCAAAACAATATCAACCATATCAACCAAAACGCACCAAAAACTTAGCAAAAGAATACTAAGCAAACTTTCCAACAATGTAAAGCAAGTTCGAAACATTTCACAGTATAAGCAGGAACATTGCAATCAAGCTCCGAACCTAGCCAAAGCTAAACGGAGCTTGAGCCGGAGCTTACCAAAGCTAGTACAACCTAGTGCCGTAGCTTACCAAATCTAGTACAACCTAGCGCCGGAGCTTACCAAAACTAGTCGGAACTAGTCATCCCAAAAGTCGGAGCTAGAAAAACATGTCGGAGCTAACCAACATAAGTCGGACCTAGCAAAACATATCGGAGCTTAACAAAGACATACCGGAGCTATCAAAGACATGCCAAAGATATCAAAGACATGCCAGAGCTAAAGACAAAGCTCACCGGACCTACCCAAAAACATGTCGGACCTAGACAAAGAAAGTCGTACCTATTGTCGGACCTTGCAGAAGCTTAAAGCTAGAGTTGGACCTTGCTCAAAAGATGTTATGATAGCATTCAAAACTTTTATTGTCAAAGCCAATGTATTCAACACACATAGGTCTCACAATCTCCCCCTTGATGAATGCATTGGCAACACCACTTAAGATCCGAACATTGGCTTATTCACATTAAAAGTTTTGAAAACAATTTCTCCCCCTTTGTAAAACAGAAATAAATGAGAAGAGAAACAAATTCTCACCCTGAGAAGAATCATGCCAAAACAATTGTGAATATGTGATGTGTAATTAATTTCTCCCCCTTGCATACTTATCTTTTTTTTTTAAATTCACACATTGTCTCTCCCCCTTTGACAATGTATTCAGCAAGGTACAAAAGAGAGTCTTCAAAATGTTATGAGCATATTATAACATATAAATATAAACAAAGCTCATCCAAGTCATACTATCAAGTAACTTACACTATCACATAAATGAGATACATAAAGTAGTGTAAGCCATGCTAGAGATAAAGTGTAATTTTCAATTTTAGCAGGTCATGATCTCACAAACTTAACTATTTCAAAACTTGAAAGCATGACACTTGTTGCTGCATTTTATTATTTTTTCAAAGCACATATTTAGATGATATGATATTTGCAAGAGATTATATGCGCATCTGCCTTATTCTAACCAACCAAGCCAAGCCTATGTCATTTGGCAATCAGAAGCTTGAGGACATGGTTTTAGTCATACACAACTTCTTCCAAGTTCATATCTAAGTGCAATGATAAGCCGTCTCAAAAGAAGAAGTGCGATGCATGCATATTATCTTGATCATTTCTCAACTTATATTTGTTCACAAAAACTCAACATGTGAGTTGATTACTTGATTAATTCTTTATGATTAAAAACACTTGTGAGCATGCAACAAGTTCAAAACAGCAAGAAAGTTCGACCATGACCAGATTTAGTATAAGTAATTATTCCAATTACTAGACATGGCAAAAACTACAAAATGTATAACACGAGTAACATAGTAAGAACTTTCAGCATGTAAAAGGAATCACGAAGTCATATATGTATGAAATATTATGCTCATATTATTTTAAGTTCAGATTCTCACATAGACTTCTAAAATTTCAAAACTCTCCCTCAATTTAAACCATGAGGATGCATAACCCCTATTTCACTACGAATGTAACAAAAACGAGTGAAATCCAAAGGTTTTGTAAAAATGTTAGCCAATTGTTGTTCGGTATCTACATGGTGAAGCACAATGTTTCTTTTTTCAACATTATCATGGAGGAAGTGATACCTAATGTCAATGTGCTTAGTTCTATAATGTTGCACAAGGTTTTTAGCAATGCAAATAGCACTAGTATTGTCACAAAACAGTGGAACACTATCGAGATCAACCCCATAGTCCTTAAGTGTTTGAACAATCCAAAGAATTTGTGAACAAGCGCTTGCAGCAGCTACATATTCAAATTCGGCGGTTGATTGTGCAACTGAATTTTGTTTTCTAGAGGACCAAGCAACAAGAGAATTACCAAGAAAATGACAAGCACCGGAAGTACTTTTCCTATCAATCCTACAACCTCCAAAATCAGCATCAGAACAAGCTTTCAAAGTAACTGTTGAGGAAGAAGGAAGAAAAATGCCAAGTTCTTGAGTTCCATGTAAGTACCTGAGAATCCTTTTGACGGCTTGACGATGTGAAGCACGTGGGGAGGCTTGAAACCGTGCACAAAGACATACGCTAAATTATATGTCAGGTCTTGATGCAGTGAGGTACAAAAGTGATCCGATCATGCTTTTTATATTCTTTTTGATCCACGGGTTCACCATCTTCATCAAGTTCTAGTGTTGTTGTTGTTCCCATTGGTGTCCGAAAAGGCTTGCTTTTGTCCATGTTGAAGCGCCTTAGGAGGTCTTTTCTATACTTCGTTTGATGCACAAAGGTACCCTCCTTGGTTTGCTTGATTTGCAGCCCCAAAAAGTACGTGAGTTCTCCCATCATACTCATCTCAAATTCTGAACTCATCATAGCTGAAAACTTGGACACAAGATCATGAGAAGCACAACCAAAGATAATATCATCCACATACACTTGAACGAATAATGAGTCATTGCCATGCTTAAGCACAAAAAGAGTTTTATTAACCTTGCCCATGGTAAACCACTTTTCAAGTAAGAATGTTTTTAGCCTATCATACCATGCTCTAGGGGCTTGTTTGAGACCGTACAAGGCTTTGGAAAGTTTGTAAACATGATTAGAAAAATCTGAATTTTCAAAACCCGGTGGTTGTTTGACATAAACCTCCTCATCTATGTAGCCATGAAGAAAATCACTTTTAACATACATTTGATATAGCTTAAAACCTTTAGATGCAGCAAAAGCTAACAAAATTCTTATGGCTTCTAATCTAGCAACATGAGCAAAAGTTTCATCAAAATCTAGACCTTCAACTTGAGTGAAACCTTGAGCAACCAACTTAGCCTTATTCCTAACCACAACCCCATCCTCACTTTGTTTATTTTTAAACACCCATTTAGTTCCAATTAAAGTGTGACCTTGAAGTGGAGGTACAAGTTTCCAAACATTATTTCTTTCAAAATTTTCTAACTCTTCTTGCATGGCAATAATCCAAGATTCATTAGTGAGTGCGTGTGATATATCTTTGGGTTCAAAAGAAGCAACAAAAGCAGAATGAGCATGAGAGTTTGGATCGCAAAACCTGGACCGTGTAACTCGTTCGTGCATGCTTCCAATAATCTGTTGTGGAGGATGATCTTTGTTAATCCATGAGGAAACAGATATCACAAGATTCTTCTTCATTAAGTTCATCATAGATTGATGAGCTTGTGGCTTGTGGACGATCAGGACCATCATAGGTGATAGTCGGAGCTTGTTCAATGTTCGAAGCTGGACATGTGTCAGCTTCGGAACTATCAACCAGTATCACCAGCTCTTCTTCTTCTTCGAAAATACCCTCCCCCCGAGGATATTTCAATTTTTTGACAAGTGCCACATCCTTCAAAGTGTAGTGATCATTTACTCTAACCGAACTCTTAGCTATTATAGGAGTTGAAGAATTATCAGCAAAAGTAACATTCTCTACACGTGACACAAAAGAGAGGGAGGAGAACCATTCTTTGTTACCGGTCATGTGGCGTGAGCAACCTGAATCCACAATCCAAATGTTCTCCTTCCTCAAGCATGTAACCTACATAGAAGCACAATACGTCGATGACTCAATACTGGGGTTAGTCAAAAGGCATTTAGGTATCCAGTACTGAGTCACACGACGTGCAGCAGGAAAAACATGCGAAAGCTGAGATAAAACAGCAGGTTTATGAGTCAAAGTTTGAGGTTTTTTATTCTTAACTACTGACCTATAAGGTCTTACTTGTGTAGCACAAAAATCAGTAGCTCCGGAGGCAAAAACAGAAGGTCCGGAGGTAAACTTTGAATGTTTTTGACTCATAACAGCATGTTGCATTTTCCTAGCATTCGGTTTAATATGTGCAGCAAATTTTGCATGAAAGTTATGAGATCTAGCAATCATTCTTTCCCTTTTCTGTTGTTTAGCTAGTCTATAACAAAAATCTATGACATGACCATCTCTATCACAGTAGGTACAACGAAATTAAACTTTGTGTTCATGTCTAGATGAGGAAGCAATATTTTTATTTGAAACAGAATGAGACAACACTCCTGCAGATTTGAAAACCACTTCTTTTTGTTTAGGAACTGTTTGAATCAAACCACTTCCTAATGACTTAACAATTTTAGGTGGATGTGCCTTAGCATGAGCATGAGAATCAAAACCTAAACCAGTTTTATCATTGCAAGACTTGGAAGAATTCAGCAGCAAGTTTAGGTTCTTACTCCCATTACAAAACCAATGTAATGTCCTATGCATGTTATCAAGTTTATGGACAGGTCAAGGCAATTTTCACATGAAGTTTTTCCTTTTAATTTGCAATTGGAACAATGTTTAACTTCATGAGAACGTAAAGCATTATTCAATATTGAAATTGCATTCATAGCATCTTTTAGTTTCTTTTCAAGATCATCACAACTAGAACAATGCAAATCAATTGTAGAACAAGAAGCATCTTTTAAGTTTCCAATGTCAAGTGCAACAAGCCTTTTGTTCTTTTCAATTTCAAGTTCAAGTCTATCTAGAGTAGAGGAATGTGCAGTTCTTAATGTGGACAATTGTTCATAGATTAAATCACACGAGGGACAAGAATCATCACTAGGAATCAAGGTTTTTAAATGGTTGATTTCATATTCTAGTGATTCAATTTTACCAGCATTATCCCTAAGTTTTTGTCCTTTTTCTTAACAATAATAGTTGCACGAGAAATTGCATCACACATTTCATTGCAGGTAGAACATACCTCATCGTCGTCACTGTTGTGTTCTGCATCCTCCTGACCTTATCTTGATCTTGTTTTGCCCGCCATGAAGCATAAGTTGGCCAAATCATCTTCATCTTCGTCACTTCCAACGTCCACGTCGCTTGAGCCAAGTTCCTGGAGCGCGAAGATAAAACTGTTCACCAGTTGGCGACCTGTAAAGCTCTTCTTCTTCTTCTTATCATTTTTTGAGGAGTGCTTCGCCCTTTATTGGTTTTCTTCTCGGGAAGTAGAACCTAAAAGGTTAGGGCATTTTGTATGAAAGTGTCATGTCTTACCACATTTGAAGCATCGTTGAGGTCCGGAGCTTCCTCTCCTTCTAGTTCTCACATTTTGCAATGCTTTTGAGAACCTAGTAGAGAGAAGTGCTAGCTCCTCCTCTGGAAATTCCTCGATCTGCTCCAGTGTTAGTGAGGACAACAAAGCAAGAGTATTGCAAGATGATGATTGGCCGGAGCTAGGCATATCACGTTGTGAGACAAATGCAATAGACTTATTTGGGTTCTTACGTGATAAGATGTCGATTTCATGAGTTTTGAGTTTAGAGTAAAGCACATCTAATATAAGTGTACTCATGACAGTAGATTTACGAATAGATGTAACTTTCATCTCCCAGATTGACATGTCTAATGCAGTAAGAAGTTGCCTAGCATTTTCAGCATCAGAAAAATTAACATTGACACTACGCAAGTTACTGAGAATTTTGTTAAAGCGAGCAAAGAGATCATCGATGGACTCACCAGGTTGCATCTCGAAGCGCATGTATTCTTTCTTGAACATGTCTTGCCTTACCTCCTTGATCGTGTTGGATCCTTCGTGATAGTCACAAAGTGCTCTCCATACATCATATGCCGATCGGAGATGTGCAACGCGGTCAAAGTCGCTCTGAGTGAGTCCTTGGATGATCAAGTTTCGGGCTTTGTTGTTATTGTCGACGTCCCATAGGTTTGTAGCCGTAACTTGATCGTTAGGTGGCACTTCGTAAGGCTTGTACACCTTCTCCCATATTGCGAAGCCTTGCGCCTAGATGAAAGCCTCTATGCGTGCCTTCCAAACCTGAAAATCAATACCAGCAAACACACAAGGTTTGGCGGAGTATTTCTCCATGATGATTAGTCAAAAACACGTGCAAATCACAATGATTGGAGCACCGTGGCTCTGATACCAATTGTAGTATTGAAAAGCACGTGAAAACACGTGCAAATCACAATGATTGGGGGGTGAATGATAGATTTTACAAATCTTACACAGCGGAAACAATTAAATCCCAACCCCTTCGGCAGAAAAACGATCTGTTAAAGAAATCGTGTGTGAGACTAATCTAAACACGTTTCACCATGACAAAAGTGATTGATATCATATATAATCAAGTCACGAAGAAAACACAAGAAGAGTCACTCAAATCCGTCGTGGGAAACTCAAGTTATGATCAAAAGATCGAACAAAGATCAATCTGTCCTACCCGAGAAAAACAGTTCTCGAACGCTGCAAAGAAACTCGTGTAGATCAAAAACCACAAATACAATGACCGTGAAATTTGTACAGATGATAGATAATCAAGTTGTGAAGACAACCCAAAAAGAATCATGTCAATTGGATCTGTAAAACTCGAGTTACGATAAAACCACCGATGAAAGGTTGTGCTGTCTAGAAACTCGACGAGTAAAACTTGTCTGGAACAAGTCGGACGAACAAGGCACAAAAGTTCCTTCAAACTACGAATTTTATTCAATATAACACAATAGGAACAGCCCCAAAGTTGTACACCACAAGCTCTAGGCTCCCTTGCTTATATAACCAGCCCTTAGGCCAACCCAATCTTTACTAGGACTCCAATCCTACTGCGATCACGAATCAAAACTTTCCATAACTGCTTAGGACTCTTCTATACGCAGATAGAAGCAATCTAAAGACTTCCAAACACATTAGGAAAATATCCCACATTCCTAGAACAACTCAAATTCGTGACCCACACGAAATCCTATCATAACCAACTCGATACTTTCCATATTTGAGTCAAACCCGACTCAGCCGCACCCTGAGTCCGTAACCTAGTCAGTTGGACCTTTCTGACCAATTCTTTACGTCCACATCTCTTCATCACGCCTCTGAACCATGTAGTCTCGTCCATGCACTCCTTGCACATGTGCAAACATCTTCCAATGACGTCCACGATACCTTCATATGCATTGTTCTTGATTCAAACATGTTGCACAACCTCCCGATCAACTCAACCACAATTCCTCCCGAACTTGGTTGTTGAACCTCATCTTCTCCCTAAGACTAGCTCAATGGATCCCTTCACCAACCATGTCTTGAACTCAAGCAACACCTGCACATGAATAAACAACCAATCCGTACGAGCCCAAGTCCGCGACTTGACTCAAGTCAGTTTTGAACACAACACCTTACGTGAGCACCTCACATAAGCATGTTGCAAAGCATATCAAAACGATATCAGCCATATCAACCAAAACGCACCAAAAACTTAGCAAATGAATACTAAGAAATCTTTCTAAGAATATAAAGCACGTTCTAAACATTGCAAGATAAAAGCAGGAACATTGCGATCAAGCTCCGAACCTAGCCAAAGCTAACCGGAGCTTGAGCCGGAGCTTACCAAAGCTAGTACAACCTATCGCCGGAGCCTACCAAAGCTAGTCGGACCTAGTGCCGGAGCTAACCAAAGCCAGTCGGACCTAGCGCGGGAGCTAACAAAAATTAGTCGGAACTAGTCAACCCAAAAGCCGAAGCTAGAGAATCATGTCGAAGCTTAACAAAGACATGCCGGAGCTATCAAAGACATGTCGGAGCTAACCAACATAAGTCGGACCTAGGAAAACATATCGGACCTTACGTCGAACCTTGCAAAAGCTCGGAGCTAGAGTCGGACCTTGCTAAAGAATATGTTTTAGCAGAATTTTAGAACTTTTATCATCAAAGCCAATGTATTCAGTACAAGCCAATGTATTCAGCACACATAGGTCTCACACATGTGAATAAGCCAATGTGAGGATTTTAAGTGGTGTTGCCAATGCATTCATCAAGGGGGAGATTGTGAGACCTATGTGTGCTGAATTCATTGGCTATGATGATAAATGTTTTGAATTATGCCAATACAGCCTTTTAACAAGGTCCCACTCTTGGTCCGAGCTCCTGCACGGTCCGACAATAGGTCTAGCTTGTTGTGGGTAGCTCTGGCAAGGTCTGACGTAAGGTCCAACTTGCTTTGGCTAGGTTCGACTTCTTTGTCTAGGTCCGACTTATTTTTGCTAGGTTCAACTTGTTGTGGCTAGGTCTGACATGTTCCGGCGCTAGGTCTGACTAGCTTTGGTAAGCTACGACGCTAGGTCCAACTAGCTTTGGTAAGCTATGGCGCTAGGTCCGACTAGCTATTGTTAGCTTCGGCGCTATGTCCTGCTAGCTTTGGTAAGCTCCAACTCAAGGTCCGGTTAGCTTTGGCAAGGTCCGATGCTTGTCTGCAATGGTTCTGCTATTACCTTGAAATGTTTCAAGCTTTCTTTACACTTATAGAATGTTTGTTTAGTATTATTTTACTAATTTTTTGATGCGTTTTGGCTGATATCATTTTGATATGGTTTGCAACATTCTTATGTGAGGTGCTCACGTAAGGTGTTGTGGTTTCAGACTAACGAGAGTCAAGTTGATGACTTGTGCTCGAAGAGTTGGTTGTTTATTCATGTACAGGTGTTGCTTGAGTTCAAGACATGGCCGGTGACAGGATCCATTGAACTAGTCTTAGGGAGAAGATGAGGTTCAACAACCATGTTCGGGAGGAATTGTGGTTGAGTTGATCGGGAGGTCGCACAACATGTTTGGGTCAAGAGCAATGCATATGAAGGTATCATGGATGTTGTTGGAAGGTGTTTGCACACGTGAAAGGAGTGCATGTATGTTGCAACATGGTTCCAAGGTGTGATGAAGACAAGTGGACGTAAAAGAATTAGTCGGAAAGGTCCAACCGGCTTGGTTATGGACTTAGGCTGCGGCTGAGTCATGTTTGACTCAAATATGGAAAGATTTGAGTTGGTTATGATAGGTTTTCATGTGGGTTATGAAGTTGGGTTGTTTTTATGAATGTGTTATACGTTCCTAAGGTGTTTTGAAGTCTTAAGATTGCTTCTATCTGCGTATAGAAGAGTCTTTCACAGTTATGGAAAGTTTCAGTGGAAACTTAGTAGGATATGAGTCCTAGTTTGGTCTGGGTTGGCCTCATGGCTGGTTATATAAGCAAGGGAGGCCAGAGATCGTGGTAGACGGATTTTGGGCTATTCCTGTTGTGTTATATTGAATAAACATCGTAGTTTAAATGAACTTTTATGCCTTGTTCGTCTGACTTATTTTAAACAAGTTTTTCTTGTTGAGTTTCTGCACAGCAATACATTGCTTCGGTAGTTTTATCATAACTCGAGTTTTACATTTCCAATTGACGTGATTCTTTTTGGATTGTATTCAGAACTTGATTATATATCATCTGTGAAAATTTCACAGTAATTGGATTTGTGGTTTTGGATGTACACCAGTTTCTTTGCAGTGTTGCAGATCTGTTTTTACTCGGGTAGAACAGATTGACCTTTGTTCGATCTTTCGATCGTAACTTGAGTTTTTCTCGACGTATTTCAGTGATTCTTTTTTTCATGTCTCCATGACTTGATCCTCCATAGTATCTACCACTTTTGTTACATTTGAACACATTTAGATTAGTTTCATATACGATTTCTTTAACAGATCAATTTTCTGTTGAGGGGTTTTCGTTGCTTTCGCTAAAAAATTGAAATCTACCATTCACCCTCCCTTCTGGTAGCTTTTCACGTGCTCTTCAATCCTACATGTTAGGCTTCGTAGGCAAACATGTTATCATCCGATGCGGATGACATCGTGCCTGACATAGAGAGTAAAAGGTGTAGTAAGAAGAGTGTTAATTAGACTTTATATAGATAAGAACTTAGAGGTTCAAACTGTCAAGAGGTCGAATTTGTCCGGTTACAGGGTGCAGACTTGTCCGAAGTACCGGACTTGTCCGCACCAGAAACCAGACTAGTCCGGTTTGGCTGTATGAATCCTAACTTCTTATTTCAGCGAATCTAACTAAGATTGATGTAAAAAAGGTAGGAGGACAATAGGAATATATATCAGCGTAATGTATACCATAGGAATCAAGAAAAGTGAGCAAAACTTGAGAAAAGGTAAGAACTAGGGTTTGGAATGACTTATACTGAAATTTGAAGATTCGAGGAGGGAGGTGCGGAGCAAGGTCCGGATTAGTCCGGAGGGGGGTGCTTTGCGCTGAAGGGAAAGATTCGTGTGGTGGAACCTTCAATGTTCGTGGCTACAAGTGGAAATCGCCTTGGGAGCTTGAGCTTGAGGAGAGAGAGTGCTATGGTGATTATAAGGAGGAGGAAGAGAGGTTTTGGCGGTGGGCCAGGGTTAAGCCCGACAGTAGCGGACTAGTCCGGTACACCGGACCAGAGCTAGACTAGCCACTAGCAACGGACTAGTCCGGTGCTGACCACAGACTAGTCCGGGTCAGCTGGACATAATTGAATCAAAACAAAGCGATTTTTGGATTTGAACTAATATTGATCTAAAGGACATCATTTCATAAAAAATCTTGATAAATATGACCAGTAAGCAATCAACAATCATATAATAGCCATAATTCACCAAGAATTAATAATTAAAATAGTTTTAGAGAGAAAGTCGAGATAGGAGATGAATTTTCGCAAAATAAGCAAACTTTGAAGAGCCAATCAGGTATGCAGTATTTCAAGCCACATTTCGAGTGTCAAGTATATTTAGTTTGTTTCTAAGCTCGCGGAACCATTTTTCATCTAATGGCTTGGTGAAAATATCAGCTACTTGTTTTTCTGTTCTAACATGTGAGATTACTATGTCACCTTTTAGTGAATGGTCTCTTAGAAAATGATGACGTATATCTATGTATTTGGTTCTTGAGTGCCATGCTGGATTGTGTGCAATTTTTGGCACTTTCATTATCACATAGGAGTGGAATATGATTTAGATTGTAACCGTAATCCCTTAGAGTCTATCGCATCCAAAGTAGTTGTGCGCAACAACTACCGGTTGTGACATACTCCGCTTCGGCTGTGGAAAGGGCAATGAAATTTTGCTTCTTTGAGGACCATGAAACTAAGGATTTATCAAGAAGTTGGCATGTTCTGAAGGTGCTTTTTCTATTGACTTTGCAGCCTGCATAGTCGGCATCGGAGTATCCTGTAGGTTCAACTTTAATCCTCTAGGATACCAAAGGCCCAAGTTGGATGTGTGAACAAGGTATGTTAAGATTCCTTTTACAGCTATTAAATGACACTCTTTAGGTGTGGCTTGAAACCTTGCACAATACAAACACTTAGCATAATATCAGGCCTAGATGCACATAAATAAAGTAGTGAACCTATCATAGATCAATATACCTTTTGATCCACATCTGAACCTTCTTCGTTGAGGTCGAGATATCCATTAGTTGCCATGGAAGTCTTGGGCTTGGCTTTGTCCATATTGAACTTTTTGAGTATGTCCTGTGTGTACTTGGTTTGGCAGATAAAAGTCCCTTCTTTCAGTTGCTTCACTTGGAATCCCAAAAAGAACTTCAATTCGCCCATCATGAACATTTCGAATCTGTCTGTCATAATCTTATTGAATTCTACACAAAAAGATTCATTAGTAGATCCAAAGATGATGTCATCAATATAAGTTTGACATACGAATAAATGGCCACCAAAATAGTTTGGTATAATCATCTTTTCCTATTTTAAAACTATTTTGAGTGAGAAAGTCCCTAAGGCACTCACACCAAGCTCGGGGAGCTTGTTTGAGGCCATAGAGAGCCTTACGCAGTTTGTACACGTGGTTAGGGTACTATTGATCTTCAAAGCCTGGTGGCTCCTCCACGTACACCTCCTCCTTGATAGAACCATTGAAGAATGCGCTTTTGATGTCCATTTGATACATCTTAAAATCATGGTGAGTAGCATAGGCTAATAAAATTTGAATGGACTCAAGTCTAGCTACGGGAGCAAATGTTTTATCGATCTAAACCTTCGACTTGTGAGTACCTTTGGCCACAAGTTGTGCTTTGTTTCTCGTTAGTACTCCGTGTCATCTTGCTTGTTCTGAAAGACCCATTTGGTGCCCATGATGTTTGTCTTTGGTCTTTCCACAAGCTCCCACACTTCATTTCTTTTGAAGTTGTTCAGGTCCTCTTGCATGACGGTCACCCAATCCGGATCTCTTAATGCTTCATCAACCCTGTATGGTTCTAGAAAAGAGTAATGTTCACAGAAGTTAGCAACATGAGATCTAGTGGTTACTCCCTTTGCAATATCTCCAATGATGTTGTCGACGGGATGATCTCTTTGTATACTCTGATGTACTCTTGGGTGAGGCACTTGTGAGGTCATTTGCTCTTCATCATCTTAATTTTCATTGTCTCCCCCTAAATCATTGCTTCGATGATTATATTGACCATCTTGATCTTGTTGATGTTGATCTTGTAAAGAAACTCCCCTTGATCACTGCTCTCCAGTTGAGGTACATCTTGAGCACTTGACTCTTGTGATTACTCTTGAGGTCGAATATCACCAAGTGCCATCCTCCTCAACGCTTGACATGGAGCTTCTTCTTGATCTAGCACACACTTATCAACTTTCTCCACTTGAGAGCCATTAGTTTTATCGAACACTACGTCACGTGCCTTCAACAATGCCAGAGACTTTGTTGAAAACATGATAGGCGTAAGCGTTCAAATCATAACCGAGCAAGAACCCTTCATCAGATTTTGAAGCGAACTTCGAAGTCCTAGGTTTCTTGTTCAAAATATAGCATTTACTCCCAAGTACTCTAAAATATGCAACATTTGGTTTGGTACCCATTAGGAGCTCATATGATGTCTTCTTCAGAAGTCGATGAAGATATAACCGGTTCGTGGCGTGATAAGCGATGTTTACCGCTTCTGCCCAAAACCGGTCTGAAGTCCATTATTCATCTAGCATTGTTCTCGCCATCTCAATGAGTGTCCTGATCTTTGTTTCGGCCACCCCGTTTTGTTGAGGGGAGTAGGGTGTCAAGAACTCGTTCTTTATTCTTTCTTCATCCAGGTGCTCTTCAACTTGAGTATTTTTTAATTCCGTTCCGTTGTCACTTCTAATGTTATTGATGGTTAACGAGAATTCATTATGTGCTTTTGTCAAGAACTTCTTCAGGATGCCATGGGTCTCTGATTTATCATACAAGAAAAACACCCAGGTAAATATAGAAAAATCATCAACTATAACCAAACCATATCTATTACCGCCGATGCTTATATAAGCAATTGGATCGAAAAGATCCATATATAGGAGTTCCAGCGGTCTTGATGTAGTCATCATGTTCTACACAAGGTGTGGTGCTCCAACTTATTTTCTGGCCTGGCATGCACTACATGGCATGTCTTTCTCAAACACAACATCTTTCAAACCTCGAATATGACCACCCTTTAGAAGTTTTTGCAGATTTCTCATACCAAGATGGGTTAGCCGTCTATGCCACAACCATCCCATATTAGTTTTTGCATCCAAGCAAGTGTTGAGTTAGGCTTTATCTTTGTTGAAATCAACAAGATAAATTTTCCCTTCAACATTCCCTTGAATGCAATTGAGTTATCGCTTCTTCTAAAGACTATCACACCCTCATTAGTTAATAGGAAATTGTATCTATTGTCACATAGCTGATATATGGACAAAAGATTATAATCTAAAGAATCAACATGTAAAACATGGGAAAGAGTGTGTTGAGATGAAATTGCAATTTTACCAGTGCCAAGGACATTTCCTTAGTTGTTGTCTCTGAAGTAGATTCCTTCACTTGGATTTGCATTTCGCTCATACTCTATGAACATTCTCCTTTCTCCGGTCATGTGATTGATGCATCCACTGTCTAACACCCATTTTGATCCTTCGGAGGAGTAGGCCTGCAAAACAAATTTATGCCTTGGTTTTAGGTATCCAAGTTTGCTTGAGTCCTCGAAGGTTAGTCACAAGTTATTTATGCACCCACGCACAAGTTTTGGGTCTCTTGTGACGTGGCCCTGCATATTTTGCATAAACATATCCAAAGCTATTTTTCATAAGAACATAAGAGGCATCAAAAGTATGAAATAAAGTTTGCTGTCCATGTTCATATGAATTTTTCTTAACAAATGCAATGTGATCCTTATTTTGAGCATTAGTGAATTGCTTTCTACCTCTTGTATACCCAAGACAATATTTGACATTAGTAGGTCTTGTGACCATATATGCACTATGTGCATATTCAATCTTTTCCTTGTCAAAGATGCCGCTTTGGGATGGATGCTTGACTTGTGAAACTTTGCATTCGTCTTTTACATTAGCCTTTCTATCAGAGCATGTGCATGTTTTAATTGTTGTCAACTTGATATCTCGAGAAGGTGAGCTCTTTGAGGAAGAAGCGCCATTTTGCTTGAGCGACTCAACTTGCACTTCAAGGATTTTGTTAACTCTTGTCAATTTAGCAAGTTCATCCTTGATTGCAATGTGTGAGTCTTCTAGTTTTGAGTAAGTTTCCATACTCAAAGCTAGTTCAATCTCAAGTGCCTTACTTTTCTCCTTTGCAAGCTCAAGAAGCTTTTCAACCTCATGATATTTCTTTCTTTTGTGAATAAGTATATCTTCTTGACGGTTGACAAGCCCCTTCTCAAAAATTTCATCTAACAACAACTTCATTTTTCTTAAGGCAGTTTTACTCAATCCTTTTAACATTTCCTCATTTCGCTAGCGCTATCAAAATCATGATTAGAAGAATGTAAAGCATAGGGTGTAAGTATGACCTTTTTCTTGCCCTCTTTAGCCATTAGGCAAGTGTGGTTGTTGTTCTCCCAACCTCCCATGTTTGGGAAGAGTGTAGACTTCTTGGTCGGCTTCTTGATGGCAGTTGTTGCATTTCCTCTTCATCATTCAATGAGGACTCGTCGTTTTTGTCTCACTCCTTACCGATTTGCTCTTGATGTGCTTGCTTCTTTTTCTTGAACATTATCTTTTCCTGTGGCTTCACTTCTTTCTTCTTTTTGTTTTCCTCATACTCACAATGAACCAAGAAATGTCCTTATTCATCGCAGTTGTAGCAAGTACGTCTAGCTTTGTATTTTCCTTTTTCCTTATTCTTTCCTTCACTTCAGTTGCTGCATTTTCTTCTTCTCATCATGTGCTTGAATCTTTTGATGAAGAGCATCATCCCTTCATCATCCACATTGTGCTTACATCATCAGTGTCTTCTTCTTCATGTATCTCACGAGTCTCCTTCCCTTTGGGCTTGCAAGTTGAATTGAGGGCAACTTCCTTCTTCTTGGATGAGGTGAGCTCTGCTAGGTCTTTGACATATTGATATTCTTTCTCCATTATCTCGTGATTGACAATTTTTCCCAGAACTTCATCGGGGGTCATTTTGTGGAACCCCGGTCTTTCTCTTATTATTGAACATAAGGTGACGTTCTGAGGCATAAAGGCTCTTATAATACCCTTTACAACCTCATGATCGGTCCACTTTTTGGTTCCATAGGCACGGATCATGTTGATGAATGTCTTCATGCGGTTGTACATCTCTTGAGGAGTATTACTATCCTCTATGGAAATCTCCCCAATTCTCCCTCAAGCATTTCAATCTTCACTTCGTGAACGGAGTGATTCCCTTCATGAGCAGTTTCGAGTGTATCCCATATGTCTTTGGCAACTTCGAGTCCATCCACCTTGGTCAACTCTTCTTGACTCAAAGATGAGGTAATCACCGCAACGGCTTGTGCATTGCGATGAATTGCTTGTTCATGCTCTAAAGTGAGTTCTTCGTCATTGTCAGGGATGTCCAAACTTGTACACACTATATACCAAAGACTTGGTTTAGTGAAATAAGATGCATCTTCAAACTATATTTCCACATTGTATAATCATTGTTGTTAAAATGTGGAGGCTTTCCCAATGGAATAGAAAGATAGTGATTGTTGTTGTTAAGCTTCTCATAATCAAGTTGGTGATCTTGATGACTACTCCCTTTCGGCTTTTCATCTTCCTTCTTGAACTTCTAGCTTAGAAGCTTCTTTCCCAGGAGTGCTTTTAGCTGGCGCACTTCATCATCGTCATGCTCATAGTCCTTAAGCACATGAAACATCTTGGTGTCTTGTTCATCTCCGATGACGGACGATTCTGAGATCTTGTTGGTCTTGTCGATGGCCATATATCTCTTCGAGCGGTGAATCTCGTAAATGGAGAGCCTTTCTCTGATACCAATTGAATGTGGCCTAGAGGGGGGTGAATAGGCATTGAAACTTTTTCCTACAACACTTAACAAAAATGTCAAATACACCTCTCCCTAATCCTTGGAACATTGAGCACCTCTCCCTAATCCTTGGAACATTGAGCACCTCCGTAATTTTTACGCTTAATATCACGGAGGTGAATCTGTAGTTACACATGATGTATGTTATAGAGTCATTGTACAAAGTCGGGTAGCTCCTCCAGGAGAACAGCCGGACCTTCCCCGGAAGGTCTGCAGAGTTCAGGCAACACTTGTCACAGTCTCAGAACTAAAAGTGTAGCTAGCTACCTTGGGTCAAACAAGAAACAAAACACACTTAGCCTGGTTCCGTACCCTAAGGGTGTACTTGTTTCCCCTGTACCCCAGACCTATAATGAAAGACATTTTTGTGTGAAAACAGACTCCACGTGCATTTACTTTGTGCAAGCTCAATATTTTTTATTTTTCTCTTTCTTGTCTATAAAAAAGTTGTGCGATTCTCAAGAATTTTTTAGATCGACTAATTCATGTACAACTCGAGTCGCATTGTTAATTTATTCGGGTTTTCACATTGTTGAATGGCTCACTCGCCTGAATGCCGCCAGCCAATCTATGTCCGGAGTGTGCTATCGACTTAGCCTGGTCCTGCACCCTAAGTACGCCACTCTACCTACACCCCGACAAACCGGAGTAAGGCGGGTCCTGAAAGCAATTGGACCTAAAGAAAACAACTCAGTGCACTTGATTGTACGAAGAATTGCGCTCGACCTAAAAATTTCTTACAAGAATAGTAAGTCGCAACAGTGTTATAGATAGGAAACGAATTTTACTATTTTTCTTGACTTCAGTGCGCAGGAAAAATAAGGATCTCATGATGATGGTGAATTAAGCCGGAGCTATTAAAGCTCCGACATCCCCTAGATGGCTTGTAATCGATGTTTTAAACATTCATAGCAAGTATCGCTCGAGCTACTTAGCTCCGGTAAAGACAGGGGGCTAGCCGTCAATGTGAACAAAAGATGGTGGGAAGACTTCAGGAGACTAACTGTCGACGCTCTACGCGTTGATGGAGACCACTGCTGGAGTTACCAAGCTCCGATGATGGTCAAAGTCGGAGCCCTTAAGCTCCGACAACCTCAGGAAGCCTTCACTACTGAAGAATTCGAACCTACGCTCTACAAGTCTGAAGCATGCAAGTCTTCAACAGCAGTTACATCCTCTTGGTACATGTTCACAATCAAATTGTGTACATCTACTAGGGGGCCAAGTGGGACAAAAGTGTTGAAGACAAAAAAATGAAATTCATAAAAAAACTTGGATTTCATTCATCTGGAGACAAGAGATTACAAAATTGGAGAAGAAGAAGAGAGAATACAAGCGGGAGCTACAAAGAGATGGTCCTAGACCCTATGGAAGAACGAGGTGACCTTCTGGGCAACCTCAGAAATGTTGGCCTGGGCAGCTTCTCCCTCTCCGTTGATGGGACCTTGGAGCACCGGGTCCAGGGGGAATTGGGGGTCCCGTCTTGTGTAGCACGACAGAATAAATTCTACGACGCTCTTGGCCAGGGATAGTCCCTCGGTTTCCAGCTGGTCCGCAATGACATCGCCCATCTTGGTGAGCTTGTTGCCAACCGAACTCAGCGCCTGCAACGCCTGGTCCAGCTCCGGTTCTGGATCATCCGGACGCACGGGGCTAAAACCCATTAGCGTCAGAGCGTTGTTGGCTTTGCCCAGGAAGTCCCAAACTTGTTGGGACTCCGCAATCATGCTGCTTTGCATCTCCTCCAAGGATCTTCAGGCTGCCGCAAGCTCCGAGTTCTCCCGAGCAAGACGCTCCACCTCTTTGGAGTTCTGCTGAATCTTTTCAGCAACCTGCCTTTTGAGTTTACTGATCTCTTCCTCCCGGAAGTGGATCTCATTCCGGCGGTTGACCAGGTCCTTCTCTCGACCCCACACCTTCTTCTCCCTGGCAGCAACATCAGTTTCCCTCCTGTGGAGTTCCCGTCCTCGCTGCCAGGCCTTCTTTTCCTCTCTCTCGCAGCGCTCATCCAATTTCTTCGTGCACTCCTTGAGACTCTTGTCACCCAGAGCTAGCCTTTGAGTAAGCTCTTCTTCCCTCTTCATGACGTTGTACCGCAGCTCCAGGAGTTTTTGCTCTTCATCCTCGAGCTTTCTCTCCCGCTCCTCAAGAGCCTCCCGACGCTTAACGAGACTGGTGTGAATGGCGTCGAGCCTCTCTTGGCGATCATCCGCTATGTTATTATCAGCCTTGGCCTGCTCATAGATGGCCCGGGACTGGTTGTCAAGGGATCGCGTCA
Source organism: Tuctoria greenei (assembly GCA_036927565.1). Taxonomy (NCBI): domain Eukaryota; kingdom Viridiplantae; phylum Streptophyta; class Magnoliopsida; order Poales; family Poaceae; genus Tuctoria; species Tuctoria greenei. Next base: position 12,708,160 of record JAYESD010000012.1, on the reverse strand, counting down.
TGCTTTCCCTCTCATCCAGTAGTTTACCCCAGTACTCCAGGCGGACCTTCTCTTTCCTCGCCCACTCTTTGTCGTCAGCCAGCCTTGACCGCGCCAGCATGGTCTCGAAGTGGATCCGGTTGCGCCACCTCCTAAGAGTTTGACGCTCCTCCTCGAGAGCCTTGCTGTCGTGGTAAAAAAGCCAGTTGAACCTGGCGAAGACTTGAGCAGGCGTTGTCAATAGACAACGATTAAGGAATTGGGTCCAGGCCTGCCGGGGTCATCTCTGCCAGTTCTAGCGGGTTCTCCGTGACAAAAATTGGGTCCCACTCTACAAGAGCGGTTCCCTGAGCTTCCGCGGCACTAGGGCCGCCCTCCAGAATAGCCTCGACCGCTGTCGAGGAAGGTCCTGCCACAGAAGTTTCAACCTCCGGAGTTGGCTCCGAAGGTCCCGCCGCCATATCGTCAACAACTGGACCCTCAAGCGGGGGGCCAGCAACTTCATCTCGGCAACCTGGCTCGGGCGCAGGCACCTCCGGGATCACCACCTTCGGGGCAGGTGTTGAAGGTTCTGTCGGAGCTGAAGCCACTTCCGGCTCTGACGCTGGCGCCTCCTCCACAACCGGCCCAGGCGCTGACGCTTCGACCATCATAGGCTCGGGCGCCATCACCTCTGCAGCGATTGGTTCAGGCGCCGGAACCTCTTCGATGACCGGCTCTACCGCCGGAACTTCTGCAGCAACTGGCTCTACCGCCGTAACTTCTTCGATAACCGGCTCAGGCGTTGGAGCTTTATCAACCACCAGCTCTACCGCCGGGGCATTATCAAACACCGGCTCCACCGCTGGGATTTCAACGACCTCCGGCTCTAGGGCCGGAGTCATAGATATCTCCGGTTCTGATGCCGGAGCGTCCACCATTTCAGCGTCCAAACCCGGAGATTCAACCTCTGGGGCAGGTGCCCCTGGTACATCTTTATTCCCGTGGTCCGGCGCTACCACGGGAGCTTCTGGCGACGAGTCAAGGTCCATGACCACGACAGCCGGCGCCGGAGCTGTCGCAGCTTCAACCACTCCTTGGGGCGGCGCTGGGATTGGAGCCGGAGCCTCTGCCTGCACATCTTCGGATGTTGTGACAGGAACAGGAGCTTCAGCCCCTCTCTTGGGTACCCTGTGGATGGAGGACAAGGACACTTAAAACGCAATTACAACACAAAACAACTAACTGAGGTAAAAAACAAAAATTACCTCGGAAGGTTTCCACACCAGTTAGCACGGAACCTCTTCTCCGGATGCTCAGGACTAGACCCTGGCACCACTGGCGTATCTATTCCGTAAGGTTCCCTGGAGCTTGCTGCAACCATCACTGCTTTGGTCAAGGTCCCCCTCGATTGGGAAGAACTTCCAGATCTAGAGCCTTTAGCCGGTCCTGGTACTATAGCCACACGGCCGGAACTAGCACCCCGGGGAGATGCCGATGCTGGAGTGGATCCCGCCGTTGAAGACCTCCCCCTCCGGGGAAAAGGAGCCACCGGGGAAGGAGCAGTCCTGACGGACCTCCCATCAGAGTGCTTCAGCTTCCTTTTTCGGCTCGAGGGCTCAGCCAACTCTTTGCCCTTGCCCGCGACTTCAACTCTCTGTTCCGGGGCAGAAGGGGGACCACCCTCGGAAGCTCCAGAGATCACCAACCCGGTGGTCGGACGCCTCTCAACGACACCAAGGTCATCAAGCACCGGCACTTTCTGCTGGAGCTCCCTACTAAACTCTGCCTCCATGTTAAGAGGGAGGAAAGCCGCCGGCAGAGACAAGTAGTCGCCCTCGACGTCGATGCCGTGCTGGAACTTCTTGACGTGAAGCTCCAAGGTGGTGCCTTCTAGGTTGGACTTCAAACCTGTTTCGATCCGGTCATCATCCATCACATTGTTGAGGGCCCAAGCAAGCTTCTCCCTCTTCTTCAATGGAGCCCACCTGTTGGCCAGGAAGTTGCAAAATACGGCCTGAGGGGTCACCCCTCCTTCCACGCATTGGTGGATCCTGGTCAGAGTAGGGTTGAAAGCGTCCGACAGCACCGGAACTTCACTCCAAGCTTCAGTGTCGACGTTGGGGAGGCCTACGGGCAACAGCAGCCTCTCATGTTCCTCTGCCCTGTTGATGATCCAATCCTTCTTCCAGTCATCCCACTTACCAGAAGGGAACGACTGCAAGTACTTGTGCGGGCACTTCTTGCGCTTCACAAAGTAATAGAAGCCAAGGTACTCGTCACTCTTTCCGGTGGTGTGGATGGTGAAGAAGGTGTGGAAGAGCTCGACGTAGGGAGGAATACCCACCCACATCTCGCAGAAGTGGACAAAGATCGACAACAAAAGAATGGAGTGGGGACCGAGGTGGTACAGCTGCAGACCATAGAAGTCTAGCAGCATCAAGAGAAAAGAAGAAAAGGGTGGGATCAGTCCCACCATGGCGTACGTGGAGAAGTACACCATTTCGCCGGTGTGCTCCTTCTCGAACGGAAGCTTGCCGGTGCGGACCTGGTGACTGAAGAAGTCACTGGACCACCCAATGAGGGCCTGGACCTTCTTCAAAATGCCGTCAGTCTTGAGTCGGCTCTCGCAGAGACCCAACTCCATCGCAGCACAAGCGGGGCTAGAGACAAAGAGAAAGCAAAAGTTTGGAAGGTTTGAGCGCAAGATCGAATGAAGGCGTAAAGAACCCCCAAATGGTGCCTGTTTTCCTTCTTAAGTAAGCCCCCGCAACGCTTGGACGGAAACCGCAGAGGAGCCGACGTTACAAGTCAAAAACATCCCCCTGCCAAAAGGTCTTTCCCGGAGGTGGGCCCAGGGGGCCACTGTCGGTACCCTGCGTGCCGTATACCCCTTGGCACTACAAAAATACCAAAGAGACTTCACCTGATCGAGTTGAAGACATGCGAAGGCCCCACTTGTCATACGAGATTGGACATGCCTTCCATCTATGGTTAGCTCCGATACTGCCACGGGTACACTCCAGCTGGAGCCATACCCCACACATAGGATAGCTCCGGGCTAAACACTTGTACGGCACCCCCGGACCTAACCTCTGACAGAGGGAAGCTCTAGTACCGACACGTGTACATCTACACCGGACCTACCCGTCCCAGATGGATCGCTCCGGAGCTGCCACGTGTCCAAACCGCCGGACCTTCAACCTTGGCAATCAAGCTGGTGAACCCCCAACGGCTCGGACCTCCAAGGGGCAATCAAAGACCTCAAGACCTGATTAAGTGTCATTAATGCCATATTAATGACACACGATCAGTAGGCCCTTAATACTAGTAACGGCACTATCAGGTCCCGTTACCACGCTATTAAGGGTAATTAATCTCATTGATTATGTATTAAACATTAGTAACCGCCAGGGCCACATGTCGGGCCAGGCTAACTGTGTAACGACCAGTCCTTGTACTATAAAAGGACTGGTCCACGCGAGACTCTCACAGACTGGGGGACGCTCTCAAACACACACACAGTCTCGGACTGAAAGCTCATAGACACTCAATACAACAGCTACACACCCCGTGGAGTAGGGTATTACGCTCAGGCGGCCTGAACCACGTAAATCCTTATGTCCATTTGCCATATTTTTTGGAATCTCTGCGCACCCAATAGCGAACTACAAATTCCGCGAGCTACCAACAGTAGTATCAGGAGAATTGCCGGAAAAACACTCCGACAAAGATAATTATCTTAATTGGCTTTGGAACTTTTATGGTAGATACTAGAGACTATAGAGAAGATTCTTGTAAAGATCAGGAGATGATCAAGGAAGTTTGTTGTTCTTAAAAATTAAGGTAATCAATAACTTTCTCTAAACTTTGGTTGAAATTTTAGAGACCTATCATGGCTACCAGAGGTTGTATCATGTAGAGGGGGTCTCACTGGTTCTAGCAAAATTTGTTTCACTATTTTCTAAGCTTCCTACAGGGATAAACTGATTTTTCAAGTTTGGGTAAATTTCTGAAAATTGATTTTCCATTTTTCTCAATTTATAACTACATAGAGATTTGGAATATTGATCAACCCAGTATTTTGAGTCCAAAGAGCTTCAAAATTTTACTGGAGATCAACGGTATTAACAATAGTGTTCTGACCAAAATTAGAAATTTTCCAATTAACAGAACTGTGGGAATGAATTCTTTAAGCATTTTGCTTATCTGAATTATAGAGAAATTTCTATGGCTTTTCATACAAATCCAAGTGCACCACTCGACATTATTCTTCATTCCAGTTCTAACAAAATTTATTTGGGAATTTTTGGATATTTCTACTGGAAGTTATGGATTTCCCAAGTTTGGATTGAATCTGGATATTTTTTCTATTGGAAATTTCAAATAAAGGGGTCGGTCCCACTTCATTTGAATTGGACCAATCGGAACGGAGCTACACTGGGAGCCACGGGGTTAACCCGCGCAGCTGCACCGGATTCGTGGTTACAGCTGATCCCACGCGAGCGGTGTCGTTGACAGGTGGGACCCACACCTTCGTCAACCTCCCGACGCGGCGACGTCTCTCGCCGGAACCGTGGCGGTGCTTCGCTGGACTTAGGTGCGTCGACCTCCTTTCGGCCTCGCCTTGACCGCTTAACCATAAAATCGACCGTGCAAGCCGATGGTGGTGTGCAATCACGTCGGCGATGCGACGGTGACGGCGAAGCTAGGGTTTTGGCGTTCGTCGGAAAAGCTCGAAAATGGCGTAATAGGATCGGGAAAAGGTCGGGGAGGTTCCTGGGAGCACCAGAAGGATGATTTGGGGTTCATAATGGGGTGACATCGCCGGCAAAGTTGAGTTCGACGGTGAAGTACGGTTTTTCAACCGGCGGCCGCGAAAACTCAAAATTTGACCCCGTCTCTCGATGTCTTCCTTTCAATTTTGGTGAGGTGATGTGCCGGGAGATCAAGGAGATAATACCTTATTGGATTGACAAATCATTGCACGTAGAAACAGAATTTAACCGGTAATCTAGTGATCTCGGTATGAACTGTATTCGGGGAAACTTGAGATAATGGAGCTAGGAAGCACGATAGTGGCTGAAACTTCACAAGAAGCTCTAGGTACCTTTGTGCGCCTTATTGCTTCAAGGAAGGAGATGGAAATGTGCTTGAAGTGTCCTGTCCTCGTGGAACAGAAGGTTCCCTAACGGCTTCACTCGCGAGCTCCAAGGGACCTTCGAAATACCGCACATATAAGTATGGAATCAAACAAATGACTGGATGGGAAGAAAGAGTAACTAGTTAAGCCACCTTTTGCTGTTGGAAGCACCGCGAATCCTTGCATTGTCCGGCCGGCGCGTCAAGAATGGCGGCAGCGATGCGGTGCAGTGGCAGAAAAGGGAAAACAGGGTAGAGCGTGTGCGTGTGTGTCCACTTCGACCGGGGGAGGGTTTATATAGCTTGGGGAGGAGTATGTAGGATCGAAGAGCACATGAAAAGCTACCAGAGGGGGGGGTGAATGGTAGATTTTAAAAATCTTACGCAGCGGAAACAATTAAATCCCAAACCCTTCGGCAGAAAAACGATCTGTTGAAGAAATCATGTGTGAGACTAATCTAAATGTGTTTCACCATGAAAAAAGTGATAGATATAAGATATAATCAATTCACTAAGACAACACAAAAAGAATCACTTAAATCCGTCGAGAAAAACTCAAGTTATGATCGAAAGATCAAACAATGGTCAATCTGTCCTACTCGAGAAAAAACAGTTCTGGAACGCTGCAAAGAAACTCGTGTAGATCAAAAACCACAAATCCAATGACCGTGAAATTTTGACATATGATAGATTATAAAGTTGTGAAGACAACCGAAAAGGAATCACGTCAATTGGATCTGTAAAACTCGAGTTATGATAAAACCACCGTTGAAAGGTAGTGCTGTCCAGAAACTCGACGAGTAAAACTTGTCTGGAACAAGTCGGACAAACAAGGCACAAAAGTTCCTTCAAACTACGAATTTTATTCAATAGAACACATGAGGAACAGCCCCAAAGTCGTGCACCACGAGCTCTGGGCTCCCTTGCTTATATAACCAGCCCTTAGGCCAACCCAATATCAACTAGGACTCCAATCCTACTCAGATCATGAATTGTAACTTTCCATAACTGCTCAAGATTCTTCTATACGCAGATAGAAGCAATCTTAAGACTTCCAAACACCTTAGGAACGTATCCCACATTCCTAAACAACTCAAATTCGTGACCCACACGAAATCCTATCATAACCAACTCGATACTTTCCATACCGAGCCATAACCGACTCCACCGCAGCCAAAGTCATCAACAGTTACGATCCGATCCTTCCAACCAGATCTTTCCTTCCTTATCCCATCTTCGGAACCATGTTGCCACGTCATGCACCGCATGCATACGTGCGAACACCTTCCTTCGACGTTCAGTAACCTTCATATGCACTGCCCTTGATTCAATCATCCTGCGCGACCTCCTGATCAGCTCAACCACAATTCCTCCTGAATTTGGTTGTTGGAACCTCATCTCCTCCCTGAGACTAGTCCAATGGATCCCGTCACCAGCCATGACTTGAACTCAAGCAACACCTGCACATGAATAAACAACCAATCCATACGAGCCCAAGTCCTCGACTTGACTCAAGTTAGTTCCGAACACAACACCTTACGTGAGAACCTCACATAAGCATGTTGGAAAACCATAGTAACACGATATCATCCATATCATCCAAAACGCACCAAAAACTTAGCAAATGAATACTAAGAAATCTTTCCAACAATGTAAAGCAAGTATGAAACATTGCAAATGAAAAGCAGAAGCACTACGGTCAAGTTCTGGACCTTGCCAGAGCATCCCGGATCTTGAGCCGGAGCTAACAAAAGCTAGTAGAACCTAGCGCCGGAGCTTACCAAAACTAGTAGATCCTAGCACCGGAGCTTACCAAAAACTAGTCAAAACTAGTCAACCTAAAACCGGAGCTAGACAAAGTGCTTCGGAGCTTAGCAAAAGCATTCCAGAGCTATCAAATATATGCCGGAGCTATCAAAGACGTGTCGGAGCTATCAAAGACGTGCCGGAGCTAAAGACAAAACTTCACCAGAGCTGACCAAAGCTAGTCGTACCTTACCAAGAAGTCGGACCTAGCATCGAACGTAACCGGAGCTACCCAAAACAAGCCGGACCTACCATCGGACCTTGCTGTAGCTCGGAGCTAGAGTCGGACCTTGATAAAAAGGTGTTTTGGTGATATTCAAAACATTTATCATCAAAGCCAAGTATATTCACTACAAGCCAATGTATTCAGCACACATAGGTCTTACAATCTCCCCCTTGATGAATGCATTGGCAACACCATTTAAAATCCGAACATTGGCTTATTCACATAAAAGTTTTGAAGGAAATTTCTCCCCCTTTGTAAATCAAAAGTAAAATGAGAAGAAAAATTATCCCATATTATCTCTCCCCCTTTATTATCTCTCCTTATGCACATATTCTCTTTCTCTTCATGCTTATCTCTCCCCCTTTGATAATGTATTCAGCAAGTCATGAGCATGTAAACAAATTATCTCTCCCTCTTTAGTTGTTATGAGCATATTATAACATATTCATATAAACAAAGCTCATCCAAGTCATACTATCAAGTACTTTACATTATCACATCACTGAAATACATAAAGTAGTGTAAGCCATGCTAGAGATCATATGTAATTTTCAATTTAAGCAAGTCATGATCTCACAAACTTAACTATTTCAACCTGAAAGCGTGACACTAGTTGTTGCATTTTATTATTTTTCAAAGCATAAATTTAGATCATATGATATTTGCAAGAGATTATATGCGCATCTGCCTTATTCTAACCAACCAAGCCAAGCATATGTCATTTGACAATCAGAAGCTTAAGGACATGGTTTTAGTCATACACAACTTCTTCCAAGTTCATATCTAAGTGCAATGATAAGCTATCTCAGAAAAAGAAGTGCGATGCATGCATATTCTCTTGATCTTTTCTCAATTTATATTTGTTCATAAAAACTCAACATGTGAGTTGATTACTTGATTGATTCTTTATGATTAAAAGAATTTGTGAGCATGCAACAAGTTCAAAAGAGCAAGAAAGTTCGACCATGACCAGTTTTAGTGTAAGTAATTATTCCAATTACTAGACATGGCAAAAACTACAAAATGTATAACACGAGTAATGTAGTAAGAACTTTCAGCATGTAAAAGGAATCACAAAGTCATATATGCATGAAATACTATGCGCATATTATTTTAATTTCAGATTCACACATAGACTTCCCAAGTTTCAAAAACTCCCCCTCAATTTAAGCCATGAGGATGCATAACCCCTATATCACTACGAATGAAACAAAAACGAGTGAAATCCAAAGGTTTTGTAAAAATGTCAGCCAATTGATGTTCGGTATCTACATGGTGAAGCACAATGTTTCCTTTTTCAATGTTATCTCGGAGAAAGTGATACCTAATGTCAATGTGCTTAGTTCTATAATGTTGCACAGGGTTTTTAGCAATGCAAATGGCACTAGTGTTATCACAAAACAGTGGAACACTATCTAGATCAACCCCATAGTCCTTAAGTGTTTGAACAATCCAAAGAATTTGTGAGCAAGCACTAGCAGCAGCTACATATTCAGATTCGGCTGTGGATTGTGCAACTGAATTTTGTTTTCTAGAGGACCAAGCAACAAGAGAATTACCAAGAAAATGACAAGCACCGGAAGTACTTTTCCTATCAATCCTACAACCCCCAAAATCAGCATCCAAAAAAGCTTTCAAAGTAACGGTTGAGGAAGAAGGAAGAAAAATGCCAAATTCTTGGGTTCCATGTAAGTACCTGAGAATCCTTTTGACGGCTTGACGATGTGAAACACGTGGAGAAGCTTGAAACCGTGCGCAAAGACATACGCTGAATTGTATGTCTGGTCTTGATGCCGTGAGGTACAAAAGTGATCCGATCATGCTTCTATATTCTTTTTGATCAACGGATTCACCATCTTCATCAAGTTCAAGTGTTGCTGCTGTTCCCATTGGTGTCCGAAGAGGCTTGCTTTTGTCCATGTTGAAGCTCCTTAGGAGGTATTTGGTATACTTCGTTTGATGCACAAAGGTACCCTCCTTGGTTTGCTTGATTTGCAGCCCCAAAAAGTAAGTGAGTTCCCCCATCATACTCATTTCAAATTCGGAACTCATCATTGCTGAAAACTTGGACACAAGATCATGAGAAGCACAACCAAAGATAATATCATCCATATACACTTGAACGAATAATGAGTCATTGCCATGTTTAAGCACAAAAAGAGTTCTATCAACCTTGCCCATGGTAAACCCCTTTTCAAGTAAGAATGTTTTTAACCTATCATACCATGCTCTAGGGGCTTGTTTGAGACCGTATAAGGCTTTGGACAGTTTGTAAACATGATTAGGAAAATCTGGATTTTCAAAACCCGGTGGTTGTTTGACATAAACCTCCTCATCTATGTAGCCATTAAGAAAAGTACTTTTAACATCCATTTGATATAGCTTAAAACCTTTAGATGCTGCAAAAGCTAACAAAATTCTTATGGCTTCTAATCTGGCGACAGGAGCAAAAGTTTCATCAAAATCTAGACCTTCAATTTGAGTGAAACCTTGAGCAACCAACCAAGCCTTATTCCTAACCACAACCCCATCCTCACTTTGTTTATTTTTAAATACCCATTTAGTTCCAATTAAAGTGTGACCTTGAGGTGGAGGTACAAGTTTCCAAATATTATTTCTTTCAAAATTTTCTAACTCTTCTTGCATGGCAATAATCCAAGATTCATTAGTGAGTGCGTGTGATATATCTTTGGGTTCAAAAGAAGCAACAAAAGCAGAATGAGCATGAGAGTTTGGATCGCAAAACCTGGACCGTGTGACTCGTTCGTGCAAGCTTCCAATCATCTGTTGTGGGGGATGATCTTTGTAAAAACGTAGGGGAACAGATGTCTCACAAGCTTCTTCTTCATTAGGTTCATCGTAGATTGATGAGCTTGTGACTTGTGGACGATCAGGACCAGCAGAGATGATAGCCGGAGCTTGTTCAATGTACGGAGCTGGACACGTGTCAGCTTCGGAACTACCAGGCAGTATCACCGGCTCTTCTTCATCTTCGAAAATACCCTCCTCCTGAGGATACGGATCTGGTCCTGCAACACCGGAGCTAGTACCTGGGCTAGCTTCATCAAAAGACACTTCACAAGTCTCCACAATTTTGTTAGTGTCAAGTAAAAGCACACGGTAGCCTCTAGTATGAGATGGATAACCAAGAAACATGCCATCAATGGATCTAGGTTCAAATTTATCAAGGTTACCATGTTTCTTAACAAAGCATTTGCAACCAAAGACCCGAAAGTATGTAACACTAGGCCTATGTCCAAACCGGAGCTCATATGGTGTTTTACCTAGCTTAGCACGCAAGAAAACACGATTTGAGACATAACAAGCGGTTGCTAACGCATCAGCCCAAAACTTCCTAGGAGTTTGATATTCATCAAGCATAGTCCTAGCCATCTCAACTAAGGTTCTGTTCTTTCTTTCTATAACACCATTTTGTTGAGGTACATATGGTGAAGAGAATTGATGATCTATTCTATTTTCAGCACAAAAGTGATCAAAAGATTGATTTTTAAATTCAGTTCCATTATCACTTCTAATTGCTTTTAATGATCCTGAGTGATCAATTGATAATCTAAGAAATAAAGTTCTAAAGTGACTAAAAACTTCATTCTTAGATGCCATAAAGTAAACCCAAGAGTATCTAGAATAATCATCAACAATAACAAGAACATACCATTTACCTCCGAAGGATTGAACACGTGAAGGTCCTACGGTGTCAAGATGCAAAAGTTGACATGGTTCAGTTGACATGATCATTGTGAGAGGAGTATGTGAACCTGCAACCATCTTAGCATGTCTACAAGAAGAGCACACAATTTCTTTGTCCCCTTTAAGCTTAGGCAGCCCACGTATGCGGTCAAGAGCACTAACACGCGTTAGGTGATCAAAGCCTACGTGACCAAGTCTACGATGCCAAAAATATAAGTCCTTTGAATCATTAGCAACTATACACCTATGCTTAGAGGAAGACATATCAAAATCAGCTTTAAAAACTCTTCCAAACTGAGACATGTTAAAAATAAGCTCACTATTTGAACTTACAACTTTGTAGCAGTTTTTATTGAAAATAATTTCCAGATTTTCATCTAGCAATTGTGAAACAGAAAGCAAGTTGTATTTCAAATTTTTGACAAGTGCCACATCCTTCAAAGTGTAGTGATCATTTACTCTAACCGAACCCTTAGCAATTATAGGAGTTGAAGAATTATCGGCAAAAGTAACATTTTCTACACGTGACACAAAAGAGAGGGAGGAGAACCAATATTTGTTACCGGTCATGTGGCGTGAGCAACCTGAATCCACAATCCAAATGTTCTCCTTCCTCAAACGTGTAACCTACATAGAAGCACAATACGTCGATGACTCAATACTGGGGTTAGTCAAAAGGCATTTAGGTATCCAGTACTGAGTCACACGACGTGCAGTAGGAAAAACACGCGAAAGCTGAGATAAAACAGCAGGTTTATGAGTCGAAGTTTGAGGTTTTCTATTCTTAACTCTTTTAGCACAAAAACCAGTAGCTCCGGAGGTAAAAGAAGCATTTCCAAAAGACAAGGCTAAAGCTCCGGATACAAAAGCTGAAGTTCCGAAGGAAACAACAGAAGGTCCGGGAGCTCTCGGAGCTATCGGAACTATCGGAGCTGCTTTTGCGGATTTCTTACCAGAAGGTCCGGAAGCTACCTTTTCAAATTTCTGACTCACTAAAGCAGGTTGTGTTTTTCTAATTGCATGAAAGTTATAAGATCTAGCAATTTTTCTTTCCTTTTTCTGTTGTTTAGCTAGTCTATAACAAAAATCTATGACATGACCATCTTTACCACAGAAGGTACAATGAAATTTAACTTTGTGTTCATGTCTAGATGAGCAAGCAATATTTTTATTTGAAACCGAATGAGGCAACACTCCTGCAGATTTGAAAACCACTCCTTTTTATTTAGGAACTGTTTGAATCAAACCATTTCCTAATGACTTTACAATTTTAGGTGGATGTGCCTTAGCATGAGCATGAGAATCAAAACCCAAACCAGTTTTATCATTGCATGACTTGGAAGAATTCAGCAGCAAGTTTAGGCTCTTATTCCCATTACAAAACCGATCTAATGTCCTATGCATGTCAACAAGTTTATTGGACAGATCAAGGCAATTTTCACATGAAGTTTTTTCTTTTTAGTTTGCAATTGGAATAAAATATAACTTCATGAGAACGTAAAGCATTGTTCAATATAGAAATTTCATTCATAGCATTCTGTAGTTTCTTATCAAGATCATCACAAGTAGAACAATGCAAATCAATTGTAGATCAGCTAGCATCTTTCAAGTTTTTATCATTAAGTGCAGCAATATCTTTGTTCTTTTCAATTTCTTCATCAAGTCTATCTAGAGTGGAGGAGTGTGCACTTCTTAATGTGGACAATTGTTCATAGATTAAGTCACATGAGGGACATGCATCATCACTAGGAATCAAAGTTTTTAAACGGTTAATTTCAGATTCTAGTGATTCAATTTTAGGAGCATTATCCCTAAGCTTTTTGTCCTTTTTCTTGATAATAATAGTTGCACGAGAAATAGCATCACACATTTCATTGCAGGTAGAACATACATCATCGTCTTCACTGTTGTGTTCTGCATCCTCCTGACTTGATCTTGATCTTGTTTTGCCCGCCATGAAGCATAAGTTGGCCAGATCGTCATCATCTTCATCACTTTCAAAGTCTACATCACTTGAACTAAGTTCTTGAAGTGCGGTGATGAAGCTGTTAATCATCTTGTGTCCTATGGTACCTTTCTTCTTCTTGTTGGAATTTCCAGAGGAGGTCCGGACCTTGCTTTGTTTTTCTTCCCGGGTGGTCGGACCTGAAAGGTTAGGGCATTCTGTACGAAAGTGTCTTATTTTACCACATTCAAAACAGCGTTGAGGTCCGGAGCTTCCTCTCCTTCTAGTTCTCACATTTTGCAATGCTTTTGAGAATCTAGTAGAGATGAGTGCCAACTTCTCTTCTGGAAATTCTTCGATCTGCTCCAGGGTTAGTGAGGACAACAAAGCAAGAGTATTGCAAGATGATGATTGGCCAGAGCTAGACATATCACGTTGTGAAACAAATGCAATAGACTTATTTGGGTTCTTACGTGCTAGGATGTCAATTTGATGAGTTTTTAGTTTAGAATAGAGTACATCTAATGTAAGAGAACTCATGACAGTAGATTCACGAATAGATGTTACTTTCATCTCCCAAATTGACATGTCTAATGCACTAAGAAGTTGCCTAGCATTCTCAGCATCAGAAAAATTAACATTGACACTACGTAAGTTGCTGAGAATTTTATTGAAACGAGCAAAGAGGTCATCGATAGACTCATCTGGTTGCATCTCAAAACGCATATATTCCTTTTTGAACATATCTTGTTTTACCTCCTTGATTGTGTTGGAGCCTTCATGATAATCACAGAGAGCTCTCCAAACATCGTATGTTGATCGGAGGTGCGCGACACGATCAAAGTCGCTTTGAGTGAGTCCTTGGATGATCAAGTTTCGGGCTTTGTTGTTGTTGTCGACGTCCCGTAGGTTTGTGGCCGTGACTTGATCATTGGGTGGCACGTAATAAGGCTTATACACCTTATCCCATATTGCAAAGCCTTGTTCCTGGATGAAAGCCTCCATGTGTGCCTTCCAAACCTGGAAATCAATACCAGAAAACACACAAGGTTTGGCGGAGTACTTCTCCATGATGATTAGTCAAAAACACGTGCAAATCATAAAGATTAGAGCACCGTGGCTCTGATACCAATTGTAGGATCGAAGAGCACGTGAAAAGCTACCAGATGGGGGGTGAATGGTAGATTTTAAAAATCTTACGCAGCGGAAACAATTAAACCCCAAACCCTTCGGCAGAAAAATGATCTGTTGAAGAAATCGTGTGTGAGACTAATCTAAACATGTTTCACCATGACGAAAGTGATAGATATAAGAGATAATCAAGTCACTAAGACAACACAAAAAGAATCACTTAAATCCGTCGAGAAAAACTCAAGTTATGATCGAAAGATCAAACAATGGTCAATCTGTCCTACTCGAGAAAAAACAGTTCTGGAACGCTGCAAAGAAACTCGTGTAGATCAAAAACCACAAATCCAATGACCGTGAAATTTTGACATATGATAGATAATCAAGTTTTGAAGACAACCGAAAAAGAATCACGTCAATTGGATCTGTAAAACTCGAGTTATGATAAAACCACCGTCGAAAGGTAGTGCTGTCCAGAAACTCGACGAGTAAAACTTGTCTGGAACAAGTCGGACGAACAAGGCACAAAAGTTCCTTCAAACTACGAATTTTATTCAATAGAACACAAGAGGAACAGCCACAAAGTCGTGCACCACGAGCTCTGGGCTCTATTGCTTATATAACCAGCCCTTAGGCCAACCCAATATTAACTAGGACTCCAATTCTACTCAGATCATGAATCGTAACTTTCCATAACTGCTCAAGATTCTTCTATACGCAGATAGAAGCAATATTAAGACTTCCAAACACCTTAGGAACGTATCCCACATTCCTAAACAACTCAAATTCGTGACCCACACGAAATCCTATCATAACCAACTCGATACTTTCCATACCGAGCCATAACCGACTCCGCTGCAGCCAAAGTCATCAACAGTTACGATCCGATCCTTCCAACCAGATCTTTCCTTCCTTATCCCATCTTTGTAACCATGTTGCCACGTCATGCACCGCATGCATACGTGCGAACACCTTCCTTCGACGTTCAGTAACCTTCATATGCACTGCCCTTGATTCAATCATTCTGCGCGACCTCCTGATTAGATCAACCACAATTCCTCCTGAATTTGGTTGTTGGAACCTCATCTCCTCCCTGAGACTAGTCCAATGGATCTCGTCACCAGCCATGACTTGAACTCAAGCAACACCTGCACATCAATAAACAACCAATCCATACGAGCCCAAGTCCTCGACTTGACTCAAGTTAGTTCCGAACACAACACCTTACGTGAGAACCTCACATAAGCATGTTGCAAAACCATGGTAACACGATATCATCCATATCATCCAAAACGCACCAAAAACTTAGCAAATGAATACTAAGCAATCTTTCCAACAATGTAAAGAAAGTATGAAACATTGTAAATGAAAAGCAGAAGCACTACGGTCAAGTTCCGGACCTTGCCACAGCATCCCGGATCTTGAGCCGGAGCTAACAAAAGCTAGTAGAACCTAGCGCCGGAGCTTACCAAAACTAGTAGATCCTAGCACCGGAGCTTACCAAAAACTTGTCAAAACTAGTCAACCCAAAACCGGAGCTAGACAAAGTACGTCAGAGCTTAGCAAAAGCATTCCGGAGCTATCAAATATATGCCGGAGCTATCAAAGATGTGTCGGAGCTATCAAAGACGTGCCGGAGCTAAAGACAAAACTTCACCGGAGCTGACCAAAGCTAGTCGGACCTTACCAAGAAGTCGGACCTAGCATCGAACGTAACCGGAGCTACCCAAAACAAGTCGGACCTACCGTCGGACCTTGCTGTAGCTCGGAGCTAGAGTCGGACCTTTATAAAAAGGTGTTTTGGTGATATTCAAAACATTTATCATCAAAGCCAAGTATATTCACTACAAGCCAATGTATTCAGCACACATAGGTCTTACAGAGTAGAAGGCACGCCACGAAGCAGGCAGACGAGCAGCTCGGTGGTGGTTTGCATGTGGCACGGTGTCGAGCAGGGGAGCGCCGGAAAAATGGCGTGCAGAGCAGCACCGAGTTTGCCTCTCTGACTGGTGGGTCCCACTACTCTTATCCTTGCCCCTTCTCTGCAACATCAATTCCCTTACCAAACTTGATCCAAAAATTCTAGATTTTTGTGGGACGGCTCAAATAAATTTCTGGAATTTGATTCTGCAATTGGATTTCGAATTGGAGCAAGTTCCAATTGAATTTCAAATTTGAATTTGAATTTGGATGAAATTCAATGGTGTCACTGATTTAAACAGTAAATGAGTTCCAAAAATTTTGAAACTATGAGGATAAGTCAAGAAAGTCATGTTGACCATGATGGTGTGTTCAAATCTTGATGTTCAATTAAGTTGAACAGCATTCAAAATGTGAATTCCTAATAGGGTCTGAATTTGCTAAGCGTCTCAAATAAAATAGCAAATGGAGTTCATAATTTATGAAACTTTGCAGGAAGTCTATTTGTATTATTAGTAAACCATAGAAAAATTTATGGCCTCTGAATTGAATAATTTTGACAGGGCCAAATATACAGTAGTATATTGAATTTGTAATTAATTTGAATATATATTGGGTACTGCATATTAATTTGACCAAGGAGCCTTCATTTAAATAATTCCAAACTTTGAAGAGAGGTCAAAAGAATTTATCTAAGATTATTGGTGAAGTCCATTCCTCATGTTAATAAAATTTAAGCATGAGTGGAAGAAAATATTTGATGAGATCAAGTTCATAAGCATAGTTATAATTGGTCTCCATTAAGGTTGATAACCAACTTACAACTGAACCTCATATGAAGGAAAATGTGGGATTTTACAGGTAAAAGAAAGATTTGGGAAGAACAGGATTTAACAATGGCCGAGCTAGGTCTTCAGAATCCATACGACAGTTTCAGTGGACGACTGAAACCATTTATGCGTGCTCGTTCACAGTTGTCTGACTCAGGTGGTATCACCTTCTACAGCCTGAGCACTGCAAACGTTGCTCAAAGAGCCTGGAACCTGAGCAGTGAAGGGTCAAATGGTGAGAGGAAAAATGATGCCCTCACCAAGGCCCTGCACAGACCGGAGCAACGAGGTTGTGTTCGTGGTGTTTCCATTAAGTTGACCTGGAGGGAGGGTTTTCCAGAACACAAAACTACTGATCGGAAGCGGAAAACAACCTCGAAATCACAAGTTAACGTCGAGGAGGTGAAAACACAGCTGAGAAGGGAGCTCCTAGGAGACATTAAGCAAATGCTGGAGGGAGCAGGTATACCAATCTCTAACGCGTTTTTTCAATGACGACGAACGTAGGAGCAGCTTTTCTTCGACAGCAACTGGGGGTGAACAACTACAGGAGGATCTTTAGGCACCAGTGTTTGGACCTTCAATTGAGATGGACACGATAGATAACTTGGCTCAGCCAACAACATGCAGCCTTCTGCTAATGGTCGGAGGAATCACTCAAATGGAGATCGGGAGAGGGCTAGTGTATCCCGATCAGACCATGCTTGACAACATTCAGATGGATACAACATCCTATGATGTGGTCAAGGTGGACATGGTGCATGAAAATACAAAAAACCTGGAGCTCGAAGTGCCACGGGACGATACAACGCTGATTATGCGGGATGCAGTTACTAGAAGAGTTCAGTGGAGACGGAGCCTTATTGTTGTTGACCCAGCAGCAGCAGCAGCAACTTCGACATCGATCGCTTCAATGTCTCCTGAGGCACGTCTGCTTCTGCATCCAAATCCAGGACAGATGGATCTGTCTCCAATTCCAGAGCTATTGTTGCCTCCAGTTATAGAGAAGCAGCAGAAGTGTAACACCCTCATTTTCATGCATCATGCCCTACATACATTCATATACATGTTTAACATTAACCCACATAAAGAGGAACGAGTTTAAAATTGATTTAGAACAAAACCGCACTTAAAATGCTGAAAAGTGTGGACTAGTCCGATTTTGGTGAGGACTAGTCCGATTTCTCTCTGACTTCAAACGGACTTGTCCATTTTTGCTGCGGACTAGTCCGATTTTGCCTCTGGACACTTTTGGAATTGTCCGATTTTGTGCGGACTAGCCCGATATTCCAAGAAACCTTGAAAATTTGCTAAGTCCCTAGACTTGTCTGGACTAGTCTGGTGTTCCAGCGGACTTGTCCGTTTTCCCCTCTGACTAAATTCGGACTTGTCCGATTTTTGGCCAGACTTGTCTGATTTCTTTCTGACTAACTTCGGACTACTCCGGTCCTTTTTGGACTTGTCCGATATTTCGTGACTCTGAATTAATCTTTTGTTTTACGACTTGTTTCTTGGGTTTCACTTTAAGTGGGCCTAGGGATGTCGTGCCTAACTCTTTTAGAGCCCACGTGGGACTCTAAACCGGCCTCTACTCCTCTCAAATTCGAAATCCATCTAACCCTAGCCTCCGCTTCTATATAAACAACCCCACCCCTTGGCTTGACCTCTATTTGCCACTTTTCCACCCCACCCAACCCCTAGTTCATGGAGAGCCATCATCAAGGAGGGAGGAGGAGATCCCAAGCAAGAAGAAGAGGAGGAAATGAAAGAGGATCAAGATCTCCACCAAGCTTTCGTTCTTCATCACCAATTCATCTCCAAGTTCATCATCAACCCTATATCGCCAAGATCCAAGTGTTGCCTCCAAGTTTCTTGATTCATTGGAGTCCTAAACACCTGGTATACCTTCTATTCCCTTTTCCTTACGTGAATTTGACCCCAAACCTCCAAATTCATGTCGATCTAGAAAACCCTAATCTGCTGATCTCGCAAAGTGCGGACTTGTCCGGTCCCCAGCGGACTAGTCCGATTTTCCTGGTTAAATTGTGTTGAATTAATTCTAAAATTTGACCTAATCAAATCCAAACATGTATAAACTTGTTAAAAGCTATTAGAACTAGATAGTGATCATTAAAAGCAACCTATTAACAAGTTCTACCTTGCATTTGCATTAATCATGCATGTCATGTCATATTGAGTAATATTTGTGCACTCTTTGATTGTGTTTCTTGTCTTGTATGTTTATTTTGTGGATTAGACGGATTTGCGCTAGAGAGTGCCGCGGAGGATCTACAGCACCAAGAGTTTGAAGGCTTCGACCCGAATCAATCCCAAGAGCAAGGCAAGTGTCCTTGAAGCATATTGATCCTGTTTTAAAATAAATGTTTTGTTTGCAAACTGCATGTTGTGTCAATTTGATGGTAAATCCTATGATAGGAAGTTTACTAGATTTGTTTAACCACCCTTGTCACATGGAATATATGGTAGAGAGTCGGAATGGGATTTTTACCTTTTTGCTTTGCTTAAATAATTGGGATGGGAAAACAATACTACACACTTAATTATGCATTTATGAGGCTATGATTAACATGAACTAGTTAATAAGATATGGTAATGGGTGATCTAAGTAAGCTTGGTATGTGGATGGGTTGGATGTTATGGCGGTTTTGCTTGCTTTATATCTAAGGACTGACTCATGGAGCGACCATCGAGGATTTACAGTGCCACCACAGGTTCAAGTATGGGTGCCACGTAGATGATTAATTAGGGCTTTGCGAGTGCTATTTGGACCATTAAGGATGCTCGGGGAAGGGGTAGTCGGATTGGGTTTGTTGATGATTGGTGGGACTACCCTGGGATCCGAATGGCTCAAGAGGGGCCCTTGGTTGAAGATGTGCTCAGTTGGAGACATCACCACCGGTGAAACCTTAGTGGGGTCTAAATAGGCTAGTAATCCCTTTGTAATGGCTATTTTGTGATCTCTTGGCCACACACCTAAGGAAGTGTGAGACGGCATAATTGAGATTCTATAGTCACCGAAAGGTGATGAAATCACAAACACGTGGGTAAAGCGGTACAACCTCTGCAGAGTGTGTCTAAAACTATCATGATAGTCGTGCTCCCGGTTATGAGCAACCTAGACCCTCACATGATTAGAGGGAACTCGGTATTGGGATGGTATTTCGGATGGTTATGGTTGGTATTATGGTTATGGTTGGTATTATGGTTATGGATGGTTATGAATTGAATTCTGGTATTGAATATGGATATTGGTATATGATGATGGATATGGAATATGGACTGGTATTATGATAGATACGTGGTTTATGATGGGTTTATTTCATATACATGTAATATATTGCTTTTCAAATGTTTTAATGTACTTTTCAGCACTCAACCATTATTATATTCGTCATTTGGATCAGCTACATGTCATACTTTCCACACTCGATGAGTACGACATGTACTCACTCTTGCAATCCCCCCAAATAGTTGCAGGTCAGGATTGGGAGTTTAATGGTGATAATGCGGAGTTCTAGGCCGTGTCTACTGTCATCTTTGCCTGTGGTGTTGCATGGAGCCGCGCTATACCCTATAGCTTATGCTGCCTAGCTGTTTAGTTTGCTTATTTAGTTTATTTCTGCTGCATAAGTTGAACTTATCCTTTATAATCATTAGAGCTTGTATTCGAGGATTTTCTGGATTGTGTAATAAAAGTACTTATTTAATAATTTGTGATGTGGTAATTATCTATTTATCATTTGTGAATCACTTGTATATGTGTGTTGAACATCCTGAGCACACATATACTGCACTTGGTTCATTTTTCGGAACCGGGTGTCACAGATTGGTATCAGAGCCAAAGGTTGACCATAGGACGCAGCCTAGATAGAATGGACACTTTAGAGCACATAGGAGCACTCAGAAATCGATGTGTTTTTGTTTGGTGTGTTGTTTGCTATATATATTGTTTGCTTGTGTGCTTAATAGAGGATTTTGGGATGCTTTAGCATTACCATATCCACATAGGTTAGAGTAGCTAGTTGTTTAGTTTCATATCCCTTGATGCATATAGTTGGGGACGTTTTCTAATTCATATCTCTTGCTTTTATTCAGATGGTGAGAACTCACAACCAGGGGGATGCTAATGATGAGGAGGAGAACCATGGAGAACCTCAGAACAACAATGGATAAGGACCTGCCCAAGGAGCTATTAATATTGAGCAGCTATTGGCTATGCAAAACCAGCTCATGCAAACCATGATACAAACTATGGGACAGCTGCAGGCTGGCAACATTAACAATCAGCCCCACATGCCTCCACCGCCATCCCCACCTCCTCATAACCGGTTGGGAGAGTTTATGAGGACTAGGACGCCAGCCTTTGCTCAAGCCGCTGACCCTATGGATGCGGATGATTGGCTCAAGCCCGTGGAGAAGAAGCTTGCTATTGTCCACTGCAGTGACCGGGAGAAGGTCTTATTTGCTTCTCATCAACTAGTTGGAGCAGCTGCGAATTG
Source organism: Tuctoria greenei (assembly GCA_036927565.1). Taxonomy (NCBI): domain Eukaryota; kingdom Viridiplantae; phylum Streptophyta; class Magnoliopsida; order Poales; family Poaceae; genus Tuctoria; species Tuctoria greenei. The sequence continues at coordinate 12,686,977 of JAYESD010000012.1, read as the reverse complement.
GCGGGATTCTTATGGCAATGCTCATGAGAACCAAGAGAGGATTACGTGGGCCGAATTCAAAGAGAGCTTCCGTTCTCATTATGTGCCGGAAGGAGTTATGATTTTGAAGAGGCAAGAATTTGACAACTTGAGGCAAGGAAAATCGAGTGTGGGTGAATACCTCAACAAGTTCACTCAACTCTCAAGGTATGCGCCTGAGGATGTGAGCCGGGACAGTCGGAAGCAATATTTGTTCATGAGAGGCTTGAACAATGAGATTCAAGTGCAATTGCTCAACTGTGATTATGCCAATTTTCAGAAGCTTGTGGACAAAGCAATTGTGGTGGAGAACAAGATCCGTGAGATGGAGCAAGACAACAAGAGGAAGGTGTCATATCAAGGACAGCCGCAAGGAAGTAATGTGCGCCCTCGCTTTGTGCCTCCTAATGCGCCATACTACAGCTCCTCTACTCCTGTACATCGCCCCGGATTTGCACCGCGCCCAGCTCAGTTTGTGCAGCAGCGCCCTGTTATGCAAGCACCTAGGCCTCCAATGCCTTTTGCACCTCGTGCTAACTTTCCTGGTGCAAGCGTTCAGAACCAAGCTCATCCCAATAATTCTGGTGGAGTTAAGAAGTGCTATACTTGTGGAGAAGCTGGAAACTTTGCGCATCAATGTCCTAAGTCAGGACTTGGTCAAGGAAGCAATGCGCCGAGGCAAAACCCAAGACCCAATTGAGGACAACCGCAAGGGAACCGGGGACATCAGAATTTTGCTCATGGCAACGTGAACCATGTCTCTACAGAGGATGCTCAACAAGCAGATGATGTGGTCATTGGTATGTTTCTCACCAACTCCAACCCCACGACTATGTTGTTTGATTCTAGAGCATCGCATTCATTCATTGCATCAAAGTATGTTGCCAAGTATAGTTTGCCTATCTCTCATATGAATTTTACTCTATTGGTTAAGTCTCCTGGAGGAGAGATGAGGACAAATATAGTATGTCCAAAAGTAAGCCTTAGAATAAGGGGGGTAGAATTCTCCGCCAACCTCATTGTCTTGGATTCTCAAGGATTGGACATTATACTTGGTATGGACTGGTTGAGGAAACACAATGGAGTTATTGAGTGTGCCACAAAGACGGTGAAGTTGACCAATGAAGAAGGGATCACCATAGAATTTTAAGCATCTCAAACCGCATCAAAGCAATTGGAACTGCATCATATGGACGGTGCCGCAATTGAGGAGATTCCGGTGGTGTGTGAATTTTTGGATGTTTTTCCGGACGAGTTGCCAGGTATGCCACCTGATCGAGACATTGAGTTTGTTATTGATTTAATACCTGGAACTACACCTATAGCTAAGAGGCCATATAGGATGCCTCCTATGGAATTAGCGGAGCTCAAGAAGCAAATTCAAGAGCAACTAGAGAAGGGTTTTATTCGCCCAAGCTCTTCACCTTGGGGAGCGCCCGTGCTGTTTGTGGACAAGAAGGATGGAACTCAAAGGATGTGTGTGGATTACCGAGCTCTCAACGAGGTAAGAATCAAGAACAAGTACACCTTGCCACGCATAGAGGACTTGTTTGATCAGATGAAGGGTGCTTGTGTCTTCTCTAAGATTGATTTGAGGTCAGGATACTTTCAAATGAAGATTAGACCATCGGACATACCCAAGACAGCTTTTAGGACATGGTATGGATCTTATGAGTACACTGTGATGTCTTTTGGATTGACAAATGCACCTGCCTACTTTATGTACCTCATGAATAAGGTCTTCATGGAGTACTTGGGTAAGTTCATTGTGGTGTTTATTGATGACATTATGATCTACTCGAAGGATGAGAAGGAACATGAGGAACACTTGAGGCTTACGCTGCAAAAATTAAGGGAGCATCAATTGTATGCCAAGTTCAACAAGTGTTAGTTTTGGTTAAAAGAGGTGTCGTTTTTGGGTCATATCATCTCAGGAGGAGGGGTATCGGTTGACCTCGGAAAAGTGAGAGACGTGTTTAAGTGGGAACCACCACAAAATGTCAAGGAAATAAGGAGTTCTCTTGGAATGGCTGGATATTACCGTCGATTCATCAAGGACTTTTCCAAGATAGTCAAGTCAATGACAGAACTACTAATGAAGGGAAAGGCATTCCAATGGACTCAAGCTTGTCAAAACAGTTTTGAGGAGTTCAAGAAGAGGTTAACTACAACCCCAGTTTTGATATTGCCGGATGTAAGCAAGAGTTTTGACATATATTGCGACGCCTCGAGACAAGGACTTGGATGTGTGCTCATGCAAGAAGGTCAAGTGGTCGCCTATGCGTCAATACAATTGAAGAAACATGAGCAGAATTATCCAACACATGATTTGGAACTTGCAGCCGTGATACACACATTGAAAATTTGGAGACACTACCTTCTTGGACATAGGTGTGAAATTTATACGGATCATAAGAGTTTGAAGTATATTTTCACACAAACGGATCTGAACTTGAGGCATTGAAGATGTTTGGAGCTCATCAAAGATTATGATTTAGGAATCAACTATCATCTGGGAAAAGCCAATGTAGTGGTCGATGCTTTGAGTAGAAAAGGAGTAAGTCATCAACTAACAGTTCGAGGGTTACCATCCGAGTTATGTAAGGAGTTTGAACGGTTGAACCTCGGATTTGTAAATGAGATGGGGACAATGGAATTAAACCCAACCTTGGAGCAATAAATTCTGGAAGGCCAAAATAAGGATGAGGAAATTCAGGAAATCAAGGAAAGGACCCAAGAGGGGAGAGAATTCATATTCGATGAGGATGAACATGGTACCTTATGGCTGGGAAAAAAGATTGCCGTGCCTAATGTGAAGCATATTCGGGGGACGATATTAAAAGAGGCACATGACTCACCTTACTCAATTCACTCCGGTTGTACGAAGATGTACAAAGACTTGAAGACTTGCTATTGGTGGGATAGCATGAAAAAGGACATAGCTGAATATGTAGCATTGTGTGATGTGTGTCAACGGGTCAAGGTGGAACATCAAAGGCCAGCTTGACTATTACAACCATTAAAGATTCCAGAATGGAAGTGGGAAGAAATCGGTATGGACTTCATGGTTGGTTCACCACGTACTCAGTCCGGTTACGACTCGATTTGGGTAATTGTGGATCGATTAACTAAGTCAGCCCACTTTATTCCCGTCAAGACCACCTATAATGGAGAGAAATTGGCGGAACTGTATATGGGAAGAATGGTATGTTTGCATGGAGTTCCGAAGAAGATAGTCTCGGATATAGGTTCACAATTCACTTCCAGGTTTTGGCAAGAATTGCATGAAGCTTTCAGAACGAGGTTGAATTTTAGTTCAGCATATCACCCTCAAACGGATGGACAAACCGAGAGGACCAATCAGATTTTAGAGGACATGTTAAGATCTTGTGCTTTAAAGCATGGGAAAAGTTGGGACAAGAGTTTGCCATATGCAGAATTTTCATACAACAATAGTTACCAAGAAAGTTTGAAGATGTCACCATATGAGGCACTATACGGAAGGAGGTGTAGGACGCCCTTGTTCTGGAATGAGGCAGGAGAAACTCAAGTATTTGGTTCAGATGTGTTGCAAGAACCCAAAAAGCAACTCCAAATAATTCATGAAAACTTGAGGGCTGCCCAATCAATACAAAAAGTCTATGCGGACAATAGGAGAAGGAAATTAGCCTTTGAAGTGGGAGATTTTTTTACCTCAAGGTGTCACCAATGAGAGGTCATAAGAGGTTTAACATAAGAGGCAAGCTAGCACCTCGCTATATCGGACCATTCAAGATTTTGGACAAAAGAGGAGAAGTAGCATATAAGTTGGAGATGCCAACTCATCTTTCGGATGTCCATGATGTCTTTCATGTTTCCCAACTCAAGAAGTGCTTGAGAGTACCAGAAGAACAAGTGCCAATGGAAGGATTGGAATTAGAGGCAGATTTGACTTATGCCGAGCAACCGGTCAAAATTTTGGAAACCAAGGAGAGAGTCACAAGGAACAAGGTTATTAGATGGTGTAAAGTTCAATGGAAGCACCACACAGAAAAAGAAGCAACGTGGGAATTGGAGGATGATCTCAAGAAGGAATTTCCCTATCTCTTCTCTTCCACGTCGAATCTCGAGGGCGAGATTCATTTTAAGGGGGGTAGGTTTGTAACACCCTCATTCTCATGCATGATGCCCTACATACATTCATATACATGTTTAACATTAACCCACAGAAAGAGGAACAAGTTTAAAATTGATTTGGAACAAAACCGCACTTAAAATGCTGAAAAGTGCGGACTAGTCCGATTTTAGTGAGGACTAGTCTGATTTCTCTCTGACTTCAAATGGACTTGTCCGTTTTTGCTGCGGACTAGTCCGATTTTGCCTCTGGACACTTTCGGACTTGTCCGATTTTGTGCAGACTAGTCCGATATTCCAAGAATCCTTGAAAATTTGCTAAGTCCCTAGACTTGTCCGTACTAGTCTGGTGTTCCAGCGGACTTGTCCGTTTTCCCCTCTGACTAAAGTTGGACTTGTCCGATTTTTTGCCAGACTTGTCCGATTTCTTTCTGACTAACTTCAGACTAGCCGGTCCTTTTCGGACTTGTCCGATATTTCGTGACTCCGAATTTATCTTTTGTTTTACGACTTGTTTCTTGGGTTTCATGTTAAGTGGGCCTAGGGACGTCGTGCCTAACTCTTTTAGAGCCCACGTGGGACTCTAAACCGGCCTCTACTCCTCTCAAACTCGAAATCCATCTAACCCTAGCCTCCACTTCTATATAAACAACCCCAACCCTTGGCTTGACCTCTATTTGCCACTTTTCAACCCCACCCAAACCCTAGTTCATGGAGAGCCATCATCAAGGAGGGAGGAGGAGATCCCAAGCAAGAAGAAGAGGAGGAAACGAAAGAGGATCAAGATCTCCACCAAGCTTTCGTTCTTCATCACCAATTCATCTCCAAGTTCATCATCAACCCTAGATCGCCAAGATCCAAGTGTTGCCTCCAAGTTTCTTGATTCATTGGAGTCCTAAACACCTGGTATACCTTCTATTCCCTTTTCCTTACGTGAATTCGACCCCAAATCTCCAAATTCACGTCGATCTAGAAAACCCTAATCTGCTGATCTCGCAAAGTGCGGACTTGTCCGGTCCCCAACAGACTAGTCCAATTTTCCTGGTTAAATTGTGTTGAATTAATTCTAAAATTTGACCTAATCAAATCCAAACATGTATAAACTTGTTAAAAGCTATTAGAACTAGATAGTGATCATTAAAAGCAACCTATTAACAAGTTCTACCTTGCATTTGCATTAATCATGCATGTCATGTCATATTGAGTAATATTTGTGCACTCTTTAATTGTTTTTCTTGTCTTGTATGTTTATTTTGCGGATTAGACGGATTTGCGCTAGAGAGTGCCGCGGAGGATCTACAGCACCAAGAGTTTGAAGGCTTCGACCCGAATCAATCCCAAGAGCAAGGCAAGTGTCCTTGAAGCATATTGATCCTATTTTAAAATAAATGTTTTGTTTGCAAACTGCATGTTGTGTCAATTTGATGGGAAATCCTATGATAGGAAGTTTACTAGATTTGTTTAACCACCCTTGTCACCTGGAATATATGGTAGAGAGTCAGGATGGGATTTTTACCTTTTTGCTTCGCTTAATTAATTGGGATGGGAAACCAATATTACACACTTAATTATGCATTCATGAGGCTATGATTTACATGAACTAGTTAATATGATATGGTAATGGGTGATCTAAGCAAGCTTGGTACGTGGATGGGTTGGATGTTATGGTGGTTTTGCTTGCTTTAGATCTAAGGACCAGTTCGTGGAGCGACCATCTATGATTTTTAGTGCCACCACGAGGCCAAGTATGGGTGCGGCGTAGCTGATTAATTAGGGCATTGCCAGCGCTATTTGGACCATTAAGGATTCTCGGTGAAGGGGTAGTCGGATTGGGTTTGTTGATGATTGGTGGGACTACCCTAGGATCCGAATGGCTCAAGAAGGGGCCCTTGGTTGAAGATGTGCTCAGTTGGAGACATTGCCACCGGTGAAACCTCAGTGGGGTCTAAATAGGCTAGTAATCCCTTTGTAAAGGCTATTTTGTGATCTCTTGGCCACACACCTAAGGAAGTGTCAGACGGCATAATTGAGATTCTATAATCATCAAAAGGTAATGAAATCACAAACACGTGGGTAAAGCAGTACAACATCTGCAGAGTGTGTCTAAAACTATTATGATAGCCGTGCTCCTGGTTATGAGCAACCCGGACCCTCACATGATTAGAGGGAACTCGATATTGGGATGGTATTTGGGATAGTTATGGTTGGTATTATGGTTATGTTTGGTATTATAGTTATGGATGGTTATGAATTGAATTCTGGTATTGAATATGGATATTCATATATGATGATGGATATGGAATATGGACTGGTATTATGATAACTACATGGTTTATGATGGGTTTATTTCATATACATGTAATATATTGCTTTTCAAATGTTTTAATGTACTTTTTAGCACTCAACCATTATTATATTCGTCATTTGGATCAGCCACATGTCATACATTCCACACTTGCTGAGTACGAAATGTACTCACTCTTGCAACCCTCCACCCCCCAAACAGATGCAGGTCAGGATTGGGAGTTTAATGGTGATAATGCGGAGTTCTAGGCCGTGTCTACCGTCAGCTTTGCCTGTGCTGTTGCATGAAGATGCGCTATACCCTATCGCTTATGCTGCCTAGCTATTTAGTTTGCTTATTTAGTTTTTTTCCGCTGCATTAGTTGAACTTGTCCTTTATAATCATTAGAGCTTGTATTCGAGGATATTTTGGGTTGTGTAATAAAAGTACTTATTTAATAATTTGTGTTGTGGTAATTATTTGTTTGTCATTTCTGAATCACTTGTATATGTGTGTTGAACATCCTGGGCACACATATACTGCACTTGGTTCATTTTTCGGAACCGGGTGTCACAAGAAGTCTCCAATTGGAGAGGAGTTGCCTCTAGTTACAGAGAACCCGCATCTGTCTCCAACTGTAGAGCAGCCGCATAACTCACCACTTGAAGAGCAGCCGCATCGGTCTCCACCTCGCACTCGAAGTGCCCTGCACCCTACACCTGATCAGCCGCCGGCAAAGCGTGCCAACAAAAAGGGTGTGCCGCAACATCGAGTATCGATGAAGGAAGGTTGGAAGAAACAAGTGAATTAGTCGGAAGCTAACCCGAGGGCACCGAAAGCTATGCGCATGCAAACCCAATGTATGAAAAGGGAAAGTCGATGTTAACTACGGTCGCACTCAAACAAGTTCCTAAACCTTGTGTTCAGCTTCATCAATACTACATGGAAAATTGCAATAAGTGTGATACCATACTAGTGTCATTGAAGGATAAACACTTTCTCTCGGGTGATGGCGCTTTTGTCATCGCATGGTTCGATCTCTACGACCTTTTCAACCTCGACGCGTTGGATATCTCCCTAATATGCTGCTTCGCATTGTAAGTCTCCTCAAAAACTAGGTTCTTCAATACATACTCAATACAAGTGTTATATGTGACAAAATTGGCATTTTGCTTTAGTACCAGCACTTCTGCAAACGTCGAGCGGTAGAAAAGAGGATATTCAATATTTTGTGAAGGCAATGAAACAGTTCAGTTATAAGGACCAGCTAGTCCTATCGTTCAACACGGGTAACCATTGGGTAACCATAGCAATATCCACGCGGTACGACCAAGTCTGGTATTGTGACTCCTCAAGGCCAACAGATGAAAAAACTGGCGAGCGAAAGACATGGTCATGGAATGATATTTCTTTCGTTATTGACGAGTAAGTTCCTTCTTCATATTAGTTTCCTTGCACGATAATTTTACATTAATTGTAAATGTTTTTGTTTAGGGCTTTTGTGCAAGTAAAAGGAAAACGCCAACATCTAACACATCATAGTGCATTCGACGTCCAACAACAAGCTTCAGGCAACACGTGCGGCTTCCACGTCTGCTTACACATGGCTTTATTTGGAGAGCAACCTAATTGCAATATATGTGTAAGTGCATTTATTTTACTTTATTACTAATTTTTTGCTAAATCTCATTTTATCGTGTGGCAGGACTACGGACCCGCCTTCAGAAACGCTGAAGGTCGTAGCCTTGAGCAAGTTAGAGACGTCCTATGCAGATTTATCATTTCTGAAATCATTAATTCAAACTGAGAATTTCATTACCCAATAGATGATTAGGTGACAATTATTCTTTGTATAAATTAGTTACATGTAGCTGGATGAAAAGGGGAACTCTGTGTAAATAGTCACTTGGTAACCATGATTTACACTTGTTAATATTTGATTGGTCAATGTGTGTACACTTTTTAATATTTGATTAGTTACATGTTAAGCTGTACGAATAGGAGACATTTGGCTACATATGTTTCTATATGTGTATGTTGCTGACACAGGCAATGCGGCTACCAAATCCTGGCTAGCTCCAGGATGCAGCCGGGAACCAGCATCATCAGGGGTAGGGGCACCTAATAGGAGACGTGCATCTAGCAGGGATCGTCTCCTGTGAGTGCCGCACTAAACTTGCCTGTAAACAATCTGTGACGCGCTGTAACAAAGGATGTCTTGGATTACCTAAATAAAGGAGACATGCTTTGTATAGCTCATTTCAGATCAGTCAATGAATGTGCGACGGGCTGTCATCAAGAATATTTTGGATCATTCAGCATATCTACGACGCGCTTCATAAGAGTGTGTCTCTCATTCAGAATGATGGGTGACGCGCACCATGCTCGTCTCCAATGACCTCGCAAAGCCCGTTTGTTATGACTCACCGAAGGGAGACGCACTACTTTTGAGTGTGTCACGCACCTAGTATGATCGGCGACGAGCCTTGCCGCCCGTCTCTGATGATAACGTAATATGAGACGCGACGACGGAGACACACAGTTTGTTCGTCTTCCTTCTTCGTTCAGGTACGTCTCGTATGAGCCTTTCTTATGTAATGTGATAGAATCGATCAAAAGGAAGAGTCGGATGAGCAACAAATACCTTACTGTCAGCCTCAATGAACATCTTATGGTCGAACGATGTAGCTACCCTGTTGAGGTCAAGAGAAGAGACAGTCTTGCCCTCATAAATTTTCATCATTCTCGCCAATTTGATTCGCCACGTTTGAACAAACAAAGGGAAGCAGCGGGACGGAGTCATTTATTTGAAAATCAGTGACAACACAAACAAATGGTGCTTGTTTTGAAACATGAAAATCAAAGCCTGCTCATCATAACAAAAATGGACATATATGGCACTGCAGAACTTGCAAGTCTGAAGGAAACAAACAACAGTATAAAAATTCTTTTTTTTTTCTTTCTAAAAATTAAAAAGTACTGTTTTTGCTTAACAGGGTGAGCAATAATCCTGTAGTCGTATGAAGATTAAACTACCGATCCCATATATAGCTGGTCATAGTACTGATGTAACATGTAGCAAATGGCATAACTGATATAGCTGGTCATACTGCACGAACGACGACGAACGAACAGCACGAATCGAGCTAACCAACAGACCCCCTTCCCTCTCGATCTCGATCCAACCCACGCGGCGGACAAAACCCCAGCAAGAAAAGGAAAGTGGGAAGCTAGGAGAGGAGCAACATGCACGAACTACGAACAGCACAAATCGAACCGAGTAAACATCTGACGACATCTGCAAACTGAAAGAGGGATCGATCGAGCTAACCAACAATAGACCCCCTTGTCGCGGCGGACAGGAAGGAATGCAAAACCCCAGCGTACATGTTCTGGAAATCAATCGGGGGGGGGGGGGGGGGGGGGGGGGGGGGGGGGGGGGGGGGGGGGGGGGAGCTAGGAGAGGGGCGCGGGCAACGTACATGTTCCGGAACACGCGGCGGCGCAGGACGGCGTACCGGCGCGGTTCGTCATCCGGCATGGGGATGGAGGTGACCGGCGGAAGGTAAGCTGACGATAGACGAACAATGAAGAAGCGGAGACCGGAGAGAGGGAGGATTTGGGAGGAGGGGAATCTTTTGGGTTTGTTGAGCCACCGAGCGTTCTCGTCTCTCGGGTATTTATACTGCCGCCAGGTGCCACGACTGCACAACACTCCAGTCCACACCCAGTATTAACAATGGTTTACGACAACTCACACTCCAGGAAGAGAACTAATTATTGTCTCAATTAATAAATATAAAGAATTTAACCCGTCATTCTTCACCCATTAATTCCAGTGAGGGCGTGGGATCTTGACGATCACTCTGTAGATATGGTACTAAATATGCAAGATTTTGGAGCTCCGTGTGTTGTCTGATTGCATGTGTCTCGGCGCATGACCCCTAATGACCATTTTCTTTTGTTCTGGCTGGTTCTAATTGGAACATTATGATTACATATGTGTATTTACTATAACTAGATTCAAGATAAAAAATGTATTGGAACACTCCGGGTACGTCGGTCCGGACACGGCTTCCCTCATGCCACACAATCTTTGTGTGATAATCCCAACGGATGACAAAATTTAACCCAACTCAACAAAAAACGGCCACCAAAACGTCCGTAGCTTCTAATTAATTGCGGCAACTGAGGAAACGGACGCTGCAAAAGTCGGGAATGGATGTCGCAAAAGTCGAGAACTGACAAGACAATCATTAAATAAATAGCGTCAAATAAAGGACCGGCCATGAGATAGAAGGCAAGCAAGAATCGCTACTAAAATGGTGCCAAACAAGATTTTCTGCAACAACCGTGTGTATATATATAAGGTAACTTTTATCTATACCTGTCAATAGTTATCGGCGTATGGGAAACAACAGTCCTCCGCGACCACTACGCGAAGAAGCCGGGGTTGGGCGATGCCGCCCCACACGAAGGCGCCTTGGCAAGGATGCGGAGTGAAAGGAGGGGCCCACAGGGTCGACTTCAAGGAGCAACACATGCAGTCGGATCCAAGACCCTGAGCTATCCACCGTCCGGGTTGGCAAGCGACCCTGACCTGACCAAATGATGTCACTCACCCGGGCCAGGCCTCGCCACGTGGCTAGAGTGCACCACCCATCTTGTCGGGTTAGGTCAGGCCCCGAGCTCGGTTAGGCACCCAACTACCAAATTGAATCGGTCCGGATACGGCTTCCCTCATGCCATACAATCCTTCTGTGAATACTCCAAACATGTGACAAAATCTAGCCCAACTCGACGACAAACTGCCACAAAAATGTCAATAGCTTTTAATGGTGGCAACTGAGGAAACGGACATCGCAAAATCTGGGAACGCAAAAGTCGCGAACTGCCATGATAACCATTAAGTAAATAGCGCCAAACAAGGGACAAACCATGATGATAGAAGGGTAGGCAAGAATCGCTAATAAAATGGCGCCAAACAAGATCTTCGGATTATAAATTCCTGCAACAATCGTGTATGTATATAGAAGATAACTTTTATCTATAGCTATCAGTATGGGAAACAATGGTCCTCCGCAACCACCGCACAGAGAAGCCAAGGTTGGGCGATGCCGACCCACCTTAAAGGCGCCCTGACAAGGATGCGGAGTGAAAAGAGGGGCCTATAGGGTCATCTTCAAAGAGCAACCCACGCGATCAGATCCAGGACCCCGAGCTGGCCACCGTCCGGGTCGGCAAGTGACCCTGACCTGACCTAATGATGTCACCCACTCGGGTCAGGCCTCACCACGTGGCTAGAGTGCACCACCCATCTTGCCGGGCCAGGTCGAGGCCCGAGCTAGGTCAGGCACACAACTACCACATTAAATCGGCCCGGATACGGCTTCCCTCATGACATACAATACTTCCATGAATGCTACCAACAGGTGACAAAATCTAGCCTAACTCAATGACAAACTACCACCAAAACATCAGTAGCTTTTAATTGTGACAACTGAGAAAATGAATGTCGCAAAAGTCGGGAAGGGATTTTGCAAAAGTTGGGAACTGATGCGAAAATCATTAAATAAATAGTGCCAAAAAAGGGACGGGCCTTGAGGACACAAGGGCGCGCAATAATCGCTAATAAAATGGCACCGAACAAGATATTTGGATTATAAATTCCTGCAACAACCGTGTGTATATATAAGATAACTTTTATCTATAGCTGTCAATAGTTGTCGACGTATGGGAAACAATGGTCCCCCGCAACCACTGCATGATGAAGCTGGGGTTGGGCGATGCCTCCACACCATGAAGGCACCTTGGCAAGGATGTGGGATGAAATTAGGGGCCCACGGGTTTGACTTCAAGGAGCAACCCACACTATCGGATCTAGGGCTCCGAGCTGGCCACCGTCTGGGTCGGCACATGACCACGACCTGACCTAATGATGTCACCCACGCGTGTCAGGCCTCACCACATGGCTAGAGTGCACCACCCATCTTGCTGGGTCAAGTCAGGCCACGAGCTCGGTCAGACACCCAACTACCACATTAAATCGGGACGATACACGGTGTCAAAGGGTCAATGTGAAACTTCCCCCAGATCTGCTAAGGAGCAGCCCGCGAAGGTTTTTGTTCAGCGGGGCTTAGGCCTCAAACAAGTGTTCTAACGGAAGAGTATGAGGCCGTTGTTTTTACGTGGTTCGGGCCTCAAGGAGCGTAACACCCTACTCCACGGTGTATTGTATTGTTTGGTGAGTGTGTATGCGTATGTGTGTGTATCAGAGATTCTGAGTCTGGTCCTTTGTATCGAAGGCGGTCCAAGCCTTTTATAACCAAGACTTGACGCCTTACAAGTGGGGTCCCGGGGCCTGACAGGTGGCCCCAGAGCGATCTTATCCTAAAAGATCTAAGGCTTCCCGCGTAAGCTTCTCTAAGCATGGCAGTGGAGACTTGCCGTTTTGCTGCCTTCCTTGTCAGTAGCCCATGCGCAGTTGCTGACGGTGGCAGATGGTGTACCATGAGCCTGTCTTGTTGCCGCAACCTACCCACTTGGCCAAGTGGGATAGGTCTGTAGCGCCTTCACTGTGATGTGATTGGTCATAGCGGTCTCTGACCGTTGGCGTGCTCCGCGTAGTGTGTTGGAGGTGGGTGCACACCTTCAATGCCCGTCCTGAGTGGAGCACTCCAGCTTTTAAATCCCGCACCTTACCGTCTGGGGGATGCTGGAGACACGTGGCAGCGCTGGTGCAGGTCCTCGTCGGGGAGGCTAGCCCCGGTGCTTCATGGCACGTGGCAGCTCTGGGGCTCCCCAGGGCACGTGGCAACTCTGCTCTCTCCTCAGAGGGAGGGCACTTGATCTGGTGCTCCAGGCTTCGTGGTAGCTCTAGAGCTTCTCCGCCGAGGTTGTGTGGGGTCTCCCCTCAACACGTGTCGCCTTGGGAGGTCGTCTCCCCTGAGGGTCTTTATCCCATCCTTCATCCCCCATGTGGCGGCACTGGGGCTGGATATTGCGGGAGGTTGAGGCCTTGACAACTTCAAGACACGTGGCGCTGCCAGACATGCCCAGGTGTCTTCATCCTGTGTGCGAGGGTACCCGGTCTGCAGGGTACCGATAGTGGCCCCTGGGTCCACCTTGGGGCAAGATGGGGAGCCTAAAGGTGGAGCCCTTTCCCTATTTTCCCGCACCGGGCTTTGAATTCTGTCTTGGATAGCTGAAGCGGTGGGCGCTTCTACCAATCATCACTAAGCGTCATCTTCCAGTTTGAGTGGCTACAGCGAAGGGATCTTTGCTTGCTGTAATATCTCTATCCTCTGCGGTGCCTTAATTGCGGCGGTCCCTGATGCAGCCTATAGCACTTTTGCTCGCTCCGTGATTGTGGGAGATGCTTCAGCGGCTTCCCCAAGCGGCTGACCGACTGGGCCAGTGCGTTTGAGCGGGGACATAGGACCTGTTATCATGGATGCAATGTGCTGAGTGGTGCGGTCTGATCCTTTGCTCAGAGTACTCAGGCGTCGTGGGGATGATAAAAGGGGGAAAACCTTCGTTTAGAGGGAACGGTTCCTTCCTTTCCCAAACCCTGCAACCAGAGTTTTCGCCTTCTTCCTCGAGCGCCCGAACGTCCTTCACCCCTTTTGGCAAGGCTCTCACCTTAGCCTGCCCCAATGGCTTCCCTGTTGCCTCCTTCCCGCTTCCGATCAGTCAAAGAGATGGTTTCGATGAGGCGGCTCCTTGGCTGGGCAGCTCCAGAGTGTGGGTGGATGATCCGCTACGGATCTCCTAATCTTCAGGATCTGTGTGACGACGAGACTATTCTCTTCGTTGCCTACGCCATTGATGGGCTCGCACTCCCGTTGTCAAGTTTCTTTCTTGCAGTGCTGGCGGAGTACGGGCTGCAACTTCATCATATGTCGCCGAACTCCATTGCCTTGGTGGCTATGTTCGTACACCTATGCAAGGCGTTCGTGGCCTGTCTGCCCAAGGTGGAGTTGTTCTGGCATTTCTTCGTGATGAAGATGAACGGAAGGAGCGCGACAACTCAAGTGGGGGCCTACTACTTCCGCCACCGAGACAATAACTCCTGGGGTTACATCGCCTCATTCAAAGGGGGCAAATGGAGCGGCTGGAGGGAAGACTGGGCGATTGTGAGGACAGACTCTCATCCCTCGCTGAAGATGCCCTCTGGCGGTGTAGGCTTCGACCCTACCACCTGGGAGGCATCCCACGAATTGCCAGAGGAATACAGGCCTGGGCTGAGGAGGATCCGGTTCTTGGCTAGCAAGGGCTTGACCTCGATGATGGTGTTGGCAGACTTCTTGTTCTATCGTACCGCCCCTCTTCAGCAGCGTCTGTATTTTGCCTGGGTCGACAACAGCGAGTATGACGAATGTTGGCTGGGCCTAGACACCCCAACTATTAAGATGCTGGAGGAGATGTTGAAAATTGTGGCCTTCGACGTTGTTGATGATGAGCATATCTCCATTCTGAATGACTTCCAGCCGCTCCACATGACCACTAACGTGAGGGCTGAACTGCGGAGCTCAATGCCGAAGGTCAACGTGTTCAGCCTCGCGCGCCTGCATTCTGAAGACACAGCTAGCACCTCTGCAGCCCTAAGGTGGTGCCGTGAAGCTACGCATCCAGGGTCGGGGTCTTCCTCGCTTCCTTCGGCAAGGGAGGAGGCAGAGCCCTCAACTACTTCTAGCAGGGCAGTGGTCAGCCAGCCGGCACCAGCTCCGAAGTCGGGAAAGCGCTCCCGCACACTGGTTGTGGGCTCTGCTACTTCTATGCCGAAGAAGAGGAACCTATTTCGGAGGGACGGTACTCCCATCTCCCGTGACCAGGGAATCGGCGGCGGTGAAGCTTCTGTCATAGATTTAGCCTCCGACTCCAGCAGTCGCCCTGGTTCCGTAGGAGATGCTGAGGTGCCTAAGCCTACGTTGGCACGGGTTTACTGGGAGTCGATACCAGCGACGGCAGCACCGGCCTTGTCGTCAGGTTCCGGCAACCTTGATCTATCGCGCGGGGCAATGAGTCAGGGTCATTGGAGTGGCCCGACTCGCCGGTAAGTTGCAACTTCTTTCCTCTGCTATTTCTCTCCTTTCCTTTTTTGTCTTTACAAGATTTCTCTCAGTTTCTCAGGGCTTCATCAGCCAACTTGGTGCCCCTGGCGCTTCTTGGGGTAGGCCTGATAGCCCCCGCCTTTCCCAGTACCGGAGCGAGGTCTGCCGCGTCGCCTCCTACGCCCAAAGGCGCGTCAGCCTTAGGTTCTGCTGATGGCCCTGCACCACCGTCCGTTGAGGTAGGTGAGGCAGAAGTAGTGTCAAGCCTGGTCGTGCCAGGCGAGGTGGTGCCCGGCGAGGGAGTGCTAGGCGAGGAGGTGCCCAACGTGGAGGTGTCGAGCGAGGAGATGTCCAGCGCGGAGGTGCCGGGCGAGGAGGTTCCTAGTGTGGAGGGGTCTACATTGGTAGTGGATGCCTCCCTTGGTGGGGCTGACTCGATGGTCGTTCAAGCGGCGCCAGTGTGTGACGTACCGACGCGCAGCGCAGCGACTTGGCACCAGCTGTCGGCGATACCCCTATAGTGCAGGGGGGCCTTCAGTGTCGGGCTGTGGCACTGATGAGATCATGCACATTATTATTGCACCTACAAACATGACACAATATTTATTTGTTTGGGATCCTGGCTCAAGTGAATGTGCACTCTTATTTGATGGACAAGATCAAGATGGTGCACTATGCCGTCCACCACCTTGGCCTCCTCCTTTCATGCTTACAAGAAGATTTGATGGCGTTGCACATATGGACCCACACATGATAGAAGATGAACTTGAGTCGAGGACGACTCCAATTCAAGAAGGGGAGGATGATGAGGACATCACTTATATGGATACAAACAACACTCTGCTGAATATACAAGATGCAATCAATAGAGTTCATACACAACAATTAATTTCAGAGGTGAACTCGTTCTTATATATTTCCTTATGTGTTTTTGAGCATAGATTGCTACTTAATGATTTATTTGTGATTAGGATCCATGGAGAGGTTCAAGGAGTACTTGGAGAGAGTATTAGGGACGTGGAAGACCAGAGAATTCGTTCAAAGAAGATGGAAACCGAACCAAACTCCAAATCGTAACCAACTCGGAGTCCAGGAGCAGTACGCACTAAAACGGACGCCCAGGACGCATACGAACTCCGTTTTGGACGTTCTACATATGCACGGAAAGAGGAGGGGATAGACTTTCCAATGGCTCCGGTCCCATGTCAAAATTCCTTCGGAGTCAACGGGAATCGTCGAAACAAAATCGAGTACAGAATCTGTCAGGGTGCTGCGCCACCGTATTGGGCCATTGGGCCTTGTATCAAGTCTAAGTCCATTATTTTCGTGTCTTAGGGTTAGGTCACGACCCTAACACCCCCTTGGACGTCCTCCCACCTATATATACTCCATAGTAGCCGCCATGAACAATTGGGTTTTGCTTAGATCAATAATATCGCCGTTTTTCGGTTTGTGAAACCCCAATTCAGCAATTTCAGATTGCTTCTTCTACGTTCTTGCTTGTGTTCTCGGTTGCACTTGCAGGGATTAGCCTTCTTGGCGAGGTCAATCGTGTGAAGCACGGTTGATAACCAACGGAGCGGTGGTGTAGTGATTGCAGGGGTTGTTCGTGTTCTACTCGAGAGCCTCGGATCATCAACGTCGAGATCTCCACATCAATCGACATACCCATTACCTTTCGGAAGATCGGGATCAATTCTTATCAGGCACGGTAGTCCTCGGTCCTCACGAAGATTCTAGTCCCCAAAAGCTGGCGTCTGCTGTAGCGTCGGTAGGAGGGACAGGGGACAACCGTTGGTGGGGATGGTCAAGCCAATCCCTCTCGCCGACGCTATTGCCGCGGCTCAGTCCATATTGCACGAGACACATGCTGCTTTCGCCCAAGAGTCGGATCGGCTTGCGGAGGAGCGGCGCTTGGAGAAGTTGGTTGATGCCAAAAACAAAGAGCTTGAGGTGAAGGCTTTGAAGGACCATGATGCTGCCGACGTCCGCTTGAAATTGTGCGAGGATCAGCGTCTGAAGTTGGTCTGTCACGAGGTTGCCGTTGTTGATGCGGAACGGGGCTTGGCAGCGAAGGAGGAGGAGGTCTCCCAGAGCCTGGAGGAGAAACGTCGGACATTATGGGACTTGGAGCTGGCCATTCAGCGTCGAGAGGGTGACTTGGAGCATTGTGCTCGGGAGCTTCCTGACCAGGAGGTGACTGCACAGAGAGAGGCGGAGAGTCTCCGGGTCTCCCGTATGGCCGAGGCCCAAGGGGTCTGGGATTTCCTGGCCCGTGCTAGGGTGGTGCTGGAACCCCTCAGCCTTGGTCCCATGCTGTGTGGGGAGCCATCTTAGGGAGTGTCCCAGCTACTTCCTGCCCTGGAGTCCCTCTGTTCGTCGTTGGGGTCGTTGAACACCGTTCTTGCAAGGCGGCTGGAGGCCGAAGGAAAGGAGCTGGCTGAGCTGGTGGCCTACCACGCCCTGGTGTGCTTTCGAAGCTAGTACCTGCAGATCCCGCTGGAGCCGGTGGAGAAAGGTCCCTTTGATGAGTGGGAGGCTGAGGCTAGGGCCAAAGTCCAGGGCCTTGCCAAGGAGGTGACTTCTTTGTTCCAGTGTAGCTGAGGCCGATGGCACCTAGGCGCCATGTTTTTGTATCCGGGGATGACCCCTTTTGTGTAAATAAATGGTCATGAATTTGGGATTATGTTGCTTTGCTTGTTGACTTTGTCGTGTTCTTCAAAAAGTTTCCCCAATTCCTTTTCTTGTGTAAAGTATTGAAGAGCCTTTGTTGACACTGTTAGCCTTTTAGGGACCAACTCTTGCATAGTTGACACGGCCGGTTTGTCGCTGGGTGACGTAGTGCCTACGGAACCCCCCTGAGAGGCCCCTCGGTAGGCATGGCCAAATTGTTGGGTACGCCTGCAACTTGAACGCAGGGTGTCTTCGATGGGCCCCGAACGGACTGGTGGAGCGAGAGTGACTGGTCTCAGCGTGCCCCTTTTGGGAACGCTGGGCTTTTCCTGAGTGTTGTCATTGACGACAGGCCCCCTGGGAGGTGCTGGAGCTGGATGCTCCGGCGTCGTCCACCATCTTCATAGAAACGTCAATAGCCGGCCCCCTGGGAGGTGCCGGAGCTGGGTGCTTCGGCGTCGCCAACCATCTGCGTGGAAACATCGACGGCAGGCCCCTTGGGAGCTACCGGAGTTGGATGCTCGGGCATCGTCCACCATCGTCATGAAGTCATCATCGGCAGACCCCTGGTGTACATGCTATCGCAAGAGAAAGCTATTAGCAACAAGTGCGCGGCAGGAGAGTTTACTCACTTATTCGCGCTTGGTGTTGTCGCTGACATTCTGGGACGTCGACAGCAGGCCCCTTAGGAGGTGCCAGATCTGGATGCTCTGGCGTCGCCCACCATATTCGTATGTATGTCGACAACGCGCCCCCTGGGAGGTACCAGAGCTAGATGCTCCGGCATCGCCCACTATCTTCGTAGAAACGTCGACGGCGGCCCCCTTGGGAGGTGCCAGAGCTGGATGCTCCGACGTCGCCCACCATCTTTGTAGAAACGTCAACGGTGTTCCCCCAGGGAGGTGACGGAGCTGGATGCTACGGTGTCGCTCACCATCTGTGTAGAAACATGGCGGTGGGCCACGTGGGAGGTGCCGGAGCTGGATGTTCTGGCGTCGTCCACCATCGTCTTGAAGTCGACGACGGCAGGCCCCTGGTGCTCAGGCTATCGCAAGAGAAACCTGTTAGCAACAAGTGCAAGGCAAGAGAGTTTACTCACTTATTCGCGCTTGGTGTTGTCGCTGATGTTCTGGGACGTCGACGGCAGGCCCCTTGGGAGGTGTCAGAGCTGGATGCTCCGGCGTCGCCCACCATCTTCGTGGATACGTCGACGGTGGGCCCCCTGGGAGTTGCCGGAGCTGGATGCTCTGGTGTCGCCCACCATCTTCGTATGTACGTCGACGGCGGCCCCCTGGGAGGTGCCAGAGCTGGATGCTCCAGCGTCGCCCACTATCTTCGTAGAAATGTCAACGGCGGCCCCGCTGGGAGGTGCCAAAGCTGGATGCTCCAGCGTCGCCCCCCATCTTCATAGAAATGTCAACGGCGGGCCCCCAGGGAGGTGTCGGAGTTGGATGCTCTGGTGTCGCCCACCATCTACTTAGAAATGTTGACGGCGGGCCCCCTGGGAGGCGCCGGAGCTGGATGTTCTGGTGTCGTCCACCATTATTGTGAAGTCATCGACGGCAGGCCCCTGGTGTACAGGCTATCGCAAGAGAAACTTGTTAGCAACAAGTGCGGGGCAGGAGAGTTTACTCACTTATTCGCGCTTGGTGCTGTCACTGACATTCTGGGACATCAACGACAGGCTCCTTGGGAGGTGTCGAAGATGGATGTTCCGGCGTCGTCCATCATCATCGTGAAGTAGTCGATGGCAGGCCCCTGGTGTACAGGCTAGCGCAAGAGAAACCTATTAGCAACAAGTGCGGAGTAGGAGAGTTTACTCACTTATTCGCGCTTGGTGCTGTTGCTGACGTTCTGGGACGCCGACGGCAGGCCCCTTGGGAGGTGCCGGAGCTGGATGCTCTGTTGCACCCTGCTTCGTATGTCCGGCACACATAACGGAGGTGCATATTGTTTTGCTCGCTGGTGATCTTTTCCTATCCTTAAGTATAGTCATGTCTTATAGTCCTGGGCTAGTACACGGGATTTGGGTAATTCTGTGCATTGGAGATCAGTGTAAAATCCCACATTTTCCTTCATATGAGGTTCAGTTGTAAATTGGTTGTTAACTGTAATGGAGACCAATTATAGTCATGTTTATAAACTTGATCTCATCAAATCTTTTCTTCTACTCATGCTTAAAATTATTAACATGAGGAATGAACTTCACCAATAAACTTAGATTAATTATTTTGACCTCTCTTCAAAGTTTGGAATTATTGGAAGAAAGATTGCTAGGCCAATTTAATATGCAGTACCAAATAGATATTCAAATTAATATAAATTGAATACATACTACTGTATATTTGGCCCTGTCAAAATTATTCAATTTAGAGGCCATAAATTTTTCTATGGTTTTCTAATATTCCAAATGGACTTCCTGCAAAGTTTCATAAATTTTGAACTCCATTTGCTATTTTAATTGAGACGCTTAGCAAATTCAAACCATGTTTTGATTTCAAATTTTTAATTCTGTTCAACTAGCTTGAACATCAAGGTTTGAACATACACTCATGGTCAGCATAACTTGCTTGACTTATTCCCATAGTTTCACAATTTTTGGAACTCAATTGCTATTTAAAACAGTGGCACCATTGAATTTCATTCAAATTCAAATTTGAATTTGAAATTTAATTGAAACTTGCTCCAAATCAAAATCCAATTGCAGAATCAAATTATAGATATTTACTTGAGCCTCCCCACAAAAATCTAGAATTTTTGGACAAAATTTGGTAGGAGAATTGAAGTTACAGAGAAGGGGAGTAGATAAGAGGAGGTGGGGCCCACTGTCAGCCAAAGCACTCGAGTGAAACCCACGGGGGGGGGGGGGGGGGGGGGGGGGGGTGCCCTGTCTCCAGCTCACCCCGCCGTTCGATGCCAGCAGCGCTCCCCTCTCCCCTCAGTCCCTATAAATACCCCTTGGCCGTTGCCGTTGGACACCATCCCGGTTCACGCCATTTTCGCCGCCCCTGTTCGACCGAGCTCTCGCCGACGATTGCAGCCGTGTCTTCTCGAGCTGTAAGTAGATAAAAGGCGTGTATCAAACTCCTCTACGTATTCCATTTGGTCATTGATCGTGACATAGCTTCTGCTTGGCATATTTTGAAGTTTCCCAGTCGCCGCCGAGGAAGCCGCCGAGAAACCTTCACTGTCTC
Organism: Tuctoria greenei; assembly: GCA_036927565.1. NCBI lineage: Eukaryota > Viridiplantae > Streptophyta > Magnoliopsida > Poales > Poaceae > Tuctoria > Tuctoria greenei. The sequence continues at coordinate 12,665,642 of JAYESD010000012.1, read as the reverse complement.
GCCGTTGAACACCAGTTCCAGACCATCTCCAGCCTCAATCCTTTATGCAAAAAGGTTCGCAAACCTCTCTAGTTCATGCTCACAAAATCTAAGCTTATGACATGAAGTATAACTTGAGTTCTTTTTCGAGAACTGATCGGTTTCTCAATAGAACAGCAAAGCTTCGCGCTTAAATTCATTTCATTCTTGCAATCATCCTTAAATCTGGTTAGCAGATAGTTTCTATGTGTCCTAAGGAAGCTCCATGCCAAAAAACCCTGAAAGTTATCAACCGAGTATCTTAGATTTCAAGTTTTCGAGGCCGCCGGTTGAAAAACCGCACTTCGCCGTTGAACTCAGCCTTGCCAACGATTTCACCCCAATATGACCCCCAAATCATGCTTATGGTGCTTCCAGGAACCTTCTTGAGTTTTTCCAGAGGCTATTGAGCCATTCCCGAGCATTTTCGATGAAGGCCGAAACCCTAGCTCCGTCGTCACCGTCGCGCCGCCGTCTCCGACCATCACCGGCGTGATTGGACACCACCATCGGCTTGCGCTGTCGATTTTAGAGTTGAGCGATCACGGCGAGGCTGAACGGAGGTAGACGCACCTAAGTCCGGCGAAGCACCGCCACGGTTCCGGCGAGGAGCGCCGTCGCGTCGCGAGGTAGTCGAAGGCCTATGGGCCCTACTTGTCAGCGCCTATTCGAACGTCCGGGGTTAGCTGCGGCACTGGATCTGGTGCGGCTGCACGGTTGAACTTCGTGGCCCCCGGTGTGGCCCAGATGCGATTGGCCCATTCAAATTAAGTGGGACCAGCCCCTTTTATTTGAAATTTCCAATAGGAAAATAAATCCAGATTCAATCCCAACTTAGAAAATCCATAACTTCTAGTAGAAATATCCAAAAATTCCCAAATAAATTTTGTTAGAACCAGCATGAAGAATACTGTCCAGTGGTGCACTTGGATTTGTATGAAAAGCCATAGGAATTTCTCCATAATTCAGATAATCAAAATGCTTAAAGAATTCATTCCTACAGCTCTGTTAATTGGAAAATTCCCAATTTTGGTCAGAACCCTATAGCTAATACATTTGATCTCCAGTAAAAGTTTCAAGCTCTTTGGAATTAAAATACTGGGTTGATCAATGTTTCAAACCTCTATGTAGTTATAAATTGAGAAAAATGGAAAAATCCATTTCCAGAAATTTACCCAAACTTGAAAAATCAATTTCTCCCTGTAGGAAGCTCAGAAAATTGTGAAACAAATTTTCCTAGAATCAGTGAGACCCCCTCTACATGATACAACCCTTGGTAGCCATAATGCATCTCCAAAAATTTCAACCAAAATTTAGAGAAGATTATTGCTTACCAAAATTGTTAAGAATAACAAACATCCTTTATCATCTCCTGTTCTTTGCAATAGTCTTCTCTATAATCTCCAGTATCCACCATAAAAATCCCAAAGTCAATTAAGATAATTATATTATTTTATATTAATATACTCACCCCACCTTAAGCATATTAATTATTCACAAAATAATTTATACTTAGTATATGCATATCGTGTAGTAGCTGAAGTCGAGGAGCAGCCGGAAGCCTTGGAGGTCCAGCTACCAGAAACTAACATAGACTCAGACTCGCATTCAGGCAAGCCCTGGTTTGCATTTAAGTTCCTTACAGTGTTTTTACAGTTTTTCATTCACCTTACGTCTTCAGATGATTGTGCATTACGTTTAAGGTGTTTGACATCCACTTGCATGACCAATAAATCCTATGGAGTCTTGGGTAGGTCTACAGTCCGTCGAGTAGACACTGCTATGCTTATGCTCATAGGAACTCGATAGAAGTCGAGTTGTTGGAATCTACTCGTGAGATAGGAATTTTATCACACGGGAGATTCTGGAATAAGAAAATGGTTTATGAATATGAAATTGAGACCGAGCAGTGGATAGGATGCAGTGAGACGTGGTCTCACGTGCGTAGCCCTGCTTGTGTCGATTGAGGATCATTTCGTTTGCGGTCCTACTAGACAAGCTTGAATTGTACCGGCGATATACTGGAGAAATGGACTCCAGTAAACTGACGTAGCTTGATACTGGTTTGTTGAGGCATTCCGTTCCGTTTTATAGGCATGGGTTGAGGGCAGCAAGGTGTAAATCAGCTGGTGAGCACGTCAGAGTACGCCCCACACAGTGACCTCCTGCTCATGACGGATCGACCGGTTCGACACTCGAGTGTCTAGTGAAAGGTGGCCATATACGACTAGTACTGAATTGTTATGTAGGTATTGCTGAAAGTACTCGCTGGCATTTCCGAAAATGCGTATGTGTCGTGTTGTTCCGGGTATGTCCTGATTGCAGTCACCGTCCCTCGCGGTAATAGAGTACCACTTGTTCACTGCGCTGTGACGTAGTAAATACAAAAGAAGTCAGGAGGATATGATATATTGGTTTATAAATTGCTTGGACGACCTTGTTTGGCTTAGAGATAGTACAATTAAAAGTTTACAGTTTCCCCATACTTTACCTGTAATAGCATTATATGCTTTGTGCACGTCATATCATCGGCAAAGCGTTTGTTGTTTGATTGTGGAGTCTATGATGTGCCGTGCCCGAGTAATGTCATGTGCTAAATAAAAATGACTATAAGGATCCACTTGTAGGCGAGTCCTTATGTTTTACTTACCTATGTTTAGTACCCATCCTTGCATATGTCTAGTGAGACGGGTTAGTCTTGCTGAGCCTTATGCTCACGTTTGCAGTTAATGAGTTTTTGTAGATTATACGACTGATGACGGGTTTAATGACGAGGTTGCACCCCCTCCAGGGTTTACAGCCGAGTGGGAACCCTGCACACCGCCATGAATTGTGTGTTGCTAGTACAAAGTATCCAGGGCATGGATGACTTTGCTTTTGCATAGCTAGTGCTGAGAGCGTAGCTATGATGTATAGTTCTCTTTCCTTCCATTGGTACTTTTAAACTTCCGCTGTGCTTGTCAATAAAGACTTGGTATTGTAAATTTGTTCTCGTTCTATTCTTGTATACTGTTGGGTGTCGCATCGCACGACACCACCCAATGAGATCCTTGGAGGTCGGGATTCCGGTCCCCACAGACATGGTATCAGAGCATCATTGGGAACAGTGTACTTGAAAAGAACATATTTTCAAAAAAAAATAGGATTTGAGTGAGGAATTAGCTATATGCCCTTATAAGGAGTATCATTAATATAAGATATAAAGGTGGTAAACTAACCTATATGTTATTAATTCTGTAACAATGCTCCGACGTTAGGTAGGAGGTAAGGTACGCCACCGTAAGTGGATCAATTGCAGTAAGCTCACCATGCGAGAGGTAGCATGGAAGTTTTTCATGGCTTAGCACGGAAATGTTAATAGGAGTCTCTGAAGCTTTCTATGTTTCTGAGAACCTATGACAATCGGTACTCCAGCGTGCTTCAAAGTTAGTGGGAGCCCCTGTCGGGAGGTGTATAACCCGATAGTATGTCTCTCTAGAATCATTCATATTCTATGGGAGCATGTGAACTACTCTAGATAACCCTACCGTTGTACCAGTCTTAGTAATTTTGCTATAACTCACTGTAGAAAAATCATCTTCCTTATTGTGATATATATCTGAAAACGGGAGAAACAGATCTACAGTGTTGTTATTTAAAGTTCCTCATGATTCAAACTGGAGGCAATTCAAATTTCGAGCTCAAAACAGTGAACTGCAGGACTGCTGTTGAACAACCGTCAGTTCATCTGTCAAGTTTAGGTAGCTTTAGCTTTTGATCCAGAATAGTGACATGGTCATATATATACATTTCTGGAAATCTTAGAAAGCCCTCTATCAATTTTGTGTTGTACTCGTGGCCTAAATCTTGGTATAGCTGGGTTAAATTACTATGGTTGCAAACTTGGTTCTGGCAGATCAGAACTTGAACAGTTGGCACCTAGTTTCAAATTAACACACTATATGTAAGTAAAAAAATGTTTATGGCCGAAATCTTTTACCTCTGGATTGTTAACTTGATGTTATACAATGTTTATTTTGTCATTAACCCCATATATTGCAATGGTATACCTGTATAACTTGTGGAAATCACCACATATACAGGAGGGGTTCTGTCAAAATTTCCAGAAAAATATGGGTCAACTTAAAACCTGTATAGATTCTATTTCCTAGCTCACCTGGAGCGGTATGAGTACAATATGGAAAGGTTGGAAAGTGTACTACAACTTTTGTATTCAAACCAACATCTGGTTCGGACGTTTCCTGTATGAAAATTTTGAATTTATACAGGAAGGTCGGCGGGAACAGACTGTGATTACAACTCCAGTTTTAAATTTTCTTAAACGGTTGAGAGTTGGAAACCTTCTCACTATTCCAGTATCTTTTTCACAGATGGCTGATTCTATAGTATACTTACCAAACGGATGGTTAATCACAGAGTGTACGCTTCTAAAGGGTTTTCTGGATTTGTTGATTGCAATGCTTCAACGGTTCGGGTATCATGAAATATCATACTATTGGGGCAAGGAGATCGATGATGGAGGGGTAACGAGGTGTACCATTTATGTCGATGTGCCTGCTGCTCCATTGAATATCGGATGGGCTCCTTTTTCCATCCAAGTGCAAGGGATTCAATTGGAAGATACGTGGTGTTATGCCGCAAGTGTGGCCATCATGAGGTTTTGCAAACTTCATTACCATGCTATGGCTGGCACTCCATTCGAGCTCTTTCCTGTCGACGGTAGAGCCGGTGATGAGTGGGCAAGTTGAATGGTTGCAGCATATGGGCATACTGAAGAAGTACCCAGGATGATTTTAGCATCATATGCGGCATCAGCGTGTCAAGAGAGCCTTGATCAGCATGTTAGGCTAGGAAAAATGATGAGTGACCTGAAGCAGGCCTTGATTCGAGGGGATCACTTTGAAGGTGCCAACGACTCACTTAGAGCCACGGTTGCTCCCCTAAACTGCCGTTTAAACTTAAGGGAGAAGCAGTGGCACCAGGCTGTTCAAGCTCGATCGGAGGCTCGCATGAAAACGCAACATGCAGAAAGCGCGTTGGAAGCGAGTCAACTCGAGGTGCAACTGTTGGATGAACAGCTGAGTGAGGTGACTCAAGAAAGGGATCAATCCAGAGGGGAAACTCAGGATTGGAAGGCCAGTTGCAAAAATGCACAGAAGGAACTGGATGACTTGAGGATGTTTCTTCTGCAGGCTGATGTGAAATCTTTAGTTGTCACGACGTCATCAATGGTGGGTGGGATAGCAACTCTTGCTCTTGCAACCGCACCTGTGGCACCAACTTTGAATGATGAAGAAGAAGAAGAAGAAGATCCCGAGGAACTCGAGTACGTCGAGTAGGACGTATTGGAGTGGGATGTGGCAGCACTTCTGCCGTCACGGGGCAACATATATAGTTTAATAGTTGCTCGTGTGTTTCTTTTGTGACCATGTTTGTGTCATATTAAGAATAGTAGTGGGTATGTCTAAGCTGATAAGATGTGTATGACATCTCATGGGAACCAAGTATGGTAGAGATGTATTTCCATAGTGGGAGTCCATCATTTTGGAGTTTACTACTATAAACTTGGTCATGAGATAATATATCTTTATAAAGTTTGTACTTTATCAATATATGTGAATGTGATGCACTTATTTCCTTATCAAAAAGTCGTGCTACTGAATGATAAAATGGATATAGGAAAAGAAAACATATGCTGATTTTAAGTCATTTGGATGCAGAATGGTGCGTACTCGCTCGACACCTGAAATGGGAGGATCCAGTCGTGGTCGTGAGGACGAATCTCTGACCCAGGATACAGCTGCAACGCTGCAGCAACAAGTTCCTCCACCACCACCTCCGGAACTTCCAAGGAGTCTAGCGGAGGTTCTCGCCGCAGTGCTTGGCTCACGCGACGAGCAAACGGAGTTACTACGGACTCTGGTCCAGCATTCGTCCTGTCAAGGAGGGCGACCAGATGCGGGTCCACGACAACCTTCTCCAAGTTCGTACTTGGATTTCATGTTAACGCACCCGCTGGTCTTCATGGAGGCTGATGAACCATTGGAGGCGGACAACTGGCTCCGCTCCACTGAAGGGAAGTTCGGTTTGCTACGAGTGACCGAACATCAGAAGACCCTATTCGCGGCGCAACAACTACAAGGGTCCGCTGGTGCGTGGTGGGCAAATTACCTTGCCGCACGACCAGTCGGCTATGCCGCGAGCTGGGAGGAATTCCGGGAGGCGTTTCGCGCCTATCACATACCTTCCAGTGTGATGAGAAGGAAGCTTCAAGAGTTCTTGGAGCTGAAGCAAGGGGGAAGGAGTGCTTACGACTACTCCAAGATATTCAACCACTTGGCCCAATATGCTCAGGACCAAGTGAGTATTGAAGATTGGAAGCGGGAATGCTTCTATCAGGGTTTGAACCCCAAGATGAAGGACAAGCTTGCCTTGTTCAACAGCGGCAGCTTCAACAACATGGTCAATGCCACCATCATACAGGAGGACTCTACTAGGGAGTTGTTCTCTGACAAGAAGAAAAGGAGTGCTCCGCGGGGCAGCGGAGGAGGTACTCCTCAGAAATACCGCATGGTGTATCGATCACCATTCGGCCAGAGGTGGCAGCCGCCATCGCAACCACCAATGTTTCGTGGTCACCCATTCAATAACGTCAGCTTCCGCCCACAACAGCAATAGGGGATGATTCCGCGTGCACCTCTACCTCCACCGCATGCACCGGGATTTCATCCTCCACTTCGTACCGATCAGACCCCGTACACATGCTATACGTGTGGACGTACGGGGCACTTCGCCAAGGACTGCCCGCAGAGCGGAGGACAGTCATCGTACCAGGGGCGAACTAGCCTCGCAACCAACCCAAGAAGCCAGCCACCAGAATTGGCAACGTTCACCACCTCGCCATCGAGGACGTTCCGGAAGGCGCACCCGTACTCACGTGTATGTTCTCTCTCAATGGTCATCCCATAGCCATCCTTTTTTACTCCGGTGCTTCCCATAATTTTATTAGCAAGTCTTATTTCAATCAATACCAATTGCCTATCATTTCCACAAAACCCCATATATGATTTGTTCTCCGGGAGGCAAAGTAGTAGCAGATAAGATGGTCCATAGGGTACCTCTTAATCTGTGTGGGAACATATACCCTATCTCTCTCATTATACTAGAGCATCAGAAGTTAGATGTCATCTTAGGGATGGTATGGTTGCAATACAACGGTGTTATTATTGACATCATTCCTCGGAGAATATATCTAAATTCTCCGGTCCACTCTCCCCAAATTATCATTCTTGAGAGTAATATCCACGTGCCTCCAACTGCTGATAACACCGAAGCCTGTAAACTCGAAGATATTCCAGTAGTATGTGAGTATCCGGATGTTTTTCTTGATGATCTTCCTGGTATGCCACCAGAAAGAGATGTCGAGTTTAAGATTGAACTTGTATCGAGAACAGTGCCAATCTCGAGAAGGCCATATAAGATGGCACCTAAAGAACTTGCAGAACTGAAAGAGCAGCTGAATGAACTATTGGACAAGGGTTTCATTCATCCAAGTTCGTCACATTGGGGCTGTTCTGCACTGTTCGTGGAAAAGAAGGATAAAACATTGATACTATGTGTGGACTATCGTCCACTCAATGCTGTCACAATCAAGAACAAGTATCCACTACCCCGTATCGATATTCTGTTCGATCAGTTGGTAGGTGCTTGGGTATTTTTGAAGATGGATCTTCGCTCTGGTTATCATCAGATTAGGATTCAACCAAATGATATACCTAAGACAGCATTCTCGATGAGGTATGGATTATATGAGTACCTTGTCATGTCCTTCGGATTAACCAATGCACCGGCCCATTTCATGTATCTCATGAATTCGGTATTCATGCCGGATTTGGACAAGTTTGTCGTGGTTTTCATCAACGACGCCCTTTTATACTCAAAGTCCGAAGAAGAACATGCACAACATTTGCACATCGTGCTTCAGCGATTGCGGGACCACAAGTTGTATGCTAAGTTCAGCAAATATGAGTTCTGGATCAACCAAGTGCCATTTTTAGGGCACATCATCTCTGCCGAAGGGATTGCAGTTGATCCAAGCAAGATTAAGTGAGTACTCAAATGGGAGTCTCCCAAGTCTGTGCATGAAGTTTAAAGTTTCCTAGGTTTAGCCGGATATTACCGGAGGTTCATCCCAAGCTTTTCCAAGATAGCTAAACCAATGACGGAACTTCTAAAGAAAGAAAAGAGATATACCTGGACAAAGGAATGTGAGGGGGTTTTCAAGCATTGGTAAAACACCTCACAACAGCACCAGTATTAGCCCAACCAGATACAACAAGATCCTTTGATGTTTACTGTGATGCATCTGGAATTGGTCTGGGTTGCGTGTTAATGCAAGGCAGAAGGGTGATCGCTTATGGATCCCGGCAGCTTTGAAACCATGAGCAGCATTATCCAACTCATGATCTTGAACTCGATGCCGTGGTACTAGCTTTAAAGATGTGTAGACACTATCTATGGGGCAACCTAGTACATCTCTACACCGATCACAAAAGCTTGAAGTACATCTTCACCCAGAAGGAATTGAATATGCGACAACAAAGATGGTTGGAGTTAATCAAAGACTATGAGATTGAGATCCACTACCATCTCAGAAAGGCAAATGTAGTCGCAGATGCACTAAGTCGCAAGTCCCATATCAATAACCTTTCTATCACCTTGATAGAGGAGGAAGAACCGAGTCTCTACTTGGTTCCATATGGGGCGCTCTACAACCTCGCCCTCATTCCTACCATAAGGGAGGAAATTATGGAGGCTCAGAAGGAGGACAAGGGCATATCTCATATTCGTCAACGAATGAAGAAGGGAGAAATGAAGTGTTTCCGAGGTGATGATGACGGTACCATCTGGTTCAAAGACAGCATCGTGGTACCCCGCAATGTGGCACTTCGGAAGAAAATTTTGGATGAGGCTCATTTGTCCAAATATTCTCTTCATCCGGGGAGTAACAAATTGTACCAAGACGTGAAGAAGAAATTTTGGTGGACTCGGATGAAGAGGGAAATAGTGAAGTATGTATCCGAATGTGATACATGTCGACGAGTGAAAGCCGAGCATCTGAAAGCAGCCGGACAATTACAACCGTTAAGCATACCTGCCTGGAAATGGGAGGACATCAGCATGGATTTCATTGTTGTATTACCTCTCACTTTTCGCAAACATGACTTGATTTGGGTGATAGTCGATCGACTCACCAAGTCGGCTCACTTTATTCCAGTCAAGTATGTGGCACGACAATATGCAGACCTGTATATTGTCAAGATCTTATGCTTACACGGAGTACCCCCGCACTATCATATCAGACCGTGGAACCTTGTTTGTTGCTCGATTTTGGGAGTAGCTCCACGCATCCTTGGGTACCAAGTTGATTTGAAGCTCAGCTTACCACCCACAAACTGATGGTCAAACGGAACGAGTAAACCAAGTAGAGGATATGCTCTGCGCCTGTGCCATCCACCATGGTAAGAATTGGGATGATCATCTACCATTGGCGGAGCTTTCATACAACAATGGTTATCAGACTAGCATTCAAATGGCACCATATGAAGCTCTTTATGGCCGGAAGTGCCGCACACCGTTGAACTGGTGTGAATCCAAGGAACGAGTAACATATGGTATAGACTTGGTAAAGGAAGCCGAAGATCAAGTACGATTTATTCAAGCCAACCTCAAGGCTGCTCAGTCTCGCCAGAAAAGCTATGCGGACAAACGACGTCGATCGCTTCATTTTGATATCGGGGATCACGTTTATCTTCGTGTATCTCCAATGAAAGGGATTCATCTCTTCGGAGTAAAAGGGAAGCTAGCTCCATGTTTCATCAGACCATTCGCAATAAGTGAGCAATGCGGACCTGTAGCCTATCGGCTAGAGCTGCCAGCATCGCTATCAGGGGTCCACAATGTGTTCCACATTTCAAAATTGAGAAAATGTCTCAAGGCCCCAGCGGAAGACCGTATGGAGGATTTGGAAGCTCTCCAACCAGATCTTACTTACTCCAAACATCCAACCTAGATAATTGATGAGAAGACTCGTACCACAAGAAACCGCACCTTGCATTTCTACAAGGTCTTGTGGGGAAACCACACCGCTGATGAAGCAACGTGGGAAAGCGAGGAATATCTTAAAGCCAATTATCTGGACTTATTAACATCATATGTTCATTAGGTCTTTTCCTTTATCCTTCCTTTTGTAATCTCGGGACAAGATTCTTTTAAGAGGGGAGGAATGTAAAATCCCACATTTTTCTTCATATGAGGTTCAGTTGTAAATTGGTTGTTAACTCTAGTGGAGACCAATTATAGCCATATTTATAAACTTGATCTCATCAAATCTTTTCTTTTACTCATGCTTAAATTTATTAACATGAGGAATGAACTTCACCAATAAACTTAGATTAATTCTTTTGACCTCTCTTCAAAGTTTGGAATTATTGGAAGAAAGATTGCTTGGCCAATTTAATATGCAGTACCAAATAGATATTCAAATTAATATAAATTGAATATATACTACTGTATATTTGGACCTGTCAAAATTATTCAATTCAGAGGCCATAAATTTTTCTATGGTTTTCTAATATTCCAAATGGACTTCCTGCAAAGTTTCATAAATTTTGAACTCCATTTGCTATTTTAATTGAGACGCTTAGCAAATTCAAACCATGTTTTGATTTCAAATTTTTAATTCTGTTCAACTAGCTTGAACATCAAGATTTGAACTTACACTCATGGTCAGCATAACTTTCTTGACTTATTCCCATAGTTTCCCAATTTTTGGAACTCAATTGCTATTTAAAACAGTGGCACCATTGAATTTCATTCAAATTCAAATTTGAATTTGAAATTCAATTGAAACTTGCTCCAAATAAAAATCCAAATGCAGAATCAAATTCTAGATATTTATTTGAGCCTCCCAACAAAAATATAGAATTTTTGGACAAAATTTGGTAGGAGAATTGAAGTTACAGAGAAGGGGAGTAGATAAGAGGAGGTGGGGCCCACTATCAGCCAAAGCACTCGAGTGAAAGCCACGGGGGGTACCCTGTCTCCAGCTCGCCCTGCCATTCGATGCCGGCAGCGCGCGACACGGCGACGCGCATGCATCCACCGAGCTGCTTGCCAGCTTGACGCCGTGGCGCGCTCCCCTCTCCCCCCAGTCCCTATAAATACACCCCTTGGCCGTCGCCGTTGGACACCATCCCGGTTCACGCCATTTTCGCCGCCCCTGTTCGGCCGAGCTCTTGCCGACGATTGCAGCCGTGTCTTCCCGAGCTGTAAGTAGATAAAAGGTGTGTCACAAACTCCTCTACGTATTCCATTTGGTCATTGATCGTGACATAGCTTCTGCTTGGTATATTTTGATGTTTCCCAGTCGCCGCCGAGAAACCTTTAATGTCTCACCATCGAACACCAGTTCCAGACCATCTCCAGCCTTGATCCTTTAAGCAAAAAGGTTCGCAAACCTCTCTAGTTCATGCTCACAGAATCTAAGCTTATAACATGAAGTATAACTTGAGTTCTTGTTCGAGAACTGATCAATTTCTCAATAGAACAGCAAAGCTTCGCGCTTAAATTCATTTCATTCTTGCAATCATCCTTAAATCAGGTTAGCAGATAGTTTCTATGTGTCCTAAGGAAGCTCCAAGCCCAAAAACCCTGAAAGTTATCAACCGAGTATCTTAGATTTCAAGTTTTCGAGGTTGCCGGTTGAAAAACCGCACTTCACCGTCTAACTTAGCCTTGCCGATGATTTCACCCCAATCTGACCCCCAAATCATGCTCCTGGTGCTTCCAGGAACCTTCCTGAGTTTTTCCTGAGGCTATTGAGCCATTCCCGAGCATTTCCGACGAAGGCCAAAACCCTAGCTCCGCCGTCACCGTCGCGCCGCCGTCTCCGGCCATCACCGGCGTGATTGGACACCACCATCGGCTTGCGCGGTCGATTTTAGGGTTGAGCGGTCATGGCGAGGCCGAACGGAGGTCGACGCACCTAAGTCTGGCAAAGCACCGCCGCGGTTCAGGCGAGGAGCGCCGTCGCGTCGCGAGGTAGACGAAGGCCTATGGGCCCCAATTGTCAGCGCCTATTCGAACGCCCGGGATCAGCTGCGGCACTGGATCCGGTGCGGCTACGCGGTTGAACTCCATGGCCCCCGGTGTGGCCCAGATGCGATTGGCGCATTCAAATGAAGTGAGACCAGCCACTTTTATTTGAAATTTCCAATAGGAAAATAAATCCAGATTCAATCCCATCTTAGAAAATCCATAACTTCAAGTAGAAGTATCCAAAAAATCCCAAATAAATTTTGTTAGAACCAGAATGAAGAATACTGTCCAGTGGTGCACTTGGATTTGCATGAAAAGCCATAGAAATATCTCCATAATTCAGATAAGAAAAATGCTTAAAGAATTCATTCCTACAGTTCTATTAATTGGAAAATTCCCAATTTTGGTCAGAACCCTATAGCTAATACATTTGATCTCCAGTAAAAGTTTCAAGCTCTTTGGACTTAAAATACTGGGTTGATCAATGTTTCAAACCTCTATGTAGTTATAAATTGAGAAAAATGGAAAAATCCATTTCTAGAAATTTACCCAAACTTGAAAAATCAATTTCTCCCTGTAGGAAGCTCAGAAAATTGTGAAACAAATTTTCCTAGAACCAGTGCGACCCCCTCTACATGATACAACCCTTGGTAGCAATAATGCATCTCCAAAAATTTCAACCAAAATTTAGAGAATATTAATGCTTACCAAAATTTTTAAGAATAACAAACATCCTTTATCATCTCCTGTTCTTTGCAAGAGTCTTCTCTATAATCTCTAGTATCCACCATAAAAATCCCAAAGTCAACTAAGATAATTATCTTATTTTATATTAATTACTCACCCCACCTTAAGCATATTAATTATTCACAAAATCATTTATACTTAGTATATGCATATCGTGTAGTAGCTGGAGTCGAGGAGCAGCCAGAAGCCCTGGAGGTCCAGCTGCCAGAAACTAACATAGACTTAGACTCGCATTCAGGCAAGCCCCGGTTTGCATTTAAGTTCCTTACATTGTTTTTACAGTTTTTCATTCACCTTACGTCTTCAGATGATTGTGCATTACGTTTAAGGTGTTTCACATTCACTTGCATGACCAATAAATCCTGTAGAGTCTTGGGTAGGTCTACGGCCCGTCGAGTAGACACTGCTATGCTTATGCTCATATGAATTCGGTAGAAGTCATGTAGTTGGAATCTACTCACGAGATAGGAATTTTATCACACGGGAGATTCTGGAATAAGAAAATGGTTTATGAATATGAAATTGAGACCGAGCAGTGGATAGGATGTAGTGAGACGTGGTCTCACGTGCGTAGCCCTGCTTGTGTCGATTGAGGACCATTTCGTGTGCGGTCCTACTGGACAAGCTTGAATTTTACCGGCGACATACTGGAGAAATGGGATCCAGTAAACTGGTGTAGCTTGATACTGGTTTGTCGAGGCATTCCGTTCTGTTTTATAGGTGTGGGTTGAGGGCAGCAAGGTGTAAATCAGCTGGTGGGCACGTCAGAGTATGCCCCACGCAGCGACCTCCTGCTCGTGACGGATCGACCGGTTCGACATTCTAGTGTTTAGTGAAAGGTGGCCATATATGACTAGTACTGAATTGTTATGTAGGTACTGCTGAAAGTACTCGCTGGCATTTCCAAAAGTGCGTATGTGTCGTGTTGTTCCCGGTATGTCCTGATTGCAATCACCGTCCCTCGCGGTAATAGAGTACCAGTTGTTCACTGCGCCGTGACGTAGTAAATACTAAAAAAGTCAGGAGGATATGATATATTGGTTTATAAATTGCTTGGACAACCTTGTTTGGCTTAGAGATAGTACAATTAAAAGTTTACAGTTTCCCCATACTTTACCTATAATAGCATTATGTGCTTTGCGCACGTCATATCATCGGCAAAGCGATTCTTATTTGATTGTGGAGTCTATGATGTGCCGTGCCTGAGTAATGTCATGTGCTAAATAAAACATGACTATAAGGATCCACTTGTAGGCGAGTCCTTATGTTTTACTTACCTATGTTTAGTACTCATCCTTGCATATGTCTAGTGAGACGGGTTAGTCTTGCTAAGCCTTATGCTCACGTTTGTAGTTAACGAGTTTTTGCAGCTTATACGACTGATGACGGGTTTAATGATGAGGTTGCACCCCCTCCAGGGTTTATAGTCGAGTGGGAACCCTGCACGCCACCGTGAATTGTGTGTTGCTAGTGCAAAGTATCCAGGGCATGGATGACTTTGCTTTTGCATAGCTAGTGCTGAGAGCGTAGCTATGATGTATAGTTCTCTTTCCTTCCGTTAGTACTTTTAAAATTCTACTGTGCTTGTCAATAAAGACTTTGTATTGTAAATTTGTTCTCGTTCTATTCTTGTATATTGTTGGGTGTCGCATCGCACGACATTACCCAATGAGATCCATGGAGGTCGGGATTTCGGTCCCCACACACAAGGTTCGGCTTCCTTCTTATTCGAGGTGTGATCATCCTGGCCCCTGGTACTTAACCGCAACACTGGGAGGCAAAGCGCACGTGCTTAGGGTACAGGAACAAGCAAAGCATGTTGTGCGCTCTGGACCTCCAGCTCGGCATTGGCCTTTCGTGGGGAACCATTTGGAACCACAGGTCCCCAAGTAAGAGGGGAGTCGCGAGGTTCCAAGACACCTTGCAGGTACCTCAAATACATCCGCCTTTTAGCAGTGTTGCATGACTCTACTAGGGACGATATAGAAAAGATCTCACCAAGTACACGAAGACGATGTAAGGAAGACGAGTCTAGTTTTATTGATCACAAAATTAACAGGTAACGTAAGTGAGCATAAGAGAAAGCATATGGTAAGATAGTGAATTTCTTATCATTGATGTTCCCAGGAGTGAATTGGCTTTACAATAAGGCAACGGCCCACTCCAGTTGGCAAGGGAGGTAGAGTGTTCATGCTTAGGGTACAGGACCAAGCTAAACGGCTGAACACTCTGGACCTGTCCCTCCCAGAGCTTGGTTGTCCTACATGTCGTTCCTTGGCACCGTGACACCCTACACTATCCTACTTTTAAGCTTAGGGATAGAACTTACGGAGGTGCTCTATGTTCCATGGGTTGGGGAGGGGCTCTCCTTCTTCCGTGGCAAGGCGGACACACTCGGGGTGGGATACTTGTATCACTCAGAAGGGGCCCTCCCAACTACAGTAAAGTTTGTGCGACCCTTCTTGAGAGAGTATGTGTCGCAGCACCAGGTCACCTGTTTTGAGCTCTCTACTCTGCACGAACCACTCTTGGTAGCGCCTCAGCGCCTGTTGGTAACGTGTGTTTCAGATGGTGGTGTGCCACCTTGCTTCGTCGACGAGGTCAACATCTTCTCGTCGGAGCTGTTCCTGTGAGGCTTCGTCGAACCCTCGAACTCTGAATGAGCCCACAACGATTTCTGGGGGGAGGATAGCCTCGGCCCCATACACCACAAAGAAAGGTGTTTCTCCTGTGGCATGACTGGGTGACGTCCTACTTGCCCACAGTGCACAGGGGAGTTCGTCGACCCATTTGGCACCATGCTTATCCAAGATGTAATATGTGCTTGTCTTGAGGCCCTTGAGGATCTCAGCGTTGGCCCTTTCGACTTGTCCGTTGCTCTTTGGATGAGCCACAGATGCATAACAAACTTGGATGCTGAGGTATTCACAGTACTCCTGGAAAGTTGCACTGGTGAACTGAGTCCCACTGTCGATGATGATCCAGTTCGGGACCCCGAACCTGCAGACAATTAATTTGATGAACTTGATTGTGGACTCCTTGTTCATGTTGATTACTGGGGCTGCTTCCGACCACTTGGTGCATTTATCTATGGCGACATAGAGGAATCAGTACCCTCTGACTGCCCTGGGAAAGGGTCCCAAGATATCCAGCCCCCAGACCGCGAAAGGCCAGGAGGGCGGGATCATCTGTAGTGGTTGCGCTGGGGTGTGGATTTGCTTGGCGTGAAACTAGCACACCTTGCACTTCTTGACAAGTTTGACTGCTTCTTGTAGTGATGTTGGCCAGTAGAAACCATGCCAAAAGGCTTTGCCAACCAGCGTGTGGGAGGCCGCGTGATTCCAACACTCTCCTTTATGGATTTCCCCGAGCAAGTCGCAACCTTCCTACTGAGTTATGCACCGTAACATTACGCCACTGGCACCACATTGGCAGAGATCACCTTCTACCAGCATGTAGCGTTTCGCCATCCTCACGATCCTCTCAACGGATGTAGGGTCCTCCGAGAGGAGGTTGTCCTTCAGGTAGTCCCGGACCTTCGTGATCCACGCATCGGGACTCTCCTGGACTTCCAGATCTTGGGCGCCAGGTGATTGGGGATCCCTGGTGATGCTCAAGAACCTTGGTGGCCCCCATGCTCGCAGGGCTGCCGTGGTTGCCAGCTCTGTGGGGCTGGGCTCACCTTCTTCATTAGGCCCTGCTGGCCTAGCGATCGGCCGCACCAACCTCATGCCGAAGACCCCTTCTAGAACGAGGGCTCCCGTGGATGCCATTGTTGACAGGACATCAGCGACGGAGTTGTCGACAAGTGGCACATGGCAGAGATCCAAGGCCTCGAACCCATCTTTTAGCTTCTTGACATGTATCAGATATGCTGCAAGCTGCGGGTTGTTGCAGCAGCACTCACCCCAGACTTCATTGATGATCAGCTGGGAGTCTCCCTTGACCAGCATCTGCTGGACACCAAGACCTCGCGTAGCTATGAGCCCAAAGATGAGGTCTTCGTACTACGCCATGTTGTTGGTGGCCTTGAAGCCGAGGCGCACTGTGTACTTGGACTGCTCCCCTGTTGGCGAGGTGAGCAATACTCTGGCTCCAGCCCCTTTCTTCTTTGAGGATCCGTCGAAGAAGAGTGTCCAGTGTTGTTCGGTAAGTACCGAAGCCCTGGGCTCTGGTTCACTGATCTCCCGGCCCCCTGGGTTGCTTGGTGAGGGGGTCCATTCAGCAACGAAGTCCGCCAGAGCTTGACTCTTGATTGCATGTCGGGGCAAGAAATCAAGCTCGAACTCCGCTAATTCAGCCGCCCACTTGGCGATGTTGCCAGTTGCGTTCAGGCTGTGCAGCACTGCTCCCAGTGGGAACGAAGTCACCACAGATACTCGGTGTGCCTGAAAATAATAGAGGAGCTTCCTCGACGCGATTAGCACCGCATAGAGCAGCTTGTGCACTTTGAGGTATCTTGTCTTTGCCTCATGCAGGACTTCGCTGATGAAGTAGACCGGGTGTTGGATGGTCTGAACATTTTCGGGGAATCCGACTCATCTTCTTCCCTCTGCTCCAGGTCCATCAATTCCATGTCTCCTAGGCCTGGTGCTTCCTTTGGGGGCCGGGACCCAAAGGCTCCAGGCCCCCTACGGGGACCCTATCATCCTCTGGGGGCTGGGACCTAGAGGCTCCTTGGTCTCCGGGGCCCCCTTGGGGGACCCGTAAGTCCTCTGGGGGCTGGGACCCAGAGGCTCCTTGGTCTCTGGGGCCCCCTTGGGGGACCCGGACATCCTCTAGGGGTTGGGACCCAGAGGCTCCTCTGTCGTTGGGCCCCCTGCGAGCGCCAAGCCCTGGGGCTCAGAATCAGCTGCAGGGGCCCCTTCATTTTGTAGGTGCTGCTGGTGACCGGCCCGCTCTGCAACCAAAACCATGCTTACCACTTCTGTTGTGGCAGCGATGTAGAGGTACAGGGGCTCCCTGGGCTCTGGTGTCACCATTATTGGCAGCGTCGTCAGCTGCTGCTTAGCTCGCAGAATGCCTTCTCCGCTTCTTCGGTCAAGATGAACGGTCCGGACTGGCGCAGGAGCTTCAAGAATGGAAGGGCCCGCTCAGCCAGCCTAGAGATAAACCGGCTGAGCGCTGCCAAACACCCTGCAAGCTTATGTACATCCTTGATGCGGGCTGGGGCCGCATCAACTCTACCACCCTGATCTTTTCTGGGTTGGCCTCAATCTCTCGGTGTGAGACCATGAAAGCGAGGAGCTTCCTAGCTTTGACTCCGAACACGCATTTGTCGGGATTGAGCTTCGTGCGTGTGGTTCGCAATCTATCAAAGACTAGGGCGAGGTTCTCTAGTAATGATGTATGTGACTGGATTTTTACTACAATATCATCGACATATACCTCTACTAGGTCCCGAATGAGGTCCCTGAATGTTTTATGCATAGCTCGTACAAAGGTGGGGAGGGCATTCTTAAGACCGTAAGGCATGGAGACATAGCAGTAAAGGCCATCTACAGTTATAAATGCAGTATGTTCTTCGTCCTCTCTAGACATTGGGATTTGGTGGAACCCTGAATATGCATCTAGAAAGCATAGCATATCACACCCCGAAGTTGAATCTACGATTTGATCAATTCTAGGGAGAGGGAAGGGTTCTTTAGGACATGCCTTGTTGAGGTTGGTGTAGTCAATGCACATCCGAAGCTTACCACCAGCTTTGGGGACAACAACCGGATTGGCCAGCCATCTGGGATGGTGGACCTCCCGTATGAAGCCAGCATCGAGGAGCTTCTTGATCTCCTCAGGAATGAAGTTCTGCCGCTCGATGGACTGCTTACGGGGCCTCTGTTGTTGCAGCCGTGCGTGGGGGTAGATCTTCAGACGGTGCTCAATCACTTCCCTGGGGATGCCTGACATCTATGATGGTTGCTAGGCAAAGACGTCGACATTGGCTTGCAGAAATGTAGTGAGTGCCGATTCCTGCTCGCTGTCCAGACTCCCCGCGATACGGGTGGTTTGAGCCACGTCAGAGCCAATATGGATTGTCTTGATGGGTACGTTGTCGTCGTCGGAGGGCTGCACTCGTGGTGCAGCGGCGCGGCTGCGAGCGCGTGGGTCTGGCGAAGGCTTACTCGGCTCAGCATCACTCATGATAGGTGTTGGGACCGTTGCCAACGCTTGGAGCTTTTCCAAGACCGTCACCGCAACAGCACGATCTTCACAGATCTTAAGGACGCCGGAAGGTGTCGACATCTTGAGGATGAGGTAGCCAGAATGGGCTACTGCCATGAACCAGTACAGGGCTGGTCTGCCGATAATGGTGTGTTATGGGAGGCTAACCTCCGCGATGTAAAATAGGATATTCTCCGTCCTGAAGTTCTTAGGTGTCCCTAGGGTCACCCGGAGGAGGATGCAGCCGTACAGGGTAACACTCTCCGGTCCTACCCCTGAGAACGATCTCGTCGGGGCGAGCTCAGACATGGGGATCTTCAGCTTGTCGAAGGGTCGCACGACTGATGAGGTTGAGGCCGTCTCCACCATCTATCGGGACGTGGTAAACTTTATGTTGGTGATGGTGGGGGCGACGAGGAGGGGCAGCTGCCCGGCTCCCGCCATGTTCTCGGGGCAGTCTGAGGCGTCAAAGTTGATCGTCATCTCCACCCATTTGTTATGCGGCGCCGGGGCATGTGTAGAGGCTGATGAAGTCATTGCCCGACACAGGGTCTTGATCGCATTCCTGGAAGCGGGTTCCCAAGATCCTCCACATATGACATGGAGTGCTTTGCGACGCTCGTGGTCGCTGTTGAGGTTGAATGTGGCCTAGAGGGGGGGAGGTGAATAGGCCTTTTTGAAATTTGTCGGAACCTGCAACACTTAACAACCAGATCAAAACTAGAGATATCGGACTAGTCCGGTCAAGTGTGGACTAGTCCGGTGGGTACCGACTAGATTAATCAAGTTTGATCATTTAATTTTATTCTACGATGTATGAAGCGGAAATATACAGTTAATAGAAGTGTTGCAAGATTATGAACTAGGATATACTACAAGTTAAGATTATATTTGATGTTTCAACATAAAGTAGGCAAATTTGATTGAAACCCTAGATTGTTCTGATGAATAAGAATGATGAACACAAAGCAAGAACACGAACAATTTATCACGTGGTTCGGCTCCCACTGAGGCAACCTACATCCACATTGAGGAGTCCACAAAAAGACCGGGTCTTCTCCAACCCTACCCTCATTGGATTGCCACAAATGCCAATCCTCTTCTCTTATCACAAAGGGTAAATAAACAATTCAAGGGGTCTTCTCACACTTTGAGGGCTCCCCTAGATTACAATGAAAACTCCACCAAGAACACACTCAAAAGATTACAATAAAAATCACAGGAGTGTGTTAGAGAATCAAACCAAGAGCTCAAGAGTGATGAATCGTGTCTCTCCAATGATACAAAGTGTATCCTCAAGGGATTGATCTTTTTGGCTTTTGATTTCGTGGAGAGATGTGTTTTTGAGGCTCTTGGGAGGTGTGACGGCGCAGGGTTCGAGAGAGATTAAAGTTGGGTCGTGCACCTCTATTTATATGGGTTTTCTAAAAGTGATCGTTAGGGTTTAGAAAGATCGGACTAGTCCGTGGTGGACACCGGACCAGTCTGGTGTGCTATGTGTAGCAAACCCTAAGTGTCCCGAAATATCGGACTAGTCCGGCTAGGAGCGGACTTGTCCGATTTCGCTTCTGGAAATCGTTGGACTAGTTCGATAGTCATCGGACTTGTCCGGACAGTGAAACCCCAAGTAGTTATGAGGACAAGTCCACACTTGGAGGACTTGTCCGATTTAGGTCAGAGAGTTTTTCGGACTAGTCCGTGCTAATATCGGACTTGTCCGATTGACATCCGAAAGATATCGGACTAGTTCGGTGTGTGATCGGACTTGTCCCATTTTGTGTGACTTGTGAAGTATTTTGAGGACTAGTCCGCACTGGGGAGGACTAGTCCAATTCTAGTCAGAGAGATATCGGACTAGTCCGTGGTGATATCGGACTAGTCCGGTGTCAGTCGGACTAGTCCGGTCCTGTATAAATTTGTGCAATGTGTGTGTTTATTTGCGATTGAGCTCTTGGGTTGTGTTTCCTTAACACACTCCACACATAATGATCTACTAATCTTGTTCCTTGAGCTCTTTTTCACATTGCTCCTCATTATCCCTTCTTTTTGGCACTTTGCTTATTTTCACATTAAAACTTGTGCTCATCTCAACAAAGTGGTTAGGATCTCATTTTCTTGTCATAAATCATCCAAAACCCACAAGGGATTCCTAGATGCACTTTCAATCTCCCCCTTTTTGGTGATTGATGACAACCAATTGAGATTTCACAAAATATGATAAAAAGTTGAGATTTTCATAAAGTATGCACATATGATAAACACATTAATCAATGAAAACATGATTCATATGTGCATTCTTTATGGTGGGATGCATAACTAACTGCATTGAAACAACAATCATGAAGGGAATGACATAATTGACATTAACATATCAATAACCAGCATATATGTCATTCTAGGAGCAAAATTACATATTTCATAGATTAATTCACAAGTAGATCAAGACATTGCATCACACAACCATTAAGTAGCAAAATAGCATATTAAACAGTTTTACACCCCACAAAATAGACAAAAAAAACATAAAGGAAGCTCTCTCCTCGCATCCTACAGCTAAAGGCCTAAGACCTAAGACTCCCCCTCAATCTCTCCCCCTTTGGCATCAAGACACCAAAAAGGAGAGGAGGGACCTAAAGTCTTCACGCCTCGCTGTCGGTCCTCTCATCATCTTCATCTTCGTCTTCGGGCTGATGAGGAGGAGGAGGAGGTGCGGAGCCGCTCGAGCCCCCAATGCCAAAGTAGGCAAGCTCGGAGGGGGTCAAGGGCCCGAGCTCGCTGAAGTCAAAATCGGAATCTTCAGAGATTACCGGAGATCCAATGGGCTCAATCTCCAGTTTCTGGCATATCTTCTTCACATTGGCCTTGACATACTTCATGTCTTCTTTTCTCCTCTTGTTGAGCTTGTGGGCCTTCACCTCGGCCTTTCTGCAAGAAGCAAAGATGACAGCCAAGTATTTGAAGATGCCACTTGCAGGTCCTTTTTGAGGAGCTGCCCTAGTGGTAGGGGCAGCCCTGACATCTTCACTTCTTCTTGCCAGAGCCTCAGGACTGGAGGCCAGAGAAGGAGCGGCCTGTATGCTTGGCTTCTGAGGCATCTGAGGCCTCAGAGGAAAGTGCTCCACATCTTTAACAAATTCAATTCTAGTTACCTTCTCAATCACAAACATCAGATATGGAGCATAGCCACAAGACCTGTTGGGTGTAAAGAAATGTTCACCATGTCATTCCAAATATAGTCTGCCACATCAAACTGGCGGTCCTTGCTTATGACCCTCATCAGGGTACGGAGATTGCCCTGCACACTCCCAGCATCTCCATCCTTGGGAGCAATAGTCTTCCTCAATACTCTGTTCAACACCACAAAGAATGGATTCATGTTCTTGGTAGAAGGGGGGTTGAACTTGGAGTTGGGATCATAGAGGAACTTCATCCTGTCCTTCTCGATGACACCTAGGTTGTGAATGATTAAGCAGTCATTGCTTGAGGTGTTAAGGTGCAGCAGGCTTGCAAAATCTTAATAGGTTATGCTGTACTTGGATCCGTGAGTCATCCAAGTAACACTCTCTTCATCATCACTCGAGAAGTTGCGCGTTGCAAAGAATTGCGCTATGACCTCATCATTCCAGTAGTTTCTGAAGGCAAAAAGATCATTCAGTCCATGCTTATCTATTGCTTCCACCACTTCAACAAACGGGGAGCAACCCTCCTTCTCAAAATGTGCCCAATCAATCCATTGGCTGCACACTACCGGTGTCTTCATGGGGAGGTACACAGATTTGTAGAAATCTGTATGGAAATTGCTCCAAAATCTTCCGTCGATAGCTTGCTTCGGACGGTCATACCAATCAATACTTCTGAACTTCACAGCCGAGTCGCTGCCCTTCCCATTGCATCTTTCTTCAGTGGGGTCCCTGACCCCTTCCCTTGGAGCATGCAGCTTCAGGGGGCCAACCAGGCCCGTTGCTATTCCCTTGCCCTTGCCCTTAGCTTGGCGAGGGCCACTTGTTGCTGCAGCAGCCTTGGAAGCCGGCTTCTTTGCCAGCACCTTCCGACGAGCCTGCGGAGGAGATGGAGCTGGCTCGGAACGATGCTCTTGGCGTTTCTTGCCAAGGATCGTCGAGGTTCAAGGTGAGACCTCGTGGTCCATCTCGGCCTCAGAATCAGAAATCTCGTCGTTTGAGCTCGACATGCCCTGAGAATGAATTGTGTAAGGCATGAATGAGAATGGATGATAAGGAATTGAATGGATGACAAGAGAATTTGCATTGAGGAATTAAGGTTAGGGTTGAGTCCAGAAAAATCGGACTTGTCCGGTGTACAGGCACGGACTAGTCCGGGGTGATCGGACTTGTCCGTGCATGTACCGGACTAGTCCGGTATTCATCCTCAAAAACCTAACTTATGAGAAAAATGGACTTATTCAATGCAAAATTAGCCTAACAGCAATGTAATACATCAAGGACACTAGTATTAGGTGAAAGAAGTCAGGCTATTCGATCAATAATGAAGAAAATAGGGATTTCTAGGGTTTGGGCAAAAATTACCAAAGAAATCGCTTGAAACTTGGAGATGAGGGTGTTGAAGTCCAAAAAAGTCCGTGAACTTCAATCTCCGAGCAAGGAAGCTTGATTTCCGCCCAAATGCGGAGCCTTTTGGTGGAGAAAGCATGAAATCGCCTTGGGAGCTCGAGCGCGAAGAGAGAGAAGCTTGAGGCAAGTTGTGAGGGTGAGGGAATTAGGGTTTGGAGGCGGCTATGGTTATGGACACGAACAATCGGACAAGTCCGGAGAAGACCGGACTAGTCGGAACTTTTCCAGAGGCTATATCAGACTAGTTTGTGGTCTACGGGACTAGTCTGGCCTAACCGGCGCTCTGTGGACTAGTCTACATGGGCGGACTAGTCCGGGTAACCACGGACTAGTCCGTGGTCACCAGGCAAGAACTTCTTAGTCCATTCATATACATTTGAAGTTACATATTTAGAAAATAGGGAGGCAAATCAAATCAAATAATCTTGATGAATATGATCAGTAAGCATACAACAATCAAGCAATGACCATAATTCACCAAGATCTAGTAATTGACATAGTTTTTCGGAGAAAATTGAGAGAGATGATTTTCACAATCCAATCAACATATTTTGAAGAAATCATACAGGTATGTAACATTTCAAGCCACATTCCGAGCATCAAGGATGTTTAGTTCATTTCGAAGCTCGCAAAAGCATTTTTCATCAAGTGGCTTGGTGAATATGTCGGCCAATTGTTTTTTGGTGTTGACATGGGAAATTTCTATATCTCCTTTCATGGAGTGGTCTCTCAAGAAGTGATGTTGGATGTCTATGTGTTTGGTTCTAGAGTGCTCAGCTGGATTATAGGCAATTTTAATGGCACTCTCATTGTCACAAAGGAGTGGAATACGGTTCATATTGTAACCATAATCCATTAGAGTTTGTCACATCCAAAGGAGTTGTGCACAACAACTCCCGGCTGCAACATACTCCGCTTCGGTTGTGGATAAGGCAATGGAGTTTTGTTTCTTGGAGGACCAAGAAACTAGAGATCTACCTAGGAATTGGCATGTACCGGAGGTACTTTTTCTATCTACTTTGCATCCGGCATAATCTACATTGGAGTAACCAATGAGATTGAATTTTGAGCCTTTTGGGTACCAAAGACCAAGGTTGGGTGTATGAACTAAATATCTCTAGATCCTTTTTACGGCTGTCAAGTGACACTCCTTAGGAGTGGCTTGAAATCTTGCACACAAACATACACTCAACATAATGTCTGGCCTAGATGCACATAAATAGAGTAGAGATCCAATCATGGAGCGATATACCTTTTGGTCGATGCTAGGTCCATCTTCGTTGAGATCCAAGTGGCCATTTGTTGCCATGGGAGTCTTTATGGTCTTCGCCTTGTCCATCCCAAACTTCTTGAGTATATCTTGAGTGTACTTAGTTTGGCTTATGAACGTCCCTTCCCTTTGTTGCCTCACTTGGAATCCCAAAAAGTACTTTAGCTCTTCCATCATAGACATCTCAAACCTGTCTGTCATAATTTTACTAAACTCCTCACAAAAAGATTTGTTAGTTGAACCAAAGATTATATCATCAACATAGATTTGACAAACAAAAAGATCATTTTCAAAATTCTTTGTAAACAGTGTATAATCTACTTTGCCAATCTTAAATCCATTTTCAATTAAGGAATCTCTAAGACACTCATACCAAGCTCTAGGAGCTTGTTTGAGGCCGTAGAGAGCATTACGCAATTTAAATACGTGGTCAGGGAACTCTTCGTCTTCAAACCCAGGGGGTTGCTCCACATACACCTCCTCCTTGATTGGTCCGTTGAGGAAGGCGCTTTTCACATCCATTTGATACAGCTTGAAATCATGATGAGTAGCATATGCAAGTAATATTCTAATGGACTCAAGTCTAGCTACGGGGGCAAAGGTTTCGTCGAAATCCAAACCTTCGACTTCTGAATACCCTTTGGCCACAAGTCGTGCCTTGTTCCTTGTCACCACCCCGTGTTCGTCTTGTTTGTTGCGGAAGACCCATTTGGTGCCGACGACGTTGGATTTGGATCTTTCGACTAGTTCCCACACCTCGTTTTTCTTGAAATTGATGAGTTCTTCTTCCATGGCCACTACCCAATCTAGATCCTTCAATGCATCCTCAACCCTGCGTGGTTCCAAAAAAGACACAAATGAGTAATTCTCACAAAAATTAGCTATGCAAGATCTAGTAGTTACTCCCTTTTGGATGTCACCGATGATGTTGTCGATTGGGTGATCCCTTTGGACGCATTGGTGTACTCTTGGGTGTGGTACTTGCTGTCTTGAATCTTCATGATCATCTTCACTTTCTTGAGGTTGATCTCGTATGGAAGCTCCCCCTTGATCATTGGTCTCCTCTTGTGGTTCATTTTCCTCATGGATATGTAGAGGTGGCTCTTGTGGTCGAACTTCGCCTAATGCCATTCTTCTCAATGTTTGACAAGGAGCTTCTTCTTTATCTAGCACACATGGATCAACTTGCTCCTTTTGGGAGCCATTAGCTTCATAGAACACTACGTCACGTGCTACTTCAACAAGTCTGGGGGTCTTGTTGAAAACACGATAGGCGTAAGTGTTCGAATCATAACCAAGCAAGAAACCTTCATCGGACTTTAAAGCGAACTTTGAAGTCCTTGGCTTCTTGTTTAAAATATAGCATGGGGAACCGAAAACTCGAAAGTATGAAATATTAGGCTTTTTACCGGTAAGTAGCTCATAGGATGTCTTCTTGAGTAGTCGATGAAGGTAAAGTCGATTTATGGCGTGGCAAGCAGTGCTTCCGCCCAAAATCGATCCGAGGTCTTGTACTCATCGAGCATTGTTCTCGCCATCTCTATGAGAGTTCGGTTCCTTCTTTCGGCAACTCCGTTTTTTTGAGGGGAGTACGGAGTTGAAAACTCATGCTTTATGCCTTCTTCATCAAGGTACTCATCCACTTGTGTGTTCTTGAACTCCGTGCCGTTGTTGCTTCGAATGTTCTTGATTGTCAATGAGAAATCATTTTGAGCTCACTTGAAGAACTTCTTGAGTATTCCTTGTGTTTCTGACTTGTCATGCAAAAAGAAAACCAAAGTGGAGCGAGAAAAATCATCAACAACTACTAAACCATATTTGTTACCGCCGATGCTTATGTAGGCAATTGGACCAAATAAGTCCATGTGAAGTAGCTCGAGCGATCTTGTTGTAGTCATGACGTTCTTGGCGGGGTGAGGTGCTCCAACTTGCTTCCCAGCTTGGCACGCGCTACAAGGCCTGTATTTCTCAAAAACAACATCCTTCAAACCTCGGATGTGATTGCCCTTGAGGAGTTTTTGAAGGTTCCTCATACCAACATGCGCTATCCGTCTATGCCACAACCAACCCATGTTGGTCTTTGCAATCAAGCATGTGTGAAGTTCAGCTTTATCCTTGTTGAAGTCAACAAGATAAAGTTCTCCCTTTAACATACCCTTGAATGCAATGGAACCATCACTCCTCCTAGATACGGTCACACCCTCGTTAGTGAACAAGCAATTATAACCTTTGTCACATAATTGAGATATGGACAGCAGGTTATAATCTAAGGAATCTACATGTAATACGTGAGAAAGAGTGTGTTGTGGTGATTATGGCAATTTTACCGGTATCGAGCATCTTTCCTTGACTATTGTCTCCGAAGTAGATGCCCTCGCTTGGATCCTCATTTGCTTCATATTCAACGAACATCCTTCTTTCTCCAGTCATATGGTTGGTGCAGCCACTGTCTAGCACCCATTTGGATCCACCGGAGGAATAGGGCTGCAAAAACAAATTATGCCTTGGTTTTAGGTACCCAAGCTTGCTTGGGTCCTCTTAGGTTAGTCACAAGGGATTTGGGCACCCACACATGATATTTGGTGTTCTCATGGCGTGGCCCGACATAATGAGCATAAACCTTTCATAATTACTTCTCATTAAGACATAAGATGCATCGAAAGTTCTGAATAGTAACTTTTGTTGTTTATACACAGGACTAGTCTAGGAAGCCGGACTTGTCCAGAGTACCGGACTAGTCCGGCGGTCATGCATGTTGTGCTCATTAATTTTTGATTTTCCAGTTTGGAAGACTCCTCCCTTTACAAAGACGTTGCTATCCCTGTTATTCTTATGGCTTCTAGCTTGTTGCTTTTCACCATAAGAGTAACCAATGTCATATTTGACATTTGGAGGTCTTGTGACCAAGTATGCACTACGTGCATATTTGATCTTCTCCTTGTCAAATATGCCATTTTGTGCAGGATGCTTGTCCTTGGTGGAGGGTGACTTGTCTTTCAAACTGTTGTCAAGTTTACCACATGTACAAGTAGAAGCAACTTCAGTTTTGATGGGTTGAGAAGGTGAACTTGAAGAGGATGAAGGGTCACCTTGCTTGAGTGACTCAACTTGCACTTCAAGGATCTTGTTAACCTTGATTAGGTTAGCAAGTTCTTCCTTGATTGCAGCATTTGAGTCGTTTAACTCTAAGCAAGTTTCCTTGCTTGAAGCTAACTCAAGCTCTAGTGATTTGCTTCGCTCCTTTTCAAATTCGAGAAGTTTTTCAAGTTCGACATATTCCTCCTTTTGGGATATAATCATGTCCTCTTGACGATGTATCAACCTCTCCTTCTCAACAAGTTGATCAAGTACTTTTCCGATTTAGGTCAGAGAGTTTTTCGGACTAGTCCGTGCTAATATCGGACTTGTTCGATTGACATGAGAAAGATATCGGACTAGTCCGGTGTATGATCGGGCTTGTCCGATTTTGTGTGACTTGTGAAGTGTTTCGAGGACTAGTCCGCATTGGGGAGGACTAGTCCGATTCTAGTCAGAGAGATATCGGACTAGTCCGTGGTGATATCAGACTTGTCCGATCTTGTGCAGAGAGAGGTATCGGACTAGTCTGGTGTTAGTCGGACTAGTCTGATCCTATATAAATTTGTGCAATGTGTGTGTTTATTTGTGATTGAGCTCTTGGGTTGTGTTTCCTTAACACACTCCATACACAATGATCTACTAATCTTGTTCCTTGAGCTCTTTTCCACATTGCTCCTCATTCTCCCTTCTTTTTGGCATTTTGCTTATTTTCACATTAAAACATGTGCTCATCTCAACAAAGTGGTTAGGATCTCATTTGCTTGTCATAAATCATCCAAAACTCACAAGGGATTCCTAGATGCACTTTTAGAGGTCGAGGTTCACAACCTGGTGTACCGTTTACACGGCACGTTCCGACCTTTGGAACTCCTTCTCCACGTGTTCGTCGACACGATAGTCGACCCTTTGCGGCTTGATTTCGCCGCAACTTTCAATCTTGATGAACACCATGGTTGGTGAAAGCGCTACAACTTTTTTGCGGGGAAAAGCCCCTACCTGGCGCGCCAAATGTCGAAGGGTCAATGCGACTCTTCCCCCGGATCTGCTAAGGAGCGACTCGCGGAGGTTCTTGTTCGGCGGGGCTTAGGCCTCAAACTAGTGTTCTAGCAGAAGAGTATGAGACATTTGTTTTTACTTGGTTTGGGCCGCAAGGAGCGTGACACCCTACTCAACGGTGGATTGTATTGCTTGGTGAGTGTGTATGTGTATGTGTGTGTATCGGGGATTCTGAGTCTGGTCCTTTGTATCAGAGGTGGTCCGAGCCTTTCATAACAAAGACTAGACGCCTTACAAGTGGGGTCCCGGGGCCCGACAGGTGGCCCCGGGGCAATCTTATCCTAAAAGATCTCAGGCTTCCCTTGTAAGCTTCTCAGAGCATGGCAGTGGAGACTCGCCGTCTTGTCGCCTTCCTTGTCAGTAGCCCATGCGCCGTTGCTGACGGTGGCCGATGGTGTCCTGTCAGCCTGTCTTGTTGCCGCAACCTACCCACTTAGCCAAGTGGGATAGGCCTGCATCGCTTTCAATGTGATGTGATTGGTCATAGCGGTCTCTGATCGTTGGCGTGCTCCATGTAGTGTGTCGGAGGTGGGTGCGGACTTTCAATGCCCATCCTGAGTGGAGCGCTCCAGCTTTAAACTCCCGCACCTTACCGTCTTGGTGGTGCTGCGAGACACGTGGCAGCGCCGTGCAGGTCCTCGCTGATAGGAGAATTGATGCTGAGTCCCGATCTTCCGAAAGGTAATGGGTAAGTCGATTGATGGAGATCTCGACGTTGATGATCCGAGGCTCTCGAGTAGAACACGAACAACCCTTGCAATCACTACACCACCGCTCCATTGGTTATCAACCGTACTTCACACGATTGACCTCGCCAAGAAGGCCAATCCCTGCAAGTGCAACCGAGAACACAAGCAAGAACAAGGTAGACACGATCTGAAATCGCGAAGTTGGGGTCTCACAAACCGAAGAACGGCGATATTATTGATCTAAGCAAAACCCAATTGTCTATGGCGGCTACCATGGAGTATATATAGGTGGGAGGACGTCCAAGGGGGTGTTAGGGTCGTGACCTAACCCTAAGACACGAAAAATAATGGACTTAGACTTGATACAAGGCCCAATGGCTCAATACGGTGGCGCAGCACCCTGACAGATTTTGTACTTGATTTTGTTTCGACGATTCCCGACGACTCCGATGGTATTTTGACATGGGACAGGTTCCATTGGAAAGGTTATCCTTTCCCCTTTCCGTGCATATGTAGAACGTCCAAAACGGAGTTCGTATGCGTCCTGGGCGTCCGTTTTAGTGCGTACTGCTTCTGGACTCCAAGTTGGATACGATTTGGAGTTTGGTTCGGTTTCCATCTTCTTTGAACGAATTCTCTGGTCTTCCACGTCCCTAATACTCCCTCCAAGTACTCCTTGAACCTCTCCATGGATCCTAATCACAAATAAATCATTAAGTAGCAATCTATGCTCAAAAACATATAAGGAAATATATAAGAACGAGTTCACCTCTGAAATTAATTGTTGTGTATGAACTCTATTGATTGCATCTTGTATGTTCAATGGAGTGTTGTTTGTATCCATAGAAGTGATGTCCTCATCATCCTCCCCTTCTTGAATTGGAGTCGTCCTCGACTCAAGTTCATCTTCTATCATGTGTGGGTCCATACGTGCAACGCCATCAAATCTTCTTGTAAGCATGAAAGGAGGAGGCCAAGGTGGTGGACGGCATAGTGCACCATCTTGATCTTGTCCATCAAATAAGAGTGCACATTCACTTGAGCCAGGATCCCAAACAAATGAACATTGTACCATGTTTATTTGTGCAATGATAATATGCATGATCTCATCATTCTCCCCTTCTTTATGACAAGCTGTCCTCGGCTTGCTCGTATGTCCAGCAAAAAGACTTGCTTTGGGGGTAGAGTTTAGGCCCGAGTGAGCACTGTCCATATTGCACAACCGCAGTGAAAAATGTTTTTGTTGTCCCTGCTGCAAGGAAAAAATACTAGAAAAACTTGACAAGATATTATTAGCGTTAGTACATTTATTTACTTGACCATGTTGTTGCAGCACAAAAGGAGCTTCCTCATTTGAACATATGCAAACTTTATGCACCATAAACATACCACTATGTTCATATTTGCCTATAGCATAAAAAATATTTCTACTTAACAAAGGCAATTGAGACTGAGAAAATATTATCTTCTCTACGATATCTAGATCACAATGAGTGTCAAATTCAATATAGCCCAAAGTATTTAGAGAAGATAACAATTTCAGCTCATCCCTTTCACATGTAGTTGGGATCAAATGCTTAATTTCAGCACAAGTGAGTAATAAAGTATCAAATTCATTTGGTTGTTCTAGCATAGGTACAATATAATTATCAGCACACAACTCATTTTTGTTGTAAGAATCAGTAGGAAAATCAACTAATGGTAAATGTGTATTATGAAAAGGTTCATCTTGTTGCTGCTCATCGATAGTATGATTGGTAGCAAAATTCAGCACATCTGAAAATGTCATACCGTGGTTAACTGTAGAGCATTGTCCATTAACACTACTCTCATTTTCAGCAAGAAATTCAAATGCATTATGAGTTGATTCATCAAAAAATTCAGAATAGTTGTTCAACACCTCACTCTCATTTGCATCTCCATTTATTTGTTCATGTTCCTGCAAAAGGTTAGGCAAAGGAGGAGGTACAACAAGAAAATTCTTCTCAAGTTCATGTATTTCATCTTTACAATTAGATACATTAGCAAAAGTTTCTCGCATAAGAATTTTCATATCTTTCCATGTTCGAGGTCTTTCTAAATCACTTAAGTTGTTCCACCAAGTCAATGCACAACCTACTAATGCACTTGCAACATTTCTAATCTTTCTTTTCTCACACATATGACATTGTCCAAAAATTTTATCCAAGTCTATTTCCCAAGCAATATATTCATCGTAACCAAAACCATCATAAGAAGGAAGAGATGGGAGAATGTAATTACTTCTTGTGGAAGGTGTTGTAAAGGTGGTCTGAATGTCATGTGAATCCTTGGTTGATGTTTGATTTTTAGTGAGCAACTCTATCGCCGTCTTCATCATGTCCATCATCTCAGCATATAATGCATGATTCTTGCTTTTACCTGACATTGTTAGTAGCAAACAGAAGACAACACAAAAAATATGTTATCCCTATCAACTACAAAGGATAATGGAAAAGTGGAAGTGGAATCACACACTCTCAAGCGTCTTACCACGCTCTTACAAGTGTTCTTACCGACACTGCAGGTGGCAAACGGTGGCCGGTATGAAGAAACCAATGAAGCGTGGGATGATTGCAAAGGTGTATCGATTCTTCTCAAGAGTAAGGTGTAGCTTGGATGGCACTTTATTTGTAGCAAGGATTAGCAACAATGAAATCAGATAGTAAAGTTGAGTAAGTTTCCAAAGTACTTGTCAAAGTTGCTGGTCTAAATGTGTTCCTAGTAGTTCAAGCTAGCAAGACATGAGACAAAACTAGATGACACAAAGAATGCAAGCACTTCTGTTTTTTTTGTTGTTTTTTTTCCCTCTTTTTTTTTGTGCGGCTTTTGTTTCTTGTTTTGCACTTGCCTTTTTCTTTTTTCTTCCTTTTTTTTCAGAATGTGCTGCAAGGGAAGAACACAATGAAAATCAACCCAAGATATCTCGTGTGTCTGTCGCAGATTTTCTGCTCAACCTTCCAAGGACAAATAGGCACACTTATAGGCTCTAAATTGGAAAACTTAGAACAGCAATATTGTAGATATATCTCTCCTATTTAATTTCAATATATGGAAGACCTATTTTG
Source organism: Tuctoria greenei (assembly GCA_036927565.1). Taxonomy (NCBI): domain Eukaryota; kingdom Viridiplantae; phylum Streptophyta; class Magnoliopsida; order Poales; family Poaceae; genus Tuctoria; species Tuctoria greenei. The sequence continues at coordinate 12,632,851 of JAYESD010000012.1, read as the reverse complement.
GAAAAGAACAATAGGAGATACTGCCCCCGAAATACAGACTGTTCAGAATTTTTAGGTCAATAACAGATTCGGATTTAATACAATTTCGACATCGATATATATATTTTCTTGGAAAATGATGAATACGAAAGTTATAGAGAACTTCTTAAGCTTTCCAGAAAGTATAAGAAAACGAAAATACGAGTTCGTATGAGCTAGATATGATGAAAATACTGAACTGGACAGATATGAATCTAATCTGGGCGTGATGACGTGATTCAAAAGGATGAATCAACACAATACAAAACTCAAACTAAGACTAAAAACACTTTCTAAACCAGCAATATGACTAAAGAATGGACACAAACTCAACAAAACCATACTGAAAATGAAAGTTGCAAAGGCTCAATGGTGGTTTGGACAAAGTAATGAACAGATCTACTAAACTACAAGTTTTTTGTGGCTTTTTTTGTGGACTCTAGGTATGGAAAACAAAACTAATGTAATGGATTGATGAATTACCTAACGGGCAACCTGGAAATCTGATACCAATTGATAGGAAAAATTGGTGATGATTCCCGATCTTCCGAAAGGTAATGGGTAAGTCGATTGATGGAGATCTCGACGTTGATGATCCGAGGCTCTCGAGTAGAACACGAACAGCCCCTGCAATCACTACACCACCGCTCTGTTGGTTATCAACCGTGCTTCACATGATTGACCTCGCCAAGAAGGCCAATCCCTGCAAGTGCAACCGAGAACACAAGCAAGAACAAGGTAGACACGATCTGAAATCGCGAAGTTGGGGTCTCACAAACCGAAGAACGGCGATATTATTGATCTAAGCAAAACCCAATTGTCTATGGCGGCTACCATGGAGTATATATAGGTGGTAGGACGTCCAAGGGGGTGTTAGGGTCGTGACCTAACCCTAAGACACGAAAAATAATGGACTTAGACTTGATACAAGGCCCAATGGCTCAATACGGTGGCGCAGCACCCTGACAGATTCTGTACTTGATTTTGTTTCGACGATTCCCGAAGACTCCGAAGGGATTTTGATATGGGACCGGTTCCATTGGAAAGTTTATCCTCTCCCCTTTCTGTGCATATGTAGAACGTCCAAAACGGAGTTCGTATGCGTCCTGGGCGTCCGTTTTAGTGTGTACTGCTTCTGAACTCCAAGTTGGATATGATTTGGAGTTTGGTTCGGTTTCCATCTTCTTTGAAAGAATTCTCTGGTCTTCCACGTCCCTAATACTCCCTCCAAGTACTCCTTGAACCTCTCCATGGATCCTAATCACAAATAAATCATTAAGTAGCAATCTATGCTCAAAAACATATAAAGAAATATATAAGAACGAGTTCACCTCTGAAAATAATTGTTGTGTATGAACTCTATTGACTGCATCTTGTATGTTCAATGGAGTGTTGTTTGTATCCATAGAAGTGATGTCCTCATCACTCGCCGGGGAGGCTAGCCCTTCATGGCACGTGGCAGCTCCGGGGCTCCCCAGGGAACGTGGCAGCTCCGCTCTCTCCTCAAAGGGAGGGCGCTTTGTCCAGCACTCCAGGCTTCGTGACAGCTCTAGAGCTTCTCCGTCGAGGTTGTGCGGGGTCTCCCCTCAACACGTGTCGCCTTGGGAGGTCGTCTCCCCTGAGGGTATTTATCCCATCCTTCGTCCCCCACGTGGCGGTACTGGGGCTGGATCTTGCGGGAGGCTGAGGCCTTGACAACTTCTAGACACGTGGCGCTGCCAGAAATGCCCCGGTGTCTTCATCCTGTGTGCAAGGGTACCCGGTCTGCAGGGTACCGACACACGGTCTAGAGGAAAGGGCACTTATGGAAGAAGTCAGTCCATGTTTCCCTCTCTGACCAGCTCAATGAGAAATGGCCACTAAAAGATCAGTAGTCTCTAGTTGCGGAAACTAAGGCAACAGACACCGCAAAAGACTGAAATAGATGCCGCAAAAGTGGGGAACTGTTGCAAAAATCATTAAATAAATGGCACCAAACAGGAGAGGAGCCGGGGGGAGAGAAGTCGGGCAAGAACAGCTAATAAAATGGCACCAAACAAGATCTATATAATAAATTCATGCCACAAGCGACTACATATAGATGATAACTTTTATCTATAATAGTCAACAGTTTCCGGCGTATGGGGAACAAGGATCCCCCGCAAACACCGCACAAATCACACGGATAGGGTGAGGCTGCCACACTTCGAAGGCACCCTAGCAAGGATGTGGGGCCCACAAGTTGGACTTCAAGGAGCAACCAACACGTGAGGATCCAGGACCTCGAGTTGGCGACTGTCCGAGTCGGCACACAACCCCCAACCTGACCTGATGATGTCACCCACCCGGACCGGGCCACAATCATCTTGTCGGGTCAGGTCGAGCCCGAGCTCAGTAGCCTTTAATTGCGGCAAGAGAGGAAACAAACACTGAAAAGTCAAGAATGAACACAACAATCAATAAATAAATGGCGCGAAACAAGGGACAAGCCATGAGAAGTAATGCAAGAATTGCTAATAAAAGGGCGCCAGACAAGATCCGTAAAACATAAATTTGTAATTGTAGTTTAATATGTATATTTACTATAACTAGATTTTATATAAAAATGTTTGGAGCACTCCAGGTGCATCAATCCGGACGCGACTTCCCTCATTTCACACAATCCTTCCATGCATACTCCCAAGGGATGATAAAACCTAGTTGGTCCATGTTTCCCTCTCTGCCCAGCTCAACGACAAACGTCCCTTTAAACAGCCTTTAATTGTGGCAAGTGAGGAAACAAACACCAGAACAGATAAAACAATCATTAAATAAATGACGTCAAACAAGAGACCATCCAAACGAGAAGTCACACAAGAATTGATAATAAAATGGCGCCAAAATTAACAAGATCCCTAGATCATAAATACTCACCACAACCGCGTTTATATATAGAAGATACCTTTTATCAATAGAAGTCAATACTCTAGTCTTAATTTCTCAAATTCGGGGACTAACGCTATCAAACAAGATCTCTTTAACTTTCCATCACAATTGTGTACATGTAGAAGATATTTTTTACCCATTACAATCAACACTCTATTTCTAATCTCTCATATACCAGAACTAATGTTGATATTGATGATGATGCATCTTTGCGTAGAGTCACATGGTCATTTGCTGCACCATCAATATCAGGAGTGTGTTAGAAACTGTAATAAACAAATACTTTTAAAAATAGCACAAGTGATTTGTAGTATTGAACTTATTTACTTTTGACATATTTTTTTGCTAAGTGCATACAAAAAATCTTCAAAAAGTTTAATTTTTGAAAGTTGTCTTGAGGGAGGTGAATAGGCAAATATGAAAATTTAAACTTAATTTAAATTTGTTAGATCCCAAAACTCGAGTATGTCCGAGTCTGGATTGTACTTATCTGATATGCTTCGGACAAGTCTGAATTTCTGCGCATGACAAGCAAAAGGAAAGATTTTTCTCAACTATATTGATGTAAATATACGCCTAACAATTCTAGTAGTAATATTGATGACAAAATATGAAATACAAGATGCTAGAACAAGTACATAATAAAGATACGCCTAGATGATCAATAGAAAGATAAACACGGTGTGAAAAAAAGGGAGACAATAGATACGAGATCTTTTACTAAGGTTCGATTCCACAGAAGAACTTACTTCTCGGTTGAGTAGCCCACACAGGACCGAGCCTTCACTAGCCCTTCCCTAACCAAGAGACTACAAAGATCACGCCTTGGTTTTTCACTATCTCAACAAGGGTGAATACAAACTTACCGGATAAAGAAATCACAAGCCCGAGCGAGCACCAGTGGAAGAGGCTTGGGAATATGTTGAAAGATGGAAATGAAGAGAAGAGGTAAGAGGAAATTAAACAGGCTTGCCTACAATCCCTTTCTTTGTCAGAAAAGCAATTTCACCCCTAACTTAATCAAACGGGCGACACCTAATCGTCTAAGGTATGAACTCAAGAGTAAGAAACACGAAAAACTCAAGCAAACTCAACGAATCAAATCAAAGCTCAACCTCAAAGCTGCTTCCACTCAAGCAATCACTCATTCACTCTTCCCAAAATTCAACGATTTTGGCTCTAGAATGTGAAGAACAGATTTTGGAGAGCTCATGATAGTTTCTCAGGTGCAAGTGTGTTTGTGAAGAATGGTTAGATTTAGGACTAAAAGACAATTTGGTCCTCTATTATAGCCGAACGACAATTTTGACCATTGCTAACAGCCCACCTCAGACAAATTTGAAATATTTCGGACATGTCCGAGCCAATAAACTTACTGACAGTACGACAAAGTACTACAATTTGAATTAATGTGCAAAATCTATTTCGGACATGTCCGACAAGCTTCTGACAAGTCCGAGCTCCAATATTTCCGGTTGCACATCCTCGAACAATTCTGACAGACCTCGGACATGTCCGATTTCTTGTAGAGAGAATTCGGACATGTCTGGCCAAACTCAGACATTTCAGATTGCCAAGGATCTCAAAATTTTCTCTAAGTACTGGTAGGTCGGACATTCGAAAACTTGCAGAGAGATTTCGGTTAAGTTTGGTCTATCTCGTACATTTCCGAGTGCTAAGAGACTAGGAATTTTTCTAAGTCCTCGTAGGTCGGACAAATCCGACCTACTTCGAACAAGTCAAATCCTGCAAAGAGTCTTCGGATATGTCTGAGCCTACGACTCAGACAAGTCCGAACCAACACAAAAACTCACTTCTAAAAGTATTCAAAAGGTTGAGCTCTAATTTGATTATCCAAAATTTTGAGAGTCGTGTTTCTTTTGATAGTACGTTATTTTTTATTACTCAGAAAAAATAGAAATCTAATTCTACAAGTCCTTCCACACATTTTGTTTATGTTTTTCCAAAAAATTGCATGGTTTTCATTCTGTACAAAATTTCTACGAGAACTCAACCAAATTCATTATATCTGTAATTGTTTATCATTAAGCATCCAAAATTCACAAGTTACCTAAATGCGCTTTCAATTATTCAATGACACATGCTCCGGACATAAGAGGGCAACTAATATCCTCGTTGTTCAACGTAGCCAGTAGTGGCCTCAGATCTTGACAGTCGCATCCTAATGGTGACCATCACTATTTAGATATACTCTAGTGTTAAATGGATTTTGAAGCTCCGCGTGTTTCTGGTTGCATGCATGCATCTCGGAGCAATCCAAATCCAGCACCCGTCTTCACATGTACAGCTACGTAACATAGAGTACTACGTATAAAAACTCATATACGTGAGCGCAGCCATGAGCACATTAATATCGGGAAAGATTAAAATACAAACAATTTATTGATGTAATTGTGGAAAAATCTTTCTTGTATTATGTGACCTACATCATACGGTAGCTATATTTATATTTTTGTACTTAAATCCTCTCACTTGGCAAAAAAATGTAAGTTAAAAACTATTATCAGATGAGAGGGTGTAAGTACAAAAATGTAATGACCATAGTATGTAAATTATGTGGTTAGCACTATTGTCATGTGCGATGGTTTAAATTAAAAAAAAATACAGTAATCATAAAATGTAAATTTCAGAGTAGATTTTTGCTCGATTGCACAAAATTGTTGTTTGCATTTTAATGGTTCCAATAACCAATTTTAGAAGCAGTTTTCTCCTGGGTGAGACCTACCAGACAGGGGTGTAGGTCCCTTTTCTTTTTCAGAGTTTTGGCTTCTTTCCCCTTGCGCAAACCAAAATGTTGGCGGCTCGCCGTCTCTCCGCCTCCGCCTCCGCCTCCCCGTCCGCTCTGCTCCGCCGCCGCCGCGGCCTCTTCGCGCATCCCCAGCCCACGACGCCACCGCCGGAGGCAGCCCGGGAGGGCACCGGCGCGTGGGCCCGTCGCGCCGCAGCGCTCTCGTTGCTGGGGCTGACTGGCGCCGTCGGCGCCAGCGCCGTCAGCGACCTCTCCGTCTTCCTCTCCTGCTCCAGGTCCGACCCTATCACTCCTCCACCCCCTCTCATCCCGCTAGATTTCAGTTTCCACCTGCTCTTGTCATGTTATGTCTGGGATCAGGATCAGATCAACTACAGCACGTGCTTGATCGGTTCGTAACTGTAAGCCCATTTATTGTGAACGTAGAACTGATTTGCTTGCATACGAAGAGTTTAGGCAGCGAACGGTGAACATGTGGCAGAACTATAGGATCCTTGTACCATTCAGTGATGTTATTTCTGTTCTATAACTGTAATGTGCTCAATGTCTTGTTTGGTTTTCTTTGCTAAGGAGAGGATTTGCTGGGTACGGTGCTGACTGCTGTTGGTGCTCTCGTTGCAGCCAGACAATAGAGACGGCCACCCAGAACCAGCAGATAGTTGATGCCATCGGTAAGCCAATTGCGTGAGGCCCCTGGTACAGTGCTTCAATTGCAGTGAATCATGCAAGGCACTCTGTATGTTGCACGTTCCCGGTGTCAGGCCCCCAAGGAAATGGGCTTCTCAAGTTCAAGGCTGTTCGCTTGGGAGGTGCGTGCTTTTAACCATTACAGATATACTGTCTTGAAGTTCTTACACTCCTTAGTACTTATGAGAAAGTTGATTAGACATGCTCATATAGTCATATATACTTTCTTTTTATTGATGGGTCGTGGTTACACTAGTGGAGGGGGAGAATCTTAATTAATTGATTATGGTTTTATGTTCCTGTTTATTCCTCAGCATAATAGATTTATTTGGCCCCGCCTTATACAAGGAGTGAGTTCCTCAAATTGTCACCATATAGCTATCGCTAAGGCATATTATCCAACTAGTTAGTCTGTGTAAACTATGCTAGTTGTGTGACCCAGCAAATACACGTTACAGTTCATGTACTAATGTCTAAGTTTCATCTATTTATTTTTAAAAATCATCTAGTAGAGTGTAAAACATATCAGAACTTAGACCAACTTTACAAATCTACGCCTTAT